>CM052900.1:32210635-32285835 GCA_028534135.1 Potos flavus
CTTTAGGCTGGGGATCCCAAGCAACCCATGAAGCTTCTAGAACACAGACAAGATTACAAATTCCAAGGGGTTTAAAATCAGGTTCACTTTTTCCTCTTAAAAAAACAAACAAACAAAAAAAAGATTAGAACTGCCAGACCACTCGCCATCCTTCTTATTCTGTACCACTTACAAATTCTTTTGATGAGGAGGAAAACTCTTATTGTCACAATACAATCTTTTCAACCCCCTAAAATTCATCAAAAGGGCATTAGAATTAATCAAGCTCTACTATTTTTCACAATGGAACCCCACAAAAGTACTAATAACATACCAGTATTTGGAGGCATTCTGACACAAGATGGAGGGTATCTTCATTATTTCATAAAGCATTATAGACTGATTGACTGACAGACTGACAAGCTCTTTTATTATAGCCTGCCATCGTCAGCCTGGCCTGGCTACTGAAGATTCTGGTAGAAAATTCTCCAACAAGGGACCCGAGCTCTTAAGAGCTTTTCAGAAACACAATGTACAGCCAGGTTTCCAGTATTCCGGACGAGAGCAGACTTTCTCTAAATGCCACAGAGGGAAAATTCATAGGTAATCAATCCTAAAGCAAGCTCCTAGAGGCCAAGATTCCCTCCAGACCTGGTACATCTCTGGATTTTTCAAAGTACCCACACGACAGAGCACGAGCTCCAAGAAGCTGGGACTATCCCTGGACAGCTGCTGTACCCACACCACCTAAAGCCCTCCCCGGTATACCCAAGGCACTCAAACAGGGTGATGGTCCACATCCAGCAGGTACTCAAGAAATAGGCTGAGCTTTTAGCGCAATCTCTACCTTGGGAGCATCCATAACTACCCTTCACCCGAAGATTCCTATCGATGGTTGTAGCAGACCCAGTTCTGCCTCTCAGAGAGGGAAATTAAAAGAAAAAGAAAAAGCTGGAATAAGTCCTTCTATTTTCAAATTTCTCCCCCATAAATTAAATTCCTCGAGGGGCAAAATCTCTCATATGATTACTTCAGCACTCCCCACGGACATTTCCAGAAGTGTTCCTGGTCAACAGACAAATCATTCCTCTTTGCGTTTTCTCGTTCAACATCATGCCTTTAAGCAGCATGAAAATGCCATTTCTAGGTTTTGTAAAACCGCCTCAATACTTAACTGGTAGAGCTCGTAGTTCAGTCAAGGCACTGAAGACACGATGCCATGTTCCAGTTAGCACCTGGGCTGGCAAACACATGAACGCAAGTAAGGCTGAACGCAGCTACCACTATACTTGAACAAGGCAATCACATTATGGGCTACACAGAGAACTTACCAGAACTGAATTATAATACCATGCCAGCCAACCACAGCTTCCTAGCGTTCTTAAGGAGTTTAAGTAGTTGACGGCTGGTAACTAGAAGGATGTAGTAGTGGTAGTTCATTGTGATATTTAAAACTTTAGTCTCCTCTTCCAACTTGCTTTCATCTCTTCAGTTTTAAAAGCAAGGCAAGTCCCAAGCTACAGGTTTTGATACCTTGAGTACATTCTTGATTTGTGTAAATGAAACATTTGGTTGTTTCTTACATATACTAGGCTGTTTTTAGTTTCATGACCTTAGGTTTTGTTGTTCTTTAAAAACAACCTTTTATTCTTTTGGTTGTGCAAAAGAAATATATAATTTACTACTCCTAATCATATACTTCTCTGTATAAAAGATGGCAAACAGGTAAACCTTCTGGGAAAACATGCCCTATAAAATGTTTTTATGGTTCCTCATGTCCTGGAAGAAACCATAATGAGGCGTCCTGTGTAAAAGAAAGTCCTAGCACATTCCAGTTTCTGAAATGCTCAAATTCTATCTACTCTACCATCACTAGTTCATTGTGTAACCTTGAACAAGCTACTTTACCTCTCTGGGTCTCCCTTATAAACTGGGAGGGTGAGATTAGTTTCCCAACCGCACCAAGATTCTAATGGCCTCTGGCCCTCAGGTCAGCTGGACAGAGGCCACAAGGGAGGGAGGCCCCAGATCTGCCATCTTTAACCAAGAGAGGCCATGTGCTTTTCCGCAGTGAGCTGTGCAAACCATCTCGAGGTGTACCCTGATGGGAAAATGGCTGGGAGGCACTGGAGTAGATGGCCTCAGGTTCATGCTAACCTGGGTGTTTTCTAAGTCTGTAATTTTAAGTCTGAGCTACTGCCAGAGCCAACGATGTGATTCCATCATCTACATGGCAGAGCACGGTGCTTTATAATTAGGAGGCACTTAACAAATTTGTTACAATGGCTCAAACTGCCTTAGCATCACTCTAAGAAATCAACACTACTATAAAGATTAAATATATAATTACAGTGTTGTTTACTAGCATTCTACCAATTGAAAATTTCTATTACTTAAAATCTCAGTTTATTATCTATATTCAGAAGATCAAGGCAAAAAAAAAAAAAAAAAAAAGAAGATCAAGGCACACTGTAAGATCCTAAGGTATTATAGAAAAAAAAGCTGTCTGTATTTAGCATGATTTTAATACAATGTTAGAGTATATTCTAACTTTTATAAATAGTTACTATAAGCCACGGTAGCCTCACTGTTAATAATTCTAATATTTTGGGGACACCTGGGGGCCCAACCACTTCAGTTGGTTAAGTATCTACCTTGGGTTTGAGTCATGGTCTCGGGGTCCTGGGATCAAGCCCCGCATTGGGCTCCCTGCTCAGCGGGGAGCCTGATTCTTCCTCTCCCTCTGCCTGCCGCTCCCCCTGCTTGTGTGCTCTCTCTCCCTCTCTCTCTGTCAAATAAATAAATCTTAAAAATAAAAATCACTCTAATATTTTGCTAAAGAATTATAATGGCACTTCTAATTCCCCATGTATCCGCTAGCTCTGCCAGTTAGACAAAACAGTGTCCAGAGACTGTCTAGAAACAGTCGACGAAAAATACCTGTTTGAGAAGCCAGAAAAAAATAGGGTTTAAACCCCTTTAATGTGCATAGTGTTCATCCTCAAAGTAAAGCAAAACCAACAAAAGCAGGGGGGAAAAAAAGCCCTCATTTCATACCCCTCCCCACCATCTAGTTGGAAAGTTCTAGGCAACTCATTACCAGAAAGATGTAAATAAGCAGGAGAGACCTGGGAGAGGAAAAACAAAAAGGGCTAAGGAAGCAGAAGGGCTGGCACATCGGGGACAAGTGGAAAACAATCTCTGTTGCTTAGCTAAGAGGGCACAAGGGACATCTAACTATATACACACACCGGGGATCAAGAAGAACAAAGAAAGAAGAATTGTTCCCTGATTCTAAGGATCACTGGGAAGGGAAAGAGAGAAAAGAAAGCACTTGGGGAGAAAAATGGGGAGGAAGAGGACTTTTGGGACAAGTCATTCTGAGTAAAGAGAAGGCTTCTACCTCATTCTACACATAGGCTTACTGCTCAAAGGTTACTGCTCACCTTAAAGCAGCCTTGAAAAGCAGCCCTGAGCAAGAAACCATGGGATGAAAATGCCCCAGGGTACTGTCACAATGAGAAACAAGTCCAGGGTTGGCGTTTTATTTTCGTCAGAATCTTAACATAGACTGTCACAGTGGCCATTCATGAATTGGGATATGGCTACAAGTGAGGTTATCAGTAACTAGTCTTATCTTAAACTTAACCCACTCTTAACCAGGAAATCTGATATAAAATATTATGAAAAAAAAATAAAACTTACCCATGAGATTACCAGAGGTAATTACTGATAACATTTTGATGTTTTTTCTTCTGTTCATTCTTTAACATGGCCATTGAATACCGAGGAGGGGAAAGATGAACGGTCCATTATATTTGAAATTCTCTTATTCACCCAGGTTTCACCTCTTGAATTTAAAGCAACTCACTGCATACAGGTTTAAAGCATTAAGTGTGACTTGTGGCACTATTTGCACAACTCACTGGGGGGAAACAAACGGCTACTCTTGGCTGGAGGCCACAGACCTGTATATGGCCTCCAGCCCGCACGCTGCCCAGCTCCCTGGAGGGCCAAGGAGCACCCGAATCTTGGCACAGCTGTACAAGGATCTAACTCAACTCTCTCATTTTACAGAGGAGGACATCAAAACCCAGTGAGGTAGAGTCTCCTTCTTGCCTTGTTCAAAGTCACGTTGTACATTAGAATTTTAGCATTTCAGAACCTGGAGTCTAAACACGACTTGTCTCTTACACGGGGTACATCATATGGTCTAGGATTTTAAGGATCATAAATCCCCTTCATAAGTCATGTTTCCCCCATCGTTTATCTCTTTGCCACACTGTATATGGCGAAGTGTATAATTAAGAGTGGTAAATTACACATAGCTCAACTTGCGCACAACCCAAAGGCCAGAAGGTTGTTTAAAACAGCAACAACGAAACTAGATTAAAAAGCAAGGTTATGAAAAACTAAATGAGAAATATTATAGTTTTTAAATAGTAGTATTTCCTAGTACGTGTAAAATCCAAACCATGTTTTTTTTTAAATCCAAAGCATTTTAAATGATATTTCTTTCTAGAAAGAGTATCACAGTATACCCTATTTGCATTTCCTAAGTCTTTCCTAATACAATGAAAAAACTGCATCTTTGTTTTGCATTGTTTTGATCCTAGTGATCATTATTAGTCATCTGTAACCCTCCATAAAAGGAACAATTTTATGTACTCAGGTTGAGCAATCACTGATCGTTTCTTGCTTCCAGGCTGAAAAAGATATCCTCCTTCAGGAGATCAAATATCTTCCTTTTTTTTTTTTTTTTTTTTAAGTTTAGTGTTTTAAAAATATAGATTTAACTCCAATTCACAGGACAGATACTTTGGTATGTGACCTGAGGCAAGGATCTATATAGGTCTTTTTTTTCCCCCCAGATACTCACTTTTACAATCTCCTTTACCAGATAATCTGTACCTTCCTCCCATGACTTATCACCTAATTATCATTCTATACATTGAAGATTTGAGAGGCGCTATTTTGTCTGAGGGTTTTTTTTTTTGTTTTTTTTTTTGGTTTTGTTTTGTTTTTTTACACATCAGCTTTTATTACTATAACTTTGTAATACGTTTTAATCTCTAGCACCGATCTTAACCTCATTCTTCTTCCAAATTAAAACATACACCTATGTGTATATAAAACTCCCTGGTTTTAAAACCCCAGAACTCCAGCTCCACTTGGATTCGAGCCCCCACTTGGGAGAGCCAGCAGAGCTGCGTGCAGTACCAGGCAGGGCACACAGAGGCACTAGGATTTGATGGGGGCATGTGGGGCCAGATCCCAGGGGGCCCCGTGTGCCCCACTAACCCACAGCATGGACTTTACTGGAGGCGCGGGGAGCCACTGAAGGGCCTTTAAGTAGGAGAGCGCCCTGCTCAGATTTCTGCTTTAGAAGGATAGAGACAACCAGCTAGATTAGTGTTAAAGCACCAACAGAAGCAGAGAGCAGTCAGGAGTCCCCTGTGGTCCCTGTTCTAGACAGGTAGTGACAAGGACAACAGTGAAGGATTCTAGTGGGTTATGCTATTGCAGTCTTGCCTCTCTTGCTCTACACTCCAGGAGAAGAAATGATGAAGTTCATGAACTTGTCCCGAGGCATGGTCCCTCCCCCTCCATGTCAATAGGCCTCCCTCTCCACCTCGGGGGTGGGGGGGGGGTGGGGGGGGGGGTTTACATTCACTCAACCCGTATTTCCTGAGTACCTACTATGGTCAGGCATCATACTAGCTGCTGAAATAAATTGAATCGGTGCCAGATAACAGCAGCCACCAAAAAATGAAGACTAGGACTCTGACATCTAAAGACTGAGCCAAGTATTAGGAACTGTAGTCACCCAAACTTCAGGAAAAGACTGTTGTATGGAGCCACCACACCTTCTCAGAGGATGCCTGCTTCTCCCCCTCTAGGCCAGTGGCCAGGCCCACAGCTCCCCCAGCAGATCCAGGAGGCATGTGAGTACCTTCAAATTAAAAAAAATAATAATCTGGGAATCCAGTTTACTAATAAGACATGGTCTTAGACAAGTCCTCTAAAGTTCATATGGAAATCCAGGTGACCTGTTAAATAATGGTCAAAGTCTTTATCAATGTCACTCAAATCTGGTTCCATGAAAGACAAGAATTATCAGAAAGTTCTCAAACATCACATCATTGCAAGACTGAGCAGCAAACCACACAAAAGTAAGAACCACCCACTGAAGGGCAGAAAGGACACTACATTAGGTCCCATTAAACAGCCCAACGAAGTGTGCGGTATTTCTTAAGTGTGACCGCAGCAGTGCCCGGGCTTCTACTGGACGGGAGGAAGATGGAAGAGAAAAGATTTTTAAGTATCACTCAAGCATGTTGATAACAAGCTTTGCAGCACTGGTTCATTATTCCCAGCCACCCTGCAATCATTAACCCGGGGCAGCAGCGGGGGGAGCTGAGACAAAGAGACCCGGTGCCTTGCCCAGCAGACTTCCTTATGCTGCCTTCCACCACAACTTTTAAGGAAGCCATAACTTCGACATCTGAAACCAAAAGGGCTAACAGCCTAAACTGGAATATCTAACTGACGTGAGTTCTGACTGGTTTTCATTAAATCTTTTTAGTCAGTTGTGAGTGTGCTTCAAATGAAAAAAAAAAGAAAATACACACACGCGCGCGCGCAATACACATATATACACGTACGTACGTATGTCACATGATCAACAGATGTGGGCCAGAATCAAAGCCGAGCTGAGTGCAGTTGCAGACAGCCAACGGGAGCTCCCCCCAAACAAAAGGTCGGCCATTTAGAATGACATCCCCAGGGTGATGTATGTGCACATTAGAAAGTTAGATTTCTTGAAAAAAGAACGTCCAATAAAGCCATCAATTTTACTTGGGGTTCATCTGGCTGCAATTTCTGCCTGCAGTCATCCTGCTCCAGGAAAACAGCACTGGGCAGGCACCTGGATTCACTTCAGGGTCCCTGGTCCATGAACTAGGACATTCCACGCATAGTTTCCCAACACAAGCCCTGAGATGCCTGCTCCCTATGTCTTAGCGCACTGTCTGCAGAACATTCCCCCCCGCTCTTTGATGGCCAAGAAAAATACTCCACTTTATAACATGACCCCGCACAGGGCTTTTTTGGAAAGAAGCTAAGACCCCGCCACCATCGTGGCCACCCTGAGTCAGGTCCCAAGGAGCGCAGAAGGATGATCTTACAGTGACAAGCACGTCGAGTGAGTGTACGCCCACTAAATCCTGTTACTATTTTACGGAAAGAGAAATCACGAGAATCCCCCACAATTATCCTTGGGGGAATAAAACAAAAAACCAAAAACAAAAAAAAAGGCTACCTCTTCAGAGGTGGATCCTTGCCCCGAATAGTTAGGAATTCCTCCATCCTTCTTAAAGTGCCAAGGTCATTTGTTATGAAGTGCACATTTAAATCAACGTTTTAGAACGTTGCCGCTGTCCTCAATGAGTCTCCTCCCCTTCCTACCAGGCATTTTGGACTCTAATAGCCATCCCACCGTCACCTCCTACTGAATAATTATAACAGTGGGCCAATTAAACTAATCACCTTTCCACATATTTTTATCCGGCTTACAGATGTAAATCTCTCCCAGAATGCCAAGAATGAAAGACTCCTCTCTCAAAGCACCTAGCGCTCCTCCTGGAAGAGGCCCAGCCCACTGGGGCCAGCTTAACTCACAGCCCACATTAATAAGGAACATTTTCAAATATGCGAGATTCATGTATATTCACCAGACATTCATCTTTCTTCTTCAAGAGCATCTAAAGGATCTCCCGTTATAAATCCTGAACTACTTCTCCACTTCAAAAGCCTAAACTTCACGTGAAGGTGGTTGAGCTCCCGCAGCAAAACACCCCCAAATCTTCTAAAGAGAGATTATAGAGAATGGCCGTGCTTGCTCTACAATGCAGAATTTTTAGCGGCTCAGAAATCCATTGTACGCCTTTTTTTTTTTTTTTTTTTGAAGGGAGAAAGATTTTTAGAAGAGATTTCAAATTCAGAGGTTTATCACCGTAATGTGAGCCATACACTATGGGGCAGCTGAATTAATAACTCCACGGAGAAATTTTTCCTGATGAATTACGCAGAATCTTCTGGTTCTGAAAGGAAGGACATATTTCCATTCAAATGCCAAGTGACAAGCAGTGAAAAGGAAAAATTCCAACCCCAGGCAAGAGCAGCAGGAGGGAAATCCACTTCGTTTGTGTAAAACTAATCCAGAAACAGAATTATCTATCCTCTTCCTAGAAAAAGCTACCACCTGAGGAATGTTCCTTCTGGTCAAGGCGAGGATCTGGAAGCAGTACATATACACGGGATTTATCTTACACCTTACACCCTGTAACTGCTCATTTTGCTGAGTGTCCAACTGCATAGCTTAATCACTATCTCACATATAGATCATAGATCCTTAAGCTATTTTCCCAACCACAGTAGTCCAAGCAATTCTCCAAAAAGTTTCATATGAGATTGTATGAATTGGAATAACTGCTTATTGTTTTAGTCACCTCCCTTCACATCGTTACAGGGTAATACAGCATTAAGAGAGTGTTTCTCAATAGGGGGCCAAGAGCCACTGCTATCAACTCAGGGAAACAAAAGAGGAAGGGCTTAACCACCTTTTGATAGCTCCTCTTTCAAAAGGATCCAAAAGGGTATCTTTCATGAAGAACAACAAAAACAAAGGTAGCTTTCCCTCTGGCCCTAGCTTTTCCCCAGCTGGGGGTCGGGGGTGGGGTGGGGGGGGAGACACAAAAAAAACAGGTAGCCACTTGAAAAATGCACTTTCAAGCAACAGGTACTTCAAAAAGCCCAACCAATAAGCAGACACAGGTATGTCCTAATTAGGCCAATGAATTAAAAAACATTACCCCAAGCACAGCTCTGAAAAAAAGACTTAGAAGTGCCTATTGGAGAGCTCTCATCCTACTGTGTGCTCCAGACCTCCTTTTCCCCTTTATTTACAGCTACAATGTCACCAAAATCTTAGAAGAAATGCAAAGAAAGACATTCACCGTATCTCAGTAGAGTATCCTAAATGTAACATTTGCTTTTAAGCTTTGCAGAAAGAATGTGGGATACTCGGCTCACACTCACCTTTAAAAACGAATAAAGCAATTAAAAACCCCACTATGGGGGGGTACACTATTACAAAGTATAACAGATTCCATATCGACTTGGAATTTTAGTGAGTAAAATCATCCTGATTTTTCTCTCTTGCTTTATCAATATCTTTTAGGTCATGTTAAATAGGACCATCATATCAAACAACTCCGCTCACGTGGCAAGAAAAGAGAACTCCCCCATTTTAGTGATATCCTTGGATTTAACGTATTCTTTCCTATGAGAAATTAGTTTCCCAACTTTTCAAAGGAAGAAAACTGGGGCTCCTATTACAACCACGAAGCAGGGAAAGTTCTCAGTTTCCAACACAGATGTAGAATAAACACCAACACGTTATTCTCAAAGAATGCTAGATTGCCATCTTCTCGGACAAAGCCTTCTGTTACCTGGACAACCTCAGGCTCAAAGACCCCACACATGTTCCTCAACACAGATAACGTGAGCCCACCTACCTTCTCCAGACTGAAGCCATAAATTCTCAGAGGCTGTGCAGCCCGGCTCCAAACCCCGCCATAGTTGAACAAAAGGTTCATTACATCAACATCCTTCCTAGTTTTCAGAGCCGACTTCCCAGATTCAAGTTTTCCCTCTCCAATATGCTTGTTCTAGAATCATACACAGAATTTACTGGAATAACGTACCCGCTGCTCCCTTAGGACTTACACACTGATAAAACACGACTACTGGAAAGGAAAATCTGAATATGCCGGGACAGTCTATAAAAGGTTAATACGTAATCCCAAAATGCTTTTTAGAAGTTTCTTCTCTTTCGTCTCAATTTTCAAAAGTAGAGGATTTGTACTGACGTGAGAATTAGGTCATCAGGAATATGGTACTACCTAAAATAGCTCTAATCTGAGGAGGGGTCCTGAATTTTAGTTCTGACTGGTTCCCTTGGGCAAGTCACTCGACTTCTCCGAAGCCTCTGCTTCCTCAGCAGTGAAATTAAAGGGTCCTGACGGGCACTACTCACAGGCCTGAAATTTTGCGGTCTCCATCCTAGATGGTTCTCTCAGAGTCAATCTTCAAAAGCTCCACCTTCTTTTCACCTCCATTCTGTTTTGGCTTTTGCCCTTGGGTGTCCAAGGGAAGAGTCTTTTGTTGAAAAGACAGCCCTGACGTTCCCCACTGGCCCGAGGGTTAATGCAGGTCTCCCGCAGCAGGAAGAGCATAATCAAACTCAGACAGCAGCTGCTGAGTTGGAGATAATCCTAAAAGGCCTGCTTCAAACCTCCTCTTTCTCTTCCAGTGAAATTGCCTGGCACCAGGCCTGTTCCGGCTGTTGGGGCCTTATGTTTTCGGCACATTGCAAACAACATCTTCTGTGGACTCAACTCTCAAAATGCCAATGGATTTTTCTGTTTTGCTTTTTTCAAGCTGGCTCTCCAGAAGCAAATACTTAAGACATAACCATGCACGGTGTCCACATGCTGATCGTATATAAACAAGTCTGGGATGGGACAGGGATACGGGACTCCTTATTAGTGGAATTAGGACTTCCCTGTTCACTTGGACAAACAAGATTTCATGCAACAGTACAAGGGAGGAAAGCAGCAAAAATCACTCATTTGGATATTGCTGAGTTTACAGCTCTCTCACTAACAATTTCTAATACTCAGTGTTTCCATGAAGTCACAGCCTCTGTCCACTTAAATTCCATGGCCTTAAAGTAAGACTAATTCCAGGGGGGGGGGGTGCCTGGGTGGCTCAGTGGGTGAAGTGTCTGACTCTTGATTTCTGCTCATGTCATGATCTCAGGGTGCTGGAATCGAGCCCTACCTCCAGCTCTGCACCGGGCATGGAGCCTGCTTAGTAGGAGTCTCTCCCTCTCCCCACCCCACTGGCATGTGTGTGCTCTCTCTCTCCCCCTCAAAATAGTAATATAAGTAATTCTACTTTGTTTTGCTGGAAATATAAGGTGACTTAACAGTTTAACCTCGTAAAATGGGTTCCATCTGTAGACTCAAGAGAGCTTTTTACAACGTGTACTTTTAAAAGTAAAAAGGTTGTCACTGTAGAGTCTTCTTGGCAGAATTCTATCAACCATACCTGGCAAAAGCCACCTTGTTTCCAGGAAATCCGGTGAGAAAGGTGAAGAGGATGTGTTAGGGCAATCACTTAGTTCCATATAATAACTATTTACTCACAGCCAAATTAGTGGCCAGCATAAATTATGGAAGCTACCAATTTGTTCATATAACTAAGGTTACCCGACTCCTAAAAATACGAAGTTAACTGAGATTTAAAATTTGACCTACGAAATACAAACTTGAGATTTTTTTTCTCTCCCCAAATTACCCAAGGGAATAATCTGATATAATTACATGTTCTCATAAGACATCTATTTTGTTTTTTTAAAGTTTCTCAGGATACAACTTCAATCCAAATCATCCTTCAAGAACACATATCCCATTTTTTACACTTATTCTCTAATAAATATTGACCATTGTGAAACATTTTGAAACAGGTCTCTCTGATGAAACATTAAGAAACCATGGAAAGTAGATTCCACCAATGAACTATACTAATACTTTGGAATCTGAGGATTTTACAAAAAGCGAGGGGGCTGTAAATATCTTATATCAGCTTTATGATTTTTAAGACTACCACATGGAGAATTGAAAGGATTCTTCTCATCCCAAGGAAGTTGTGAGCGCCACACCTGGTTTAGCCTCCATTTGTAAGAGCCTCTTAAGCAAACTCTCTCCCCCCTCCCAAGCCTCCTTAGCTCCTCCAGCAGGTCGGGTCCCACTGCAGAGGACCACACTAGAAGCTGCAAGCTCCCCAGACGCGGAAGCAGGCTGATGGTGCTCCTTGTTTCCGCCCAACAGGTCTGCATGAGGACGTCCAGATGAGTTCTGCTCAGTGTGGGTTGCCTTTGTATGCGTGAGCTTTTAGGTGGAAGGCATTAAAATCAAACCATCAAAACCCTTGTAACAAATTAGTAAGACAAGGCAGATTCGCACACTTCCTGACCGAAAACCAGGATGGACCTCCTCCAAATGTTCCACTTGAAGACTTTGCCAGACTTCAGATCAAAAAAAAAATTTAGTGGATTAAAAGTTAACAGCTTAAGAGGTGAACCGTATTATTCCTAATTATTATTACTGCTCTATTCGTGTACCAGCTGTGAATAATTAAAAGCCTGTATTTCTAAATTCCCAGGAACCCAAGAATAAAATTAAGACATTTCGGAAAGAAGTTTTGGCTCTGGATCTGTAGTTAACTGATCGCAAGGTAAGGCAGTCTCTCCAAATGTAGCCACGAGGCAGAAACACACAGCGTCACAGCAAAATCTTGGGTTTTCCTTTCTCTGTCATGCATTTTGTCTTTACAAAAATTAAAATAACCAAGAAACATTAAGAGCCCATGACTAGGCTTTTTATACCATTAAACTAAGTAACTTAAAACTGGTCGGTTCATCCCCACCATTTGTTTGCTTCCCAGCCCCTTCTCACCAGACATCAGCAGGAAAATAGGAGTAAAATTAATAGGTCTTTATTCTTTTGGTTTTATGTACAGATGACAATGACAAAATGTACCACTTTTTAAGGGATGGTCACGCACACAAATCACAGAATTTCCAGCTGACTGGGGGGAAGCATTAGAATCTAGTTGAGCTCCTTCACTTTATAGCCAAAGACAGTTCAGGCCCAAGAATCTATATGCAGGGGAAAGGGCATTCAGAGCTCGTGAAGGTCACTTAACTAAGTCTGTACCAGCCCGGCTGAGTCAAGACCAGAAATCTAAAACATGCTCCACTCCAAAACATCCTGCAATGTATCCCACTTCAGGAGGAAGGGGGGAAAAGGAACAAAAAAAGCAGACCAGGGGCGCCTGGGTAGCTCAGTTGGTTAAGCCTCTGCCTTCGGCTCAGGTCATGATCTCAGGGTCCTGGGATCGAGCCCCGAATAGGGCTCTCTGCTCAGCAGGGAGCCTGCTTCCCCCTCTCTCTCTGCCTGCCTCTGCCTACTTGTGATCTCTCTCTCTCTCTCTCTCTCAAATAAATGAAAGCTTTAAAAAAGATTTTTTTTAGAAAAATTAGATTTAGATTTTTTTAAAGAAAAAAAAGAGCAGACCAACCTCCTCGACTCAATGGAGGCTTGAGGGACCTCATGGCCGAATCTCCTGATGTCATTAATGTCTGAAATTCCTACTTTTTAATTTGTCCCATTTCCTAACCACCAAAATTAAAGCCAAAGGAAAGACATGCATCACAACCAAGTTGAAGATGCCCTTCTGGGTGTGTTTGTGTACATATATGCACACACATTCATGTACATAAATATGTGCACAAAGTATGGCATTTAGATCACATAAGTGGAATAAAATTGAGAATCCAGAAATAAATCCTTACATTTATGGTCAACTGATGTTTAACAAGGGTGCCAACACCACACAGTGGGGGAAAGAATGGTGTTTTTAATGAACTGTGTTGGGGACAACTAAAGACTCCATGCAAAAAAAAAAAAAAAAAGTATACCTACCCCACAACATATGCAAAAGTTAATTCAAAATGAATTATAATCCTAAATATAAGAGCTAAAAACCATAAAACTCTTAGAACACCCAGGGATAATCTTTTGCAACCTTTTGCAACAGGGCGGCTGGGTTATGGACATTGGGGAGGGTATGTGCTATGGTGAGTGCTGTAAATTGTGTAAGCCAGATGATTCACAGACCTGTACCCCGAAGCAAATAATACATTATATGTTAATAATAAATAAATAAATATGGGGTGCTCAATAAGATAACCCAATTTTAAAACAAAGGACTTAACACATTTCTCCAAAGAAGAAACACAAACGGGTCACAGGAACACAAAAAGAGGCTCAACATCGTTAGTCATTAGGTGAATGCAAAACCATAATGAGATACCACTTCCCACTCACTAAGAATGACTATAATCAAAAGGACAGAAAGCAGCAAGTGCTGGCAAGGGTGTGGAGAAACCCCGAACCCTGAACCCTTGTGCACTGGGGGCGGGAGTGCAAAATGTTACAGACACAATGAAAAACAGTTTGGCAGGGCTTCCAGACGTTAAGCATAGAGTCACCATAGGACCCAGCAGCTCTGCTCCTAGATATGTACCCAGAGAAATGAAAACACAGGTCCACACGAAAACTTGCATGTGAGTGATCAAAGCAGCATTACTCGTCATAGCCGAAAAGCTGAAACAACCAAAACGCCCATCACCTAACAAGTGGATGAATACAATGTGGTATATCCAGAAAACGAGAGGTTATTTAGCAATAAAGAGCAATGCAGTGACACACGCTGGACCTCGATGAACCCTGAAAATAGGATGCTAAGTGAAGAGTCAGTCGCAAAGACCACCTCTCCTATACGAGGATTCCACTCATACGAAAAGGACAATAAGCAAACCTACAGAGACCGAAGGGAGATTAGCAGTTGCCTAGGACTTGCTGGGGACTGTTAGGAGAAGTGACGGCTAAGGAATATAGGGTTTCTTTGAGGGAATGACAAAAATGCTGTAAAATCAGACTTAGGGGACTGAGGCCTCTGTGAGAATACTAAAAACCACTAAACTATATACACTTTAAGTGGGTGACTTTTTGTAGCATCAGAGTTCAATCTCAAGAGAGCTCTTAAATATTATGTACACATACATGTACATTACTGCAAGTAGCATTAAAACATATATTGTCTGACCATTATCCTACCACAGGCCAGATAAACTACTGCTTTTTTAAATGAAGAGTTTCCCTATTGGAAAATACTATTGCTATATACTATTAACTTATTATTATAAACCTACTATTGTTAGGTATGTTTTGATCCTGAGCTCAGGGTCAAGCCTTGCATTTTGCAGAGGACCTCAGAGCTGGAACTAAAACACCAAAAAGATTAGCACAGAGGTGGGGTCCGTAGAAACTTAGTCCAAGCTTGCTAGTCCTTCAGCCAAAGCTGAATTGGTAATTCCAGTAGTTTTGACCACATTAAAATATAGGGACTCGGGTGGGAACCCAGAATGTGCATTTTTAACAAATCCGCCCCCCACCACCGGCACCCAGAAAATTCAAACCCTGTCAGCCTGCAAAGGCTCTTTCCTCCTGCCCAGGGATCCTCGAGCAGCCCCGGGCGCTCAGAAGCTGGAAACTGGTGGCTGTGCCATGATCACAGGTGTACAGCATTTTTTCACCTGCTTTATGCTAACTCTGGCCATCAGTTTTATAGGCATTTGGGAGATTTTCAAATTTGAAAGTTTGCGGCTAGATCACACTGGGTGAAACGTTAGCCTTTGGAAGGGGAGGTCCGTCAAGGCCTCGGGGCCTCCAGAATACAATAAATACTTGGGCTACTTGAAGCCTCGCGATCTTTTTGGAGTGCTCTCATTTGCCCAGTTTGTAATAGAACTACTAGATTCCAGGACAGTAAGACCGCATATCCAGTGTGTAAGAGTCAGAGCCTAAAATGCAGGGGCGGGGGAGGGAGGGTGTGAAAATCTGCTGGGAATTATCCACTGAACAAGGAGGGCTGCCCTTCACACCCCAGTTGTTTCCTGTCCCTGACAGGTGGACAACATTTTTCCCCTACCGGGGGAATTTCCCCCTCCTACCCCTACTCCCATATTTCCCATATTCAAAAGCGACTTCCACCCTCCTTTCTGGGAAGAAATCGGAGCTACAGCAGCTAGTTGGAGAGGCATCAATGAGGAAAACGGTCAGGCACGAAAAGGACTGCATTTTAGAGGACAACTGTAACCAATTTGCTTGGTTGGCAGAGGAGGAGAGAAGAGACCAGAGCACCATGTAAAAATCCAGGCTGGAATTTTTAAGTCTTTGTTCCAAGGCAGTAGGTAGAAAGAAGAAAATTATTTCCTTTTTAAAAAAGAAAGGGCACGGTGCAGAACTATAGTATGTTTCGCTACAAAGATCAAGGAATTTTACAAATGGGGAAACAGAGGCAAAAGAGGCAAGATGATTTGCCAGAGGTCACAGCTGCCTGCTGGCAGAGGAAGGCTAGCTCCAAGAACCCAAGTCTTCTGGCTGCCTGTCCAGCCTTCTCTTGCGTCACCCAGAATAAAAAAGGAAATGCAAAGTAAGGGCTGTTTGGGTAAAGTAGTAGAGGAATGATTCTAACCTCGAGTCCTTCTGCCTGTCGTTTGTTTCCATGGTATTTTTCACCAGGGTTGTGTAAGCCTTATAAGGAAAGCTTTGTGCTGGGACCCATGGGTCACAGGTGATCGTAGCCCAACACGACTGCCGTCGACCAGTCTAAGAAGAGCTACTTGGTCCATGTGGCAAAATGGCGGCAGGGGAATGCTTGGGAGGTTAAAAGCACCTCCCAAAGGTATCTCCCAACGCCTTGGCTGTGGCCCCCTTCCCTTGATACTCTTCATGCTACCTTAGAGCTCCCCGGCCTCTCCACCCCTGGAGGCTTTCCTCCTTCCCCCTCAAGGCCACCCACTGTGACTTTAGCTCCCCCATACACACCTCTCTGGTTCATACCAGTCAAGCTGGCTATCCTACCTGATTAAGTACCTATCAGGGCCACCTGGAGCTTGCAGCAACATCAGATCTCAATAATTACATGGTCTCTTGAATTTGGCAAATAGAGGTTCTGCCACCGGTTTAACAATGTTCATCCTAGAAGGCCATACTCCTTCAACCAAGGGCCATTAATGATATCTAGTTTCAGTCAGACCAGGTTATCAGGAGAGGAATCCGAATACATTTTTTGTTGTTCAGCATTCAACTTCAATATACAGTAAGAATGACAGAATCTAAGGTTAGTAGGAAACTGTAAACGTCAGCTAATCTCCCAGGTAGCTCATGTTTTGAAGATCCCAAATAAATGGCCAAATGGCCTGCTTGCTAACCCCCAAGCGTGGGGCCTCAATACTTCTGATGTGGTCTATTCCTTCTGTGACCGCCTTTAGAAAGGTCTTCCTTCTATTCAGTCAAAATTTGTCCCCTTAGAAGCTTCCACCCCTTTCATTCCTGATTGTCCAAAAGAACAGAAGAGCCAGGGAGACAAAGGGTAAGTCATTACATTGTACCTTCCTGATGCTTCATACATGGTACTTCCCAGAAAATCTTTTTATTATTGTTTTTTAAACTTCCAGTAAAATAAAAACCAACCTCTTCCACATGTAGAATGCTAAAAGAAAGTAATTTATGTTAAATAGACTAAAAGGCTCTCTTCAATGAATACTAAGCACATCTGCGAACGGTTTTTGGTATGGAATTTGTTTGAATCTTCTGGGTCCTCTGCCTCTATTTATACCTCAGGGCACAAAACAACAAAAGCAGCCTGGTAAAGACTCACAAGAGTAGTTAACGCCCAAGGAGAGAAACAGCACACACCAGGAGGCAGCTCACCAATGCGCTCTTAGTATTTATTAAGCCAACAATAGTGTTTTGGGTAAATCTTATTAACGTAATACACAAAGTTCTGGGCAAATGAAATTTTAATTCATTTACATCAAATGTGCCTGCAATCCACATTTTTATTAAAAGGACACTAAGCATTCAGTTGAGAAGCTTGGAAATGGGAGGTTATTTTGAATATCATGTATTTTTTCTATCATTTAAGACTTAAAACTTTTTTTTAAAAAACATTACATAGCATGCACTTAGAAAGCTCTGGTTGCAGGAGTATAATTCAACCATTTATATTATTTCTTCTACAGGTTGTGGGAAAGGTATGTAATCTTCGAAATCACCTCAAATCTTCTGTGTAATGAGTAAGATTTTGTGTACACACACACACACACACACACACACACACAAAGAAACCAAAACCTTGAGAAGGAGAGTAAACATAGCAATTCATCATTTGTGTAACACTCATCACTGTTTGATGTGCTAAAGGCCTCTATTTATACAATCTTTAGCAGTTAAAAATCCAAACCACTTCATGGAAAATTTTTTTTTTAAAGCACTTACCAATTAGCCAAAGATAAACTTATCTTTTCCTTTATTCATATTCCTGGACTTCCCCCATTGACCTAAGCCACAATGTTCCTTTTTATTTCTTATGCCAATCGGAGTTGGGATTTTTGCTACTAGCACCTGGGAGTTTAACTGCGCTCACTCACTTGATGATGCCTTACCGGGTTTTGTCACACCTGCTGGCCCCGGGTCCTTCTAGCCGGAGCTACCGTGCCAACCCTGTCCTCCCGATCAATGCCAGCTTCCCTGAGTCAACCCCAGGCAGAAGCCAAACAAAGCAGCTATGCTGCCTCCTCGCAAAACTTTTAAATTAAGGGCATTCCAGAACTGACTTCTATAAAGGAAACTCACTATTTCTCTATTGTTTCACCAACTTTAGTGTGCTTATCAGTCGCTGGGAGTCTCATTACAATGCAAATCACGATTCAGGAGTCTCAGATGGGCTTGAGAGTCTGCATGTCTGACCAGTTCCCAGGTGAGGCTCATGCCGGTCCGCATTTTGAGAATGGCCTGCAAGCATCAGAATCACCAAGGCAGCTTAAAAAAAAAAACAAAAACCCCACTGCTACCTGGGCCCCACAACCAGGGGCTCCCGTTCAATAGCATCTGCGACAGCAGGGACGAGAACCCCTCTCAGCATCCAAATCTAGCACGCCACGCGATACAGTCACCTGGAGGGCTTTTTAAAGCCGACTGCTGGACCCTGCCCCTAGATTTCAGATTGGATCCGTCTGGGGTCAGGCTCAGAACCTACATCTCTAACAAGGTCCTAAGTGATGCAGATACTGCTGGTCCGTTCTCACGGAGAGACCTGACCTATTGCTAAGGTTAACAACTCAAACAGATTTCATTTCCACGGAGAACACACACTTCTATGAGCAAACTATATTATAATCAACACTATGAGACATCCATGTATCAGGGACACGCTAAGAGGGAGCGGGTAGAATTCGCATTTCCACTCCCCTAATTTCTAACATTTAACCCTGTTGTTGTCAAATTTAAAAAAACAGCAATGTTGAATTTTAGTCTAGATATTACGGACTTGTTACATTTAAAGCCGTATGAATCATAGCAAATGGTTCATTTTAACAGCTTGCTCAGAATAATCCTTCCAACTCCATTGTGGGACAGATACATGTTGAGCAGCAGTTTCTAAAGGGTCAGCACTTTAATGTTATCCTGCAGAGCAATTTTTAAAAGCTTTGGATATTCTAGAATTCTTAAACAGGGTTTTTCTTCTTCCCTCGAGTCAATTAAAGATAGCCCCTTTTATTCAAGGGATGGAAAACTGTGTTTCAGAATTGAGTGAGGGCAAACATGCTCCCAAATTAGATATCCGAACAAAGTAAACTATGAATAGATTAGATAATGGGCCGCTGCTTTTTTTACTTAAGCAAGAACTAAAGACAACTCCGACGTCTTATGCACAGGATGGCCTAAAGCACTCTCTCTTCCCTACTTCAACCCCGGAAACACAGAGTTCCACGGAATTAATTCGACTTGAACAAGGTCCAAGTAGCTGAGGTGCCGTAATAAAGGAGAAACTGAAGAAAAGGACCCTCACTGAGACACGTGTGTAGGGCTTATACACGATCAGTAACTTCAGACAAGGTCTAGGACACATTCCCAATCAGTAAAACACAATCTCTCCGTTCAAAGCATGAACTCAGGCAAATCTAATAAGCTGACCAAACATGCTTCTCTGCAACCAGGCCAAGGGGACAAGCATCCTTTGTTCCACTAAGGAAAGTTTCTGAAAGGAAAGGGAAATGTTTCCATTTTTTTCTAAGACCTCCTCAGATAGGCTTCATTTATATATATATAATCTATGGTGTAAAGAGCATGTATCATAACACACCAACTAATTATCAGGAAAGTACGAGCCAACAGAAAAAGAGGAGGAGGGTAGAAAAGGAAGAAGCTGGGAGCAAGCATGTCCTCTTCCACCCGACTTTGGACTGGGGCAGGAGGCAGGGCAGTCCCGGGGCAGCCACTGCATTCCACGGGCTTTGGTCACAAGCAGTAGGGAACGTGGCTTACGGAGACAAAAATCTTACCCGTTAGACTTCCCTGGAAGCTGGAGGAATGCCAGAAGGCACCCAGAGCACTGGTTCTCAAACCTTCTGGAAGCTAGAAGCACCTGGGGAGGTTTTATAGCCAGCTGCCTACCCCGCCCCCCCTCCATAGAGTCTGATTTAACTGGTTCTGGGTGGGGCTTGGGTGCCCACAGCTTTTCAAAGTTCCCCAGATGAATTTAATATGCAGGAAGGGGGTCAGAGTCCGTGATCTAGAACATGCCCCTCATTCTCCAGAACTAAGCCCTAGAGAGGCTAAAGCACCTTCTCTTGGCCAACACACAACAGCCACAGCAAGGAAAGAAAAAAAGAGGAAAGAAATCGGCCTCCCCTTTTCTTTCCCATCGCCCTGTCTTTTCTCATCTGGTCATTTTTCTCAGTCTCGGGTTCAAAACCTCCAAAGAGGATCCTTTCTCCTTTGATCAGCACATCTAATCAGCTGTCCATTTCAATCAGCGTCAACACGGAGACCAGTGCTGACTCCACACCCGGCATGCTTCTAAATGCTGGACATGCAGGAACTCATTAATCCTCACGGCATCACCATGAGGTGGCTATGTGACTAATCTCCTTTTTACAGATGAGAAAACTGAGGCGGAGAGAGACTCAGACACCTGCCCAAGGTCACACAGCCGGACGCCGGCAGAGCTGGGAATTTAAAGAGACCCCATGAATTCCACTAATTGGTTCCCCCATTACCAGACACAAGTTTGTGGAGAGAAGCCACCAAAGCAACAGGTTCCATGTTGGTAAAGGAATCAGAGCGTGGGTGACCTAGAATATTTGGCCAACCAACGCAAAGGAAGGGTCTGACACTCACTGTTGGGAGCTGCACCCGTTACACCGTATTAAAAAGTGATTATACATTTAAACACTTTCACTGCTCTCTTGAAAGATGATAGTATCATAGTATCATGTCAGGGCTATTTAAAGCTTTAAAAAAAAACAAAACAAAACAACCAACCCAAGGATCTAACTTCTGCGAGGGCACCTAAAATGCAGTCGTGGCCAGTGATGCTGCCAGGCAGATGAGAGACAATTATAGACAAGAACGGAAAGTGCCTATCACAGTTCTAAGTACACAGTAGGACGTCTGCGTAGTAATTTGCAATGTCAGTGTCCTTTAATAAAATTCCTTTCTTAAAAATATCACCCCATGGGCTCCTGGGTGGCACAGTGGGTTAAGCCTCTGCCTTCAGCTCAGGTCATGATCTCAGGGTCCTGAGATCGAGCCCCGCATCGGGCTCTCTGCTCAGCAGGAAGCCTGCTTCCCCGCTCTCTCTGCCTACTTGCGATCTCTCTCTCTGTCAAATAAATAAATAAAATCTTTAAAAAAAAAATCTCCCCACAGATTTATCTTCTGAAAAACTACGATGCAAATATATTTGTGTTATTACCCTCGGATTTACCAAAGAAGTATTCAAGAGAAAAATGTTGGGAGAAAAGACGATTCTACATCCCATCCCAAACCAGCGAAAGGAACTAAAGTTTTTACCTGGACCAGAAGTGCTTCCACCCCTCTTTTCCTGAAATGCACGGACGTGTTTATTTTTAGTATAAACCTCTAAGGAATGCTCTTCTTCCCTCATAAAATGTGGTATTTTTTTTTACCCCATAAAATGTGGTATTAATTCATGAGGACTTTACTTCTAGTTTTGATTCTTATCACCAGTAAGATAAGAACCTTTCATCTCCTTTTCTGTCTGCAAGTCTCCACAATCTTCCTACGATTTGCAAATCAACTGGACTTCAGCCCCTCGTCTCTCCAAATCCCAGGGCTTTCTGCTCTCTCTTCCCCTAATTAGCCAGAAGGGTCACAGATAATAACAAAGTCTGCAGGAGCACAATTTTTGCTGCAAATTGAGAAAGTATCTAAACATCATTTTAAATTACTCACCTTGAACAGAACACATTAACCATACTGATGCAGAGCATATAACATATAACGTATGTTCCATTTGCTATTTCATTCACAAGTCAAACACGGGCCAGGAGTAAGTATATCGGGTGCTAATCATTAATGTGAGGAATGAGGAAGAAGAAGGAGCCAGAAAGGGAACGTTTTATGGTAAGAAAAAATTACTGACAAATCCGTGATGGCCTAAGCCCAACATTATAACTCTCCTACTAACTAATCACGTGATCCTGAACAAATCACTTAACCTCTCTAGATGTGTTTCCCCCTAAAAGTCAATTCCAACTCTAAAATCCACTGTCACATAATGAAAAGCAAAACCCAGAAGAATACAAGGAAAACCATCCCAACACTTTCTTACCTCTTTCATTCATCAGCTAAGACTATTGATCTTGGCCGGACATATAAGGTCTAGTTCTCGCCTTTCGGAGCCCAGAGTTTATAGAGTATGGAGAATGAGACTGGATGAAATGTAAGGTTTCTTTCTCCTCAGATGTAAACATCAATAAATTATTCAGGTTCTAAACAATTTCTTACTCTTTGTGTCTTTCGTGTGTTTTAATACTCAGAAGTCTTTCCTTGGAAGACAGGTGGGGGGAAGAGAAAAACATCTGAAAATCAAGTATCTTCAAGGTCATCAAGAGAATTCTGCTTTTTCTCCAACACACTATGCCACTTCAAAGAAGGTTTTGTTTTTCTTTGCTGGGAAAGCAGTGACTTCTCTTCTACAACAGGTTCTTATCCTTCTCAACTGCAGATATGTAGTTCTTTGGCAGTTCTGATTGTTAGGTATGTCTAACTAGATTCAGACAAAAACAGGGGCACCTGGGTGGCTCAGTGGGTTAAAGCCTCTGCCTTCAGCTCAGGTCATGATCTCAGGGTCCTGGGATGGAGCCCCGCTTCCGGCTCTCTGCTCGGCGGGGAGCCTGCTTCCCCTCTCTCTCTTCCTGCCTCTCTGCCTACTTGTGATCTCTCTCCCTCTGTCAAATAAATAAAAAAATAAACAAAAAGTCCTTAAGTTTAAAAAAAAATAGATTCAGACAAAAACAAACTGATGCATATTTTACATATAATGCATGTATAACCTATGGGCCCAACCCATCTTCAACTACCCTAAATAATCAAAAGGTAGGTGATAGCTGCTTGAAGGCAGGCATCATGTCATAATTTCTTTTTTCAACTTGCAAGACCAGCCAAGAGCTTTGCCCTTGGTGGATGCGCCATAACATGAGTTAAATCTTAGCCGACTGACTTACCAAACATAAAGCCTCATTCAATAACCAATCAGCACAATGACAAAATCGAATCAAGTCTAATGCAGGTTCCCCCTGCTATCTGAAAGGAGAGAGTTCCCATGAAACCTTGTGTAAACCGAAATGGCAGAGAGCAAAGAAGCCATTACCAGTAATTTATATGGAAAAACTTTTGCGGTCTTTCCAGACCCCAAAAAATAACCTCTCTTCGGTTTTCGATACCTTAGGACACATCTTGCTAATGGATGCACAGAATAAATCAAGAGAAAGCACAGATGCTCACAGACACGGCTCAAAGCTAAGTTGGCCTGATGCTGAGATGTTGAGTGTGGTTCCTGGGGAAGGAGCTTGGTGGGGCCGCTCTTTTCGGGTGCCTGCTGCCTTCATTACAGCTCACTGCAAAACAAACCCTGAGCACTATTTTCACTTCTTGCCTTTTTTTCATAAAAGCAAAAATTCTCTTCAGATTTCTTTCGGTTAGTGAGAACAGGTACTAACGTACGTCTTTCATAAAAGTGCACTGGCCTACTGTGAACTTTAAAAAAAGCAGGAGGATACCTGAATAATGAAATAAAAATACTCATCACTCTTATCTAAAGGAGTTCAGAAGTGGGACAGAAATAAGATTTAAGATTTTAATTCATCAGTAAACCTAACATAAATCAGTGTTTACAACATAAGATTGCAACGTCGACCTTCTTTAAGGATTTTACAATTATAATCCCAAGTCCTATGGTAGATTTTCAAGTCTTAGCTGAATTTCCAACTCGTGTACAAGTCTATTTTGGGTTTTAGTTGAATGTAATTCAGGAAACAGATGATGGCAGAAAGAGAAAGTATAATTCAGCATCATACCCTGCCTGGTAAAAAAATAAACTGGTCATAAGTTTCTGAAAATATATGTCCCTTGGTGTCAAGGGTGAGAATGCAAATGAGAAACAAAAAACATATGCATACATATTTATGCACGTATAATATACTCCAGAATCACAAAATTGAAAGCTGAAAGGAAAGAGAATCAAATGTGCTTAAAACACCTACCATGGGGGCACCTGGGTGGCTCAGTCAGTTAAGCGGCTGCTTTCGGCTCAGGTCATGATCCCAAGGTCCTGGGATCGAGTCCCACATCGAGTCCCGCATCGGGCTCCCTGCTTGGTGGGGAGTCTGCTTCTTCCTCTCCCTCTGCCTACTTGTGCTCTCTATCTCTCTATCAAATATAAATAAATAAAATCTTTAAAAAAAAAACACCTACTATGGGTCAGGTTTTTGTGTTAGAAGTTTTCAGTCATTATGGAAGCTAATCTTCAAAATAACGAAAGAGGCAAAATATTATAATCCCCAGTGTTACACTGAAAAAACAAGCTCAGAAGTGACAACAAACTTCCCCAAGGTCATGCAGATTTCAGGTGGTTAATACTGAAAACCAAACCCTAATACGCCTGATTCCAAAACCCTCAAGACCATCTCCTGTGTCATCTTAATCTGGGCGAGCACAACACTGACTCTTGGCAATGCTAGAACGACACGTTCATATGGATTAGAATCTATATATGTTATGACCCCTACTTTCCTGCACTGTCACACACCTGTCACCCAGGCAACTAGAGACCGTTGCCTAACAACTCAGTAAACAGTGATCTTTTGGTTCCTAAACATGTCAAGTGAATTGAGCCATCAGCACAGATGCACTAACCCTTATATAGTAAATCTTTGAGTTAACCAGAAATTAGAGACCTTTGTAGTAACATTTTTATAATCTTTTATTGCATATTTTTTCTACATCTATTGAGAAGATCATACCATCTCCCTTAAACTGTTATCTGCATTGCTTTTCTGATGTTGAAGCATGCCTTGGATAGACTCTCCTTGGATTCATCATTATTCTTTTAATAAGCTGCTGTTTTCAGTTTGAGAATATTAAATTTAAAATTTTGGCATCATAAGCGAAGCTGGCCTATGGTTTGTTTCCTACACCCTCCTTGTCTGATTTTGACACAGAGTAATGTTAACCTCATAAAATGAAAAAGAACAGATTCTATCATTCTCTTAGCTCTGTAACAATTGTTCCTTCAAGGATCAGAAGATACTTGTAAACCCCTCTAGGTCTGGTACCATTTCTTTTAAATTGAATTTTTTGTTGACATAATTGTAGATTCACATGCAGCTGTAAGAAATAATACAAAGAGATCTCTTCTACCCTTTATCCAGTTTCCCCCAATGGTAACATTTTATAAAATGATAGTAAATATCTCAACAAGGATATTGACACTGATACCATCCACCAATCTTACTCAGTTACTCAGTTTTACTTGTACTCCTTTGTGTCTGTGTGTATGAGTATATTTAGTCCTAGACAATTTCATCACATGTACAGGTCTATGTATACATATATATAAATTTACTGAATATAAACTTAGTTTCACTATATAGTTTTATACCAGACTTTTTGTCTATTAGAGAGTTTCCAAGTTATAAACATTCTTCAAATACACTTTTAATGATTATGTGGTGTTTAATGTATAATTTAGAATCGTTCCAATCTTCTCTTATTGTACACTCAGGTTGTTTCCATTTTTTTAACCATTATAAGTAAATATTCAATAAACACACTTACCCAGCTACGGTTATTTTCTTTGGATAGATTTGAAGAGGTAAAATTACTGTGAAAAAAATAGGCTTTTCATATCTTAACACTCACAGATTCATCTGGTCCCAGTAAGGAAACTTTCAGCAATAACCAATAACATATCCTCTCACATTACGCACATTTAGAGAAAAGCTGAATATAAACACATCCCCAGTATCTCAACACAGAGCTAGGCCTCCCCCAATCAGGGAAGAGAACCAGCTGGGAAAGAGCAGGCTCAGCCCTGCAGATCCTGGGCCATTTTCGGGGTTGGAGCTCATCAGATAAGCCCTGTGGAGCCCCACTCTTTAAGGAGACAGAAAACCACAAATCAGAATAATAGTAACTAACACACGACAGTGATTAAGAGACCTGCCCAAGGTGACACAGTAAAGGCGATTCGAACCCACCTCCAATGACCAGACTCTGAGCCAGTCTACTATACTGCCTACTCATTTAGACCCCTGCCTGTGGTGTCCACAGCACTTACACCGGGCTCTGGTGCTAAGAGACATGAGTCAGAGGGAAGGCACCAGCTAAAGGCCCCTCATTGCAAATGGACGTCTAGGCCAGAAACCAAATGACGAGCCTGAGGTCCCTCAGTGACTTATGCCTTAAAAAGCCCTTCAAATTACATCAACGAGTCGTGTTGTCTTCCGTCTAGAGGGAAAGTGAATTCTATCAAGTCCACTAGTTTTGATGCTACACTGGCTTATATCAGAAAATATATGAGAAAACACTAGACACTGGATCATGGACATTCAGACCCACGCATATAATCTCAGTCCATGATGAATACTCAGTTCAAGTTAACAGATTACCATCAGCTATCAGACATGACTTACCTCTCAGTAATGTGAATGAATTCCCTGCTTCAGTACATAAAATAGTAAATATCAGGCAGGAGCTTAATAATTACTTATTGATAAGATTAATCTTAACATTTCTCCCATCTTACCCTGAAGCATATAGAAAAACAAAATATTAAAGACAGAAAATTCTTCTAGTTCACCCTATCATTTTATAAATGGGGAACCTGACATCCCAGAAAGATTAAGATAATTAACTACATACATATGTAAAAACCTCACTTCTGCCCTAAATATTGTGCATTTACTTTTACTGCCTTTATATTTAATAATATATCATATGAAACTACATATTTAACTTTTACTCTTTCCTGGTAAGACCTTGAAAAAACAATTTTCCCTTAATAATTGGATATCTCATTCCACGCATCGTTCTTATCATGAGACTAAACTCTATTAATTGCACGTACTCCTTAAATACCAGTACTGTTTGTATTTAATACACCTGTATAATCATAAAAGAAAATAAACATCCAACTGCTTTGTAAAAGGCACATTTACTGTATCTTCGTGACATTTTTGACAAAACAGATTCAGCAGTAGAGGAAAAAAACGTGAAAACATATCTTGTCTTTAACAACATTTTCCATAGCTTGGAGTCCAAGACCATGAGCTGGCTCTCACATACCAGTTGGACTCTCTCTGCTAATATGAAATTCAAATGGGAAATCGCCAAAGACTTCACGGTTTCTCCCCTTCTCCCAGACCTACCAATTCTTTGAGATATCCAAGAAAAACAGACATTCACAATTCTATTTCGACAGCGTTCTCTTCTACTCAGAGGCAGTCACCCCTCTAGCCTTGTTGCTAAAACTAACATGGCCCCAGAAACAGACTTGTCAAAATGCAGTGAGATTTTTAATAGTAGGAGCCAAAGCTCAAATGGCTAAGAGGAGAAATTTCACGCATGTCTACCCTTAAAAAATAAGAAGACCCTCTCTCTCTGCCCCCCACTCCCCAACATTCCCTCACCACCCCTGCCACCTCCTTCTAGATGACCCGTGGCGCTCCAGCATCCGCGGTGTGCTGGGATCTCAATGGAAGCACACAGGAGGGAGCACGGAGGTGACCAATGATGGCAGGACTTGACTTCAATGTCTGGTTTATTCTTCCCACCAACACTGCAGTGTTGTCGAAACTGAGGTCAAAAGCGAGTCAAAACTGGCCAACCAGCCCAGGTACACCCCCGGGTGGGTGGAGTCAGTGGACCCCAGACCACACCGCCCGCAGCGGGCAGAGCGAAGCTGAGCTTCAGCAGAACGGACGGATCCAGACTGCCCCCAGCCACTGGCACCGGCCCTTAAATTCGGATCTTCAACAGCTGTTTGCCAAGCTCAGCACTGCGCAGGCGTCAAAGGTGTAGCAGTAAGGGCGCTCCCCTCACGTGGCACCCATTGCAACGCAAGAGAAAATTGCCGTCTTAGAACGTCAGAGGGCTTAAGAACATCTTACACAGCTCTTTCATTTCATAAGACCAGAAAACAGAGGCCAAGAAAGGAAGAGGAAAACCACTTAGTACCTTCTGTGCCTCAAGCACCATTCCTATGCTCCCTCATTACATGCTCACAATAATCACGTTACGAAGGCATTCCGGTCCAAATTATACACATGTACATATGTATTTTCTCAAGTGACTTGGAGATTTAGTTTCTCGTCCAAGTGCTACCACATTACGAGGCAAAGTACCAGCATCTGAACCCAGCTTGTCCACCTCCCATGCCGATGTCCTTCGCGCTCTACGGTGGCCCCTAAGATCATGCAGCTACACACTGCTGGGAGCCCACCAACTAGCACAAAATAGCATAGGAAGAAGGGGTAAAGTATGTGACCCAGACCAATGGTTCCCAAATGTGGTTGATTCATTAGAATCATCTGAGATGCTTCGTAAAAATACAGATCACCCCATCCCCTTCCAGGCCACTGGCTATACTGGTCTGAGATGAAGCCCTGAGATCTGTATTTTCACACACTTCCAATGATTCTCATCATTCGCCTGCTGTACCATTTACAGAAAGGTAAAAAACAAGTGCTCAAACGCAAAAGACCATCTGCGGCTTGGGTCTGGATCAACAGAGTGTTAAAGGAGAAACACTGAAGACGAGCCTATGTCCCAGGATGTTTGTGACAGTGAGACCAGCGGGCCAGCGCCAGAAGACATGACAGAGAGCGATCAAAGGGGGGATGAGGAAGGAGCAATGTGATGAGCATCTTATAAATGTGGCAGAGAGTTTTAGACTCCATGCCACGTAACAAGAAACATGGAGGTTTGTGGACCACGGAAACACCATCGGAATGGTACGGGATCAGTCAAACAGCAGACGAGCACCTGGACGAGGGAGAGCAACTACAAAACAGCAGACATAAAGGCACAGGTCCCAAGAAAGAGAACACTGAAGGGGAAAGCTACCTGGGTCACCAGAATGTGAGCTGCAAGAACCCAGAGGAAGTAGCCCGGTTTGCTCAGTGCTTTCTCCCCTGCACTTAGTAGGCGCCAACGTGTATCTGCAGAATGAGCCACACATAGGTGGAGTTAGCAGTCCACTGGATGTGGAAGTCAACAAAGTGGAATGAGTCAAGGACGTCTTCAAGATTCAGATCCAAACAGCAAGAATTAAGATGATGGTACTGGCCCAACTGACTAAAAAAGGTAAATCAGAGTAGCTTATTTTCAGCAAAGGCTCTTCTTCGTCACCTCTTGTTTTTGTTTTTGTTTTTCTCTAAAACTTTATTTTGGTTTCTGCTCCATGAAAGAATGGGTGATTTTGAGATACTGGAATGTTCTGCTGATGGGGCCAAAAACAGCAGGTCTTCCACGGTGAAAAGGAAATGATGGGTGAGATGACTTAGTTTGATTTTTGGCAATGGAAAAGGGACAGTATTGTGAGAATCTAAACTCAGATGACATTCCTCACACCGTCTATTGGATCAGTGCCAGCTGACATGCCAGTAACATAGTGGCCTGACCAGACTCCCCATAAACCTTAATGACAGAGTTGTCTGTGTTCTGTGTGGCTGGCTCAGCCTCGGCGCTTTGCCAACCTGAGGAGACTCCGGGCCACCTGCGGCTGACCGGTCAGGTCTCTGGGCGCTTGTTGAGAGCTGAGAACTAGTCCTGTCCAGGAAAAAACTTGGTGATCTTTTGAAATCCTTTCCAAACTAATGATTATTCAAGGCGCCATGTGAGTAAGCATGTTATAGTCCTTCAAAACTAGATCTACCAGGTCCCAGAAGTAGGAATCTGCGGGCATACTCTAATTCCTTTTAGGACACCCATCTTTTGCAAGCCTGATCTTACAAGATCTTTCCTTCTTAAATGATGTTTACCTACTGCTAATATCCAACTAAGAGAAAAAAGGCCCAGGTTTTTATAAAACTCCCTAGCAAAAGTAATTTGTTTCATTACCAGCGCAGCCAAAATGTATTTTTTTTTTTTACAGAACTGAAAAAGGTTATATGGTTCCAATTTTATTTTTCTTTCTTTTTTAAAGAAAGATTTTATTTATTTGAGAGAGAGAGAGAGAGAAGGAGCAGGGGGAAGGGCAGAGGGTGAGGGAGAAGCAGACTCCCCGCTGAGCAGGGAGCCAGACATGGGGCTCGATCCTGAAACTCCATCATGACCTGAGTCGAAGGCAGATGCTTAACCGACTGAGCCACCCGGGCGCCCCTTATTTTTCTTTCTAATGCAAACTTTTCAAAGTCTGCCTTTCATAATGCACTGAGAGGTAACCCATGAGTCCAAATGCCTTGACAGTTTCTTTTAATTTACACACACTGAAATATGTGTATAAAATTCCATTAGTTCCAAAACACTTCCTTTTCTTAAACATATTTCCAGTTCAAATTATGTGTTCAGAGCAGTGTGCGATATATTATTTCTAAAGGTAAACAGTCACATTTAAAAAAAAAAAAATGGGTAGAAAAACAGCAGCCTGTCACCACCGCCACAGTCAGTCCTTCCCCTCACACTGGTGTTCCCCCAGTGAAAGCCTTAGCCTGGGGGGGGGGTCTGAATGCGTGACCATGGGCAGTCCCTGTTGTCTCCGGCATCCAAAAAGGAAGGGCCACCAGCTTCTTTTCACACAGCTTTGAGCCTTCGTTCCCAAAAATCTCTGTGCCGCCGCCCTCCCCCCCCCCCCCCGCCCCGCTCTGCCGCACCTTCCCTTGTGCTTAGTAGAAAACTCAAGAATTCACTAACTGCAGACATTTTTCCTTTCCTCCTTCTAAACACACACCTTGAGCTCAGACAATCACCACTTTTAGCTCTCGGGAGACAGTTGTCGTTTCCACATTAAAATATGAGGTCCTGGAAATAATGTGCTGTAACAGCTAATTGTCGAAAAATGAAGTCTTTCAATTTCACATACAAGGAGGGTGCTCGGCATCAATCAGAGAGTAAAAGTAATTTAAGAGGACTAGTGGCCCCCCTGGGCTTTGAAACAGCCTAACAGATTACTCCCTGCTAGAGTGTCCAAACTGACATTTTAAAAAATATCTAATCGCCCTTTTGAATGATATTCCAATCACTGAAGAGAGTATCTACCACAGCGAAGGAGGTCGCTAGAAAAGCATCTAATCCTGGTCAGAAATGAGAAATAGCAGAACCGCAAAGACAAGACTTCAGGGGAAAGGTGTCACCGGGGAGGAGAACAGTTCAGGCAAAAAGCTTCCTTAAAGAGCACTGATTTATGCATTCTTTCTGGAGAATCCCCAAACAGTAACACTTCGTAGCAAATCCTGAACAGGACTCCGCGAAAAAAGGACTTCCTTAACCCTGTACAGCCTTTCAGACAGGTTTCTCTTGAAAACCTTTAGAGGGAGTTCTCCCTTTGCCCTGTTTTGCAACGATATGAGCAATCATGTTTTTCCGAAATAAACAGAGAATCTCTCCCTTTCTGTGTACAATGAGCCAAAGTTCATAACTGGCTGTGAGATTACCAGTCCCAACCGATGATCCGATCATTTGCCCAAGAGAACTACTGATAAGGCTCAGAGTTCTATTTTACAGCCCAGGCACCCAAAGACTCATCTATGCGGTACAGTGTCCAATTCTACCCGCTTTTCAATCTCAAGAAACGTTGGGGAACCTGCTGCACACACACAAGCTCCCACACTGCTCTGCCTAAGAGGTTTTCCACTCCTAAACTGTTTCAACTCCAAAAAAGGGGGGGGGGTGAGGGAAAGGAGAAGGGAAGTAACACTCCAAGGGCGAGGGGGAAAAAACTCACAAAACCACCCCTGGGCAAGTCCTGAGATGGCAAAGGGAGGGAGATGTGGCAGCTAGAAAGGCCAGAAACAGCTGCGCTCCCTAATGGAAGCCCCAGAAGGCGCCGAAGCTGCAGACAGAAACGGGGTTGCTGGGCTTCCACCTAGCGGGGCAAAGCTCGGGGCGTCCAGGTAGGTGCCGCCACCGACTAGAAGCCCTGGAGGCAGCTCCCTTCAGAGGGCGCTCATTGGGCGATGCAGGGAAACCAGCTCCGGCCCCACAAACGCAACCCAAAGAAGGAGAACCCAAGATCCCACAGCCACGGTCGGGAAGGGAGGCTGGGTGCCGAAGTCCCGCCCGGCGGGAGAAGAGACTCCTTCGGGCCTTGGAAGCTTCCCGGCCAGGGCCCGCGAGGGCAAAGCGTGGCAGGCTGGAACCTTCGGTCCCCGAAGGGCCAGGCGCCCAGAGGCCGAGCTTGGCGTCACCCGCACCCCGCCTCGCCCTGCATGCTCCACTCCAGCGCAACCCGTATTAACATGTCCTCCTGCCCCCGAGGGCCCGCGGGGCTGCCCTTCGCCGCTCAGGGAGGAGGGGGTCACCGCAGGACTGGGTTCCAGGGGCCCGGGCCCCAGCATTTTCCGGCGCGTTCCGTGCACCCCCTCCCCCGCGGGACCCCGGACTGGGCCTCAGAGGGGAGTCAGTCTTTCCACGAAGCGTCTGGTACCTCGCCCCAGCCACTGAGAACATCAAACAAAAGAACTTTTGCAAACTTTCCTCTCCGGACACTCTCGGGTTTCCTAAATCGGGACCCCATCTGCTCACTCCCAGCAGTCAACCGACCAGGAAAGCTAGCTAGCGTGGGGGATGGTGTAGGGAGGAGGGGACCCCAAAGTTTCCAGGTTGTCCCGGGGTCTCGAGGAGCGCGCGGAGGGGGCGGGTTCTCTCGCTGGCCCTCCTCCGGCCGCTCCGGCCACCGTTTTCCCTCGGTCCTTCTCAGGCCACGCAGCAAGACCTTAGCGAGGGCAAAGAAGTTGGGAGTGACTTCAGGGGCCTCTGCGGTTGGACAGAACTGCGATTCTCGCGCCCTCATCCCCGGGGACCTCGCGGCAACTCCAGCGAGCGGCGTTTTTCTGCGGGAAGGGAAGGCAAGGGGGATAGGGGTGGAGGAGCGAGCGCATTTGTCCCAGTAGATTCCCGGGGGCCGAGCGCCAAGTCGCGGGGTGGGGAGTAAAGGGATCCCCCAGGCGGCGCTCCCCGATTCCCCTCGGGCGCTGCGGGCTCCCCTCGGTTACAAGCACCCGAAACGGCTCGCGCTCCCCCCCCGCTCCGAGTCCACTCACCGACTCCGCCGACACGCAGGCCACCAAGCCCAAGGTGAGCAGGATCCAAGCGCGCCACATATTCCCCGGGGACCGGCTGCTCCCAGCCGCCGCTTGCAACGAGGACGAAACGAAGCCTACTGCCTAGCGCCCGGCACAGCGGGTGCAAAGAGATCCGGACCAGAGCAGGCGCAACGACTGCGGCTGGGGCTCGGGCACTGGGGCTCCCGGCTCGGGGGCGCTCGCTGGCTCCTCCTGCGCCTGCTCCCGCCGCCCGCGGCTGCGCCCCGGGAATGCGGCGCCTTCTCACTTGTTGGTTTCTGCACTCCCGAAGCCGACTTGGTGCTCTGGGGAGGCTGCTCTCTCGAGCTCTTCTTGCTCTGCGGCTGTTTTACTCCTCCGCGGACTCCTTCCCAGTGTCGCGGTTCAGTTGCTGGTTTTGAGGAATAAATTAGATGGCTTGGAATGTAGCTGCGGCTGAAGTTTGGGGGCAGAGCAGAGAGAGCGCGCGATTCGCGCGGCTGGAGCTCCCGGAGTATCTGGAGAGAAGCGCGTCCGAGCAGGGCTAGTAGCTCAGCGGCTCTGCCCCTCCTCCTCTCCCGCCACCACCTCCCTCCCCCGATCCTCCTCCTCCTCCTCCTCTTCTCCCGTTCCCTCCCTCCCTCCCTCCCTGCTTTGCCTGCTTCTCCCAGCTCCTCCGGGCGTCTGGGGGAGAGGAGGCGGCAGTGTGACTCCCAGCTAAACCCGGGAGAAATTCCTACAGGATTACGCCCCGATTGGCAGCTTCGGGGACCAGTGGGCGCCGGTGGCTCCGCTCTGTGGCCGCTCAGGATCGGCTCGTCCGCAATCAGAGCTCCAGCGCTCCAAAGCTCTTTTATTTTTCTCCCTCCCTCTTCCTTTTTCCGCTCTCCTTCACGCTCCTTTCTTCTCTTATTTTGTCTCTCCGCTCTCACTTTTCTGGCGAGAGATCGGTGAAACAACGAAACACACATAATTTAGCTTTTCTGCCCGTGAGAATGAGATCAGTAGATAGAAACTGCTTTGAGAGTTGGAAAAACACACACAAACTTTACAGATGCCTTCAAGCATTGTGCACTGGTCATAAATCGCAACTTCATGAAAATTGTGTTTCAAAAGAGAAGACAATAAATGGCAATAAACGTGCAGTGAGAGTATTTCCCACCCTCCCTAAAACTCCCTTCAAAAAAAAAAATAATAAAAATAAAAAGAGTGAAGGAAGACCCCTGTAAACGCAAAATGCAACACTTTCAAAGTTCATAATTTCATTAAGGACTTAAATACCATTTCTACCTCACACACAGTTTAAGTCCCTAAATCATTTTCTAGGCTCCCTTTCAGCATAGGAGGGTTAAAGTTCGGAAACTAAAAAGAGGGCAGTTTGATGAGAAATTGGAGAGAGACCCTGAATAAGAACAGATTTAAGTGAACTTCAAAGAAAAGAGAGAGAAAGTAATTTCTAGTTTGAAGAAAATAAGGAGCATGTGTTTCCTGAATAGAAGTAATTGATCAGAAATATTTCGTGATGGAAACTTTTTTTCAGTTCCAGGTCTATGGTATGTATACTGCAGAACATGGCAAATACCTATTCCCTTCCAGTTTCTAACACTATTTTTCTCTCTGACTTAGGGAGTAAATGAATTGTGGAACTATTCTGCTCCTAGAATGCCTACTCCAGGAGACCAAGGACCTTTCTGTCTTTTTCACCACTGTATTCTCATTCCTGGTACATGAAGACACACGATAATTATTTATTAAATAAATTTAGACCTAAAACTCAGTCTATCCTGCATACAAGGTGTGAAGCTTTAAGACACACAGATGTAGAGATATAGATATTAGGCCATGGTAATTTTTCAATTTAGACTAAAATACAGTCATACTCTGAGAATTAGTGTCTTAGTAGTAACCTTTCACTGCAATAAATCTCAAAGAAAGAAATGTAGGGACCTGGAGAGTTACAGCTCAAAGTCAGAGGCATCCAGCTCTTTGGTGTTGGGGGCCGTCCACCAAGCTCCCCAGGGGCAAATCTAAGGCATTGACAGTCCAAGAAGTAATGTGGAGAAATAGAAAAGGGGGCAAAGGAGAAAAAAAGGAAGGAAGGAGGGAAGGAGAGGGAAGAAGGAAGAAAGAAGAAGGAAGAAAGGAAGGGAGGGAGGGTGAGAGTGAGGGAGAGAGGGAGGAAAAATCAGAACTGGAAGCTGTATCATCGGAGGCTTCTAATTCCACAGAAATTGAGCTGGCAACGCTGGGTCAATGGGGGTCTAGCTTGGTGTTTGGAAGGATCGACTACAGCCATATTTTTAAGATGGATTCTTTGTGCCTTGAAGAGTTTCATGAGATGGGGGAGAGAGGGGCTTCTAAAAGGAGTTTCCAAAGGAAAATGAGCAATGTGAGCAAAATGCAAAGAGCCATAAAATGTTGCCTCTACCTCCAAAAGAGATCTAGTCTGCTTCTCAGGCTTTGGGCAAGGCTGTACCTTCCTTCTCCCCAACAGTTACAAACATCAAATAAATTAGAACTCCAGTGAGCGGGGGAAATACACTCCTTTGCTGGCTTTCTAAGTTATTGCTGTTTATTGGGGCATACCTAAAAAGAAGCATGGTGGCTGCTCTCTGATTCAGCTTGGGGACACAGTGATAAAAATAAATAAGCACATGCACCTGTTCAAGGAACATATACATCCTTGACCTGAAGGTGTACGCCCAAGTTCTCGGTGTTTTTGAGACTCCCAGTGACTTGTTTTTTATAAGTGATAATGCAGCATTGACAGCATGTATAATAAGGGATGCTACCGTTGTGAGAGTCACACAGTATCAGGTATTTGATAACAAATAAATATTCAAATCTGTGTTCAAATGCATAACAGGTATGACCAGAAGGATAACCTGGAGATATAAAAAACACTAAGAGTAAAAGTACCCACGCGAGAGCTGGGTACAAAAAAGTGGCCTATGCTGAGTGGGGGTGGTGGTAGGGGACAAGGGATGCTCCATGGTGCTAGGAACATGCCTCAACTTGGAAATGACAAAGGTCTGTGTCTTAGTCTGTTTGGGCTGCTATAAGAAAAATATCACAGAATGCATTATAAAGAACAAAAATTTATTTCTCACAGTTTTGGATGCTGAGAAGTCCAAGATCAAGGCACTAGCAAATTCCGTGAGAGCAGGTGTCCCGGTTCATAGATGACTCTCTTTTTGCCCTGTCCTCACATGGTAAGGGAGTTCTCTGGAGCCCCTTGGATAAGAGCACTAGTGCGAACCATGAGGGCTGCGCTCTAATGACCTAATACCCTCCCAAAGGCCCCATGACCAAATACCATCACCCTGGAGATTAGGATTTCAACTATGAAGTGGAAGCGGGGGGGGGGGGGGTGCTGGGGGGTGCAGGAGCACGAACATTCAGTCTCCAGCAGCCTGTTTGTGTCTTTTGCTAATCACAACTTTTTTTAACTCAATAAAATTCCGTGGGAAAAAAAAATAAAATTCCGTGGAATTTTGTGGCATATACCTAATACACGGAAGGTAGTAAGTGATTAAAGCCGAAGGCTCCTCCGTAATGTATGTTTTCAGGTCCTCCGTTTGAGGGCTGTGCTTTAAGGGGCACGGCAAGTAAACTAGTAAAATCAATCGCTCCCCAAATAGCTCACTGATTGCTGAAGGAATAAACAACCCACCTCAGGAACCTAGGAGGAAAATACAGAAGATGAATAGAATAGAGAGAGAGAGAGAGATGCAGACATGTAAATAAAAGGGGGGTAGGCGAATTAAAAGGAACAGAACACATGAGAAAATAGAAATGAAAGGGAAGAGACATATTTTTCACCCAAGCTGACGGGCTGGACTCTGTCATTAGGGTACCTAGTGATATCACATTATCACCATGGACAAGCAGGTGCTGTGGCCCACAGCGAGCTGTCACAGCAGGAAACTGCAAAGGGACAAAGATGCCACTTTGGTTGTTTTGGTTGTTCCTCGCTTGCCGTTCTCTGGAATGTTACCAGGGGTTCAGGCTAGAAATCTATTTAGTAGAATCAGCCCTGACTAAATTCACTTGAAAGATGATAGAACCTGAGAATAAGAGGAAATCCAGCCAGCCAACTCTTAATTACCCAGGCTAATAATGGCAAGTGAGCTGAGGCCGTGACAAAAATCTACAGGCCATCCAAAAAAATCTATTCTTAGCCTCAGCATTTCCACTGTTCTCTTCATTCACTTCCACACCATTCCTTTGCCAGGGAAGTTGGCTAACTTTTAAATTAAGAGTTGTCCTCAAATCGCAAGTCTGTGACTAAGGTCCGTGTCAAATTTCATCCTAAAGTCAGAAATGGAAATTTTAAAGAAAACATTATTTATAGACTACTTTGTTCGGGGGCATCAAACACTTACCTAAGAGTCATAGTTGGATATATGAACTTAGCAAGGTTCCACAAAGATAATCTTCAAGTCACTTGCATTGCGTTTGTATATATCCAGTTGAACGGGAAAACATAATCCTGGATGATTTTATGTAAAATGGTACTGCTCTTGTTAATGTTATCTGTAGGCTATGACTTTGACGTCAGCTGGCTCTAATCCCACTCGCTGATCTCAGACATTTATTTTCTCCAAGGCCCTGAAGGAGAGCCCTACATACTGTATACGAAATGGTCCCACACCCCTCTTGATCACAGTTATGTAGACCAGGGCCGGGTGTGGGGAGAGGCAATCTGTTAGTGGCCACTGGCCAATTAGATCCACCCTTCAGATCATTTCAGCCATGGAGCTCAGAGTCAAGCTCAAGTGTAGATTGACCTAGGAGTCATCCAAAACTGCCAAGGGGTCCTCATGTGATGAAATAGAAAAGACTGTTTGACGTACAGGGGAAAGAATAAAGCAGGTAAACAAAAAGAAATAGAAATAGAGGACACGTGACTCCAGAATAATGTAGGTTCCTGACTTTTTTTTGTTGTTGTTGTTCCTTTCCTAGCTCTTTGAGACCGAAATCACATTTGTTCCTTTAGGATCTGTGAGATATTTTAGTGTCCTTAAAGTACATTTTTTTATTTTTCTTTCTGTTCCTGGTCAACAAATGATCCCAGACAAAGAAAGAGATGAAAATGAATCAGAGTTTTGACTATCTTCACTCTGAGTAGATTGAAGTCCTCACCATTTAGTGCTGGATAAGGCATATGTAGGTAAAGAACAGTCTTAATGAAGACGAACTACTATAAAAACTATTTTTAAAAATTATTTAGATTTATGAGGGAAAAAACATTTAAAGAAGAAGATGGTTTTAACTATTGAATTACCTTAGGGGAAATGCTTTCTTTGTTCGGGAGAGCTAGGTATCTTAAAACTTCTGAAAGCAGAATAAATACATTGATGTTTCTCTGAATAGAGTAGTACTAATACTGGGATCATCACAGGTTAATGAAGGAAATTATTTCATTGAACATTTTTGTAAAATATCTAGAAAGCAGAGTGCACAAAGGTCCAGGTGTGAAAATGTTACTAAATTCTTTCAGGTAGTGAAATGTGAAACAGGTAAGACGGTCATACCTGGATGAGCTGTGACGTCACCCAATACACGGAGGAGACATGTATCCTCTTACGCCTGCTCTTAGGGGAGTCCTCATACCACCATGGATAACAGGGCGGGCTTTGTTGACAGACCGGGCCCTGAGTCCCAGTTCCACCTCTCACTGTATTCTAAGAGGCCTTGACCCCTGAGCAGGCCACCAAATCTAAGCCTCAGTTTCCTCACCTGTAGATCGGACATAATAGGGTGAATGTGTCTATGAACTAACGTAGGCAAACTATTTAGCGAGTTACTTTAGTGAACTCAATATAAATGCCAGTTGTCTCAATAAATGCCGATTGTTATAAATGCCAGTTGTCATGAGTCGTATTTCCTCTGCCTGGAATAACCTATCTGTCCACCCAGTTCTCTGCCTGGCTAAGTCCCACTTGCCCCTTCAGGGTCAGTTTAGAAGCGTTCTCACTAGCAAATATTTGAGTGCCTACTGTGTGTCACACCCCCCCTCCAGGTCGCCTTCCCTGAGTCTCCCAGACTGAAAAACAGACCTTTAAGACAATCCATTCTCACCTATTTATTATAATCTAGGATAGGATATTTGAGTATTGGTAAAGCCTGCTGGAAGAAACATGTTATGTTGTAGCTAAAAGTATGAACAACAGCAACAAAAAACTGAATAGCAGTAAGAGGACATAGGAAACAAAAGCGCCCATCATTCTCTCCTTAAAAAACCATGTGTACCATACCATTTTTAAACCTAAAGAAAAACCCAGGGAAAGAGTATAAAATTCCAACATGGCAAGTTCAGAAACAAAAGCGAAGAGAATTGGGTTGTGAAAATGAGAAACCATCTCTTTGAATTCAGATGGAAGTAAGAAAAAATGCTTCAGGAAAGGAAAAAAAAAAACAACTGTCTATCACGGAGTCGGAACTCCCAATGCCTACTTTTGCTCTTCTTATAGCTAGTAGTAATGCCAGGACGAAGGATGGGAAGTCCTCTGCAGAATTCATCCCCGTGTTACAGCACAAAGTAGCCCTTGCCCCTGCTCAGCACAGGCACCCCCCCACGTGACCTATGTGACTGACTCTTCCCGGTTCCCTCCCTTCTCACGTGTGTCCAAATGGACACACACACATCCAAGACACACGCATGAGGGTTTTTTTGTTGTTTGTTTCATTCTTACGTGTTTTACCGTTAAACACTTTCTTGTCTTGGAGAAATTCCTCACAGTCACTTGACCGAACTTCTATTCATTTTGTTAATGGCTGTGTATTTCCCTTCGGTGTGGGTATTTTGTACTCCATCCAGCTGTTTCCCTGTAAAAGGCATTCTTTCTGCTTCCAGTTGGTTCCCACAAACAATCCTACAGGAAATACCTTTTATGTCTTTCCTTATTAATGGGTGATTTTCTTTCTGTGGGCTAGATTCCCAAGAGGAGGATTGTGGAGTTGGAGAGTATAAATGTGTTTAATTTTATGAGATGTTGTTTGACAGTTTTACAACAACACAAAAAGTTCTCACACTCCCACCAGTGAGGTTTGAGAGTATCTTTTTCTTTTTTCCAGGCCTCAGCCAGCAATCAGTGTTAGTTTTTTTTTTTTAAGATTTTATTTATTTATTTGACAGAGACGCCGCGAGAGAGGAACACAGCAGGGGGAGCGGGAGAGGGAGAAGCAGGCCTCCCGCGGAGCAGAGAGCCCGATTCGGGGCTCGATCCCAGGACCTTGAGATCATGACCTGAGTCGAAGGCAGACGCTTAACTGACTGAGCCACCCAGCCGCCCCCAGTGTTAGTTCTCTTTTTGGCCAGTTTGATGAGTATGAAGTGACAGCTCATTGCTAGTGTTATGTGTATTTTCCTCTCTACTAGTGCTTTCGAGCATCTTTTCATGTGTTTGTTGTATTTAGAGTCGGTCTTCTGTGGACTGTTCACATTTTCTCATTTTTCTACATGATAATATGCCTCTTTCCTTGTAAGAGCTCTTGTATGATTGCTATTAATATATCCATCTACAACTATGGTATTAATCCATCTTATATGGCCATCTACCTCCAAATCTCTATTCTATCCATTGATCTGTGTGTCTATTCTCATGTCACACCATATTCATTTGATTACCTTGACGATGTAGGACCCTCTGATATTTCTAATATCTCTATTCTTCCTAACCACATACTTTTTGCCTTTTCTTTTCTTTTTCAGGTTTTCTTGGGTATTTGGGGGTACTTTCTTATCCATATAAATTTTAGGATATTTTAGACAAAATAAACCATTTTAAAATTCCAACTGAAATTCAACTAGGCTTGGGGCGCCAGGGTGGCTCAGTTGGTTAAGCGTTTGAGCATCTGAGCTCCCAGCTCAGGGGGAGTCTGCTTCTCCCCCTGCTTGTGCTCTCTCTCTCTCTCTTGCTTGCTGACTCTCTCTCTCAAAAAAATAAAATCTTAAAAAAATTCAACTAGGCTGATATTTTGGTTTTGGAACAATTCACATTTTTCATGATATTAAGGCCTCTCAAACCAGAAAATGTTATATTCAACTTTCTTCAGATCTTTAACTATTAGTTCATAAGGTTTTATAGTTTCTTATAGATCCTGTGAGCTTTTTTTTTATATACATTCCCATTATTTACATATACTTTGCCACTATTATAAGTAGGATTTCCCCTGTTTTCATTTAGGAACTTTTGGCTAGAGGAAAACTGTTTTATCTTTCAATATTTACTCTGTATGCTACCATCTTAAAAATTCTTTAATTAGGGGCGCCTGGGTGGCTCAGTCGTTAAGCCTCTGCTTTTGGCTCAGGTCATGATCCCAGGGTCCTGGGATCAGGCCCCACATCGGGCTTCCTGCTCAGCGGGAAGCCTGCTTCTTCCTCTCCCATTCCCCTTGCTTGTGTTCCCTCTCTTGCTGTGTCTCTCTCTGTCAAATAAATAAAATCTTTAAAAGAAAAAAAATTCTTTAATTAATCTAGTACATTTTTTTCCTGGAGTCTCTTGGCTTTCTAGGTGTACAATGATATCATCAGCAAAAAGTGTGGTTTTAACACCTTCTCCAATGCCTACGCCAGTTACTTAACAACAGAAGGGCTATAAACAATGGTGATAACAAGGTATCCCACACTAGCTTCTGATTTTAATGAAAACAACTTAGGGCCCTGTGTTTTACCATTTAGAATGACAGTTGTGGTTGGTTTGGGGGTATTTCTTCAGTAGATCAAAAAGTTTTGTTACTTATTACACGACTTTATTAGAAATGGTTGTTGAATTTTATCAAAGGCTTTCTAAGATTTATTAAGATGATTCTACGGGTTTTATCCCCTACTTGGTTGACGTACTAGATTGTGTTGATGTTCCCCGAGGGTGGTTTTCTAATAGTGAGTCACTTCCACGTTCCTTTAACAACACTTGCTTGAGTTTAGGGCACCTGTTCTTAAGAACTTGATAATATTTGCTAGTATTTTGCTCAGAATTTTGTGCATCTTATTTGAAAGTGATAATGGCTCTATAATTTTTTCATCCCATTTTCTACTTGATCAGGCAATGGCATTAAAGTTGGGCTGATGACACAAAATGAATTGGGAGCTTTCTGTATTTCCTCTCTGGCGTGGACTAGTTGGAACAGCATTAAAAGAATCCGCTCAGTGGAGATTAGATAGCACTGCTCCGGGAACGCATTTAATCTTGGTACCTGTTTACGTAGTAGCTCTTTTACCACCATTTCTTCGGCCATAATTGGGTCTATTTAAGCTTACTATTTCTTCCTGGGTCAATTCGTCATCTGTATCTCACCAGAAAGTCATTATTATCCTCCGGGTTTTATTTATTTATTTATTTATTTATTTATTTATTTATTTATTTGTCAGAGAGAGCACAAGCAGGCAGAGTGGCAGGCAGAGGCAGAGGGAGAAGCAGGCTCCCTGCTGAGCAAGGAGCCCGATGTGGGACTCGATCCCAGGACCCTGGGATCATGACCTGAGCCGAAGGCAGCTGCTTAACCACCTGAGCCACCCAGGCGTCCCATATCCTCCGGGTTTTAAAATTTGTTGCCATATATTTGCTTCTAGAGAGCTAAGCCTTCTCTTATGACTCTTAAATTTCTCCTGAATTCTTCTCTCATTCCTTACCTTGTCTCTGACGAGTCTTTCTCATCTGGCTCTGGAGATTTATCACTTTTGTTATTCATCTTCTTTAGGTTGACATTTACATTTACTTATCCTTATTCTTTTTGTGTTCTGTTTGCTTTCCCGTTTATGTTCATTTTCTTATTCCTTTCTTTTGTTTTTAAAATTGATCTTTTTCAGTTTCTAAATGGAATTCTAAGTTCTTTTATTTTATTTATTTATGTTTAATAATAAAAGCACTTGAGGCTATGCATTCTCCCCTTAGGCAATTTGTTCTTTCAGTTTAAGAGCTTTTAAGATTTTCCAGTTATCATTAGAATTGAGGGGTTTTACCAGGATATACCTACAACCTTGTGATTTCTTATCAATGTACCTTTCAGTTTTCAGACTCAGGTCTTCTGCTTAAGTCAAAGTTTTCTAGTTTATTTCTTTAATTGCAGGTTTTTTGTTTTGCTTTGTTAGCTTTATTATTTAATGTTCCTCACTTTTTTTATTTTCTTTCTGGAACTCCTATTATTTACCTGTTACTCTTGTTACTTGCTTGTTAAATGTCCTAAATATATTCTCCAAATCTCTTATCTCTTCTGACATGATTTCATTCTTCTCACGTTTTTGCTTGCTCATGTTCATGAATTTTCAGACCACTAATTCAGGTCTTAACAGCAGTGAGCATTTCTCCTTTAACTTACCTTCTGAATTTTTTATTGGGAAACCTTATGTTTTATTATCAACTAATATTATTTATTTGCAAATGCAACTGTGTTCTTTAAGTGTAATTTTTTAAAACTAATGTTTCCATCTGTTTCTCTAGCAGTTGTATTTCCTTGGGTATATGATCTAATAGTTTTTCCTCTCTCAGGCTGCTGGATGCCTACTTCTTCGGTGGGGCCTTATATTGCATTGTTGGCTGGTTTGGTCTCAGATCTCGCTGATCAGAGAGTATCCTTATGATGGAGATTCACCGGTGGGGGGAAGGCAAAGGGGTTTTGCTCACGTGTCTCTGCACAGATAGGCAAGCGTGCTGTCATTTCTCTTGCCTCCCTGCCAGGCCACCTAGAGGAAGTCTCTCTCTTCCCTGGTCCTCAGTCTTAAGGGCAGGGAAGATTTACCCCTCCTTGGACTTTGCAGAAAGGATCAGAAAGACTTAGCAATGGACACAAAGCAGACATTCTGCCCTACAGACATTCTGTGGCCCATTTTTCTTTTGGATTCTCCTTAGAGAATTAGGGTACAAATGGGAGTGTGTGTTAAGGACTGGCACTTTTGCGGCCTCTCCTAAGCTATTTTTCATGTTTTCTAAAGGGAGATAAACTACTGAAATTATGACAGAATGGCTGGATGGGGCTATGGCATCAGACCAACAGATCTTGCTTCGAAGCCCATTTAAGTGAGAAAAGAAAAGGTTTAAAGAGCAAGAGTTATTTGCAAGGTGAACTTTTCAGGGAAAATGTCATGCAAACCAAAGAATGTCTGTGTCACCGACTAGAAATTGTGGTTCTAGAAGTTTCCATCATTTGCCCAAATTGATCCAACTGGTAAGTTTTAGAGCCAGGATTCCCAGCCCAGTGTGTCTGGAAGTTTTAAAAGTCTTCTGGAATGTCTTCCACAAATTTGAGGCATTAATTACCTGTGAGCTTTTTAAAGGTTTAAGCAAAATTCATAAATATTTCACTGAGGGAGTTTCAAGTTTTGTTTTTAATGTGTTTTTTAGTTTCTGTAGATGTAGGTTTTTAAATCTATCTTTTTATAATCAAGTGCCAATGACTTGTACTGTCGTCAGAGAACATAATTTGGGTATTTTTTTCTGTCACTACTGTGTGTCTCAAGCCAAAGAGGATCTCAAGGTAAACTCAGAACCTCCTTGTTGGATGATGCTTATTTTTGTCTTGTACATATCCATCATGGAGTCTCTCCCAGAATATCAGGAGCAGCTGGAGTTACTATGCTTCAGGAAAAGGCATAAAGGACATTTGAAGGCTCTATAGAAAAACAACAATGACCACGGATTTAGGAGCTATCCAGTGAGGAGAGACTAAAAGAAATAGTAGGGTTCAGACAAGATAAAGGATAGCAGGAAAGTGACTGATGTTTATACTGCCACGAAAGTAATCTTGGAGAGAAGTCAGACTTGTTCATGAAATTCTGGATTTGGAACCAAAGGGCATGACTTAGCCGTTGGAGGAAATAGTTTTAGGACAAATAAGAGAGAACTAATCGTGAACTCTTAGAAACTTTTTTTTGTTTTTGCTATATTTTATTATAAAAAATTCTAAACATGCATAAAAGTAAAAAGAATTACATACTGGAGATCTTTTTCCCAAATATGGCTTAGAATGAAAATATAAACAGATTCAAGAAGCATTTTCATAATACACAAGTGATGTCTGGACACTGGACTTTTAAAAGCCCTTAATAAGGATTTTGGGGATTCAAGTTTTGAGATGAATATTTTAGAAGACGTGGAAGATAAGAAACTTTGGGGGTAGGGTGCCTAAGTTGACATGAGAAAGGAGGCACTGGGAGTGGGGGTTGAAGGAGGGGGCACAAATGTCCCAGAGAAACATTCTGACACGTGAGAGGAAAAAACTTACAGCAGTTGGGGATGTGACAGCCTTGCAAAAACATGAGAAATTAGATCTCTGAACTGTGAATGTTAGTCATAATTCAATTTGCTTTGCAGCACCATAAAAAATTCAAAGTTTTTATTAAAACAAAATGAAAGCTTATAAAAATCAAGTAATGTCACTTCTTCTTCTGGCCAGACTGGAGTAATTGTAACTGAGTTTGCCCACGTATCATAAACAACTATAAAATTGGACAAAATATATGAGGTAACTAGCTGTTTTAAAGCATTGCATAGCAGGCAGTGCAGGATTGTGATTCTTGGGAGAAAGGAAGCAAACAAAGGGACACTCGTGGCTACCCTAACTTTCTGTGTGGGGGAAATTTCTGGACCATGACGCAGGGAGGGAAAGCCCAAAGAGCAGTCTTGCTTTGTTGAGGAGATGAGATGAGAGATGGGGCTGCAGAATGCTGAAATGTGCAAGCAGGGTACCGGAAAAGATTTAGCTACACAGAGGGTGACCTCAGAGGTCTGTGTGGATCCTTGGAGAGGGCTGGCAGCCTAGTAGAAGACAGCTAGTGTGAGGCTAAAAGTGGAATAAAGATACTAGACATCCTACAGTGCCGGTAGGTGTTGGAGTCCTGATCTAGCCAGAGTAGAGACGTCATTGCATTCAGTTAAAATCAGAGAAAGACCACATCGTCAGAGTAAGTTCTAGCCATTCCCTAGGACTAAGGATAAAATCAAAATAGAATCACTCTCACAGAGCATAAAATCAAGCCTGACAGGAAAATGAAGATCTATCAGTATTGTAACTGCCTGCGAGAACAAAGTTCAGCACCCTTTGTTATTGTTTTTTTCTTTCTTTCTCTTTCTTTCCTCCTTCCATCCCTCCTTCCCTTCCTTCCTCCTCCCTCCCTCCCTTTCTTTCTTTCAAGTGGACTCTAGTGTGAAGCCCAATGCAAGGCCAACCTCATGACACAGAGATCAAGACCCGTGCTGAGATCAAGAGTTGGACGCTCAATGGACCAAGCCACCCAGGCGCCCCAATTCAGCACCCTTTGAAGGAAGGGAAAATAACCCAACCTCCCTACAACATATCACCCATAATAGCCAGAATGCCATCGATAATTACTAGACATGCAAAGAAATAGGAAAATGTGACCAATGATTAAGAAAAAAAAGAAGGTAGTCAGTAAAAATAGACTTTGAGGTGACCAAGATGATAGATTTAGCCAATAAGGACTTTAAAATAGCAATTACACATATTTCAAGGACTGGAATGGGAAGATGGACATAAAGAATAAACAAATAAGGAATATTAGCACATAAATGGAAATAATACGAAAGAGTCATGAAAATCCTAGAACTGAAAAGTAAAGCATCAGGAAAAAAAATCCAGTAAAAATGACCAGAGCCTCAGTAACTTGTGGGACAATATCAAGTGGTCTAACATGCGTGAATTAGTGTCCCAAAAGAGAAGAAAAGGAGAAGAGAAGAGACTGGATGAGAGGTGAGAGGAAGTGATGGGAAGGGAGAGAAAGAGAGAAATTGAGAGAGAGAAGCGAGGGATGTAGAAAATAATATTTGAAAATATTGGTTGAAATTTCCCCAAATTTGGATACAAGAAACTCAACAAATAGTATGTGGGATGAATGCAAAGAAAAACCATACCTAGACACATTATGGCCAACTTGATGGAAAACAAAGATAAAGAGAAAATCTTTAAAAAGTCAATAATAAAAGACACATTAGACACAGAAATAATTATAGGAATGTCAGATGACTTCTTTTCTGCAAAGTTGGTGGTCAGAAAACAGTGGGAGATTATCCTGATGTGCTAGAGGGGATAGAAGACAACTGTCAGCAAAGAATTCAATATCTCGCAAAACTGCCTTTGAAAAATGAGAATGAAATAGACATTTTCGGACAAGCAAAGGCTGAAAGAATTCACTGCCGGCAGACATGCACTATAAGAAATACTAAAAGACGTTCTACAGGTTGAAGGGAAATGATACCAAATGGAAATTAAATCTATAGGCAGGAATGAAGAACACCAGGAATGGTAAATATTTAAAAAAAAATTTTTCTCGTCATTTCTTTAAAAGACACTTAATTGTTTAAAGCAAAAGTAATTATATTTTTAGTTTCAAATTTATAAAGTATATGTAAGTAAAATCCAAGACAGCAGAAGCAAAAAGTGTGGAGGAGGGGTAGTAAGTGGAATTATAGTTCGTACATTTTATATGAAGAGGTACAAAATTAATTCAAATTAGAAATTGATAAGGTAAGAATGGATATTGTGCTCTGAGGGTGGCCAAGTCTCCTGGTACGGCTGGGACTGATGTGTTTCCTGGGATGGTTACTCATCCTATTTCATATATGTGGCAGATAAAATGGGCAAGATCGTAGACTTAAACTCAATTATAACAATACTGACATTAAATTCAAATGGACTACACACACCAATTAAAAGCAGACATCAGTTTGGATTAAAAAAAGTAAGGCTGAACTATTGGCATTTCATAAGAAATGTACTTTTATATATAAAAACTCAAATACAGTGCCTGGGTGGCTCAGTTGGTAAAGCAACTGCCTTCCGCTCAGGTCATGATCCCAGAGTCCTGGGATCAAGTCCCGCATCGGGCTCCCAGCTCCACAGGGAGTCTGCTTCTCCTTCTGACCTTCTTCTCTCTCTCTCTCTCTCTCTCTCTCTCAAATAAATAAAATCTTAAAAATAAAAATAAAAACTCAAATAGGTTTTAAGTAAAGAAATAGAATAAGTATACCTGGTAAACAGTAAGCCTAAGAAACTATCAGACAAAGTGGACTTCAGACATTGTTACAAAAGACTGAAAAAGACATTTCCTAATGTTAAAGTGTCAATGCCTCAGGAATGCATAAATATATGTGAACTAGTAACAGAGCTTCAAAAGACACAAAGCAAAACCTGGCAGAATTTAAGGGAGACAATCATACCTGGATATTTTAATACTCTTTTCTCAGTAATTGATACAATAGATTTAAAAATCAGTAAGGATGTAGAGGATATAAACAAAACTACCAGTAACCTTAACCTTATGCGCATTTGCAGAGCACTATACTCACCAACTGCAGACTACGCATTCTTTCCAAGTGCACATGGGACATTGCCAAGGGATGTATAAACTAGGTCATAAAATAAGTTTCTGTAAATTTCAGATTTAAATCTTACAGAATATGTTTTCTGTCTACAGCAGAAATGAACTAAAAACTAATAACAAATTAGAAAGTAATAATAATAAGATACTTAGAAAAGGCCTAGACATTTAGAAAGTAAATGCTTTTACATAACCAGTGGATCAAAGAAGAAATCACAAGGTATTTAATAAAGATTTTTAATTGAATTAAAATGAAAATAATGTGTTAAGTTTGTGAAATATAACTAAATCAGTATTTGGAGAGAAATGTCTGGCTTTAAATGATTACATTAGAAGCAAAGGCTTAAAGCCAACTCCCTAAATTTTCAACTTAAAAAGGCATAAAAGGGGGTCACTTGGGTGGCTCAGTTGTTTAAGGCTCTGCCTTCAGCTTAGGTCATGATCTCAGGGTCCTGGGATGGAGCCTCTCGTCGGACTCCTTGCTCAGTGGGGGAGTCTGCTTCTCCCTCTCCTTCTGCCCTTCCCCCTGCTCATGCTCACAATCTCTCTCTCAAATAAATGCAGTATAATAGATAAGCAAAATAAACTCAAATAGGTAGAAAGAAGGAAATAGCGAAGTCAAGATTAATAATATAGAAAATAGACAAACAGTAGAGAAAACTAACAAAGCAAAAAGTCAGTTCTCTGAAAAGTTTAATGAAAGTATTAACCCCCTAGCAAGATCAAGAAAAAAAGTAGCTCCACAGGCAAAAATGAAAAACTCAAAGAACTGTGCATGTTGTTGGTGCTAATTAGGGTGAAGTCTGCACGGGCGGTTTGTTGGATATAGAGATAAAAACCTAGGAAGTCATTTTTCTAGGTTCACTACTGATTTTTGAGAAAAACATTGAAGTGTTTTCTCTTTTGCCCATTTCTCCAATTGGAAGTCAAAAATGAAACACTAAGTGACAAAGTCGGGGGGAAGTAGGTAAAAATACTGTTAAGTCATATAGGATCTATGGGTTGAAACTTGTAAGGTATTTTGTAATCTTTGAAATATTATAAAAGCACAAATGAAACCAATGATGAAATCACTAGTTCTATTTTTATTTATTCTCTTTTGGGGGCTTAGGGAGACCTCACGTATATAAAATCTGGTTAAGCATACTCCTTGGTTCACAAACGCTATCATCCTTGGTCTGGGGGTAGCAATCTTTTCTTTTCATTCTTTCATTTATGTTTTAATTTGTTTTTGTTTAGTTATTTAAAGAAAACCTATGAATCTGCCATCCAATCTAAAAATGCCTATCCCCAAAATTAAACTTACCAATGTGTTATCAACCTCAACTCCAGAAACATCTAGTATCCTGACTTTTGTCTTTATTATTTTTATATATGCATAAACAATGTTGTTTAGTTTGCTTATTTTATATCTTGGACATACATTGTCTCAGTATTATGTTACTAAAATTCATCCATATTGTGGGTATAGTTCACTTATTCTATTGGATAAATATGCCACAGAATAATTTATCTATTCTGCTAGTGTAAACATCTGTGTTGTTTGGGGTTATTTTTTGTTTTGTTTTGTTTTTGGTGGGGTTTTTTGTTTGTTTGTTTTTTGTTTTTGTTTTTTGGTACTCTTAAAAATAAAAATATTTGGCTTGTACACAAGTATATGCCTGGGAATAAAATTGCCAGGTCATGAGATTGACTTTACAAGATAATGCCAAATTATTTTCCCAAATGGATGTAGCAATTTATACTCCTACCTGAAATGTACAAGTGATTCTATTGACTCACATCTTTTCCAATATTTGGTATTGTCTTATTTCTTAGTTTTTGTTGATTAAATGGGTATAAAATGGTACTTCCTAGTCTTGATTTGCATTTCCATTCTTACTAATAAGCTTGAGCATCTATCTCTTCAAATGTTTTTTGGCTATGTATGTTACCTCTTCCATGAAATGCCCCTTCATTTCTTTTGCTTATTATTTTATTGAATTATTTGTGTTTTTCTTATTAACTTGAAAGAGTTCTTTATATGCTCTAATAACAATATTCTTTGTTATGTGTGTTACAAATACCTTCTCTCCCTCATGTGGTTTATCTTTTTAATTTTGGAGGTGTCTTTTGATGAGCAGAAGTTCTTCGTTTTAATGTAGTTGAAATTCTCATTAAGGAGGGCACGTGATGTGCTAAGCACTGGGTGTTATATGCAGCTGATGAATTTCTGAACACTACATCTGAAACCAGTGATGGTCTGTATGTTGGCTAATTGAATTTAAATTAAAAAAAAAATACCAAAAAAAACCCCTGTATTGCTTAAAAGATCTATAGTCAGAAAGATATTCACCTACAGAACTCTAAAAGTTTTAAAGTTCTGCATTTGACATATAAATCTTTAATCCACATAAAATTGATTTTTGTGTTGGTATGAGGTAGGGATCTGATTTCTTTTTTTTTTTTTTTTCCCTTTATTGATAATTGTATTTGTCTTCACTGTCTTCAGGCAGGAAGAGTGACAGAGAAGCCTAGGAAGACAATCTCTGAACATACATCTTTCCTCACTGGAGTCAAAGGGGAGAAGGCCACATCTCACATTTGTAAGAACTCAACTCTAATATACTGCTCCGAGATTTATCATCAGATCGCAGAAATGGGAAGATCCTTCAGAGTTATATAACCGATCACTCAGCGTCTAGAGATGTTTCAACTAAACCACTCAGGACAAATAAATATCTGACTCATTTTAAGATATCTCTGGGAAAAGATTTCTCATTTCAACCCTCCACTGCTCTTGTTAGAAAGTTTCCCTCTGCCTAGTCATAGAATCATGTTCATTTCCTTTATATCCATCCCTACTAGGAAATAACTTATTGCAATAATAATTTGCACATGGATCGCAAATCTTCCCAAAGATCATAAACTCAAATTAGTGTAAGTTAGTGCTGCAGATCAAGGTTTTGAACCTGAGTCCGTGAAATGTTTTACCAGCCTGTAAAACATTTGCTTATCTTTTGGACCATTTCATAGTCCAGACTATGCCATAGTCTGGCATAGTGGTAATGCCAGAGGTCATTAAGAGCATAGAGAATATTGGTGGTTCTCTTTCTCTGTTGAAAAATTACTGCATTAATTTAATTTAAGTTTAACCCAATCTATTTTTAGCCCTAATGAGCCTAGGGGAGGGAATAAATATATGGATGAAGTTAGGAATTGTGATGGTTTTAAATAATAACAATAGCAGCGACACTCAAAGAATGAATTACAAATTATAAATTTAATTCTCAGGTTTTTTGAACGTCTTTAGATAATAGAGACACAAGGGGCCAAAATAATTAAATAGGCTATAGTTCTGTTTTAGCTAATTACACTAAAAATAGCCCACCAAGAAAGCCCTACCTGTAATCCAAATACAAGATCACACTCTTGGATAGATATTTTATCTAGTAATAAAAGAGATAATTGTCTTCATATTTATAAAAAATTAGGATAAAAATGAGCCAGGAAACCTAACCAAACTTGGTATTTCTGAGAAAGACCACAACCGGTTTTATCGCTTCCTACTATATTCTGATGCTCTTCTTCTCTGGTGAAATTTTCTGCTTGATACCTCTTAATTTGATTGCCTTTAACATTCTCACCGTGGAACCTTTGTCATAGGCTAAAGGATACTTGTTTTTTAAGGACAAGGTTGGAGTTATAGTCCTGCACAGCTTTCATGCTCTCAAGGTAAGTATCTAAGAAGTGAGTCGTGAAGGCTCATGTGAATATTGGGTAGAAGTTGTTGATGATGGCTTTCTTGCCTTTATAGACAATAGGAAACATCAGTGTGCATTTAGGAGTGGGGTCAGGGAAAAGATCTATAAGCATTTAATTTCGTTTTAGTCAGAACAATCTCTTGTACAGTAATGTTGTTAATAACAATCTAGATGAAGGTTTACTTGAGACTGGTGCTAAAACCATTCGAATGTTGAAATCAACTTTAGAACTAGAGGCCGCATTCTCTGAGAATTAGTAAATGCACTGGAAGTTATATTTGTATTCATTTAATGTTCAAAGACATGGACTCACAACTTTTTCCTCCATTAAATTGGATGTTATACAGGCTGTCTGGGTTCAGATCAAAGAGTTATTGCTTTCTTGCTTTGCCTCTGAATGTGATGAGTTTTGAACAAATCACTCCATTTTTCATCTGTTTTCGTTACTATATTAAATGGAGATGACCAGCACATTTTACAAGGCTTTTGTTGGAAATAAAAATAGTTCAGTATGATTAACTACTACATGCTATATTTACTAGCACAATTCCTCATTTCCCCTTGAAATAATTTGTAAGGCATCTGGATTCTGGTCTATCTCCACTCTTGGTTTGGAACTAAAAAGGGTAAAGCAGAAAATTATAGAAAAGACCATACGAAAGTCCCAAAGCACATATTACTGTATATTTTTAAGAGAGAAATGAAAGGAAGGAGTAAAATTATCTTTCCTGTTCTTTCCTTTCAAGTTTCAACTTAAACCCTAAACAAGCAAAAATCAAAGGATTACATTGGAGACTTTCACTGTGAAAGCATCAAAACATGTATGCCAGGGTTTCTAAGGGAGAAGTAGACAGAGAGGGATAGGTAAGGAGAGCCTTCTCTTGAGCCCTTCCCAGACCCCACTTCTCTTGCATAAGCACCTGTGGTCCGGGGGTGCAGCCTCTCAGCAGCTGTGGGGCAACCAACCTCTGCAAGCCAGTCACCCAGCTGGGCTAGAGGGGGCCCGTGCCCTCACTGAGTAAACTTAGAGGGAGTTCCCACAGTTCAGTTTGGTTCGTTTGGTTTCTGGCAATTGTCCAGAAAAGCTAAGCAGGCAGTGGATAAGAAAGAAGAAAATACAAAAGCAGATGGGTGCTGGAGAGTCACCATTACCATTTTTCTTGTCCTATTCAGTGGCAAATGATTGGTCATTGTTGGCTGCTCCTTTCATTGAACACTTTCATGTCCTGGGAAGACACTGTCCTTTAGATTTACCGGTTTCCCCTGCTATACAAAACTAGAGCATTCCTATGAAATGGAATTTCATCAGCCAAAATGGCATAAAGTGAAGAAACAATTATCATTGATTTATATGGAAAATTTTTTTAGCATTCCCAGACCCAAAAAATAACCTCTCATAGGCTCTTCTGATACACAAGGACACATCTTGCTAATGGATGCATAAAATAAATCAAGAGAAAGCACAGATGTTCACAGACACAGTTCAAAGCTAAAGCAGCTTGATGCTGAGATGCTGAGTGTGGTTCCTGGGGAAGGAGCTTGGTGGGGCCCCTCTCACTGCTCGGGATGAGCAGTGCTCTAGAAGGGCTCACTGCAAAACAAGTGCTGAATGCTATTTTCGCTTTTCACCTTTTTTTCTTTTTTAAAATTTTATTTGAGAGAGCAAGCAAGAGAGAACATGAGTGGAGGAGGGAGGGGCAGAGAGAAAGGGAGAAGCAGGCTCCCCATTGAGCAAGGAGGGAGCCAGACACTGGGCTCGATCCTAGGACCCTGGGATCATGACCTGAGCCAAAGGCAGACACTTAACCGACTGAGCCACCCAGGTGCCCTGCTTTTCACTTTTTTTCATCAAAGCAAAAATCTTTGGATTTCTTTCAGTTAGCGAAAAGAGGTACTAAAGTAGGTCTTTCACAAGAGTGCAGTGGTGTAACAAGAACTTTAAAAAAGCCGGGGAACACCTGCATTGTCCACATCATGGAACATAGAGTGAGTGCCTTTTTCAGTGAATCCATATGATATTCTTACAACTCCCAGGATAGCTTGCCAATGGCCATAGTTCTTTTCCTTTTTTTAAGGTATGTTCAAGAAGCATTTGTATGGATGGTGTAGGAGAGAAGAGTTTAAGTGGGGGCAGGAGTTGGTCTTGGATCGTGGGGAAAGTCAGGAAGGAACATAAACATGTAAACTACAGAAAATGTAATGAAGTAAAATCATAAAGTACTGAGACACTATGGCAATAAATGCTTACATATTAAGCAGTATGTCACCTAAAGGGGAAATAAAACAAAAAGATAATAGTGTGAATCGCTGAGATGTCTCAAAATTTAATGACTTATTTGGTCTTTTTCTTTTTTTTTTTTAAATCTATTCAGGAAAAACTATAAACATAATTTTACTTGTCTTAGACACTTTTTATCTGGTTTCTAGGTGCAAGAAAAGATTGGAGCTCTTAAGTATTACTTTTAACATCTAGGACATGAGGAGGCCTCAAGGGGTAGAAGTGTTACTGCTTTTGAAAAAAAATTGACTTTGTCGCAACTAAGGTTGGGTTGGAAATAGCGTTACATATTCTGTGTGCACAGGACACAATGACATCTGAAGGTGGCCCATAGGACAAAGGCTACCGCGAGAGGATGCTTTGTGGATTCGGTGTGCCCAGACCCAGTGCTGGCTCAGGCCATTCCGCGAGGCCTTCCCTGCTCCTCCAGCCCAAAGCTGTGCTTTCCCTACAATCCCGCAGCTCTTTGTTACCCCTCCTGGGTCACCTATCATGTGCTGTAAACAACCCCTACTAAGTGCATAATCCCTACTTAGACCACGTGTTAGGTTAAGTTCCCTGGAATGGAGTCCACTACAGAGCTTTGTGCGCATGTGATATATTGAGGGCATTCTCTCAGGAGGCATCTGTCGTGTGGTGAGGGAAGGAATAGGGAAGATCAAGAATGCGGCTTCCACCAGATACTCTCAGCCTCTGGACCATAATTTATACATAAATTATTTTTACAAATATATTAATATATAAATTATGCCCCAGAGCTTGAGTTGACTGTCTCCCTTGATTCTGCAGAGTCTGTCAGGGGAGACTTTTATACCCTTCCCCAGGGTTCCCGACCTTGAATGAGGCCATCTTAACTGTGGGCAAAGTGGTTTCCATTGCCCAAGGGCAATCCTCTGGACAAGGTTGCAGGGATGAGCCTTCAGCCGAAGCACCAGCAGAAGCCGGGGGGACAAGCGCACCAACCAACAAATAAAAGGAATTCCAAGGGATCTGGGTGAGGTACCCACATCTTCCGTTTCAGATCGACATGGCAATCAGCATCATGCTTCCAGATGTGGGGAGCATTCTGGAGCAGAATTAACTGAAATGTAAGCAGAGCTGGGACAGCCTACAGTCGACAGTGAGGGCTTACTTGGCAGAGACCAGCATGGACTAATCGAGGCCTAGAGTCAGATGATAAATAATAAGAGTAACCACAATAATTGTGTTTACTGCATACCAGGCACTGTTCCAAGCTCTTTACTTATATGAACATATTTATTGCTCACAATAACCCAATGAGGTTAGGTATTGCTCTTATTCCTTATTTACAGATGAGGACATTAATTTATAGATGAGGAGGTAGCCATTCATAGACAGGTTACATAACTTCACTGAGGTCACAAAATAAGCAAGTGACAGCTGAGTTGCAAATCCAGGTGGTCTCTACTCAGAGTCCCTGTGTCACTATTGTCTCCCCAATCCAGAATTTAGATACCACTGCCAGAAAAGTGAGGATGGGGTATGTATTAGTTTCTTATTGCTGCTGTAACGAGTTACCACAAACTTAGTGGTTTAAAACAACACAAATTTATGACTTTATAGTTCTGGATGTCAGAAGTCTAAATGGGCTTCTTTGGGCTAAACTCAAGGTGTTAGCTTGGCATGGTTCCTTCTGGAAGGTCTAGGGGATAATCTATTTCCTTGCCTTTTCCAGCTTCTAGAAACCTCCCACATTCCTTGGTTCATGGCCCCTACTTCTTTCTTCAGCATCTGCAACTCTCTCTCTTCCTTGGACTCTCCAGCCTTCCTCTTTCACTTCTAAGGACCTTGGTGATTATATGGGGCCACCCAGACAATCTAGGATAATCTCCCCATCTAGAGATTCTTAATCTAATAACCTCTGCAAAGTCCCTTTGCCATGTAAGGTAGTGCAGGTTCTAAGGATTAGGATGTGAACATCTTTGGGGAACCATTATTCTGCCTCCAAAAGGGTGGCAAGGAGCTATCTCAGATTTAGTTTTGGCCACCTAACCCAGCAGAAGGGAGGTTCAAAATATATCTTAATTCTAATTATGGAAGAATAACATCACATTTCTTCCACATAGGAGTTTGTAAACTGAGATTCACATCTGGCGCTACAGCTTCTATATGTATCATATAACCTGCATTTATTTACTCATTCATTTAACAAATATTTATTTACCACCTGCCATGGACTGTTCCATGAGAGAGAAAAGATCTTCTATTATATTTTAGCCAATTTACATTTGAGGTAAACTTGTTGGGAGTCTAGGCTACCCCAACTAAAACAACTCAGTTTGAGACTGCATCTTTAAATGTAAGTACTAGAAGGCAGATTACTCAATATCAAGGTTAGGCAAAGTCTAGCAGATTCCTTCTTATTTGGGTTAGATCATTTGTAATTTTTAAAAACTGTGGTAAAATACACATAACATTTACCATCTTAGCCATCTTTATATGTACAGTTAAGTAGTTTTGAGTATATCCACATTGTTGTGAAACAGATTTCCAGAACTTTTTCATCTTGCAAAAAAAATTCTGTATCTATTAAACAAAAACTCTCCACTTCCTCTTCCCCTCAGTCCCTGGCCACCACCATTCTATATTCTGATTCTGTGAATTGTTCTATCCTAGATACCTCATACGAGTGGAATCATACAGAATTTGTCTTTTTGTGATGGCTTATTTCACTTAACATTAACGTCCTTCAGTTTCATCCATGTTGCAACATGTGTCAGAATGTCCTTCTCCTTTAAGGTTGAATAATATTCCATTGTACGTAGAGACCGCATTTTGTTTATCCATTCCCGTTGATGGACATTTGAGTTGCTTATCTGTAATTCTCTCATAGTCTAGGAGTCTTGTGTACAAGAGGTGTGCCCCAGAGCTAACATTTTAGTTCAAATCTTTATTTCCCCACCTCCTACTGACCCCTCCCAACCAACCTCATTCTAATTCTGAAATGACACATTCAAGTACTTGCAATAGTTGAAGCAAAATACACACAGCTGCAAAATAAAGTAAGAATAAAAGCACTCGAGGGTACACAAGAATGTTTCTCCCCATATTTTGGTGTTCCGTGTATTAAAAACAAATCTACCAAAAAAAAATCAGTTGAAAATATAAGTAATGAAAGGCATTACTAGAAGATACAAAGCTTGAATTCGACATCAAAACACCCCAAATTATATTCATTACTCTGAAAATTTTTATTTGCCTCATGCTGGAGAACAGAACAGAATTTTATAGCTGTGTTATGATTATACATAACTTTTTGGTCTATTATCTAAAATAGGAGGCCTATAATTTATACCTCCTATCTTCAAAAAAGATGTTTATCAGCTTTACATTAAAACAGAGGGAGAATGTTCCCATAGCCCATTTAGGTCAGAAGTTAAAGAGTTGTTTTGTCAACTCCAGCAATTAATAAAGCTCGGATTTTTAGTGTTATTTTTTTAAAACGATGACAATCTACTTTTGATACCCATCCTACAGCAACTTTGGCAAATGTACACAGCGTTGTGTGAACAAAAATATTCACTAGAGTACTGTTTGTATAAAGACAACAGAAATGTCCTAAACATCCCCAAATAGGAGATTGGTCATATATATAATGGTACATGAATAGTACAAATATGTATGGTGATTTGAAAGAATGCAGCAGATTCTAGCATCCTTATCTAGAAAGAGGTCAAAACATACTGTTATCGAAAATAAAGGAAGCCACAGATTAATACAGATAGTACTCATTTATTCAATGCATTTTGTTGAGAGCCAACTACCTCATACCCAGTTGTGAGGATTTAATGAGGACTTAGTCTCATGAGAATGCAGCCTGACACATATCCAGTGCTCTAAAGTGTTAGTTATTTTATTATTATTCTGTTATAACAAAATAAGCAGAATAACCTCCATGAATAAGTCTCCAAGACATTATTCTTTACTTCCTTTTTTCAATTTATTTTTTCTTTATTATTTATTTGAGAGTGAGCGAGAGAGCACAAGCAGGGGGAGCAGCAGGGGGGGAGGGAGAAGCAGGCTCCGCGCTGAGCAGGGAGCCCGATGTGGGGCTCCATCCCAGAACCCTGGGATCATGACCTGAGCTGAGGGCAGACACTTAACCGACTGAGCCACCCAGGTGCCCTGTAATTCTTCACTTTCTTAAGCAGGGCCAGCCCCTGGCGAAATCGTGGGCTTGATCTCCACCATTCTAGTACCCATTCTGCAGACTTCTGGGGTCCTTGGGTCATAGTACTGCCAACCCCTCACGTCCCATCATCCATCTCACACAGCCCTCATAGACACCTACCATATTTAGGCAGAAGATAAAATATTTATCTGTCCTGCATCCCATGCTCGTAGGAACCTGACTGAATTATGATTAACCTGGAAGAGCTCATTTGTACCAGATCAACCAGTCTTTGCTAAGGAGTCTCATTTTCCATAAAGATGTCTCCTTTTAGCAGTATGTTTTGGAAACACTCTCCACTTATGGCATAAATGCCAGATCTCGACCACTCCTGGTTTTGAGTACATAGAGAATGGGGTTTGTGTTCCAAGATTCTGAAGTCCTGTGACCTGGCTTGAAAGAGCCCAAATCACCATTTGTTCTTAGCTCTGTGATCTAGCACAAATTACTTACTTTTTTCTGGTTAGAATTTCTTCAATTGCCAATTGAGGATGATATGCACTCTTAAAAGACCACTGGAAGGACTGTTAATAATAAAATGATGTAAAGCACTTAGCACAGTGTGGGACATAGAGGGTACACTCCCCCACTGGTGGAGTTATGGCTATTTAGATAAAAAAGTGGCTACCTAGACAGGCTCTATCATGTGTCTGGGTCAGTAGTATGGATGTTGGTCCCATCTCATTATAACTGTAATCACCTTGAAGATGGGGTCCTGTCTTCTACAGATTACCTCTTTTCCCCATAGCTAAGGTGACCTGGTCCCTAGATTTTTCAAAGAATCTTTCTTGTCTCCTTTGAAAGACCATGGCCTGGGGCATGCATCTCCTTTCTGGATTGGACACTCTGGAAGTTAAGACTATGTTGCCTGGAGTCCAACAGATGTATTACTTCTGGATACTCATTGTGCAGTCTTTGGCAGATTATTTTACCCCAATAAGCCTCAGCTTCCTAGGATGTGTGACTAGTAGAAATTCCGACCCCATAGGGTTGTGTGAGTCTTCAGTGAGATTGCGCGTGTAAAAGATGTAGCAGAACCTGGGGTATGGTGAGTGGTGGTATCATCATCTTCTTCATCCTGCTCCTCCTCATTTAATACTAGAAAACTCAACCCTAATGCTGAACATATGGCTTCTCAGTCCTTCATTTGGACACTTGCCTAATGAATGCCAACTCTACCGGGAACTGTGATGGACGCTTTAGAACATAAAAATGGATGAGTGTACTCCTAAAGTCGTGTTGTTCACTCAGTGATGAAGGAGACAAACATACAACGAGGTGAGTTCAATGATGGGGGTGCAGGGTGATGGCAGGAAGGAGGACAGAAGGAAATCGATACATTTTGTGGTTGAATTGAGTGGGCATAGATGTGCTCACTGGAAAGGCTGAGCCATCATCGACATTTCTCCCCAGATCATCTAAGTGTATCTTGTCCGGGGCTGGGGAAAGCACTCTACCTTCCCTGTCTGCCTGCCTCTTAGCAGAGACTGCTTGTGAAGGCTTTCAGGGCCAGTGAAGAAAACGTGACATCATGACATAGAAAGAAACGTTCTGGAACAGACGGAACTCTGTGGTTGCCCTTTGACTTCGTATGCTGGCAGTGGCTACTTTGCGCAGATCTGGGGCAAGCTCTCATGCACGCATTCATTCATTCATTCATTCACCTCTTTGTGAACCTTCTTCACGTGGATCCCTCATTAGCGTGGGTGGTTGGGTTCCTATGTAAACATGTGTATGCCTAGCATGTTCCATGTTCACAAACACTCAAAACCTTCTGTCAACTATTTACTTTTTGCAAGGTTTGTATATCTTCTGTGTTTACATATTATGATGCTATGTACAGGCTTTCATGTATAGAGAAGAGAGCACATAATTTGAGTCATAAAACTTAGATTTTCATCACAGTTCTGCCGTGGATGTGGATGTCACTCTAACTTTCTAGGCCACACTTCCCTCATCTGTAAAATGGGGATGATAACACTGGCCCTCACAGATTCACTTCAAGACCAAAAGGAAGCACATTCCAAAATAAAGAGAATTATGTATACTTCAGCTGATGTTATCATTGCCGTTACTGAAAAGAAATTTTACATTCGTAACTGTTTCTTTTCTTAAAGAATAGAGAGATCAGGAAAAAATCAGCGGAAAGAGAGTGTTGACTTGCCAGCTGCTGGTCAGTATACGTGTCTAAAACACACCAAAAATATCTTACGCAAACTGAAATGCTCTATAATGTTCAAGGGGATACATGTAGAATATCAAAGCGCAGTGGTGGTTTCGACAGTCAATAGTAGACATTGCATAGAGGAGGCCACATCCTTTTTAGCGCTTCAATGTTAAATGGGAGCATTGATTCAAGAGATTCTTAATGTGGTGTTTTCTTAGAGCAGAAGACAGCTGGCTCTGTTAGCCAGAAAGGAGGATGTGAGTGGATGGTGACTTTGATCTCTGAAGAAATTTATACAGAGGACTAAGAAAGGAAGAAGAGGAAGAAGCAACAGTATTAAGGAAAGAAACATCAGTCGCCTCTCTGTGTCCAGGGAAATGGATCTAAATGTCATCAAAAAAGCACTTATATTGAGCTTTATTCATATTTGGATCTTGCCTGAGTGGAAAATTTCTATAGAATTTCTAATTCTATTTACCTTGAGATCTTCGTTTTTGAGCAAGGGAGGGTTCAAATTATTTTACACATTTATAATATTATAATTAAATTTAACCATGACATGAAGTTTGCATTTGGGGAAATAATAAGAGTTAGGATCAGATCGTTCTGGATTTTAATTCCTCTGCAGCATTCACATCAAGGCCTGAATTGCTCCCAGGCTCCTCCCAGCCAATGGCCAGGCTCGGTTGGGTGCAAGAGCCCAACATAGGACTCCTCTAACGGGAAAGGTTTGGATTCTTCCCCCTCCCCCTATAAGCCTGGCTGAGACTTCCCCGAGCTGTGCTACAGTCTGGATATCCTCCTTCCTTCTCCCTTCCTTCCTTCTCCCCTCCTCACACAGGTGTGAGACCAGATCAGGATCTGAAGTCTTTCCCTGTCACTCCTGCTTCCCCTCCCCCTTACCGCACTTCTAAATCCACCTTAACATCTGCTTCTTAGCAACTTGAACTGTCACACATCCTCAAAGGTTTGTGGTGAAATTTAAATGAGATGATTCACATAAGGTGCTTGGTATGATATTGGATTCATAGCAAAAGCTCACTGAAAACAAGTTATTAAAATTTTGAGAAAAAAGAATAAAGTTGCAGAAACCACATTACTTGATTTTAAGACTTACATAAAGCTACAGTTATCAAGACAGTGGAGGTACTGGTGAAGGGTTATAGACACATAGATCAATATAAAACAGAATACAGAGTCCAGAAATAGACCCGCACAAATACAAAAGCCAATTGATTTTTGACAAAGGTGCAAAGCAGTTCATTGGAGAAAGAGTGGTCTTTTCAACAAATGATATTGGGACAATTGGACATCCACAGGCAAAAAATGAACCTTGACCTAACTTCACACCTTATACAAAACTGAACTCAAAATAGATCATAGGTCTTTATGTAAAACCTCAAACTATGAAACTTTTAGAAGAAAACACAGGAGAAAGTATTTGTAACTTAAGGTTAGTTCTTAGAAATGGCACAAAAGCATGATTCATAAAAAAATACAATCATGAGTTAGACTTCATCAAAATTAGAAACATTTTCTATGTGAAATATACTGTTATGAGAATGAAAAGACAAGCTACAGACTGGGAAAAAATGTTAACAAATATTCTGCAAATGACTTATATCCAGAATATATAAAAGCCTGTATAAGTAACAGTCAGAAAACAAACCAGTTAAATCGCAGACAAAAGACAAACAAGATGCCTCACCAAAGAGGATATAATTGATAGCAAATAAGCACAAGAAAAGATGATCAACATCACTAACCATCAGGGAAATTCAGATTGAGGTCACAATGAGATATCATTACACACTTAGCAGAATGGTTAAAATAAAAAATATTGACAATACTGAGTGCTGATAAGAGTGCAAAGCAACCAGAACTCTCATACATAGCTGATGGGAATGCAAAATAGTACAGTCATTCTGGAACTTTCCTATAAAGTTAAATACAGACTTGCCATATGACCCAACAACCCCACTCCTGGGTATTTACCCTAGATGAATGACAACTTGTATTTATACAAAAATCTGTACACAAATATTGATAGCACCATTCTTAATTGCTAAAAACTGGAAACAACTCTGATGTCCTCCAACAAAGATTTGGCTAAACTGTAGTACAAGCATAGACTAGAACACTACTCAGCGGTGTAAAGGAGCATACTATGAATACATCCAACAACTCGGATGAATCGCAAAGGCATTATGCTGAGCGAAAGAAGTCAGTCTCGAAAGATTATGTACTATATGATTCCATTCATAGGACAGTCTAGACACAAAACTATAGATAGTGATATGGAACTGATCAGTGTCCTGGGGAGAGGGCAGGGGAGGGCACGAATACAAAGGGGGAGCACGAGAGAGTTTTCCAGGGTCAATAGAATTGTTCTGGTGGTGGTTATGTGAATCCCTACATATACTGTACACCCCCCCCCCAAAAAAAAGGTGATGCTACTGCACGATAATTTAAAAAATAAAATTAATTTAAAAATTAGTCATTGCTGTTATAAATATTGATATCATTGAGGACTAGGTTTGTAAATAATAGTTGCCATTGATTGCTACCTTGCTGTTTTAAGTATTCCTGGTTTTTATTTCCACACCTTGAGAAAACTCCCACGAAGCTCACGCCGGTGCCTTCTTGCTGTGTATGGTGTTTTGTTTTGTTTTGTTTTGTTTAAGATTTTATTTATTTATTTGAAAGAGAGAAAGCATAAGCAGAGAGAGGGAGAAGCTGACTCTCTGCTAAGTAGGGAGGCCAAGGCGGGGCTCGATCCCAGGACCCTTAGATCATGACCTGAGCCGAAGGCAGATGTTTAACCAACTGAGCCACCCAGGTGCCCTATCTTACTGTGTTCTAAAACATCATTCAATCCTATAGTTAGACCGGGGAGATTTTGTTTACAAAATTGGTTCAGCAAAGGATAGCTATAGAACGCCATGAAGCTTGCTCAGTCAATTTCCTCGGTTAGTAATGAAGACAATGATGCTGCAGCTGGTGATGATGATAACAGCATCCTGAGACTCTGGAGCATTTTCTCAATGGCTCATTGGTATAGGAAGAGCCTACCCGATACTGACAATAACTCTTCCCCATTGGCACAAGAGTCAGCAAGTTCTGGCTTGAGATGTAGTAAGGACTTCCGGGGGGATCCCCAGAGTGACACATCGGCGTGACTTGAAAGGACTGAAGGATTCTTCTGGCTTCCTGGGAGAGCTCTCATTGGCTGCCACCAGAGAGTGGATGTTGCACAAGGAACCGGGAGGCTTCATTCAGCTCCTTTTTGCTTGTCATTTCCTAACCAAGCCCTGGCTCTTCCTCGGTGGCTGACCCTGCTTCTGAGAATTGGGTACTCCTGTCTCCCAGCTGCCTCTGGAGGGCGGAGGGTTGGCCCTCGTGGACAGCCACCGCTCGCCATGAAGGCAGACATGGGGTTAGCTAGGATACCAGTTGTAGGTGACAAGTGGAGACAGGCATCTACCTTCTTCCCTTTGGACGGCCAGCTTTTCTCCTAAGCCCACCCACCCCAACCTGGCTTCCACAGGCCCACGCCGAGTTCCCAGCTCCAGATAAGGCCAGTGGCTCTCTAGGGGAATGCAGAACTCCACAAACATTACTCACGCGTCCACTGGAAGTTCATCCAGTTTTTAAAGAAAGCTCACCAAGGCTAAAAATGTGATTTTTGTGTGCGCGGAGAACACCATGAGTGTCCCCTTGGATGACAGCAGACCGAATGGCAGATCTCCGAAGTGCTTTCTCAGTGTTGTCTCCGAAAGGGAAATGTCCAACAACACTGGTAGCAAAGCAATAAAAATTAACAACACTGAGTTATCTTTTTCATTCGTCAAATTGGCAAAGAGTAAGAAATGCCCTTGCCTAGGCTTCACTGGCCTAATACCCACGTCCAGCCAATGCCCTCTCCCTGCAACATGCAACCTCATGTTTTCATTTAGTTATTTTATTTACTATTATTTATTTACTCTTATTGAGTGAAGTGTGCTACTTTTCTGCTCAGTACAGAAAATATAGAACATACCAGAAAAGGCAGGCAAGCAAAAACAATTACCCATAAACAACCACTGTTGAAATGTTGATGACATTCCTCACGTGTTTTGCAAACAGCATCTATTCCTATTTTTAAATGGAGGTAGGATGGCATTACATACAATATTCTAGAGGTTACTGCATTTTCACACATCTTTTTAAAAAAGATTTGATTTATTTATTTGAGAGAGTGAGCTTGCGTGCTCACGAGCAGGGAGAGAGGGGCAGGAGGAGAAGCAGACTCCCCTTCCCTCGCTGAGCAGGGAGCCCACCATGGGGCCCTGTCCCAGAATCCTGGGATCATGACCTGAGCTGAAGGCAGATGCTTAACTGATTGAGCCACTCAGGTGCCCTTCACACAACATCTTAACAAGCACGGCTTCCTACTTGTACCTACACATCGACTTCATTTAAGGAGGGCAGTGCTCGGTTCAACAACTCTTGCCCCAAACGAGAGTTATAATGCTTCATCATGAGAAATTCACATCAACTGCTGTTGTCCCATGGCCAGGTTAATTTCCTTAGTTCTGCTGAGACTTTTGGGCTCGCTCTCTCTCTCTCCCTGTCCCCTGCCATAGGGAACTCCAGGGAGAGAGAGAATCAATGGTTACGTGGGGTTTTCACTTCTGGTTAAAAGCTTTGTGGCTGACAACCCTCGCCCTCCCAGAAGGGACCTCTTGGGATCCAATTCTGTATTTCTTAGAGAGTCGGGGATGTGTCCATGCAACACCCTGGCACCCTTCCAGCAACCTTGGAACACAGAGAAGAGATAAGCATTTGATTCTAGTATTACCACCCTTATTATGTTGCATTTCTTCTCTGGAAAAACACCACCTGCCACCCTGTAGAGCTTTGTTTTCTAAAACCCTCCTCAGTGTTTCCTGGAATACTCAAGAAAAACAAACACCCATTTGCTACAATCTTTCAGATCTGCTTCCCGTGAAATAAGGTTCACAAGAGATTTCAGCTGCTCCCCAGAGTCTCAGAAATGACATCAACTTTTTCAATCTTATTCAGACCTGTGCTCCAGAATTAAGATGGAATAAAATTTTAAAACTTTAATGCACATCCAAAGACAATGCAGAAAAATAGGAAGTGTCCTGAATTTACAAACAGGAATCTTAAAGGTTCTTCAATGCCCAACCCAAGCACTCTCCTTCTGGGAAGGCTTCCTGGAAGAGGCGGTATCTGAGCCAAGGTATAAAGGATAAGTAGGAGTTAATCAGGGTCAGGTGGGGGCAAAGTGTGGGGCCATCTTGGCCAAAAATATGATGCGAGCAAAGGCAGAAGCAAGAAGCAAGGGGGTGAAACTGTGCAGTGTTCTCCTATGAAAGAATAAAGTACAAGGTGGCGTGAGGGGCACGGGGAGAACGGCAAGAAATCAAACTGTAAAGCTTGGAGAGGAAACAAATGTCTGAGGAAAAAAAACCCAAACTAGTCCAGGCTGAATTCAAAATGGTATATTCTAGTGGGCTATATTGATCTAGTGACTGCCTCTGCTTGCCACAATTTTGTACAGTATTAAAATCCCTATAAATCTTATAAATCAAATTTTATAAAATGAGATTTAAGCAACATTTTTTTTTTAACAGTTTTTACTCCTGAAATTTCTTCTCTCCAATATAAACCGATCTCCGAATATTTTCTATCCTTTCTTGATGTAGCATTTTAGGTAAGTTTAGCTCATTTGCAAGTTTTACCCTAACAGTAGGAGATAAGGTTATATTTGAATTAGGAATATGTGTATGTATATATACAAGCATTTGTGAGTGTGTGTGTGTGTATAAGGTGGCACAACAGATATGCCTTATCCGTTGATCTTCATTCCCTGAATACCTTTTCATATCTCTGTGGCTTGGCCCGTGCTGTCTCCCATGCCTGAACAACTTTCCTCCTGTGCCTTCCCGAACTGAAAAATTCTTGCTTATTCTTTACCCAGCAGCCCCTCCGTGAAGCCGCCCCCCAGGGCCCAGGCAGTCTTAGATTGTCCTATCCGTGTTCCAGAGCATTTCCTGTCACTTTTGGAGCACTGAGGACAGCAGTTCTCAACTGTGGCTCTGCATTAAAATCATTGAGGCTGCTTTGTAAAAATACTCTTGCCGCGGCTTCGCTCCTACAGAATCTGATGTCATTGGTCTGGGGTGGGGGGTAGCCAGGAATCAATATTTTTAAAAGAGCTTTCCAGAGGGTTCAAATGTGAATCAAGATTGAGAATCACCACTTGCCTAGCACTTACTTAGCTTCATCCTACAAATTTTGAGATGTTGTGATTTTATCTTCGTCCAGTTCAAAATATTTTTAAATTCCTACTGAAACTTGCTCTTTGATCCATGGATTATTTTGAAGTGTATTCTGTAATTTCCAAGTATTGGATATTTTTAGTTTTATTTCCCTTATTGATCTCTCATTTAGTTTCAGTATGGTCAGAGAACTTACATTGTATGATTTAAATTCTTCTAAGTTTGTTAAAGTTTGCATTAGAATGCAGAATATGATCTGTTTTGGTGAATGTTCAATGCATACATGAAAACCATCTGCATGCTTCTGTGCTTGGGTGGAATGTTGTCTAAATGTCAACTCAATGTAGTTGGATGATGGTGGTGGTCAGTTCTATATCCTTATGGCTCCTCTGTTTACTTTTTCTGTCAATTACTGAGAGAAGAGTGTTAAAAGTCTCCAGCTATAATTGTGCATTTTCCCATTTCTCCTTTCTATACTATCAGTGTTGCTTCATGTATTTTGAAATTTTCATGAGTTGCATGCACATAGAAACTTGTTATATCTACTTGGTGAACTGACCCCTTTGTCGCCATGTAAATGTCCATCTTTATCCCTGATAATTTTCGTTCCTCTGAAATTTAGTTCGTCTGATACTAAAGTAGCCATTCTAGCTCCTTTCCATTAGTGTTTGCACTATACTTTCTCATTCTTTTATTTTTAATCTATAACATATTTAAAGTGGGTTTCCTATAGACAACAATCACAATTTGGGAAATGCAATCTGCAGCAAAAATATAGGCAAGTTCGGAGAAAGAAGGAGAGGAGCGCTCTTTTACAGAGGAAAGGGGAACCTGGGAGGGGCTTTGCTCTTGTAAACAAAAAGTCCATTGGAGTAAACGAGGATTTCGAAGTATGGCTTTTCATTGGCTGCATTGTGACTCTCTCTCATTGGCTGGGCTGTTGCCAGGCAAGGAGAAAATCTTAATTCCTCCTGCTGGAGTAGTATAGTATAGGCTTCTGCCTCTTGGGAATACAAAGCAGTCTCCTCCTGCTGGGATCTGCAATTGACAAGGAGGGGGGTAAGGCATGACAGCTCCCCCTGCTGGCCTCCATTTTAAATGAGGGTTACTTTCATTAATTTTCATGTCTATTTTGCATTCATTCCTCAAGGGTATTTTCACTGTATGTAGAATTCTAAGTTGATAATTCTTTTTTTAAACACCTTAAATGTGTTGTATGGCTTCCTCCGGGCCTCTACAGTTTCTGGAGAAAAACCTATAGTCATTCAAATTGTTGTTCCTCTACAAGTAAAGAATCATCTTTCTATGGCTTCGTTCAATTTTTTCTTTCCTATTTTCAGTGTTCTGCAACTTGACTGTGAGCATGTATTTCCTGGAGTTTTCTCCTGTTTGGGGCTTCTCGAATCCCTAAATTTATGTCTTTAATCAAATTTGGGAAATATTCAGCCACTATGTCTTCAAGTGTATATACATTTCATATGTACATATCTTTTGTGTACTATGTTTGGGTAATTGAATTTAAATTTTAAAAAAAGATAAAAGGCAATTTTAAAAAATGTATATATCTTTCTCCTTCCTTTCTGAGACACTGATGACAAAAACATCAGTCCTTTGGGTATGGTCCCACAGATCCGTGAGGTTCTGTTCGTTTTATTTTCAATCTTTTCTCTCATTATTGTTTCATTGGCTAGTTTCTGAAATATTAGCCTTCCAAATGGAAAAACTGTGCTAAGGTTAACTCAGTCATTTACTGTCCTGTTTTACCATCTGTTGTGGCAGCAGTGAAACTAGCTTCATTTCTCACCTGACAATCCTGTCGTCAGAGACTAGATGATAATTCTTACCATTTATATGGTGACACCATTTACAAAATGTCTTTTCCACACATTATTGATCCCCATAGCCCTCGGTGAAGAATCATATATTATTCTAATTTTTCAGGTACAGAGTCTGAGACGCAAAATAATATAAGTAGCTAGCCTAAGATAACAAAGCTCGTAGAAATTAAAATCAGGACTCAAACCAATCGATTGTAGAATGTGTATTTTAGTTCCTTCTTTCATCCCAGTGGAATTACAAGCAAACTTTAAAATTAAGACTGTTTTCAAGCAACCTCTTAATAAAACTCGAATATATAAACAGATATGAACAGAGTTGCCCTGGTGGAAGGGCAGGACTGGCCTCTAGGACGTGAGGCTCTGAGTGGTTGAGTGTGAAAACCACGGCCTTGCATCACGATTAGACATTGAAGGACTGAAAAATGACCACTGAGGACATAGTTTCTTCTCGCCAGAAGTGAAGCCCATCTGTCATGCATTCATTAGTTCAGCAAATTTCGTCACAGTTCATTCACAGTTTCTTCATCTGCGCACTGAAGCTGAACCCCTTTTGCCTGTTATTTTTAGTCTAAAATTGGGAAGACGGGGAGGGGGGTACCCTGCATCTCGACAGACTACCACCCTCAATCTTCTTTGTTAATTTGTGAGAGTCTCGCCTGGATTTACTAGAGAACAGAGGCAAGATTCATCTTGGGCAATGTTGTAATCCTAAGGTTTCTCTGTGGTGGTGTTTTTTCAGCAATTCTTTGCATTCCTAAAAAAAAAGGATGCTTAGCGAGGAGACAAAGTTGAGAAGCAGAAAGGCCGTGGACGAGGGCTTCAAGCCAGTCAGTGATACAGTGGCCCTATGCCTTGTCCCCAGTAACTCATTAACAAGCCAAGTTTCTGCTTTTTTAGTGTGACCTTGGTGGCTTTTTTTTTTTTTTAAGAGAGCGCATGCACGCATGTGTGCACACGTTCGTGAGAGGGAAGGGCAGAGGGAGAGAATCTTAAGCAGTCTCCACGCCCAGCACAGAGGCCGATTATGCGGCTCAACCTCACAACCCTAAGATCATGACCTGAACGGAAATTAAGAGTCCGACGCTTAACCGACTGAGCCACCCAGGCACCCCGACGTTGATGGCTTTCTGCCACATTTCCGTGTAACATCTCAACGCAAGAATAGTACAGATTAAATTTTTTAAAAATTTACAGTGCTATTATTTATAAGTTTCAGATTTAAAATTCAATCTCCATTAATTCCTGGAGAAGAAAGACTAAGTGGCCTCCACAGCCCCATCGCCTGTTTTCACTCTCCCCCTCTCTATACCTCGAGGTACAACGATGGAACCGTGCATGAGACCGAATAGCCTGCATCTTAGGATACATACCAGTGCCAGTCTGTTATTTCTGCGACCCTCTCTGCTGGCCATGGGGGCTAGATAGTACCTATTCCAGCATCAGCTAGGAAGACAGTAGCCTTATAGAGTATTTAACCACCTCCCACTGTTGTGCAAGGTCAAATCCTTCACCAACACAATCAATTTGATTTTTGTCAGAATTCAAAAATTTTATCTTTTGTGTTCTATTTCAAATATTCTACCTCTGCTCAGTATTGCATTCCAGGTAATTTGGTCACAGCAACCCTCCAGTTCTCTAGCTCCTCCTTCAGGGACAACTGTATCTAGTCTAGTCTAGTCTTAGAAAGCATTACCATTGGATTCTCCACCCACTCACCCCCAAATATTGACTATAGCTACTCCCTACTCTAATGAAGACAAAGCATACGGAAGTGTCTACTAAACATGTATTTATTATTTCAAGACAGAAAAAAGTTGTAGGGCGACAATCTTATTATTCATCAAATGAAAAATTATTAGACAACCATGTAAGAGTCCCTCTTTTTTTTCTTTTTTGGGAGACTAACCAATGCTAGTCAATGCTAGCTAGGATGCATGGAAGTAGATAGTTTCACATATTATAGGTGTCAGTATCAATTGGTATAATATCATGAAGGAACTTAGAAAATATGTATCAAGAAAATTTACCCAGTAGTTTAAGCTCACGAGACATGTAGACTATTGGTAATACCTTGGAAATAACATGAATTTGAAAATAAAATAGAAATTATATATGAGATATGAATTATTACTATGGAATATAAGCTGGAACAACATGTGAACAGTATTTGGTTTGGGGTGGTGCAACCACAAGTGAGACCCTTTCCTGCTTTCCTTTTTTATAAATTTTCTTGTACTCGCCTTCTTTTCTTAATTGAGTAAAATTCACATAATGTAAGAATTAACCATTTTTAAAGTGTGCAATTCAGTGGCATTAAGTACATTCACAGTGTTAGGCATCTACCACCTCTATGTCATTCCAAGACCTTTCATCGCCCCAAAAGGAAACCCTGTCCTCAGTAAGCAGCACTCCTCACCCCCTTCTTCCCCCAGACTGGGCAACCACTAATCTGCTTTCTGTCTCTACATACTGACCTTTCTGGATAGTTCATATACATGGAATCGTGCAAAATGTGTCCTTTTATGTCTGGCTTTTCACTTAGTATAATGCCTTCAAAGTTCATCCATGTCATAGTATGGAATAATATTCCAGTGTACGAATATACCACACTTTGTTAACCCATTCATTCATTGATGGGCATTCGGGTTGTTTTTATATTTCGGCTACACGACACGATGCTTCTATGAATGTTCGTGTACAGGTTTTTGTTTGAAGACCTCTTCTCAATTCTTTTGGGAAATATACCTAGGAATGTTTTTGGAAAGCCAGATCTTGTTACTTGGCAAAGGCATATTTATTCCTTTTTCTCTCTGAATTTGTGTGCAGCATTTTGGATGGGATGGAACACAGGAAAGGAGACCCATACGGTTGGTTCTCCTATACCACGGTCGAGGTGAAAGTCACGGTAAGTGTGTGAGCTCTGGTGAGCTGCCACAGGGGTCCTAAGGAGTAGGTGCTCTAGTTCAGTACAACTCAAAATGTGGGTTGGGGGCCAGATGCCGGTGGGTGAACTCAGTCCACTCAGCAGGCTGGCATTTTGAGCAGTGTAGCTTAGCACTGATAACAACCTGGGGAGGTTTCGTGATAAGACTGATGGAGGTCCAAGGATCTCTGAATGAGGGCTAGGAAAAGAGAGGTCTTTTCGGTCTTTAGGGGTCTGACGGGAGGTTTCTGTTTACCTCGTATGGCAGCCTTAGGCCATATCCGGAGGTGAGGAAAGGATGAGGAGTCTGCACTGCCCTCTACGCTAGCAGACCTCCCCACGCCACTTATGACTCAGAGCTGGCTTAGTGGATTGATGGTTACCTGGGCAACAGATGTTGTATGGCTCTCATCGATAGTTCTGCTCGGTGTGTGACAACTTGGTGAGGACCACTGGGCTTTGCAATGTTCTTCTGAAACAGTTGGAGCTCTTATCTGGGATTTGCTTCCAGTTTCATTACAGAAAGCTGATCCCAAAATTACACACATGGCCTGAATGCACCTCTACTTCTGTTTCCTGCAAGAAGAATAAAAGCATGAAAACAAAGATTACAAATGGAGAAAACAACTCCCTCGATGAAATGGATGGAAATTCATTTACATATTATTTTTCGAATGTCATATATTTAAGCCCACAGGAGCCCCTGGAAAGATATTACAAAGATACTGCAGCCAGGAAAAGAACCCAACTACCTGAGAAATAGTTGTTCCTCTTAATAGGATGTGGAGATTAATCCCAACTGGGCGTCAGACATCAGCCAAGTGCTCAAAAACCGTTGAGGCAGAAAACGCTGCAGATTTTTAATCAAAGTTCTGGCTGGTTCAGAGCGATGTTCCAGGTTAGTTGAGCCTCACGTTAATGCTCCAGCCCAAGTTGGGCAGCCTTTACCGTTTTCCTTAACTACAGAGAGCTTTAATTAAAGGGAAAAAAAGCACGCAGCTGGTGTGAATCTGTTGGGCTGTTAAGTTTTCAATGCCAGAGCCCAATTTGGGGCGCTTCTTACTCAGCTTTCAGCATCATTCTGGAGTATGAATTTAGAGTAGTCAACAAGGGTTTACCAGCAATGAATGGTGAGATTTCAGCACAGGACCGCCCCCACCCCCACCCCAAGGCCATCCTGACCTGAACTCGGGTCTTATCCCTTGGGTAAGCATTACCTTCAACTTTTTAGTGGTAAGATTTTCAGGTTCATATCTTCCTCCCCCCCTAAGTTCTCTCACTGAGAATTTGAGAAAATTCAAATCCTGCTTCCTGAAACTCTGGCTCTGGGAGATCCTTTTAGAAACCACTGTGGCTCTTCCAGATCTGTTCTTTTCGTGTATGTGGCAAATAGGTTTCACAAGTGATTCATGCGGGTCCTGGAGTGCTGGAGTGAGGATTTTAAGGCCCCTTCAGGGTTCCGAAACAAGCCATGCTGTGGGCCCGCCTCACATGTGGGAAGGGATTTCCATACTTGCCCTTCTGTCTGAAGTCAAGTCCGTGGTGGATTCCGACCCCTTGGGAAGGTGACTCCCTCGGCCTGGGATCCCATCCTTCAGCCAGCTGCCCAGGCCTGCATGCTTCCTCAGCAGTGCGATGGAGCGGAATGGTTTTGGGTTCAAACTGACCTAGATTCAAATCCCAGCTCCGGTAAGTATTAGCTTTGTGACTTTGATGAGAGAATGAATTGAAAAAAACCTAAGTAGACTATCCAGGAGAGGACCCAGCTTTAATATGTGCTCTAGAAGTTACACTTCTCTTTTACAACTCAACTCGAGCTTGCTTTTATTTATTTCTTTTTTAAGATTTTATTTATTTATTTGACAGAGAGAAAGAGATCACAAGTAGGCAGAGAGGCAGGCAGAGGGAGAAGGGGCAGCAGGCTTCCTGCTGAGCAGAGAGCCCGATGCGGGGCTCAATCCCAGGACCCTGAGATCATGACCTGAGCCGAAGGCAGAGGCTTTAACCCACTGAGCCACCCAGGCGCCCCTTGAGCTTGCTTTTAGAAACTACTTCTGGCTCTTTTATCTCCTCTGGCCTCCCAGGTATCCCACCACTCTGTCTTTTTCCATTTTCCTGGTGATTGACATTTTCCTCCTCTCTCGCCCCCACTAGACTGAGCCATTGGAGTGTTTATATTTGTTGTTCAAGAAATGCTGCTTGCTGATGGTTAAGTGCTTCTGAACTATTGCTCCTTACCCATCTGCTTTACAAGTTGAGATATTCGTGCCTGAGAGATGAAAAGGATCTGTTCCTAAGCTCCTCCAGCAGTGTCAAGGGCAAGGTAAGCCCTAACAGCATCGGCTCTTCCCAAACACAAATGAGCCAGCGACACAGAATGTGAAGAGAGCCTTAGTCGTCTCTGGACCATCAAACTACAAAGGACCTCTTCCGCATGGCCACATGGCCGGAGAAGCCAAATGCACCCAGTGACGAGTGTCGCGGCACACACTGTGCCGAGCTCCTCACTGAGTCGCTGGGATGATAAGACTTTCGATGCTGCTGGAATCAGAATCCCAACGGGGGCAGAGGGTGACGCCTCTATCCAGCCGCCCTTCAGCATGCGAATCCTCCATTAAACCCTTAACCCGCCTAAATTCCACTTTAGGGGCTTAAGCTTGGCATTGGGTGACCTTACAAAGAAAGCCATGAAACGTTCTTTATGCCAGACTTGAGAGTGAGAAATCGAGCAGGAAATTCCTTAATATATTTTCTAAACGGTCAACACCGTGTCCACCTCCATGGTCCCTCCCTGCTCTGAGTGGGGAGGAGGTTTCTTAGTGTAAAATACAAATTGCTCTATGGGACGTGATTGGTGTTCAATGGAAAGAGGCTGCCTTACGTGGTGGGTGTCACATCAACACAGGCAAACAGGACCCCAGTCTAGGAAGGGCGGGAGCCCTGAGAGATGGCCTTCGCTAGCTCCTTTCCGGGGGCAGTGAGAGGATGGGACTGGGCCCCTAGGAGATGGGCACAGAGACGGTGGGCTGGTAGGTGGCTGAGGAGAAGGGGCTTCTGTGTGGCCACATGGTATTGAGGCAGCCCTTGCTGAAAAGTGGCCCAAAGGAAAGGTAAATAAATATTCTTAC
>CM052900.1:32286335-32327916 GCA_028534135.1 Potos flavus
GAGAGTTCCGGTTTGAGGGTTACCTAGGAAGAGAACTAACATTTGCCGAGTGCCTGCTGTGTACTAAGCAGCGAGGTAAGTTTCATTCATAAATTATATCGCGGTGGGAGTAAGTGTTATAAATGACAGTGGCAAAAGCAAGGTCTTTGGAGTCAAATTTGAGCTCTGATTCTTATTAGCTGTATGACCTTCAGCAAGTTATCTAAACTCTCTTACCCAAACTTTACTTATCTGAAAAGTGCAAAGTATGATTCCTAACTCCCTGCCCTGTTTTCAGGGATCAGAGGAGGTCACGTTTGAAATAGCTGAGCGCAGCACCGAGCACACGGAAAATCTCAACAAATACTAGTTATCATGAGCATAACGTGGTGGTTCATGCAGAGGGAAGTCCTGGAATTGGGAACCAGGGCTCTCACGTGAGAACAGGTGCTAAGTACCCCACTTCTCAGAGCTCAGAGAACTCAAGCATTTGAGGTCGGCTGAGACCCTGCAGGTTTCCTGAGCTGCACAAGGTGGGGGGAACGTAAGCTATCTTGCCAACATTCTTCCCCTTGAAAAGCTTCCTGTTCGAGGGAGGGGACTCAGCGGCAAGAGGCTGTTGGGGGCTTACTTGTAGCAGAGAGCTGATTTGGAGAGGGCAAACTCGGATCCGATCTCCACACCAGGGACCAAGGAGAAGAAAGACCCTTCCAGGGGCCGCCAAAGAACCAAGCCTGCTCACACCAGGAAGTCCGGTAAGATGAGAACTGCCTCCCGTTTCTCCTCCCGCAACACCAAAGCAATGCATGCTGGGAAGGAGGAGGTGTCGGCCGGGCAAGAGTGAGCCAGACCACCCTCAATCTAGCAATAATTTCAACCCCGGTTGCACCGTAGAATCACTGGTGGAATTTAAAATAAAATTCTTGATCAGAATATGAGATATTCTGATTTCACTGATCTGGTCTGGAGGGGAACCCAGGTATTGATATTTTACTTTTTATTTCCAGGCTTTGACTTTTAATGGAATTTGCCCTGCTGAATTTTAAACTTGCTTGGGACCAGTACATTCTTTATTTCTTCCAATTTCTCCCTTTGGGTATAGCAACACCTGTCCTATACTTATCTTCTTTTGCAAGAAGATCGTTTTTTTCTTTCTTTTTTCAATAACTTCTTTTTTTTTAAAAAATTATTTATTTATTTATTTATTTATTTATTTATTTATTTATTTATTTAGAGTGTGCACAGTGGGGAGGGATAGAAGGAGAGGAACAGAGAGAATCTCAAGCAGGCTCCACCCCCAGTATAGAGCCCAACTCTGGGCTCTCTTCGGACCCTGAGATCGTGACCTGAGCCAAAACCAAGAGTGGGTCACTCAACTGACTGAGCCACCCAGGTGTCCCATTCATTTTCTTTTATAAAAAAATATTTTATTTGCATATAGTCGATGCACAATATTGCATGAATTTCAGGTGTACAACATAGCGATTCACGTCCTCTATGTTATGCTATGCTCACCACAAATGTAGCTCCCATCTGTCACCATACAATGCTATTAAAATATCATTGACTTCAATTCCATATAGGCATTGAAATTTCATATTTTCATATTTTATATTGTATATTTATATATTATTATACTATAATATATTATTACATTATATGTATTATTACATATTTCATATTATATATTTTAAATTTTATATATTTCAAAATATATCCTGTGCCTGGGGCCAAGTGTAGAGTTGTCAGATTTATCAAAGAAAAATAAAAGTATTACATGAGACATCCTTATACAAAAAATTTGTCTAAAATTATAATTTACTTGGGGTGCCTGGTGGCTCATTCAGTTAAATGTTTGCCTTTGGCTCAGGTTATGATCCTGGGGTTCTGGGATCCAGCCCCATGTCTGGCTCCCTGCTCAGTGGGAAGTCTGCTTCTCCCTCTCCCCCCACCCCTCCCTCTGCTTGTGCTCTCTCTCAAATGAATAAATAAAGTATTTTTAAAAAATAAAATGATAACTTACTGGGCATTATATGTTTTACCTGGCAATTGTGAGAGGGAAAGAAAACTATTTGAAATGGACAGATTGAAATTTTGAAATGAACAAGGCAGAATCTTAAGGACTAAAAGTAACTGTTTAATAATAAAAAGGTGACCGAGACAATAGGGAATTGGGCTGATCTGTCAAAATAGCTGCTTCTCAGTCAGAAATGGGGAGTTTGACATAAGTACAGTTTGGAAGCCATTTTAGGAAAAATACAACCATTTCATATTTATGCTCCCAGTGAATTAAGACTCCCAATAAATCAGTTGTATCATTCTAACCAATAACCTTGCCCCAGAGATGAACAAACAGAAGCCTAGAGAGTTTATGTGATTTGTGCACATTCAGCATAGCTGGTAAATGACAGAGCCGGGCTTGGAAGTCAAGTCAATCTGACTTAACAAACAAACAAACAAACAAACAAAAAGGACTAGAAAGTTCTTTGTACTGTGCCGTAATGGTGGAGTTGTGCATTCTGGAAACTCGGTGGGCCCAGATCCTCCGACTGGCCCTGTCCCTGCCTTCCTGCCCTGTGGGAGGGGAGCAGGGTGAGGGGCTGAGCCGGGAACACTTCTGTCTCCTTGTCCTCTCAGTTGCTGGGCCGCCAAATGGCGGTGGCCACTTGAATGTTTTGTGGCAATTTGCTGCTCCCTCATGATGTCTACCACTTATATTTCTGTGTGTTTTTTTGGTTTGGTTTTGTTTTGTTTTAAGATTTTATTTATTTATTTGACAGAGAGAGAGAGATCATAAGTAGGCAGAGAGGCAGGCGGAGAGAGGGGGAAGCAGGCTCCCCGCTGAGCAGAGAACCTGATGCGGGGCTCCATCCCAGGACCCTGAGATCATGACCTGAGCCGAAGGCAGAGGCTTTAACCCACTGAGTCATCCAGGCGCCCCTATATTTCTGTGTTTTAATTAAACGCCATCTCACTGTGCCTGTACTTGTGCTTGAGCTCTGGCGCCCTTTTAGTAAAGGGTATAATTTTCTATATCAAAAGGCGAGAAATGAACAAACCCACCTGTTCTGCAAGCCTGCACGCTGCCAAGTGGGAGCTCTCCACCTCCTCTCCCTGCCCCCCAGAGAGGGCTGGAGGCACGCGGTCCCCATCCCAAGTCACCTACACGAGAGGCTCCCAGCCTCAGGGGCTTGACTTTGGGGGGCCCGAAAACAGCTGTGGTGACAGACGGGGGCAGCGGCCCAGGGTGTGGGGGGGAAGACAGACCGCTGAAGGCGGCCTGTCCCCAAATTACCTTAGACTCACAGATGAATGTGAAGTGGGACAGAACCCACTCATGAGTAATCCCAGCCTTCCCTCGCCCGTCCCCACCACCTGTTAAGGGAAAATGTGTCTTTTCCTCCTGAGCGTCCCTCTTTCCTCACCCGCATGGAGGATTCCACGTTTGCCAGCCCATGTCCCGGGATTCTGAGATCTGGGATAGGGAGACGCACTACAGAGATGGGACCAGAAACACAGGGAGAAGAGAGAAGGGAACGCATGAGGGGCGTGTGGGCTGCGCTGGGAGGAACATTTCTGGTAGAGTTGAGAGTGAGATACAAAAGTTTCAGGCTGGGAGACAAAGGGTATTTTTTTTTCTAAATGATTAATGGAGATGAAATTCACATTACATACAATTGACTATTTAAAGTGAACGATTCAGCGACATTTATTTACATTCACAGTGTTGTGCAACCGCCATCTCTCTTTCCTAAACATTCTCATCTCTCCAAAGTGAAACTGCAAGGAAGGGGAGTTTAAGATGTGATGACATGGATTGTGAATCAGAGCCTTAATGTTCTTCGAGAGACGCAAGCAAGGTAAACTCTTTTTATCTTACTGTTATTTGTCATTTCTCTGTTATCTGTATAACTTCTCTTCCCCCAACCTATCACTTGACTATCATATTTTGCTAAGCATTTTCAACTCAAATAGGTCAAATATGTCTTTTCTTTCAGAGATCCCGGGTTTCCTGTCCTGATAAGGAGAACTCTGATCCATGTATTTACCTAGATTTTCTTCTAAGCTATTTATCATTTTATTTTATATAAATAGGAAAAGTCCTTAACGTGTCTAGAATTGTTTTGGCATATGACTTAAGATGGGATGCAATTTGTTGTTTTAGAGAATGGTAAGTTGAGCTAGTATCATTTAAACTGTTTTTTCCCTGCTGACTTAAACTATCAACTTTGTTATGTATTAAATGCTTGCATGTACTGGGATCGATTTTTTTCAATGCCCTATCCTGTTCCTCTCCTGGTTGTTCTCTTCCTGTACTAATACACAGTGATTTGATGACGAAGGTTTTTGGAGTGCTCTGATGTCCGGTATGGTTAGGACTACCTAACTGTTAACTCTTTTTCCTGTTTTCTTCTCTTCTGCACATTTATTCCTCCATGTAAATTTTAAGTGCATTGTATCCAGTTAAAAAACAAAACCTGTTGGAAACAAAGTAAGTCTATGGTATTAGAAGTCAAGTTGTTAGATCCCTTTGGCGGGAAGTATGGACCAGGAGGAGGCAGAATGGCTGAGTTCCGGGGGGCGGGGGGACTGAATATGTTATATTTCTTTACTGAGATATTAGTTACATGGGCCCATTAATGATTTGAGTACTTTTCTGTATGTATGCTATACTTCAAAATAAAATTTACTTACATTCAAAAAACCTTCTAGGATTATAATTGGGATTGCATTATATTTATATTTTGGGGAGAATAAATTTTTTATGATATTAACTCTTCTGAACAAACTGTATGGTGTTAAAATTTATTCAGATTTTGTTTCATGTTTTTTTATATAATTTTTTCACATAGTTCTATACATTTCTTTTATATTCGTCCTTCAGTATTTTAAAGACTTTGCCACTAAAATTAATGAATTTTTTTTCTCTTACCTGGTGAACATGCTATAGTATAGAGAAGTGACTAATTTTTGTATGCATTTCTGTAAGTCTTGCTATCTTGTCAAATTCTTCATTAATATGAGGGTTTTGTTTTGTTTTGTTTTGTTTTTAACTACAGCTTCCTAGGCTTTCTAATAATGCAATCAGGTCAATTGGAAGAAAATATTGTCAAATATATTTTTTAAAGATTTTGTTTATTTATTTGACAGAGAGAGAGAGGGAGAGGGAAGGAGGGAGGGAATAGCAGAGGGAGAGACAGATTCCCCGCTGAGCAAGGAGCCTGATGCAGGGCTCGATTCCAGGGCCCTGGGATCATGACCTGAGCCGAAGGCAGATGCTTAACAGACTGAGCCACCCAGGCACCCCAATATTGTCAAATATTTATGTCAGTTACTTAACTTTATGTTCTTATTGTATTTCCTAAAAATATCCAAGGCAATGTTAAACAGTAATGTTAATAGCAGGTGTAAAACTGGAAAAAAAAAAAAAAGAGAGAACCATGAATGAAAAGAAATACTCCAATACCTTACTTCTTTTTCAAATATCTATATAATCACTTAATTTTCTTACCTTATTACATTTGTCTGAGTCTCTAAATCTCTAAGAAAAATGTTGAATTAAAATGGCAATAACATTCTTATCTGGTTCTTTATTTTGTTTTAGATTATATTTATTTATTTGACAGAGAGAAAGAGAGTACAAGCAGGGGGAGTGGCAGGCAGAGGGAGCAGGAGAAGCAGGCTCCCTGCTGAGCAAGGACCACCCCCCACAAGGCAGGACTCTATCCGAGGACCCCAGGATCAGGACCCGAGCCGAAGGCAGATGCTTAACAGACCGAGCCACCCAGGCACCCCATGGTTTTTTATTTTAATTGAAATGCTTTTGGTATTTTGCTGATTAGATTGATGTTGGCTATTGGTTTTTGACAGAGACTTTATTATATCTAACAGCTATCATTTGGTTCTTATTTTCCTTAAAGCTTTGATAAGGATGCCACTGAATTTTATCAAATGCCTTTTCAGGAACTACTGATAGGATCATAAGCTTCTTCACCTTGAATTTAATGGAAACATTTATGTTGACTCAGATTTCTTGTGCTTTGTAATCCTAGACTAAATTCTACTTAGTTACAGTATATTATTACAGTGTATTATCCTATTACCACAGAGCTAGATTTTATTTGTTAATTTTTTATTTACAATTTTTGCATCTGTAGCTGTAAGATTGGCCTGTTGTTTCCTTTTTTGTATTATCTTGATCACGGTTTCATCTTAAAATTATGCCTGCTTCATAGCATAAATTGAGAAGCTTTCATTTTTTTCCATGACCTATAATAAGTTAATTAACATTGAAATTATCTGTTCTTTGAAGATTAGAAAACTGAACTGTAGAACCATCTGTTGTGATGCCCTTTTTAATGGTAGAACTTTAATAGCTTTCTTCTCTCTCTCACTCTAATTAGTTATTCAGGTTTTCACTTCTTGGGTTGATTTTGGTAATTTCCTCTAGATCTTCAAATTTATTGTCATAGAATTAGCATATAATCCATTATTATAATTATTTTCTTATCTCTTTGTATCTGTGATGATGGCTCTTTTTCATTCCCTATCTTGTTTCTTTTCTGTTCTCTCTTTTCTTTAATCAGACTTGAGAGGAGGTTATCCATTTTGTTGAACTCTTTAATTCTTTAAATAAGAATTTCAGCTTGCAGTCCTTTGTTCTCCAAAGAGATATTAGGCGCTAGCTTCCAATACAGCAGAGTTGAATGCCCATCCGATTCTCTTTCCTTGTTCTTTTTACCTATGAACTGGAAAGATTCATTGCTTTACCTCTGGAATTCAGAAGCTTACCAAGATATGCTTGGGTGTAGAATTTGTTAATACTTGCAAGACAGTTACGGATCTTTCTTTATCTGTAGGAAATCTTCTTGCTTTATTGTTTAATTATGGCCTCTTTTCCAGCTGTTTCTCCTTCTTCTTCTGGAATTGCTGTTTTCCCTTATGATGGCCATCTCTTTGTGTCAGCTCTGTGATTTTGTTTCTTCTCCCTGATCCTCCACACCCTGGCTGGAGTCTCAACACTGACTATTCTACTCTTCACCTAATTCAATTTGTTATGATTTGAAAATCATATTCGTTTGTTTTAATTCCAGGCTGTGTTTTGAAGACTTTTCTTAAATCTCATCAGCTTCTCTTAATATTTTTTTTTTGTATAGGTTATAGACTACCTCCTCCAGTAGTGCTAATTTTTTACAAGTCTTTATTTTTCAAGTTTTGATTGCTTTGTTATTCCTCTCCCTCTCTCTCTCTCTCTCTCTCTCACTCTCTCTCTCTCTCTCGCTGTTGTCCTTCTCTGACATATAATTTTTCTTTGTTCCTTGGAGCTCAGGTATAGCTGCTAAGAACCTTCTGTAGTATCATTTCCAAGAGCGCTAGAAGGTCCCGTGGTCTCTGTCCCAGGGGCTGGCTGTGAAGCAAAAGTAGTTTGTCGGATCCCTATGAAGTCACCACAGGAAGGAAGCTTTCATATTTACCATCTTCTCATGAAATCCCATCCTCAAGGTTGGAATGGCTTCCAACTCCCTTTCCAGCATTTTGAGCTGGTATAGACCAGTGGATACAGACGTTCCCCTAGGGTGGACAGTCCCTTGGGGCTAGCTCCCCCAGGATACTCAGTGTTCACATTCTTACCTGAGTCCCTCAGACACTAGGGGCCAGGCTCTCATATGGCCCAGAGGGGAGAAAGCCACTTAACTGCCAGGTGACCCCCTTACCGGTTGCTAACATCTGTCTGGATTAGGTAAGATGGACCGGCTGGAGTTGTGGCTGGGATGGAAAGAAGTCGGGACATCTTCCCCAATTCCTGCTCATTTCTGCAAGTCAAAACTCTATCCATCCTTGAAAGGGTGTTTACAAAAAACACTTCCTTGATGAATCCCTTCCTGATCTCCCTGTCCCAGTGGGTCTCAACTGGATGAACTTGGAAGCTCCTGAGGAACTTTAACAATGACCGATATTTGGGTCCATCCCCAACGATTCCAATTTAACAGGTTGGGCTCTGAGAACTTTCAAGACCTTGTGGAGACTGTACCAAGCAGCCAGGATTCGGTATCCCTGACCTCACTTGATGTCATTGTTCCCTCCCACTTCCTGACAGCATTCAGTCTTTTCTGTATCATTTCTTTTGTGTATTCCTGCATCCTCCTACCAGTAAGCTTCTTGAGCCATGTTCACTTATTTGCTCACTACTTCGGTCATTCACCTCCTCACTTCACTCATTCACTCCTTCATTTATTCATTCAACAAACATTTAGTGTCCACCATACTCCAGGGGGCAGGCCTTGGAAGATTCAAAGATGAATGAAAGTCTTTGTATAAGTATATTTACACATTTGTGTGAGCTCAGTGAATGTTTTTCAAATGAAGATGGTCTTTTCCTTACACTTTTCTCTAACAAAAACTGAGAAAAACTTGCTGTGGACTGCTCAACTATCCTGCCCTGAAAAGGGCTTTTGTGAGGGAAGGCGCTATCACAAATCCAATTTCTAAAAATCCAGATGAAAAAAGACTGCAGTGTCAACTGTTGACAGAGACAAATGGGAGAAGCCACAAAGATCTGTGAATAGGGAAGCCTCAAAATCACGTTGCAGGCAGCCTTGTGTCGCTAGCATCTGTGGCTTACTAACCTAGAATTTCAACTCCCCAAAGAAATGGATGGCAAAGCTCCCTTTTCTTGCCGTCAATTTCTCTCTTTTTCCAGAACTGGGTATATTCATAGGTACTATATGAATAATGGTGGCTCTGAGTCATGGAAATGAAAAAAACATTTCTAATGACTAAGTTTTTGGCTCGCTCTCCTGTGTGCGGATCACCACGTACCCTGGTTAGGGAGCAGTCCCATGGTGAAGGGAAAGACCGCCAGCCTGAGAACTGGGTGACGACGTTCCAGCATCTCTTCGACATTTCTCTCCATGTGTCATGAGCACCCCTCACACACAATGAGGAGCCCAGGTGATCTCTGTCTATCCTCTGTAAGCATTTATGTGGACAAAGGTTCAAAAACATGCAAATGGAACGCCAGAGGAAGGGCTGTCTATGAAGAGAGGCTGCTTTGAAGCCAGATTCTGCAAGCGCCAAAAAGAGCAAGGAAAATTGGCTTCTGAGTTAGAATAACACATGCCACAAAGTTAGAGTCGTTTCCGCGCCCCGCCCCCCGTAACTTAATTACATTGAAATTCACATCCCACCTATCTGGCCCCTAACCAAGAGCCAAGAAAGAAACCAAAAAAAGGCTCTAAGCGTAGTTGGTGATGGTGGGAGTTCTACCATGAGGACACTCTTGCACTTTGTATCTGGGAAGACCCAGCTTTCATCCAACATTTTCTCTTCTTTACACACAGTTGCGGCCAGTTGGAGAAACTGGTGATCCAAACCTAAGTGGATAGTGATACATTGGAAGGGAAGTAGAGGATGCAACAGGCATGTGTACTGACAGCCACGAGAGGCAAGCAGGAGACAGAATAAAGGAAATGCGCATACAGTGGCCTTTCTCCAAATTTTCAGCCCATTCTATTTTCAGTAGGTAGGAATGTTTGGCTTCCTACAGCTTCTGACACCTGGCTCAGGAGAATTATACCCTCCGTCCTTGCCACAGGTTTAGTTGCCCAGAAAGCCAACTCTGAGATGGAGTTTGGTATACAAATGATCATGGCACCCACATCGTGGAAGAGAAGGAAGCCAGGGTGGACAGAGGGAAAATTGAGGAATGTGACCCAACAATAGCCTTGACCAACTCCATGGGGAAAGCTGGAGCCAGTCCTTCTGAGTTCTCATCAGCTGGATCAAGGTGGGGGTGCCTTTTATATTTCCTGCATCAACAGTCATTGACCAAAGGTTGTCTGGGTTCCTTAGGTGAAGAGGCTCTTCTGGAAGTGAGGACAGAGGACGGCTCTCCCTTCAGCCGAAGCAAATCCTTCATTGAAGGGACCCTGGGGGGCACATTGAAGTGCCCATGGTGTTCCTTGACACATATCCTGGAAGATTGGGACATTCTCACCTTCTCTGTGCCACAGAGATTGACTGATGGCTGTGACAGAGTCGGCTAATTATCCTACAAATATCCATCCTAGATATTGGGGTAAGGATAGCCAGGTACTTGGCTACAATGTATTATTTCCCTCTCTTCTTTGTTCCTAACTGTAGCCATGTACTTTGGCCAATGAGATATAACCAACATTTTGTGGAAGTTCTGAGAAGAATTTTTTAAAGTTTCTGACTCTTCCTTCTTCCTTTCTTTCTCCATTCTGTCGTTTTGTTCCTGTAATGTGGACGTGATAGATGAGCTCTGGCAGCGATCTTGGACCATGAGGTAGCTCTAAGAATGGGAGCTGTGTCCTAGCAAAGTAGATCAGAAGGACAGAAGGAGCTCGAGTCACTCTAGAGCTGTCATACCCTGCCTGATCTGGACTTCTTTCTGTAGAGCAATAAACATCTATCCTATTTAAACCACTGTTATTTTGAGTTTTCTGTTTTTGCAGGCAAATTCGAACCGACCAGATTCAAAGGCCAAGCTCTCTTGGGGATTTCTTACCATTAAAATGGTAGTTTTTACTTCCTTCATAATCCTGGAATCCACCTCCTGTCCATTGTCATTGCCACGTTAGTGGAAGTCCTTATTGTCCCTCCTTTCTCTTGACCCCCTTAAAAAAATTTTCTATACCACTGCTAGAATGATCTTGGGAGGGACGTATTTGATTATGTCAGTCCCATAGTTAAAAATGTTTCCGGAAACTGTAAAGTCTAACTTGTTTGTGATCGCATACTTTGTCTTATGAATTGAATATTAGGACCTAAGCATGTCCTACTCACTATTTGTGTTTATTTTGCTACGCAGTTTATATTGTGTATTTGTAAGTGTCCTCAGAGCCTTGCTAGAAGCAGCACTGGCTGTTCCTGCAGGGAGGAAGCCACCAGCGGGCACCATATCCCACACAAGCCAGTGGGAGAACATGAGTTTGTTAGTAAACTGGAATTTGGGCGCACCTAGACCTACCTCTACACCATAATCCAGCAGCTACCTCCTCTCCCGATTATGCAATCTTGCCCTTCAGTAGAATTTCATGGTCCTCTGAGCTACTCCTTTGTCCCTTCCTCAATGAGTGCCCTAAGCACATGTGGCTTTCTGCAATGACATCCAGGTTACAAACGCTCCCATGAGCCTCCAGCCACCTCCAAAGTGCCTCAGGAGAAGTTGGGGTTTTTTTGGTTTTCAGAAGTTACCGGTGGGTTCCACAGTATTGTGTTACTATATCAATATTTCTCCCCCTCGAAGATCTCTTTGACTTTATTTTTTTATGTACATTCATTAAAAAAAAAAAACAAACCTTTTGTTTTGAGGTCATTAAGGAGTCCCATACAGTGGAAAGTTATCATCATCCCTCTCTTCACCCAGTTTCCCCCGATTGTAACATCTTGGCCTAAGTTATGTGCAGTATCACAGTCCAGAAAATCGACCTCAATATAACCCACATTGATATTTAAAAATGTTATTGTTTTCCTTCTTTTTAGACACTTTATATATTTATTTAATACGCACTAGCTTTGTACTGTGAATTTTCAGTAGAAGATGTGTATCGCACTCTTTTTCCTTCTGATGGTGCGTATTGTATAGACTCCGGGTTCTCCTTGTGATGAAAATAAACTTTCTCTTTATTTAAAAGATGAAAACGTTTCAAGAGGTCCTTTTCCTTCTTGGGATAAAGTCTGGAATTGTTTACGTGGCCTTCAAGCTGCTCCTTCTGGCCCGAACTCCCCACCCTTATCTATCACTACTACTAACCTGGTTCCCCCCGAGCCAGCCTCCCAGAGCGACACTACTGCCTGGAAACCTTGGTCTTACAGGGTCTAGATAATTCCTACATATATTTCAAATTAAGCAAAGTCTGTAACTCCTCCCAGAAGCCTTAGCTACCCTCTCTCTCTCAGCCTGGGCTAGATGCCTTTTTATTTTTTTATTTTTTACTTCCTTGGTGCCTGGCACAGAGTAGATGCCCAATAAGTATTTGTTGAATGAATCAGTAAATGAATGACGAACTCTGAGCAATGTAAGAGAGTCGGGACAAGCTGGCTACTTGATGTCTTCTGTTACTTAACTCTAGGCTCCACCATCGGAAGAGATCCTGCCTAATTCCCTTGGTCTGGGGCAGCGCCAAGCCCAACGCATTGCATGTATTAGATGCTCAATATGTGATGATGGATGGCGAGAGGGAGAGCAGTGGGAACGCAGGTCTGGAGATAGTGGGTTCCAGGACAGTGGGTAGACCATTTGGCTGAGAAGAAAAATCATTTTATGGGCCATTTACTCCATTTGAGCAGTAAGTCTGGCTTCTCACTGGGCATCTCAATTATAGGCATTTACTGAGTCCCTCCTGCCCCTACACTATTAAAACAAAATATAAAAGAATCTGCAGCTTCTGCAACCCTCTATTCCATGAACGTCAGTCATCCCTGGGGGCTCAGAGCCGATGCTCATCAATAGCTATTCACAGAAACTCCTAGGATCCAAAATGAAGGGAGTTAGTGTGTTAGATGGTCTTCATTCACCTCCAGCAAGGGGAGGTTTGCCTGAGTGCCCATGTAGACCTAAAATGATCTCCCAAACGGCTATGCCGTCATTAGCACCGGAAAAGGGGGAGTTTTAGTCTCTTTGCGCAGTCTCTTCTTTTATGGGAATATGGAATTCTTGAAGCTGGAGTCCACATCCCAGTTTGGAGGAGTGGCTCCTTCATTTGCCTGCCCCCAGGGCACATGCTCCTGTCTATGAGACCTTCCGTTCCGGGGAGCCAGGGGGTATCCCCCGTGGACCAGAGGCAGGGGCACAGGGGATGGACGCCCTCAGTTTTGGATCCTGGTTCTGCCTCTCTCTTAACGTGGATTTAGTGTCCTCCACTTCCATGATGTAAAATAAAGAAATAGGATGGTCCTATATAAATAAATAAAATCTTAAAAAAAAAAAAAAAAAAGGATATCCACGTCCTCATCTCTGGAACCTGTGAATGTCACCTTACCTGGCCAAAAAGGACTTCGTAGATGTGATTAAGTTAAGGAACTTGCAATAGGGAGATTGTCCTGGAGTATCGAGGGGACCATAAATGCCGTCACGTGTGCCCTGATAAGTGGAGGAGGGAGATTCGGCACACACGGAAGAGAAAGCCATGTGACCACAGAGTGATGAGGTGACAAGCCAAGAACTGCCATCAGCCATCAGAAGTTGGAAGAGACAAAGAATAGTTTCTCCTTTGGAGCCTCTGCAGAGAGCACGGCCCAGTTGACACCTCGATTTCAGCCCAGGGAGACTGATGTGAGACTCCTGGCCTCCAGAGCTGTGAGCGAATACATTTCTATTGTTTTAAGTCACCAAAGTTGTGGCGATTTGTTACAGTCGCCATGGAAACTAATACGCCACTTAACTATTTGGTTCAATTATTGCAACAGCTGTTTATAATTTTTATTTTTGCTGTTTGTTTTTTAAGGTTACTGCCCTCATCTTTTATGTCATTTTGGGGGGAAAACATGCAAAATGAATGAACCTAAGATTCTGTTACAAGTAGCAAATTTTGATGCCTTTTTCTTTGCATTTACTGAGCAGTAAAGTGTTGTTTTCCTCAATATCTTGCAGAGTTCTTTGGTGCTTCAGTACAATTTATATTTTAATACTTAATTTGTATTTTGGTCTTTAATAAAGAATCTGAATTCCGCGTATTTCAGAGCTGAGGGGTAGGTAAGAGTTATTTTGTTTTTCTCAGAATTGTTTAAAACCAATTACTTATTACTGATGTGTCTGATAAAGTGTTGAAAACAATTGGCTTTTACTTTACTATGAAGTTTAGATTTCCCGCAGTAAAATCATTGGCCGGAAAGCAGGAAGACCTCTTGTCGCTCTTTTTATTTTTCCGGAAAAGGTTTCAGGGACAGTTGAGCGGAGTGTTTTAAACTGTGTGCACTCAGGGCAGGAACATGAGTCCAGAGACCCTGGGACGGGCCACTCCCTCTACTTTCTTTGTCCACCAAGTAAACCCCCTAGTTTGTGATGGTCAGAGGATTCCTGTAAGAGATTTGGGCCTTTCCTCCTTGTAAAAATGCATATACAGTTGATTCTCATTATTCATAGTATTTATATGCTATAAAGTCAGCACAAACACAATTACAATTACACAATTAGCAAATACTGAACCCTGGCTCCTAGGAGAAATGCAGAGTTAGGTTCCTGCAAGCCTCTGGTCATAACATTTTCATCAACTGATCAGTACGCAACCTTGTTCTATGTGCGCTCTGTTTAAGGACTCTTTACTGAATATATATTGTTGACTTGTTAACACTGAACTCAGCCAACAGCACTATGACTCATGCCGAACGAAGCTTATCTAACACACGTATTTTCTCCATAAGGCGCGTCACAGCCTTCTTGTGCTAAAGAGCACTAGACGGCCCTTCAGTTCTATACTTAAAGATCCTTTTAACACCACCAAAAAAAATAAGTACAAAAATGCAAAAAAAAAACCACAAAAACCCAAAAAATGTGATGCTAAATACACCACGCACACAAAAGAGACACTGTTTACAATACCGAAACAAGCTGAAACATAGCTAAAACAAATAGGCACAGGGTTGGTTTGCTTGGCCTCGGCTGGAGAGATGGGTTTCGGTGACTCAACCTCTATGTCATGCTGCACATATACACAAATGAACTTGAAAGTGCTGGTGAGGTTACAAATAAATTCCAGTGAGTAGGAAAGTTCGAAAACACAGAATCCGTGAGTAAGGATCGCATGTCCTCCCTAGTAAGCTGACGAAGCAGGTTTTACCATCAATGGACGCTTCACTGTGAAGTGACTTTATTTAACATTGTGAACTGAGCCCGTGCTCAGAGCACGATGGGGTTGTCGTTTTTTAAGAAGCTTAGAGTTCGGGTTAGGGAACCAAGCGTGGGAACAGACACCTGCAGCTCCAGTGACGTCACGGAGCTGGTTCGAGCACCTCGGAGCCATATGGATTCCTCTGGGACTGGGGGAAGCAAGTACATCCTGGAGAATGACATTGCTCTTTCCTGACAGCAGGTGTCTATGAAGGCAAAGGAAGAGTCGGGAGGTCCCTATAGACAGAAGTGGAAATAAGAATAGCGAAAGAAAAAAGGGAACAAAGCCACATTTGTTTTCTTCACAATTTTGTTTGGAGTCCGCACTCCGTGTGCTATGAACAGTTGTAGAAAAGTTTTAGACATGGTTATAAGTGGATGAATTTTCCTTGGTAGAGTCAGAGGAGAAAATCAAACAAAAAGAGGATTCAGTTCAGCAAAGGCAAAATGCTCTGCGGAATGATCTGACTTCCTGAATGTTATTGTTATTACACAGGATCTAGAGCTAAAAGGAGTATGTGATCTTTTCAGGTCTCGTTTTTGCATTTTCCAGAAAGGATCGAGAAATTTGTCCCAGGTCTAAGAGTGGCACAGATAGAACTAGGGTCTCCTAATGTCAGTTTCCACTTTATGTTTTAGAATGGTTTTAGGTTTGTAGTAAAACTGAGCAGAAAGTGCAGAATTTCACATCTACCCTGCCCCAGTCCTCCGTCTTTACCCACACCCCCCCCATGAGAGCGGTCCATTTGTTACAATCCATGAATGTACCTTGGCACATCGCTATCACCCAAGGTCCTTGCTTTATATTCGGGTTCACTTTGGGTGATACATACTTTACAGTGTTTGGCAAATGTATAATGACAGGCACCCGCCATGACAGTATCATCCAGAGTAGTTTCACTGCCCTAAAAAAACCTCCGTGTCCCAGACGTTCATTCCTAACTCACCCCTAACCTTTGACAACCACTGATCATTTGCCATCTCTATATAATTTTGGGTGAGGTGTCTGTGAAGGTCTTTGGCCTATCTTTTAATCAGGTTGTTTGTTTCCTGATTGTTGAGTTTTAAGAGTTCTCTGTATATTTTGGATACAGGTCCTTTATCAGATATGTCTTTGGTAAATATTTTCTCCCAGTCTCCCAGTGTGCCTTCTCATTCTCTTGAACCTGCATCATTTTTTTAGCATGGTGTAAATGCTCAATGGGTATTAGTTAAAGAGTGAGTTAGTTAATGGCCCTTTATCTCTGAAATTAAACTAGAATTCTATGATTCTGTTCTAGGTGCTGGCCACTTGTGGGTGTTCATTCTGTTCATTCATCAAAATGTATACATTTTTCTCTATGTAGGTTATAAACCTAAAAAAAAAAAAAGGCAGAAAAGTAGAAATCCCCAGGAAAGTACAATTTGAAAGAAAGAGTTCTGGTTTATGTGAAATGTCTCCCCTTCTGAGGGAGAGGAAATTAGAATTTTAAAGGGGCCTTTGACATAATCTTGTCCAATTTTCATGTCTTGCAGATGACAAAACTTAATTATAAAGAGACAGTCTGACCTGTCACTTCAACTTGGGCCTTTCAATGAGAGCGGAATCTGAACACTGGACCAACAGACCTGGAATCTGAGGGACCCACACTTTGAGCCTCAATGTTCTCATCAGGATAATGGTGCTGATAACAGTACACTCATCTCACGGGGTTGTAAAGAGGTTTAAATAAATAATGTATGGGAAGCACCAAGCCTGCGCTGCTAACGGAGCAAATGGCTGTTGGTAATGTCTGTTCTCAAGCACAGCACTGCATATAGGATTTGTCTAATAAAAACTCGCTGAATTCTAGTCTATATTTTCACTTGGAAAGAGGGAGGGAGGGGAGAGGTGGTAGTGATTCAGCATTCGTACCCAGGTTCAAATAGGAAGGCACCAGCTCCAAAAATTTTAAAGTTCTGCTTGGAATCTAAAATAACAGTCAGCTATAGGAGCACATATTTCTAAATAAATGGACGGTATTATCTCCAGGATCTTAAAATGCTAATATTTACACAGTGAATGTTCAGCCTTTGCTTTGCGTGCCAAGACCCCACCAGCCGCTTCCATGCTCTTTCCCCCCAAACCACCTCTCTCATTCCAGCCCGAGACTCCAAAGCTGCTTCTTGAGGTCAGATCCCGGTGTGGGTGTGGGGGAGGCAGAAGCCACCGAGCAGCCTCTGAGGGAAACTTGAGCCAGCGGCTAATCTCCTGTGTCTATTGTTCCTGAGGGCGTTGCGTTTTTGTTTTGTTTTGTTTTGTTTTTTTTAAGATTTTATTTATTTATTTGACAGAGAAAGATCACAAGTAGGCAGAGAGGCAGGCAGAGAGAGAGGGGGAAGCAGGCTCCCCGCTGAGCAGAGAGCCTGATGTGGGGCTCGATCCCAGGACCCTGAGATCATGATCTGAGCCGAAGGCAGAGGCTTTAACCCACTGAGCCACCCAGGTGCCCCTGGCGTTGCGTTTTTGTATTTTAAAATAAACATCTACTGGGGTGCCCGGGTGGCTCAGTCGGTTAATCGGTTAATCGTCTGCCTTCAGCTCAGGTCACGATCCCAGGGTCTTGGGATCAAGCCCCACGTCAGGCTCCTTGCTCAGCGGGGAACCTCTTCTCCCTCTCCCTCTGCCTGCCGCTCTGCCTGCTTGTGATCCCCCCCTTCCTGTGTCAAATGAATAAATTAAAAAAAAAACTTTAAAAAATAAAATAAAACAAACATCTACTAGTGTGAATTTGTTAAACATAAACATCTAAAATACACTACATTTTAGAAACCCTTTTCTGGCATTTCCTCCTTTCTACCAGAAGCTTAAAAGACGGAAAGTGACTTAGAGCCTCCCCCAGCCTCCAAAAGACCCTGTCCTGACGCCAACAGTAGAAGATAATAATAATGCAGCAACCGGGGGCACTTACTGAGCAGTAGAGCGGAGGGGTGGTGAAGAATGTGGGCTCTGGGACCTATTACCCGCATTCACTACCAGCCTCATTCTGGCTAGTGACCTCTGAGACGTTCCTGCAGGTCTCACATTGAACATGAGACTATTAGAAACACAATGTCCTTCATAAGGCGGTCGCGAGGCTCATAGGTGTTAAAATACAATGCACTTAGGCTAGAGCCTGACACCTAATAATAAGCAGCACATAATAAGCAGTCGTATATAGGTGGATACTATTTTTTAACTCCAATACAGGTTCCCTGGACCCTCATCCCCACTGAAGGAGGTAGGTTGCATTAGCATCCTAATTTTATGGATAATGGAATGGAGGCTTGGAGAGATGAACTAACCAGCCCGGGGTGGCAATGCCCGCAAGCGGGGAGAAAGGCCTCTTTGACATCAAGCCCATGTCTACGACTGCTCTGCCCTGCTGCATTATCGATAATAGTGGAAAATTGAGAAACAACCTAAAAGCCTAATAAGAGTGAAGGGATAAATAAACTATGGTGCGTCTGCATGACGAAATGCAGCCAATAAAAACCACATTTGTAAACTGGGCCCCACGGCCTGCAAAGCCCCGCCCAATGGCACAGCCCTACGAGGGGCAAGGCCCCCTGGCAAGGCCAGGCGTGCATATGCAGGGACAGCACTGAGCCCCACGGTGACTCCTGTCCTGGGAGATCCCCTCCTCCCCCACCTCTTGCTGAGGTTCCGAGAACAGAGGCCCCCACGGGAAATGCTTGCCTCCCTCCCATGCTGTCATAAATCTCCATTTTCTCCAAAATCTTCCCCAGCCTTCCTCTGCCTCCAGGAAACGTCTGGAATGCCCTCTGCCCAGAAGTAATGCTCCTTCTGCTGTTCCGGTTTAGCAGTTCTTGGATGCATTTGCAATTGACTCTGGGGCGAGTGTCTTCGCACGAGGACGTCAGTGCTCGGAGCACAGGAGGAATTGTGTCCTATACTCTTGGCCCACTCCCAGGCCCTAATACAGTGTATTCAATAAATATTGTAGAATAATAAGAGCTAACGTTCATTAACAGCTTGCTATATCCTCAACCCTGTGCTAAGCATTTTATGTGCTTTCAGGAAGCCAAGACAAATGGAAGAAAACAGGAGAAGGGTCACATTTTCCCTCCCCTCTCTTCCGTCACCCCTGCCAGAGAGGCCAGCAGAATGCATAAGGGACGACAGATTCCAGCCAGGTCCCAGGCTACAGGGAGAGCTTATGAGGAGGGGCTGAGACCTGGCCATGTCACTTAAATTCCCTAAGCCATATTTAACCTCACTTGTAAAAGAGGGATAGTATTAGCTAGTACCCCCCTCATGGGATTCTTGGGAGGATTAAAGAGATAATACAGATGTTTACTGTTTAGCACAGGACCAAGCACATATTAATCAAACACTAGCAATATTTCTGGGGAAATGGGGCAAGGGCCCCGATCAGGGCTGTGGGGCATAAATATTAAGAGTGTGCGACTCTGCCATTTCTCCAATCCTAATATCAGCAAGAGAGTACAGCCTCCCTCCTACAGTACTTGGGGGAGTAACCAGCCTCCCCCAAGTGCAGGCCAGTGGAACAAGAGGGAGCAGGCGAACCAGAACCGGTCAAGAGCCGCCATGTATCTGCTCCTATTCAGGGATCTTGAGAAGATTCTGGAAAAACTTGATGGCTGAGGTAAGGTGGCTTTTTTGAACCTTCCCCTTCTGGACCCGGGTGGCGACTGTTTGGAGCCTGGGGTGATGAGGCCGCGGTGGCTGATTCCCTGGACGCCCCACCCTTCCCTCTGCCTTCAGGCGCCTGGCTGTTGGAGAGTTTTACTGGGGCTCGGTACCGTCATTTCTATTAATACGCTTTTTGGAGAAGGAGGAAACCGAGACACTCAAGGGCTTGATGACTTGGCTGAGGTCGTCAAGTTAGGAAGTAGTAGAGCCAGGATCCCAATCCAGGCAGTGTGGTGCCAGAGCCCGCGTTCCTATCCAACGGGGGCGCGCGCCCGTGTGTGGGTGCGCGTGCATGAGTGCGCGCGTCTGTGTGTTGCGGGGCAGAAGATCACAAGGCTATCACATGTGAGCGGCTGGGGCAGGGGACTTCCCAGCCTCCGCCCTGTCTACTGAGTCTTGCAGCCCTCCCTGCCTCCTACTTACAGCTCAGCAAAGCAGCGGTTCCCTCCCCCACCCGTGTACCCCCTCCTCTTCCACTTTGACCTTCATACTCTTTCCCACGCCCTCACCTTGGAGTAGGGCTGCCCCGAGGCAGGACAGGCAGCTGAAAGCAAACGTCACATAAACTTTTGGTGACTTTTACTGAGATATATTTCTTACTGGCCACAGAATCTTCAGGGCAGAAGGCGGCGGAGGACACGGATCCCACACCGCACTGTGGGATGGCAGCTCACCCCTTACAGAGGGCTCCAGCAGTCTTAGCGCTGAAGGATAAACCAGCCAAGCTAAGAGCATCTTTCTCAAGACGTGAGCTTGGTTAATTACAAAGCGTTTTGCCAAAATGTAGTAGATTTGCTCTGTTTTAGGAGTTAGAGTTAGGTTGGTAAGGAGAAGAGAGAGCAATGTCTGAGGTTTACACACATGGGATGTTGGTTTGGTCTGGGGTTCAAGCTGACAGAAGCTCAAGAAATTCCCTGCCAGCAGCACCCTCTGGGGCTAGTTCGGCGGTTCTAGACCCTCATCATGGGCCCGGGTTCATTTTGTCTGGTGTCTGTAATCTCTGTGTTCTTCCTTAGAAGGAGCAGAGGGCCGATGGGACAGGAGATTTCGGAAGTAGACCTTGTGTTGACATCTTATTACCCAGCTTATCATCAAGAGACAAATAAAACGCCCCACTGATTTATGATGACATTTCCCCCTTTGGCAGCTGCTGAAAGACAGGTGCATCGTGGGGTGTGGCGGGGAAATAGAACGTGATGCAGCTTTTGCCTGCGTGCCTTCAGGTAAATTGCTTTTATTTGCATAGCTGATGTGAAGACCAAAAGCGCTGCGTTCCTCATGGCCGAAACAGTGAAAGCTAGTCCACAAGAGGGCTGACCTTTGAGCGAACTTCAGATCTGTTCTCCCCATCTGCTCTTTTCAGCCCCTTCTCCTGCCAGCACCCTATAGGAGCCTAAAGTGTCTTATTCCTGGAGTCTAGCGCTGAAGGCAAGACGTCTTTCAAAACTTTTGCCCTGAGTACTCATTAGGGTTCACTGAGAATATGCGCAGGGGAGATGGGGGACCTGGAGGCATAGCAAAGATGCTCAGGATTCACCCGGCACCTCTACGCCCAGAAAGGGGAGAGGAAACCCAATTTAACACGAGCAGGGGACATACTCAAGAGCCACATGAAGTCCTGTGTGGCTGCTCTTGTTGTTTTAAGTTGGATCAACCATTCAAAATATAGCAAATTTTTGGGGTGCCTGAGTGGCTCAGTCGTTAAGCGTCTGCCCTCGGCTCAGGTCATGATTCCAGGGTCCTGGGATCGAGCCCCACTTCGGGCTCCCTGCTCAGCCCCGCTTTGGGCTCCCCGCTTCGGGCCTGCTTCTCCCACTTCCACTCCCCCTGCTTGTGTTCCCTCTCTCACCGTCTCTCTCTGCCAAATAAATAAATAAAATCTTTAAAAAATATATAGTAAATTTTTAAAATTATGAAATAGTTCAGATACGTAAAAAGGCAGAGAGATTGTTATCAAGAATAGCAATTCACCAACTCTCCATCTTAAGTGATTCGCTATTCCAATGGCTGAAGCCCTCCATGGACTGTATTCAGATGACATTGACCTCCTTCCATTGTGGAGGCAGCCCCCGTGCTGGCTTTGGTGTTTACTAGTCCCATCGATGTCTTCGAATTTTTATTACACCTATAAGAATCCCTATATGACACATTCTGTGCTTTCATTTATTTAAAAAGATTATTTAAATGGAATTATGGAGCATATATCCTTCTGAGACTTGCTTTTATTATTAAACTTCAAAAAAAGACATATCATGCTAACACATGAAATTCCAGTTCATTTATTTATTTCTTTTATTGCTATAGCATATTCCATTGGATGAGCATACTACTGACTTATTCATGTTTCTGTTGATCAGTAGTTAGGGTATTATGTTTCTCTTTGTTTGCTCTTCCAGTCATCGATCTGTGCTGGGCAGAGGGGCAAGGGTTTCTCTGGGGTGTCCACCAAGGAATAGAATCTCTGAGCGACAAGGCGGGGCCATCTTGAGTTTCGTGAGCTGCTGCCAGAGTGACCTCAGACGTGGCTGATCCCAGTGGGAACTCCCGACAGTGGGAGGACTTGCATTTTTCATATTCTGGCCAACGTACAGTTTTGTCAGGTGTTTTAATTTTTGCTGATATGGTGGTTGGGAACTGGTATCTTACTGAAGCATGAATTTATAGTTCCCTGATGACTAGTAAACAGGAGCATCTTCTCACATGCTTATTGACCATTTGGATTTTCTCTTTTGTGAATTGCCTGTCCATTGACCTTGCCTGTTCTTTAACTTCCTCATTTGTCTTTCTGTACATCTGTGTATGGCTTCCTATATATTATGGACGCTTTTGAAAATACCTTCTTCCAGTTTCTAACTTGTCTTTTAATTTTTTAATAATGTTTGAGAATTTTGTGTAGTTGGGCTAAAATATATAGAACATAAAATTTATCATTTTTGCCATGTCGAAGAGGACAGTTCTGGGGCATAAAGTACATTCACATTGGTGTGGGTCATCACCACCATCGGCCTCCAGAGCTTTTGAATCTTTCCCAACTGAAACTCTGTGCCCATTAATAATGTTTGTGATTTTGATGCACTCAAATTTATCATTCTTTTCTTTTGTACATTGAACTTTGTGCATGTTTTTTAAATCCTTCATAAAAATATTCTCCTATATTTCCTTCAAAAAGTTTTAAAGATTTGCTCTTCACTTTTATATCTTGATCCATCTGAAATTAAATTTAGGGAATTGGGAAAAGTGGAGATCTATTTCCCGTTTTTTTCCCCACACAGATAACCAATAGTTCTGGCATTATTTTATTGGTTAGACCATCCTTTTCTCTCTGATCTTCAATTTTAATTCTGTCAAATATTATTTCTGTATATGCAAGGATCTATTTCTGAGCTCTTTATTCTTTTGTATTGGTCTGTTTTTCTCTCCTGGTGCCAAACCACATTGTCCTATTTGCTATAGATAATTAAAGGCACCTTATTTCTTCTGTACCTTTACCACCTGATTCTTTTTCAGAATCGCCTTGGTTATTCTTAGCTCACCGCTTTTTCATAAATTCTGGAACCAGCTTGTCAAAACCCATAAAAATTTCTCTCAGAAGTTTGATCAAGTTGTGTTGAATTTAGAGGTTGATTTGAAGAAAATTAAGCATTCTTATCCATGAATATGGTCTATTTCTCTCATTATTTAGGTCTTCTTTAATGTTCTTTTATAAAGCTCTATAACAGGATCTTATATAATTTTGTTATATTTATTCATAGATACTATGAATATATTTATATTTCATATTGCTATCATAAATAACATTTTTTAAAGTTACATCTCAAAGAAATGTGATTTTATGTAGGTTGGACTTAATCCTGCAATCTAGCTGAACTCTTTGCCAGCTCTAATAATTTTTATAATGAAGACACAGATATTAATTAATCTGTCCCAAATTAGACACTGAATAAGCATCTACCTTTCTGTGGGGGCATAGAAATAATGTCAAGATGAGAATTTGCACGGTATTTAGTTCAAGTTTAGTTTTCTACTTCTCTGAGTCATTTGTTTGCAAGATCTGAAGGATTCATTGAAACACTCCTGTGGGCTCATCTAAGTGCTGCAAGGTTTGGAGAAGGAAGAGAGCGTATGCAAAGAAGCGTGGAATCATCCAGAGAAGGAAGGGACCTTGGAGTAAATCTAGTCCTCTCCACCTTAAGTATCACAAAAAGCTATGACGTGTCCTCTGTGAAGTGTCCTCTATGAAGCCATTTATCCATTTGACACATGTTCTTTGAGCACCTTCTAAAAGGCAGGCCCCATACTGGATGTTGGGAAACAGCAGTAAGCAAAACCCTTCAAACCCTTATAATTTTCAGAGACAGAGTGTAGTGAATAATCACATAAATACACAACTGTGAATGGGCACAGTGCCATGAAAGGATATAAATGGGGGTCTGAGAGTATGTAGGGTAGGGTGGGGCAACGTGACTTCCTGAGGAGGTGGTAGAACATTTCTAGGCCCTGAGGTGAAAAAGCCTGTTTGGTGCAAGGAAGAAGTCCGCTGTGGCCAGAAAAAATCAAGCTGGAAACCCACTGGTGTTAATTCGGTGTTGAGATGCACGTGAGTCATCTCATTGAACCCTCGCAGCATGAGGACTCCTGCCCTCTCCCCCGGTGGGGGCCCAAGGAAGCTGAGGCTTGGAGAGGTTAAGAAACCCACTCAAGCCTACACAGCTGGTTCAGTGGTAGAGCTGAGATTCCAAGCTGGCTGGTGTAAGTCTCGGGTACCGTGTCATACTGCTGTGGGTGAGGGTGGGAGAAGAGGGGCGAGCCCCTCAGCCAGAATGTGAAAGCTCCTAGTAAGAGGAACAGGAAGTGGGATGTGAGCTGTGAGCCCTGGACCGGGAGGCTGGCAAGTCTTCTTTCAACCTCAAATCTTCTGCTCACCTTCTCTGTTTGGAAGACATCCTTCGTCTCCTCCAATACTCTAAGATGATTATACACAGGACTTTGGAAAAGTCATTTCATTTCTCAGAATCTCTGTTTTCTCCTCAGTAAAACCCGAATAATACCTCTCACTGAGATGATACCTACAGAAGTGTGCTGCAAACTTTAAAGAGATTTACAGGGGCACCTGGGTGGCTCAGTGGGTTAAGCCTCTGCCTTCGGCTCAGGTCATGATCTCAGGGTCCTGGGATTGAGCTTTCTGCTCAACGGGGAGCCTGCTTCCCCCCTCTCTCTCTGCCTGCCTCTCTGCCTACTTTGGATCTCTCTCTATGTCAAATAAATAAATAAAGAGACGTACAGACACCAGCGGTCACTGGGATTACCTTCTCATGAGGCAGTCCACTCATTTGGGGCGATTCTCCACGTCGGAAGGTGTTTCTTCATTTTGATCTGAGATTGGCTTCCCTGTGTCTCCCTTCCACTCTGATCAGAGCTGTTGGACGCTAAACCTCATCATGTTGCTCTACCTCTCTCTGGACACCAGAAGCTCCTTAAGTACTCCTCAGCTGGTGCGTGTTCTGCCCTTCAGCCTCTCTGGAGATTGCCTGGATTGACAGTAGCTGGGTTAAAATGGGGCCCACAGAGCCCAACTCAAGACTCCAGGTGTCATCTGACAAGCTCTAAATACAGTAGACCTGGTTCGTCCTTAATCCCAATTCCCCCCTACTTGCCTGCAGTTCAGGCTACACTCTGCTGGGCTGGCCCCGGATGTGCGTTTGAGGAAACAATTCCTTTAACACGACCTCCTCCCGCCTTCCCAGAAGAACACATGCTACCTACTCTTACAGGACTTGAAGAAAACAAAATGTATAAAAAATCCAGGGCATTTTAGATGATTCAAAGAAGTCATAATGAAAGCACCCAAGTGGACCTTTCCCTCATTGCCAAAGTCACGTGGCTTCATTTCACTTTTAAAGAGGCCTTGTAATTTGGGAGAGATTTTACTTGAAATTTGACAGGTTTGAATAAAAAGGTAAATTTGGGGCAAGGTGGAGGAGTGAAGGATGATGGGAAGAGTTTCCGCTGACTTTTGTGTATCATGGAAGAAAGTTCATTCAAGTGAGGGAATGATGTTTTCCAGTATCACCTCAAAAAATGACTTCTGACGCTTTTGAAACTTCAAACTTACTGCCAAGAGCCTTTGATAAAGTGAATGTGTTGTCTAAGTAAGTTGAAAAATAAAAAGTGAGAGAACGCATTTCCACCCGTCTCCATCAGAGAATTCCTTCTTCTCAATCTGAATTTGAGAACATTTATTACGTCCAAGGTGGGAATACCTCAAGTGGGTTGTTGTGTGTGTGTGTGTGTGTGTGTGTGTGTGTGTGTGTGTGTGTGTTTATCATTGATGCTTGCCACAAATCTACTAACTAGAAACCAAGAGATTTGATTAAGTTTTAGCCCAGCGGAGTGCTTAGGTAGTTATAGATGAGGTGTACATAAAACCAACTGTAGTAGCCAGATACTTTTCCATAACATAAAACCCAGATACGATAATGAAAAATTCCCTTTGGCTTCATTTCCCGACATGCTGTCCTCCCATTAGTAGATTTCGTGCGTGCTTTCTCTTCTCCACTGGTAGCATTACGACATTTTCTTTTCCATGCGTTCAAGATTTAATAACTTTAAGTACAGTCAACATAGCATTTCTGAGAGCTCAGGCTCCATTTCATACGCTTCAGGGCGGCTGAATAGACTCCTTGGAGGAGATGCCAGACATGTGTGATGTTAATTTGGTTGAAATAAAGCAAGAAGCTCAGAAAAATGATTTTTGCTTAAACCAGTCCTTCTGGCCTTAGCAATTCTAGTTGTCCAGCCACTGGATGCCTTGCAAAATGGGCTGGGGCAGGCTGTGGGCCTTGGCCCTTGGAGGTGATCTTCCCCCGATATTCCCAGGAAGGGACTCATCAGGGGGAGAAAGCCGAAGCTGGATTTCGGATGACCCCAAAGCCAGGTGACCCCATTTCACACAAAGGCATGTTCTCACTGATAAGTTGGGTACTGGGGACTCAGGCTGCATTTTTCCCACAGAAGTATAAGGGCCAAATACCGAAGTTTTAAATTAATTAATCAATTGACTAAATGTTTACCGAGAATATATCACGGTCATCCTTTCAAAGCCTATGACCCGCAGTGCATCCCAGCTAGAACTGGAAAGCTTTTTAGAAGCTGCTGTTTCCATGTCCACACAGCTAATAGTTGGCCAAGGCTCCCCAGGGCCCAAGTGATATTTGAAGGAAGCTGTCATGCTCCCCTTAAACCTTTGCTTTTCTAAGGTAAACATCCAAAGGGAGCCAACAGGACAGTGGTTTTCTTTCTTTCTTTCTTTCTTTTTTTAAGATTTTATTTATTTATTTGACAGAGAGAGAGAGATCACAAGTAGGCAGAGAGGCAGGCAGAGAGAGAGGGGGAGGCAGGCTCCCTGCTGAGCAGAGAGCCCGATGCGGGGCTCGGTCCCAGGACCCTGAGATCATGACCTGAGCCGAAGGCAGAGGCTTTAACCCACTGAGCCACCCAGGCGCCCCTGGAGAGTGGTTTTCAAACCCTTCTCTAGGTAGGGATGTCAGTCCTGAAATGTGGGGCTTGCAATTTGTCATAAAGCTTGAAATGGCCTGGGCTAGTGCAGGGACTGGCTGGCTGTTAGCTCCCTTTCTCCTGGGACTCCGCTCTGAGGCAGAGGAGAAACGTATTTGCTTTGGGAAGTCACATCTGACCACAAGGTCACCTTTGGTTGGCCAACCCACAGTTAGGGACACATTAAAAGCAAAATGTCTGCGGTGGCCACACCACCCCTGATCTTTACCAGTAGCATGGGCGAATTCGTAATGGGAAGACAGAAAGGGAGAGGGACGGGATACACATGTAGGGGAAGTCAGCTCAGCGCTGGGCATCGAGCTCTGTCCTCCACAAACCTAACTTCTTTCTACTGTCACAGGGAACCTAGGAAGCAAGTATCGTTTTAGTTCCTGAGTGTATTTGTTTGGAAAGAGTTTGGCTGCAAATAACAGACAAACTGAAGGAGGAAACCTGAAGAGATAAGGATCTATTTGCCTTGTGATTTATTTTGCAGGTCTGGGGTGGGCAGCCCATGGCTTGCTGGGAACCCTCTGTGGCCATCAGAGACCAGCCGTCCTTACAGGAGAAGCATTCATCTTCATGTGTCACCTCATAAACACAGGATGACCTGCCATCCCTTTCGGCATCCTGTCCACCTTCTAGGGGGAAGAGGAGAAAAGTCAAAAAGGCAAAGGGAGCTGTCCTTTTAAGAAACAACCTTCTTCTTAGCCACACTCAGTGATCTCTCCTTATTAGCTCATGGTCCAGAACTTACCAAGTGGGAGAGCGAGACGATGAAAAATTTTATCTGGACACATATTGGCTCCAAACAAAATCTGGGAGGGTTTGAAGGGTAAAGAAAAATGGGAAAGAGCTCTGGGGTAAGCAACAGCAGTCTGCCACTCTGTCGGGCCCAGAGACATACAGTAACTATTTCGTGCCCACCTGCTACGACAGTTAGAGGGTGGCCAAGCGGAGATTCGAAGCCAAGCCCCTCGAGGTCTAAAGCTCTCACTCTTTCTACTGGGCCGCGTGGCCTTGGAATATGCCACAAACGATGTCCCTTCCTAACGCTATCGGGAAGCAGGTATTTTCCGGCTCCAAGCCATTTTACAGATGGGGAAACAGAGGCACAGAGAGATTACAAGACTTCAGCACAGAGGATTTGGACCCAAGCAGCTGCTGTAAAGAAGAAACACAGCAGTGGCAACATTAGTTTGAACACTTAGTGTCTGTAGTACGAGAGAGAGAGAACGGGAAAAGGAAGGGGGGTGTGGAGAACTCTGAAGGAAAGGGAAGAAATGTGAATTAGCACGAGCAGGAAGGAGGAAGCAGATACGAAGATTGATAGTCATTCTCTCTCGGCCATGAGCTGATTCCAGCCACATACCTGGCATGGGGAATAGGGAGCGGGGAGATCCTGCCGCTCAACCTGACACTTGCTGGGAAGGACTGATACAAGGATATAGACCAATACATTAAAAATATATGTAGTCAAGGAGCGCCTGGTGGCTCAGTCGGTTAAGTATCTGACTCTTGATTTCGGATCGAAGCCCACATGGGCTCTGCACTCATCGCGGAATCTGCTTGGAATTCTCGCTCCCTGCCTCTGCCCCTCTCCCTGCTCTCTCTCTAAATAAATAAATAAGTAAATAAAAACTTTAATACATGTTCAGTTACTGAAGCCCCGTGAATGGTTTTGAAGTTCTTTAGGTTGGATGCATTTAGTTATTCTGAAGAAACTCATTTTGGCTTTAATGTTTTCAATGTAATGGCCATACAGACTTGGTTTATATCAGAAATACTCATTGGTAAAAGTAAAAAAAAAAGAGAGAAAAATACCCCTTTGTCCTCCAAAGAGACACCTAGGCAGAGACAGACGACCCTAAGATCACCAGGCTTTTATTTAGTGACAGCTTGAGAGGGACCAGGCGCTGTGATAAATGCTTCACATTTTTCATCTCATTGAGTCCTGGCCCATCTCTGGGGTGAGAGTTCCTATTTTCCTCACTTTTCAGGTGAGAACCGTGAGGCCCAGCGAAGTGAAGTGACTTGCTCCCACAGACCTATGTAAGGGGCCGGGCTGGGGCTGGAATCTGGATCCTTCTGTGTCCCCCGTGGCCCCGTGAGGGTGTGCGCCGGGGACGGCTGGATGGTGATGGGGTCGGGGGGGGGGCCAGCAGACTGGCAGGTGGATAGCCCCCTACGTGCGCCAGTGCAGCTGAATTTTGGAAGCTAAATGAGAGATATTATATTCTTCTCTCCTCATTCATCTTTTAATTCAGCTCAACACGTTAGCCCGTAGAGGCATTTTTAGACTATAAAACCAGTACAACTCTGAGGATTAAGCTGCTTTAATTCTAGCGGACTTCCCTCCATCTGGCAGACAGGGCATATCTTTATGTAAAATTAAAAGCTAATAAAAGTAAAAAAAAATTTTTTTTTTTCGTTTGGCAGGAAAGTTGCTTTCTTCCAGTTGTTCGCAAAGGAAACACACTGTGCTCGTCTCTGAAAACCAGGAAGCCTGGAGAGAAATTTATGACTTCCCAGCAAAAATTTAGAGGTTGAAGGATTTGGCAGTTTGCAAGGAACACAGAGCTAAGCCTGTGAGAAAGGCTGTTCCAAAGGTCCCGGCCTCAAGTGCCAAGGCCTCTTTCAAGAGTCCCAGAAGAAGCTCCTAGGTGTCTGAATGGGGGGCGTGGGGGTGGAATGGGAGCGAGACTGTCTCCACCAGGAGCCGGTGTCTGCGAGCCTGTACGCTTTCCCACGCTAATGTGCTCAGCCGGTACGGGATCCGGGCATTTCCTGTGCACCACAGGTTCTGTGAGCCTTTTTTTTTCCCCCCCTTCTCAGGGAGTTATCCAAGATTTGTAGCCAACAGCCTCTGCCACATTTTCTCTCAGGTCTTAGTCACACTCCCATATATGGAAATCCTTATCACATAGCTAACTCCCCAGCTAGGACATTTTTGTAGGAAGTGTTCAGTGTGCTGTGGGCTTTATAAACTAAGTAATGCTAAGGGTGGAATGGCAACAGCAGTAACGTGTGTGCGCGCGTGTGGGGGTGCATGCGTGCGCGCGCGTGTGTGCATGTGGGTGTGTGTGTTTAAATAGCCCTTATTGCTGCTAGATCATATGTACCAAACTTAAACGCAAGGTTTCATCCCCTTCAGTAGTTGTTGGATAGCACAGTGAATTTTAACTGCTATTTAGAAAGGCATGCCCATGGGGCGCCTGGGTGGCTCAGTCGGTTAAGTGTCTGCCTTTGGCTCTGGACGCGATCCCAGGGTTCTGGGTTAGAGCCCTGCATCAGGCTGTCTGATCAGTGGGGAGTCTGCTTCTCCCTCTCCCTCTGCCTGCCACTCTGCCCTCTTGTGCTGGCTCTCTCTCTCTCTCTCTCCCTTTCTCTCTATGTCAAACAAATAAATAAATAAAAAGAAAAGAAAAAGAAAGGCATGCCCACATACTGCCTAGAAGCAAAGCAGCACGACAGGCGATTTCTCCCATAATAAAGGATTTCAAATCCCCTCCACATGTGGGCACTTTCTCGGGCTAGGGAGCCACAGCACAGGGGCAGACAGAATTACTCGGTCACAAGGTTAGTCCAGCTTACATAAACAGAACAAAGAGGAGCCCTTCGTGGAGTGGACTTTGAGCAGATGCTCTCGCCTTGCAGGGAGTGGGGGGCGGGGGCTGGGGGGTGCGGAGGAGGGACGAGCGCCCACCCCTCTGGCTGGCTTACATTTATGCAATGAATTATGTGGTTAGTTCAGAGAGCTGTCACATCTTTTTGTCCTCCTGCAACTAATTCCTCTTACCTGAGGTGCCAAAGGGCAAGTTATTTGCTTGAGAATACACAGCTAACTCCGCTCCTGATTCAAAAACTCATTGGCTCCCATTATTCAAGTCCAAACTTCCCTTAGAAACAGAGTTTAAGGTGTCACCGTTAACAAACATTTAGACTGTCAGGTACCTATGGGTAGGCACCACGGGGGGCAAAGGCGAATAAGACGTGATCTTGGAAAGCTGCAATATAAGCGAGGGAACCTGTCACGATACAAATAACTAATAATAACAATGATAATAATTGCAGTAATGTATCTTAGCTCAGGCTGCTGGGACAAAATACCATAGACCGGATGGCTTAAATACAGACACTCATTGCTTATAGATCTGGAATGTCCAAGATCAAGGTGCCAGCTGACTCAGTTCCTGGTGAGAGCCTGCCTTTCCCCAGTACATGCATGAGAAGAGATATGGAGATCTCACTCTTCTGCTTCTTCCAAGCGCACAATCCCATCTTGAGGATCCTACTCTCCAGACCTCATCTAAACTTAATTGCCTCCCGAAGGTCTCATGTCCAAATACCATCACATCGGAGATTAGGGCTTCAACATAGGAGTTTCCGGGGGACACGAACGTTCAGTCCTTCACAATAGGTGAGGGAGGAGGGAGATGGACCAGACCGGGCAGCACTGAGGTGGAATTCGAGTTGAAAACACATCTTTGCCAATGGTCTCTTTTCCATTCACTTGTTCCCGGGTCTATGTATAGCTTCCTTCTGCAACTCCTGGTTCTTCAGAGAAATTAGGTAGGATGCGTTTGTGATCTCTGGCTGACTTTCAGTCTGAAAGGCTAAAAGAGGGGTGGAGTTGTGGGTGAGGCCAGGTCGTGGGGGCGGAGATTGAGGCGGGGGCTGGTGGAAGACCAACGCAGTGTTATCGACAATGGCCCTGGATGGGATTTTCCAAATTCCCTTCAGCGAAGATGGGCTGCTTGTACATTTTTACTGGTTTTGGACCCAGAAAGTATTTTTTCTGAGATGTCTGAAATCTTGAGACCCTCTTCAAACCTGGGTCCCCAGAGCTGGCGGGGTAGTTAATGTACAAGTGAGGCTGGTCTCCCAGACGTGGTAGGAGACCTTTGATATAATCGGCGCCATGTTCTTGGAGTCCTGCTTGCCTTCTGGCCTGTCTGGCATCGCCCGGGGGATGAGTGTTTCTGCTTTGCAACAGGAGTCACTGACTCCAGGACTGTGTGGAGTTGTGAAGTAGGCAAGTGACTGTGCTCAGGATAAAACCGACCAAGATAACAGCCGCGGCGCTTTAGTCTGGAGCCCAGCCACATGAACATCCTCTGGGGCACTCAGTGCCAACCTTTGGCATGGGACCCTTCATGCATTGTACCTCATCAGCTTGGAGAGTTTCAAACATAATTTAAATCACTTTATGCAATTTTTTGGTCTTAAGTTGGGGGGGAGTGAAATGCTAAGAAATTGTTGATATAGTTTGATCGATCAGAATGACACAAATTAGCTGTTTTCTTTTAAAGGCCTAGTACTACATCCTCTCCCTCTCTTTTCACCTCTTTCCCTCCCCTTCACTTTGATCGAACACCTACCCTGGGCTGGCACTGTCCTAAGCATAGAAGTACACAAATGACTAAGGTAAGGGATGGCACCTGGCCTCTTTCTATAAATATCTATCATATGTGCCAGGCACTATGCTAGGTCATGGGAAGATTGCATTAAACAGGAAACACAGATTTTGTGTCATTGGTACATAGTCTAGCAGGAATGATATTGACTAAGTAATTAAGAGTGTTGCAACGGGGGACGCCTGGGTGGCTCAGTTGGTTAAGCGGCTGCTTTCGGCTCAGGTCATGATCCCGGGTCCTGGGATCGAGTCCCACATCGGGCTCCTTGCTCGACGGGGAGCCTGCTTCTCCCTCTGCCTCTGCCTGCTACTCTGCCTGCTTGTGCTTTCTCTCTCTGACAAATAAATAAACAAAATCTTAAAAAAAAAAAAAAAAGAGTGTTGCAACGGTCATGAGTGAGTAGAATAGAGTTCCATGAGGGTGTATAACAGGGGGGCCAGATTGGGTGTATCGGGTGTATGGGATCAAACAGTTCATGCTCCAGGAGAGGAGCGTGCCAAAAGTGCTTAGGACATGCTTCTCACTAAGTAAGCTCTGTTTTTAGTTTATATTCTATCTTCCTGAAATTAAGACAATTCAATTAATAAAAAATCAATTCAATCAAATTATTTTGATTTGAATTACATGAGTCAAGCAAGCAGTCTGATAAGTGAGTTAGTTGCTCAAGATTTAAGTAAACTTCCTCTAGGGATGATTGACCTTTTGATATATATTTACTCAAGATCGACTTAAATTTCTAAGCTCCTAAAGCAGCCGTGGTCGGCAGAATTCTAAGATGGCCCCAGTAATCACATCCCCCTCCTCCCCAGTATATGTCTTCTCCCAGTTACTCAATCAAACACTAAGCTACGTAATCTTGCAAAGGGTTTTTGCAGATGTAATAAAGGTGTCAAATCAATTGACTTTAAGATAGGGAGATTATCCCTGGGCAGATGGCTGATCTAATCAGGTGAGCCCTTAAAAGGCACAGGGCTCTTCCTGGGGAGGAAGCTGCAAAGAGAGAGCTAGATTCAACACTGGCTGGTTCTGAAGATGGAGGGGCCATGTGGCAAGGAATGCAAGTGGCCTTTAGGAGCTGAGAGCAGTCCTCAAGGAAACGGGAAACAGTCCTATAACCACATGAAACTGAATATTGCTACAACCACGTGACTTTGGAAGATGACCTTGAGCTTCCAAGAAGAATAAAACCTTGCTAGCACCTGAGCAAGACCACAGCCATGCCATGGATAGCCTTCTGGACTACAGTACCATGAACTAATAGCTGGGTGCTGTTTTAAGCCAGTAAGTTTATCATTTGCTCATAGCAATACGAGCTTAATACAGCAATTGTGCTCTTTCCCTGTTCAGCATTGTTCCCTTCAACTCCTTCTAACAATAGACTCCAATCTTCCTGACAAAAAAGACTGGGCAAGGGACCAGGATGGCAAATCATTATTTCTCTTGCCTTCGGGCATAGCGATTGGCTCACACGTTGGACATATGACCCAAGCTGTGCATCAATGTCTTTACATGTGAATTTTCGAACTTGAAGAAGAGATCTAATTTTCTTCTCTGATTCTGAGCTGTAAGGATGTGAATCCTGAATCCATTGTCCTTTGGCCATCTGACCCATGTCCTTTCAATGATGTCATTACATAAGCCAAGGTACACCCTTTCAAGTTAAGCAAAGTCAGGTGTAGCTTTTGTCATTGGCATCCAGGGCTCTAAACAATGCAGCCAGAGAAGAGTAAAAAACCGCCAGCTGGAAGACGCCAGTTCTGCTTATCAGACAATATCAAACATAGATGCTCCTCTTTGCAAACAACCTGGGTTTTGATTTTTTCTTTTTCTTTTTAATCAGTGACGAAGGACATCAAATGATAGCAAAAATAAATGCTAGCTCAATTGTCATACTATTAAAGCTGCGAGGGACCTTAGATGTCATCTGATTAAGGTCCCTCATTTTCTACATGCCAAAGCTCTCTGTGCCAGAGAGGCACAGCTAATTAGGGAACAAGCTGGTCATTCCAGAATCAGTGGATAAAAATGACCCAGGTTGGATGAAAAATGATGCTGATTGCATTTAATTAGTTTTTCTCTTCTGCTCACCAGCCCAGTGTATTTTCCTCAACTTTTCTGAAATTGTGTCTACTGAGTCCTGTGACTTTCAGGATTTCTATGGTGTATTTTCAAGTGAAACCATCCAGTTTCTGGAACTCTGATGGTACCTCAAGTTGTCAGGATGATTTTTATTTGATTCCACCAAAAGTGGTATAAAACTATTTTCTAGTATACACTGTTAGAAGCTTAGCCTGGGCACAACCTTACCTTTGTGAAGACTGCATGAAGATAAATTCATAAATGATTATCTTTCTTGAATAAAAATCTAAGTAGTTTCCATAGATATCTGTTTATAAGTACTAAGAAGATGAGTGTTTTCCAAAACCTGGTTGAGTGACATCCTTGATATATGAAATTATCAACTTCTTATGCCATTTGTACCGAGAATCACAGACTGTTAGAGCTGGCAGTGGTCTTAGAGGTCATCAGCCCCCCATTGTTCAGACAAGGACAATGGGTTCCAGAGGGGAGGAGGGTCTTGCTCAAGGTCAGATTCTCTCTATTTTAAAACATCAACAAGTGGTCTGCAATGCCTTTAAAAGAGATGAATGGATAGAAAATTTTTTTTAGTTTGCATTTTCTGCATGTATGCAAACAAAAAAAAGTAGCAAAAAGTACAAAGATCATTCACCATCCGGATTTTGGTACCTTGGGATTAAGATTAAGAAATATCTTACCAATGAGATAATAAAATGATCTATTTGTTATAAATCTAAAAATTGAGTAATTGGGAGAGAACCACTGTTACTTATTATGAAAATTGGTGCCGACTTATTTTTAAATATTTAGAAAACTTCAAACCGTAGAAAAAAGTAAGAAGGAAAAATTATATTTTCACTACCCAACAGAACGAGTCTTTACCATTTTTGGTGGTTTTCCTTTCATATGTATAGGAAGTGTATGAGGATGACGGTCACAACTATTTTCCCATGCGATTACATCTTCTTTATAAATATCTGCTAAGTGCATGTGATATGTTTTTCTTCAGCAACTAACAATTCTATTATGGGAACGCTGGTTTTAAAATAACCTTAAGTGAGCATCTTCATGTATAAATATCTTTATCCATATTTAGGATTATTTTCTTCCCCATAAAGGGAATGCCTCGGTCTGTTTTATAGTAGGTGCTTAGCTCAATAGATATTCATTTAAACAATGACATAAGTATATTCATCAGAGCAGCCTAGGTGTGCGGTGGTAACAGGAAGCTCTAGTCTCTCAACGACCTGACTGAGGAAGAATTTACTTCTTCGTAATATAAAATGAGCTCTGAAGTAGCTGTCTTCTCCATAGGGACTCAGCAGTCCACACTGTTCTCAGCCGAGGCCTCCTCTCTGACTCACATCCTCAGAGGAAGGTTCTCCAATGCTTCAGTGCAGAAGTGACCCACCGCACCCCCGCCCACTACCCCTGGCCGGAACTAGGTATGTGGCCATGTCTGACTCCAAGGGAGATGAGGTCCAGCCAGGAGGTATCTTCTTCCCACACAATGAAAGGAGGGGAGCCTTGAAATTCTCTCTTACAACAAGGTTAATATTATCTATAAATTATTTAGTCACACCAATTTACATGACCATCAATTGACACGAGAAAGTCCTTTTCACTACATGTATTTACTTTACTCATCGGATATAACTCCTTTAAAAAAAATCTTTGCGACAGCGATAGGCAAAAATATTTAATTTGGTTGACTTTTTTGTATTAATTCATTTTTTCACTTAATCAATTATTCAACAAATATTTACTTGATAGGCAAGTGGCATTCACCCAGGCAAAAGGGCTGCAATGGTGAATGCACAGAATGTTCCCTTTGTCACAGACCTTACAATCGTTGACTGGTCATAGTTTCTCTTTCATGACCTGTCTGTACGTACCTTGCCTGTGTACGGTGAGGGTTCTTTGCATTTTTCTCACTGGCTCGCTTGAGGTCTTTCTACAGAGAAGGGAGCAGTTCTTTGTTGTATTTGCTGCAAATGTTTCCTGCAGTTTGCCTTTTAATCTTAATTTTGGTGGTGCTTTCTTTTTTTTATAGAATTTTAAAATAGTCTATTCAAATCTACTGATCTTTACCCTTATGATTTTTACTCTTGTTTTTGACTTTAGAAAATGCTAAAAAGGGTTATTTCTGAGTTTTCTTACAATTTTTCTTTTGCTAGAAACCACCCTGTGAGAAAACACACACACATATGATACATATAATTATGTTACTCTTTTAATAAGCCAATTATGCATAATAATTATACCTAGTTATACATAATATATATTATACAATATACACACAAAATGCAATATACATATTATACATATCTGATTATACATAATTATATATATCAGATATTATGTGTGTGTTTTCTCACAAGAGAAAAACCACAAGAAAACTCAGATATATATATTATATACATACTCAGAAATACATACGTATACTATATAATGTATGTTATGTATAAATTACACTATATAATATATGCGTGTGTGTTTTCTCACAAGGTGGTTAATATAATTATATATTATATAATACATAAATGTACATATGAAATTCAGTGAAGAATCCAAGACTGTATATGCAGATTACGAACACAGAAGTCACTTCAGTAGATCTTATGCTCTCCCACATCTCCTGTTGCTATGACCTTTTCTCCTCTTCCGGTTCCTACTTTCTCTTACCTCCAGCTTCCCCACTATATTGCTACAGTGTTTTCCTTTCAGCAACGTGTCCCCTTTGAAGTATTAATTCACAAGAAACAAAGACCTTGCTTCTGTTGGGGTAACTGCATTTTAATTGGGGTCTTTAGTCCCTTAACTGACTGGGATTAATTTCAAAGGAGAAATTTCAGGCACTGTGACAGTCAGTAAGGGAGATGTTTTGTGCCAGGAACGCCCGACCTGTTCTCTTCAACCTACGCTACGGCTGCCTTGTAGAGATCAGCCTTGAGTGGCACCTACCCAGATCTCGGGTGGTTCTTTCCCCAGGCTGACGTCAAATCCAGAGCCCAGCTATCATTCGCTTGCCCTGTCCAAGGTTAGCTCTACTAAATGGCCTCTGTTCACGTTTTTTTATCTTTTCCCTGAAGACTAGCTTCCTCTCCTGGCTACCCTACTTCTGTCGTTGACCCTAGCACTGAGAATCAGAATCTCGGTCACTTGTAGACCCTTGCTTTATTCACTGCCCAACAACACCGTTCAGACATCCCTGTTTCTGTACTCCGGAAACAACTTTCACCTGGAATGCTGTTCCACTTACCCAGAGCCTTACAAGCACAGCTAATAGTAACCCTCGCTCTTCTGACCCCACAGAGGACTTGTCTATGCTGGTGGTCTCCAAAGTAGGGGTATATGGTGATCCTTTGAGGTGCAACAAGAAAGTAGTAGACATTTTGTTTATAAGATTTCAACCTTTTAAAACCTCCATCTCGGGGCGCCTGGGTGGCTCAGTGGGTTAAAGCCTCTGCCTTCGGCTCAGGTCATGATCTCAGGGTCCTGGGATTGAGCTTTCTGCTCAGCGGGAAGCCTGCCTCCCCCTCTCTCTCTGCCTGCCTCTCTGCCTACTTGTGATCTCTCTCTCTCTCTGTCAAATAAATAAATAAATAAATAAATAAATAAATAAATAAATAAATAAAAATAAAACTTCCATCTTTGTGTGTTTTTAAATAGACCTAATATATTCATCTAAAAGGACATGACCAATTCTCATCAATTTTAAGACATACATTGCTTCACGTTTTGATGTCTCTCACATTGAGATGTATTTTACAGCAGATGCCTAAAGAAAGCCTTATATCCCAATAGAGTTGGCAGCAATATTTTTCTTTCTTCATGAGACATAAGTTAATGATATCATACACAATTGATAGTGACTTGAATTCTATGAAATATACATATATTGGGTGTGCTTGCTCAAGAAAGTTTTTAACTAATGCGATTGCAAAATGAATAAAAGTTTGGAGGCCACCCAATCTATACAACTCGATTGTTTCTTGTTACATACTGTCTCAAATTAATGATTCGCTCATACATTTGTGTGGCTGTGTAGTTGTACACTCTCTTATTATACACTTGATGAAGTACCAACCACGTATCATTCTTCTTTATAGTCCTTACAAAGACTTGCACAGTCTGGGCCAGTAGCTCTCCACCCTATCCAACCCAAGGCCTCTTTCGTAGCTAATATTTTAAATGTCCTTTTTACTATCTTAAAATGAGATTCACGTATAAGTATTCTAAGAAGACCATATTGTATTAGTTAGGGTATACTGATTGCTAAAACAAATGGGCCCTATATTTAAAGGCTTACACTGATAGAAATGATTTCTATCATTGTCCTATCATGGGGCTGGCAGATAAGTAATGCATGGGGAAGAAAAAGGGACATGGAGTATGGCATGTAGGAGGTTTTCATGAACCAGGCCCGGAAGTGGCAGGTCACACTTTTCTCATGTGCCATCGGCTAGAACTCAGCCCAAGACCATACTAAGTGCAAGGGTGGCTGGGAAATCAAGTCTAGCTGAGGGACCAGAAGAGAAAGGAGAACATAGATTTTGGTGGGCATCTAGCAGTTTTTGCCACAAATACAATAATAAAAGAAAATAATAGTTAAAAAAATAATATGACTTTCGTGATCTAAATCCTTAGGCATGGCCTCACTAGCAGACATGAAAGTGAGATGTGTCTTTCTATATGGGGAATCATGTGACTGTGAAGGCCTGGAATGCAGTTTGAGACAGGTATGTCGTCTTAGTGACTAACGTATCCTTCCCATTTTCCCATTACTATCCAACAGTGGTATTGCTACTAGTAATGACAGTTCACAAAATGATGAGCAACTCTTGGTAGATGTCCAAACAAAAGGGAATTTTCTCTTAATTTATACAGCTGACACATTCCTGGAAAATCCAATGCATATGAGAATTCTGCAAAAAATGCTTTTCTTTTACGTGTAAAATAAAAATGGTTTCTACGCTCAGATCCTTATGAAGAGTTATTTTTTTTTAACCCACATGAATGTCCAGTGGGACACTAGGAGGTCATGAAAGATGAGGGACCATCCTTCATGGTGGACACTTCTCTGTCTGTTGCAAATGTCCAGCATCCCTGACCCATTCCCACTAGGTGCCAGTAGCATCCCCCAAATCATTATGACCACCAAATATACCCTCATAACTTTCTAAAACATCCTCTGTGCAGAAGTACGACGTCCACTGAGGACTTCTTCCACTCAGTAATGCTTATCCAATTCACTCACGGGTGCATGAACAAATGAACTAAATTCACCAAGCCAGGCCTATGGCTGTAAAGCAAAGAATGTGGATGTATGTGGAATGCCACCATCGTGCTCTGCTAGGCGACTTCACATATGCTATTTCATTGAAGCCCCATAAGCATCTTGCAAGATCGGCATTAATACAACATGAGCAAAGTGGGGCTTTGGAGGTGTAATGGCATGTTTGCATTCATGCAGTGACTAAGTATGTGAGCGACTAGGATTGAGATCTGGGCCCGTCTAGAGAATCAATCCTCTTTCGACTGATACTGGGGTGACCATCTGTGGAAGCCTGTTGTCCGGGAGTGATGATTATGAGCATCCCCTTTCACTCTCAAAAGAGCCGCAGTTTGGGTCATAAATTACATGGTCCCTGTGAATATTACATGCTGCTATTGTCATCACTATTTATTGAATGAGAAGTTCAAGGGTGAGAGTGGAAAACGATATTCTTCTGTCTCAGGCATGCGGGGGATGACAGAGGATGCAGAATGGATTTTCCTCTTCCCAAGTCATTGTCAGTGCCTTTCTTAAATCATCCGTGGAGGCTTACATTTGTTTATCTTCTAGCGAAGCAATTTTTTAAACAGTAGGGAAACAAACACTTCCTAGATATCCAGTCTCGGCCCATCAAACAGGATGGTGTTCTTCACCTTCAAGTGAGATGTGCCGCCCATTGGGCAAGTGAAAGATTAGATGCACCAAAGTCTGAGAAACAGCTAGAAGTGTGGGAAGACAAGCTGAGACATTCTGAGCGAGGTAATGCAAAGATCCTTGCTTTGTTTCCATTTACTGGTCACAGTACAGCCAGAGAGAAACTCTCTTTTCCATTTTTAAAAGTCAGAACCCATCTCTATCTGTTCCTGCTTCTAACACTTTTTAAACAAGCCATAGTTTTAGAAATGTCACATGTACACATTCGGTCTCAGAGTTCTGGAAAAGGACTGCAAATTCCCGGGGTGATTTGAGCATTCCGAGACAATATTGTACTTCGCTGGGAGCACTCAGCCCTTGTGCCTTTCCCATATCACTCTGACAATGACTCTCTTGCCTCCCTCCACACTGCTATCCCCCAACTTTTGCTTTAGTTTTTCAGGCATTTTGTTATTTTCTCTCCAGATCTGCAGCCCCCTGTCAGGGGCTGGTGAGGTAAAGTGAATCAGATCATCCTCTAGGTCTTACGCTAAACATCCCCAGAAACAACCTAAATCCACTCAGGCCCTTCCCCAAGAACATCACCCACGGCCCTCGTGGCTGCTCTGAAGAGTCTTCTTGGTTTCCCATCAAGAGCTCCAGTATCGAGGGTGTCCCTGCTGGGCCAAACTCCCTCGGGGGCATGTTTCAGACCCAAGTGGGGCAAGAGGTGGGGACGAACAATCTGGACTGTCCCCGGTTTATCTGTCCCCCTTGCCAGTGCTTGGGAACGATGCTTAACAAACAGCACAGCGTCCCATTACAGGCTCGCAATAAAATTCTAAAACTAAAAAAAAAAAAAAAAGAACAAATTGAGTCATCAAGAAAATACCTTCCTGTTGCAATTGCTTCCTTCAGCTTAGCTTCTGTTATATCTCAGAAGAAAAGAAATCACACCGGAAATGGACACAAATTATTAAAATTTCCCACTCCTCAAGTCTTGGTAGTGGAGGAGTAGGCGTGAAGACGACCAAGGGAAACCTTAAATCCTTAAATGGTATTTATGACATAAATCCCCTGAGTGTGGATCTTAGACTTTCTTTTTTTTTTTT
>CM052900.1:32328416-32491732 GCA_028534135.1 Potos flavus
TACCTACTTGTGACCTCTCTCTCTCTCTGTCAGATGAATAAATAAATAATCTTAAAAAAAAAAAATCCATCCTTCCTGCTCACCACACCCATGGCAGTCGCTATTAATTGATTACTTACTCCTTCTTGCTAGTGCTCAATTTTCCCTTCTGACCTAGAGTAAGTGCACACCCCTAAAGAGTGGACAGTCCCAGAATCCGTTAACCAGGAAAGATGCAGCCCTTCGTGTCAGAATCTGGAAAACTTAGAGAGTGGATTTCGAGCACCATGGGGCGGATCTCCTGTCTCTCTCTTACCCCGTGGGTCTGTGTTGAGAAGTCTAGCTCTGCTGGATTATGCCAGGAGGGAAGGGAAAAAGATGTGGAGGTATGTCAGGAACTGGGCAGGGAGACCCTGGAGAGGAATACAAGCCGGAGATGAGTAAGTTACACTTTATAGGCCCCATTCCTTAGCCAGAACTAGTTTTCCAGGGCTGTTTTCTCTTTTGCCATCTGTGAGCCTCAAGCAGAATTCATTCATCCAACAAACATAGCGAGCATCTATCCTGTGGCAGTCACTGAGCTCTGATCTATAATATGGGGATGGATGACTCAGATACAGTCCAGGGAAGGCAGACCTATAACAGCCACTTATTCTCACTTATGTTTAAGTGAATCTCACTTTCTGGAAGAGCACAGGCTCGTTTAGGGGCTCATCTGATTAGGCCAGGCCCACCCAGGCCATCTCTCTTTTGATTAACTCCAAGTCAACCTATTAGTAACCTAATCATGGGTGTGATAGCCCATCAGACCTCCAAGTTCTGCCTACACTGAAGGTAAAGGAGTTATACAGGGGGCGTACACCAGAGGGGAGGAATCTTGAGGCTATCCTGGAATTCTGCCCACGGCAGACTAGCAGCCTTGGCATTCCCTGTGGGATAGATAAACCGAGGCTCTCGTTGGGACTGCACAACATTGCAATTCTCCCCTCTGCCACTCCTACTTCCTTTATTCCTCTCAGACGATAATCTCAAGATTACCAATAAATTTTCGAGCATGAATCTCCATTTGTGAGTCTGTTTCCCAAGAAACCTGACCTAAAACGTGAGTGCTACTGCTCCACCGGATTAGAGGGTGTGGAGAATGCACTGGTAACATTCAGAAAATCTCTGAGCCAGTTGTCCTTGAGACCCTGAAAAGGATATTGACAGAGCCGTGGGGCTTATCTCTGGGCTGCCCGAGTCAGGAGCAGCGCACTGGTCATCGCCCACAACCACATCACTCAATGGTCTTCCCCCAGTTTCCACTTGTTTTAAAGTTTGATCCTCCTTTATCATCATCGCCATGACGACATCACGGATACTTACACTGAGAGCTCACTCTGTTTCAGAAACCACGAAAAAACATTTCACTGACCGTCTACTGAGCTATCCTAGCGGAAGAGTTAAGAGTCCCAGGGGTGAGTGAAACCATATGATAGTTGACTTTCTCTGATTGACTTATTTCACTCAGCATAATCTCCTCCAGTTCCGTCCATGTTGGTACAAAAGTTGGTATTCATCCTTTCTGATGGAGGCGTAATATTCCATTGTATATATGGACCATATCTTCTTTATCCATTCGTCTATTGAAGGGCATCTTGGCTCTTTCCACAGTTTGGTGATTGTGGCCATTGCTGCTATGAACATTCGGGTGCATATGGCCCTTCTTTTCACTACATCTGTATCTTTGGGGTGAATACCCAGTAGTGCAATTGCAGGGTCATAGGGTAGCTCTATTTTTAATTTTTTAAGGAATCTCCACGCTGTTTTCCAAAGTGGCTGCACCAACTTGCATTCCCACCAACAGTGTAAGAGAGTTCCCCTTTCTCCACATCCTCTCCAATACTTGTTGTTTCCTGTCCTGATAATTTTGGCCATTCTAATTGGTTGGTGTGAGGTGGTATCGCAGTGAGGTTTTGACTTGAATTTCCCTGATGGCTAATGATGATGAACATTTTTCATGTGTCTGTTAGCCATTAGTATGTCTTCTTTGGCAGTGTCTTGTGGAGCATAAGGAATAACATGGAGGACATTAGGAGAAGGAAAGGAAAAGTGAATTGGGGGAAATCGGAGGGAGAGATGAAGCATGAGAGACTGTGGACTCTGAGAAACAAACTGAGGGTTTTGGAGGGGAGGGGGTAGGAGGTTGGGCGAGCCTGGTGGTGGGTATTGAGGAGGGCACGTATTGCATAGAGCACTGGGTGTGGTGCATAAACAATGAATCTTAGAACACTGGGAAAAAAAAAAAGTCCCAGGAGTGAGACGACTTACTGAATGCCCACTTCTCCGCTGATTGCAAGATGGTTCCAGTGACTTAACTTTCCTGAATCTGTTTCCTCATAAAATCAGCCTCAGTTTCTTCTATTTGATAGAATAGCCCTTCCCGGAGAACTCTTAACACGTGCTTGGTACAGAGCAAGCATTCTGTAAATTTTAGTGATAACATAGCCTCAGTTTAACTCCTAGGACAACCCTGCGAGAGGGCTTATCACTGAATGAGCTGGGGTTCAAAGAGGTTAAGCAGCTTTCTAGTATCCAACTAACAGCCAAAGAGAGTGCCAGGGGTAGGATTCCAACCGCGTTCCTTCTGACCACAAGTCTTAGCCCTTAACCGTGATTCTGTCTTAGTTCGCCGTGCTGGGTGTCGTCGGGAGCGATGAAGCCAACACGGCCTTAACCACAACGCAGGAAGAAAGAGGAAATGAAAAAACACACAGTCTCCAAATCTCTAGGAAGAAAACGGAGGCGCGAGTGGGTTGGCGCAGGGTGACCTGAAGGGTATCCGGATTCCAAGCCTGGGTCTGTGAGCTGGTTTGCGGTTTCCTAAGTGGGGGAGTGGAAATCAGAGTTTCTCTTCTTCAGACAGCTAGCCTGGGCAATAGCCCCTCAGGAGGTCATTACAGGTCTGTCATCCGCTCCTGGGTTTCTTTTCTAAAACCTGAAAAATTCTGAATTTTGGATGAAGGCTCTGGGGCCTTTTTAAACGATCTCTGACCATTTTCTGCTATTTACCAGAGCAAAGCATACAAACACACCAGATTTCATGCACAGAATGACCTTCGTTGCAAGAACCTTCATCCAAGAGCTCTCCAGGGGATTCCTTGCTCGCCACAAGTCCCACGCCAGACACACCCACCCAGCTCGACCTGAAGGCAGGCCCAGGGATCTTTAGTGGCTGCTGCCCGGTCTTTTCCCTAGAACTATGACTTTCAACTCCGCATTGTAGAATTCTCCTGCATTGTTTTCCATGCCCAGAATGCTGATCCTGGTGTGATTTTATGGTGTTGTGGTATTTTATAGGGCTAAGGGGGTTGAGGGTCCAGGGGAATATTGGGGCTGTGGACAGAAGTGCAGAAGAGAAACGGGTATTATGCCTTTCTCGGCCTCCAGTTCCTTTCCTGGAACCTCAGGGGACAGCAATCATCCACTCATAGTATTTTCCACATAATCCCAAAATGTAAACTTTACATATATTGAATGCATAAATTCCATATCATCCTCCCTCCTTCTTCACTATTTATTTAAATGAGATGAAATGTTCAATGAGATACGGGCCTGGTCTTATTTAAAATGACAGATTCAGAGCTGCAAAAGGAAGAGTACCTCCAAATAAATGACCCGTGTCTCCATATTTCTGCCAAGTCTATATTCTAACATTCAAAGTGGCTATTTTAGCTACTTTGATGTGGGTCTGAATGCATCTCAGAATTGATGACATAAAATGATGTCTGAGCATCATTTTACCACCATTTGTTTAGCTGTACTTTGGCAAATGTCAAGTCCAAGTCTGTGTATTTGGACCGTGGTGGACAAAACGAGGTCAGCAGCCTCCCAGTGGGCTATCTGGCTGGCTGACCTCGCTGACCTTCACTCCATGAGGAATTGCATGACCCAGAGGGAAGCATCAAAGGAATAAGGCCTCTGGTCACTTTCTTCTCCTCAGGATAAATATCAATGATCAGCCAACACAGAAGATACTTACCACTACTCCAGCTCCAGAGCTCACCCCGAGAGCAAATCAGTGAACACTTGGAGCATTTAAAGTGAAAGCAAATTAAAAATGTTTCTATGTTTAGTTGCTTCCAAATTATTCTCAAACTTATGAACTATCCAGGGCAGTGTCCTATTCAGCCCCTTCTCACTGGTAATCTACCTTTGGTCAACAAATAATCATTGGTGATTCCTTTTCCAACGTGTGGATGGGAAGCAGGGAGGAAGGAAAACAAAATTGGCTTCTCCTTTGGGTTAAATTCAATTTTACAAACAAATTGAACATCTACTAATGGCCAGATATTCTGCTGGCATTACAGAGAACGGGACTGCAAATTACAGTCAAGGGAAAGGGACATACCAGTTGATTGACTTTCAATGACAAGAAGTTAGCACAAGATGCTACAAAGAGATACAAGACAAGGGATAGTCACTCAACTTGGCCTTGATGGGGATGGTAGAGGATCAGGGCAGGCTTCCTGAAGAAGGTGACAGATATTCCAAGTCCTGAAGATAGAATAGGAGTCATTCCGGCAAATGCGTGAGAAAGGGATGAAGACATCGTGTGCAGAGAACAGCTTATGCAAAGGTTCTGAGGCAAGCACATGGTATGCATTATATATATTTGTATATGTATTTTACATGTCATTTATTTTATTTATAGATCATGAGTATATGTGTTAGTTTAACCTATATCCTAGGAGCACTTTGTTAATGTCCAAAGAACCTGAATCGGCGATACACATTCCAGAATGTTTTGTAAGCTCCGATAGACTCTAACTGGAAATCTACACTCTAGGGTAGCTTCTACAAGAGCTTCAGCAATCTTCCCCTCCACCCCCAGCTTTATTGAGATATTACTAACTTACGTTCAAGTTTAAGATGTACAATATGATGATAAACATATACATTGCAAAATGATTACCACAATAAAGTCAGTTAAAACCTCATCCCCTCATATAATTACCATTTTTTGTGATGATAAAATTTAAAGTCTACTCTATCAACAATTTTCACGTATATAATACAGTATTGTTAATTATAGTCACCATGCTGTACATGAGATCCCCCGAATTTATTTATCTTATATCTGGGAGTTTGTACCCTTTGACCAGCATCTCCCATTTCCCCCACCCACAGCCTCTGGCAACCACCATTCTAGTCTATTTCTGTGAGTTCTATGAGTGACTTATTTCACTTAGCATGAGGCCCTCGTGGTCCATCTGTTTGTCACAAAGACAAGATTTCCTTCTATTTTATGGCCAAATAATAAATTCCATTGTACATATATACCACATTTTCTTTATCTATTCATAAATATTCATTTTCTCTATCTAGTCAACTTAGGTTATTTCCATGTCTTGGCTGTTGTGAATAATGCTGCAGTGAACATGGGCATACAAATTTCTCTTCCAGATAGTGATTTCATTTCCTCCAGATATGCACCCAGAAGGGAGATTGCTGGATCATACCGTAGTTCCTTTTTTATCTTTTGGAGAAACCTCCATATTGTTTTCCATAGTGGCTATATATATTTGCATTCCCACCAACAGCATATATGGGTTCCCTTTCCCCCACTTCCTCACCAACCCTTGCTATCTTTTGTCTTTTTTATGATAGCCATTCTAACAAGTGTGTGGTTTGATTTGCGTTTCTCTGATGATTAATGATATTGAGCATCTTTTTGCGTACCTGTTGGCCAGTTGTATGTCTTCTTTGGAAAAATGTTTCTTCAAGTCCTTTGCCCATTTTTAATTTTGGAAAATTGGATTTTCTTGCTACTGAATTGTATGAGTTCCTTATATATTTTGCATACCTTAGACCTTATCAGATAGATGATTTGCAAATATTTTCTTACGTTTGGTAGGTTGCCCTTTTATTTTGCTGATTGTTTCTTTTGCTGTGCAAAAGCTTTTTAGTTTGATATAGTCCCACATATTTATTTTTGCTTTTGTTTTTTGTTCTTTTGGTGTCATATCCAAAAAAATCTTTGCCAAGAACAGTGTATAGGAGCTTTTCCCTTTTGTTTTCTTCTAGCAGTTCTACAGTTTTGTATCTTACGCTTAAGTCTTTAACCCATTTTGAATTAATTTTTGTGAGTGGTTTAAGATAGGGGTCCAATTTTATTCTTCTGCATATGGTTATCTAGTTTTTCCAAAAACTATTTATTGAAGAGACTATCCTTTCCCCATTAGTCTTCATAGCTTCCTTGTCACGTATGAGTTGACTATACATATGCATGGGTCTATTTCTGAGTAGAACTTCAGCAATCTTTATCTTCCATCAGCCCTAGAGGGTCTGTTCATTGTGTAATGGGTTTAGAAATTATTTTTTGTTGGTGAAATAATTGGTGCAAAAGATATGTGAATAGCCCAAAATAAAATACACCTCCATGCTTACATGAACACAGTGTAAGAATTTTTCAAGTTCAACAGCCTACACCCTTCATAATGGCCTGTCAAGCCATAGTCTCCACCTTATCTGCATGCTGCAACTAACAGATGAGGCTATTGCCTGATTTTGACTAGAATTCTGCCACTAGAATATCGTCTCATCATGCAAAGTGTATGTCACAGAGCAGAGATTTTATCAAACTTAGAAAAAAAAGATTGTGCATTATCATAAGGCCTGCTTATTAATAAATATATGTATTTATTTGGTCTGGGTCTTGCTTTCAGTGCAACCTACCCTTACCCTTTAGTTAGGCAGTCTTAGTAGAAGAGATCTATAATCCTTATCACTTTTTAACTATAGTAGGCTACAGTTCAAAGAACCTAATAATTATAAGTAGCCAAATTGGCTGGAGTCAGATTTCCGCAGCATGATTCCTTTGTTTGTTTTTAACAGTGCTAGCCATCCATCCCCACCACTCCAGGGAGGGAGTTATCCAATGTGGCTCTATTCAGCTGAGCAGCAGGAAGGACAGAATCCCATGGAAAGGAGCCTAAGTTCTACCAGGAAGACAATTCCAGTTCTGACAAATCTGCAGGGTGATGCAAGGACAAAATAAGGCCACTTGGTGACTGGGAGAGCTAAAAGCAGGATGGAAAGAGGCGTGAAGCACAGGTTAGGGTGAGTGACTCAGGACTGAGGCCGTCACCAGCAGGTGATGGCCAGAACACACCTTTGTCATGGTGCCAAAACATATTGTGTCAGCTTAAAGGAGCCACACAGCTGAACGCCAGTCAGCTACCCTTGGCCAAGCTTAATACCTATTGCTTCTCCACTCACCTCTTCTGAGTCTCCTCTGCCTCCTGTCCTTTTTCGTTCGGCTAATGGCATCACCATCTACTTGAGAATCATCCTGGGCATCTCCTGTATCACCTCCCTAATTTTAATCAATTGCCAAATCAGAAAACTCCTCCCAAGCTGACTCCATTCCCTATTTTGCCTTGATTCTAGCCCTCATCATCTCTCTGCTGGACCATTGATGCAGCTTACACAGCAAGAGGTTCCTTGCTGGTCTTCCTGCTTAAAGTGTCCGCCTCTCCACTCCCGCCTCTCTCCAGTGCACATTAAAGCCCTTTAGAAGCTCTGCATTGTCCTTAGTAGACCAAATTCCAGTGCAAGGTGTTTAGTGTGGTTTTATCACAAGTGATAGAAACTTAAGTAGGACTATTTTGGGTGAAAAGGGGAAATTTATTTGCTTATATAGCTGAATTGTAGGAAATACAAGGGTGTGCCCCAGAAATTTGAATCATGGGCTCAAATGGCATTAGAATTTTTTCCATTTCTCTGTGTATTATTATCAAGCATTATCTTCTTGCCCTTCTCCACAAGCTTGGACCATGATCCATGGTCATTTAGAGCTCTTGTCTACCTAGTTGCACCACTGGAGTAGGAAAGGCTTCTCTTTTTTTCAATTTCAATTTGAAAATTCCTAAGGAAGACCTCTTATTGTTCTGGCTGGGATAGTGGGTCCATCCTTGGTCTAATGAATATGGCTGCAATGGGCAGGAAAAACTATGATTATCGTATATGCCCCCGATCAGAAGCCAAGAGCACCATGTACCATCCACATTGATGAAAATGGCTGTCCTTAGATAATCTAGCTAAGTTCTGGCACGAAAACATGGCTCAGATAATTCCCTTTCTGGCTAGCTAACCCCTAACAGTATGGCATAGGAGTTAAGCCCTTAAGCTGTGGATCCAGAGAGACGTAGGTTCAAATCCCAGCTCTCCCAATTACATTAGTTGTATAGTCTTGGGCAATGGGCATAACCCCAGTGAGCCTCAGTTTCCTGAAGCTGTGGACCCAGAGAGACGTAGGTTCAAATCCCAGCTCTCCCAATTATATTAGTTGTATAGTCTTGGGCAATGGGCATAACCCCAGTGAGCCTCAGTTGCCTGATCTGTGAAACAAGGAGGGAAGTAAAATAATACCTATGTGAAAATTTAAGGAGACAGGTATCGAGAGCACTTAGAACTGAGCCTGGCTCATGGGGTGAGCTCAGTCAGCTCTTCCTGTTCCCAGTAGCCCTGGCATGAGTGGGCAACCTTCAGAAGGCAGCAGGGCCTCAGGCTACTGCCTGCTGCCAACAGAATGAGATCAGGGGTAATCAGAGGAACAGACTGACCTGATTCACAGCACTCCAGTGAAGTGACCCATCTGACGCCCCAGAGAAGACGGTGCCAGGAAGATGAGTTGCTTGGCAAATGATATTCTCCAAAAGCAACAATGAGGGGTCCTTTCAAAGCACCTTGTCTCCCTGACAGAGGAGGGCAACATCTGGGAGAAAGCACTTCTCCAGCTCCACGGTTCTGATGCCGCCAGCCTTGTGGGTCCCAGCCTGGAATCATCTCTATATTAAACAATAATTAAGAGGCCCCTATGAAGGGAATCTGGGTATAATGACCTGACTCATGAAGCCGCCCGCTTGAAACTGGGAGGCTGTTTTATGCCTGTGGCCGCGCTCTTAGGCGATTTTCGTGGTTCTGGAAGCAGCAAGTGGAGTCTCACTTTTGTGGGGGTTCAGACTCAAAGTCACATGTGTAAGTATACACAACCCTCAGGAAGTCTCCAGCCAAGACTCCTATTCAGATGGCGAGTCCTCCCCTTTCCTGCTCAGCAAGATTGGTCTTGGAACAGAGAACACAAAGAAGGCCCGAGGGACCAGCCAAGCATGGAGTCCGCTCATTAGTAGCCTCCACGGAGGTGTTGAAATGAAGCAAGTTAAAAGCATATTAGTTTAAATGAGATTTTTCATCAATGAGGGGTGGTGTTTAGATAGGAAGCAAATGCAATCACTTTGTGACAGTGCATAATTTAATAATTAATGGGGAAGTTGTCAGCATAATCTTGATGGAGACCCAGGAAATGAGAAATCTGTCTTTATTAAGGAGAACCCAGGAGAAAGTTATTGGAATGCAGACAACTCACCAACAAGGTCCTGGCAGCAAGTCCTTATTAGATGCATGAGTTGGGACAGACTTTCTGTCCCTTCTGTGTTTCATCTTGATTTTCCCAGACCACTACCTCTTTTAATGGAAATACAGAGAAGAATCGAGGACCTTGCCGGGGGTTGTGAAGCAAGCATGGGTTTTCTTTCTGCTTCTCAGAAGGGCTAGCCAGTGCCTCTGCCATGCTCCCCAGGAAGGGCAGGGAAAGATGAGCCGGACCAACTTCCTGGGGGCTCAGCCACGTCCCTGCTGCCCTCATGCCTGCCAGGGGTGCAGACCCCCAGTGGGCCAGCGAGGGAATCCCAGGGGAAAATCCTACAAAGGCACCCATTGCATGGTGGTTAAGGCAGGGTTCTGGGGCGAAAACACCCAGGTTCAGCTTTCCACTCGGGGACACAATGGTGTGTGACCTCAGATAAGACACTGAAGATTTCTGGGCTTCAGTTTCTTCATGTGTGGCCGGGACAATAACTGTGCCAATCTCATAGGGCCGTTATGAGGATTAAATGAGTCATTCTGTGTAAAGGAGTCACAGCAGTGGTTGGCACTTAAAGCCAACTCGCCAAGTGCTCTGTTGTTATTCTGTTCTCTAGAACCTGGCTGTCCAGTACAGTAACCCTAACCATATGTGGCTATTGAGCACTAGAAATGTGTCCAGTCTGGGCTGACAGGTGCTATAGGTATAAGATACACAGATTTCAATGACTTTGTACAAGAAAAAGAATATATAATGACTCATCAATAGTTGCTATTTGATTATATGTTATAGTGACAGCACTTCAGATATGTCCGGTTAAATAAATATATAGTATTAAAGTTAATTTCACCTGCTCCTTTCAAAAAAACTTGGTAAAAAAAAAACACGTAACACAAATTCCTCATCTTAACCATTTTTAAGTGCACAGTTCAGTAGGGTTACGTATATTCACTTTGCGTGAGACAGATCTCTGGAACTTTCCCATCTTACAAATATGCAGCTTTATACCCATTAAATAACTCCCCTTTCCCTCCTCCCCCCGGAACCCTTGGCAACCTCCATTCTATTTTCTGTTTCTAAGAATTTGACTACGTTAGATACTTCATGTAAGTGGAATCATGCAGTATTTGTCTTTTTGTGACTGGCTTATTTCACTTAGCACAATATCCTCAAGTTTTATCCATGCTCTAGCATGTGACAGAATTCCTTTCCTATTTAAGGCTCATAGTAATATTCCATCCTCTTAATTTTTTTAAGGTGGCTACTAGAAAACTTAAAATTTTATTAGTGGCTTGCATTATATTTATATAGGATGGTACTAGCCTAGAACCAATAGTTCTCAACTCCGTTAGTCTCAACCCTCCCTTATAACGATCAACTTGTAACACTTCCTTCACTCTCCTGAAATGAAAGTAATACATAAGTCACCAAATGCCTAACGTTAAAAAAGTCAACATAATGACCTACCTATAATGTGAAGAATCAATAAAAGGAAAGGAAACCATAAGAAAAAATGTATTTCAACTTATGGTTAGATTATGAGTACTTGAAGACAAAATAATCATGCTTGAATGCATGTGCAGAATCATTTGTGGAATAGACATTAATGCAGCGTAGTAACTCGAAGTCTAGGAAGGATATTACCATCAGAGATGTGATTTTCCAAAATGCAACAAGTCAGTCAAGTTCCAATAAATCAAAAGTACAATTTTTAAATTTACATGGTTACATTCTTATGAAACTGAGTACAAATTTAAATGGGGCAAAATATATATGTATATATGGAAACTTAGTTATCCTAACCCTATATTGGGTTTGTATCCAAAGCTTCTCTCCTTATTAGCTGCCTGTGGGCAAGTGTGTTAGCCTCTATGTATCTCCTTCCTCATATCCTAAATGGGATCACAACGCCTGCCTTGTAGTGCTGTTATAGAGAATAAACAAGAATGTGCTTATATGACATCAAGCACTAGCCTGGAACATACGAGAAAATAAACAATGCTAGTTCCCTAGACCTTATTTTCTCTTATTCAATCTTATTCCTTTTCTCTCTGCACTGAGCCAAATACTTGCCCATATCTCATATCATCCCAAGCAGACAGTTGTCCAAGAGTAGGCCATAAGGGTTGCTAAAGCATCATTAGAAATGGAACAAGGTGAAGAAATCTGTACTTACTAGAACACAGGGGGAGCACTTTCAGTGGGCTGTAAGATTCCCAAGGGGCATAAAAAGTCACAGCCGATGGTCCCCAACAGGCCAGTAGCAGACTGCATGGCTCGGGTTTGCTGGGTGGGGTGGACGGGCTTGGGTAGAGTGGAATTGCAGAGGTGATAGAGACCGTGAGTCCTGCCACCTTCGGTCCTGCACGCTTTACACACTCAGTCCTCAGTCTCTCTTCCAATAAACATCAAGGAAATATTTCAACACATCAATTTGAAGGAGTGTCCAATTGATGCTGGCCCGGGGTGCTTGCGTCTTCATCTGGCTATGGCCACATCAATACCCAGGCTGTTATTCCTCAGCCCCCAGGGCCCAGCTGCCCTGGGAAGCTTTTCCCGCTCTGTCTGTCCTTGACCATCCTTCCCTTCTTGGAAGTCCTGAACACCCACCAAACCCATTCCTGATAAACTTCTCACTTGGATTACTTTGTCTCCCAGTGAAAGGATGAACCTCTCAGCCCTCTGGCTCCATGGCACCTCTTTCATCACGGACTTTGTTCTTTACAACATGCATCTTGGGAATCTCAGAAGGATTCATCTTGCCTTGGGAAGATTTTGCCTCAAGTGATCAGATAGAGATCAAAATTAGCTGTGGTTTCTTCTAACGAAAAAGTTGGAAGACCACCTAGGAATGCCTTAAGATGGACTTCATCTATCTAATGGAGCCTACCAACAACAGTTGAAGAGCAAATTGTTTTGGCATGAAAATCCAAGTACCCATTTGAAGGCCCCTCCTAAAAAAATTTTAAAAGGAAAAGAGCTCATTCCTAAAGTCGTTTCTTCCCAATATAGAAGCTCCTTGAAACAAAGTTTAACCTTTCTGGGGTTCAAGTTCATTTATTCTTTGCATATAACAACTTCAGCACCTTCTTTATTTCTAAGAACAAAGGCTTGTTAAAAAGAAAAAAAGTCTCTCAAGTCTCCTTGGACATCAAATAACTCTTCAGAGGAAATGCTTTGATGAGTTAAGTGTAAATGAGTAAGAAACATATGGATTGGATTTCTCATATAACACACATGGATTTAAGAATTAAGAGGGAAAATCTTTTTGGAAAATATGGTTTGCATTTGGGTTCTGCCTACTCCACAAACACTGATTAAGCTAAAGAATATGGATTTTCCTCGGGTCTCCCTCTGCCCCTTCAGCCTCGGGCATTTGCCATCATTCTTTCCAAAGAGTAATGTCAGATCAGGAAGTCCGGGGAAGATTTTTAAATGGGGAATTTATAGATTGCTAATGTTTAAGATCCAAATAGTTTTTGTGACAGATTCTCATCCCATCAGACTGGTCCTAAAGCATTTTTCAGAAACATCTCTCTGTTTCTGCTGGCCAATGCCACTAACCAGAAGGAACTCCGAGCCCTGTGTTTTGGTGAACTGAAAACACTACCCTCTGGAAACCAGACTCTGTGGCTGGTAATCCCATTTCAAGGAGGCCTCCTCCCACCCTCGGGTAGAAGATTTTACCAGTTGTGGACTTGATGGGACATTATGCATACCCCACAAGTGGAACCCAACTGAGAAAGTTTCTTTTAGTCAGCACATGCTTTCATACAGTGTCCAAAAGGGATTATATGGGATTAGGGCTGTGAGAGCAGTTGACACTGTATGTGGCACATGGAAGGTGCTCATTATACGTTGGTTCTGCCGGGAAAACTCTGAAAATAGACTCCTATTGCCTCTGCGGATGGGAACTGCTCACCCCACACAGCCCTACTGAGGGGTGGCCTGGCTCGGCCAACAAGTCTCCATCCAAGGACACTTAAAGCTGGGTTACAGAGATTTCTATTGTACGAGCATGGGGGCTGGATGCAATGTAGGGTAAGCCCTAAGATGCCACTTTTCTCCCTATGCACAGAGAAAGCCCAGCCACGGAGGGAAAGGGGAACAAAACAGAAGCAGAGGGAGAGAAGAGAGATGACAGGCTGCACACTTCTCCTCCAAGCCAGGAATTCGTCCTGTCAGTTCTGCCTCCCAGGTGTGAGTCTCTCTTTTTTAACAGCTTTACAGAGAAATATTTCACATACATACAATTCTCCTGTTTGAAGTATACCACCCAATGGTTTTAGTATATTCATCGTTATGTGCAAGCATCATCTCAGCCAATTTTCGATTTTCATCACCTCGAAAAGAAACCCTCTACCCTTTAGCCGTCACCTCCCCTCCCATCGCCCCACCCCTTTGTCCTAGGCAACCACTAATCTACCTTCTATCTCTATAGATTTCCCTATTCTGCATTTCCATAAGGATGGGATCAAATAACATGTGGTGTTTGTGACTGGATTCTTTCAATTAGCACATTTTTTTAAGGTTTATCCACACTGTACCACGTATCAGTACTTCATTCCTTTTTATGGGTGAATAATATTCCACTGTATGGATATACCATAATTTGTTTATCCATTCATCTGTTGATGAGCATTTGGGCTGTTTTCACTTTTTGGCTATTATGAATAATGCTGCAATGAACACTCACGTACCCCAAGTATGTCTTGACCCTGGCCCCTTCTCTCTACCTCCCTGGTCTTGGCCTAAGCCACTGTCTACATGATTCCCATTCCTGCCTCCCTTTCCCACCTTTCCATCTCTCAAATCCACTCTCCACCTGACTTCCAGAAGGATCTTCTAGAAACATAAGTCAGATATTTTTGCTCCCTAGCTTATAACGTGTCAGCGAATTTCCATTGCCCTAGAAAAGAAATTCATTCCATAGTCAACAAGGCTATGCGTGATCTGGTGCCCACCATTACACTCCTTTCCTTCCCCTCTACTACACTATCCCTCGCTCACTTGCTCTAGGCTCATGGCTTTTTCTCACTTCATCAACACAACATCTACTCTGCCTGTCATGTGGCTGTCGCCTCCTTGTCCTTCCAGTCACGGCTTCAGTGTTGTCTCCTCAGAGCAGCAATCAACGATGAGCTAAGATAAAGTCAGGTCCCTCTGCCACCCTCACCTCCCTGCTATTCTTTCTCACAGCATTTGCTTTTTTTCTTCACATAATTTAAGAAGTTGGGATTTCTAGTTTACACAGTTACTTATTACTCATCTTCCCCAGTGTAAAGTCGCTTTTATTTACAACTGAATCCTCAAATCCTAGAACAGCAATGTCTGCAGTTGAAAGAACAAATGTGGGTTGTGTGAGATAAAGAGAGAAATTTGGTTTCTTACTCTAGCTTCTGGATCCAGTCCTTCCTGAGGTCTCACCTTGGGTACCATGAGACACCCCTGCGTTATGATAAGCACCTCTCTTTTCTTGAGCTAGTATGAGTGGGTTCTGTTTCCTGCAACTCAACGATCCTTGACTAATGACTTTTTTTTGCCAACTGTTCACAGGTATTCTTTCTTTTTTTTTTTTGTCACAGGTATTCTTTCAACATTACCATTGTTGGGCATGAATTGCTTTTTGAGTTTCTTTGTCTCTACAAATTTATTTCCCTAGATCTCCCCTCCTAACTTTCCAAATCTCCACCGTATTCCTTTAAAAGTGTGTCTATATTTGCACAGCCTTGTTCGTGGCAACAGTATTCACAATTGCCAAGAGGTGGAAGCAACCCAAGTGACCATCAATGGATGAATTAATAAAAAAAATGTGATTGACTGATCTCTCTCTATATCTATCTATCTATCTATCTATCTAATCTCTAATAGAGATAAAGGAAGGAAGTCCTGTCACATGCTACAACATGATTGAACTTTGGGACATTATGCCAATTAAAATAAGCCAGTCACAAAAAGACAAATACTGTATGATTCACTTAAAGGAGATATCTAAAGTATTTAAATTCATAGAAACAAAAAGTAGGGTGGTGGTTGCCAGGAGCTGGAGTGAGGGGTAAGTGGGGAGTTGTGAGAGTTTTAGTTTTGCAAGATGAAAAAATTTTGGAGATCTGTTGTACCACAATGTGAATATACTTAACATTACAATTGTACACTTAAAAGTGGTTGAGATGGTAAATTTTATGTTTTTGTTTCTTTCTACTGCAATTAAAAAAATTTCTTTAAAAAGGCATTTCTACTTCATTCTCCTTCCCTTCCTCCCACTTTCCCTCCCTCTGTCCCTTCCTGGCCGAATATCTCTAGGTCTAGGCCATGGCCCATGCTGGGCTCGGCACTAACCAAGGTGTGGGCTCTGTCTGGAGATGCTCACAGGCCCCCCAGCACATGCTGAGGAACATTCCCTATTCTGTAGAGCACATCAACAAAAGGTGGGGCCACAGCTAGAGGCTAGCTTAGTCTCCAGCATGGACTGACTGCATGCCAGGCGTTCCCTAGGAGGATGTTTCAGCCCAGCTCTGGCCTTGTCAGAGATTTTCTGGCCAAAGCTAAATTGCCTCCACTTCAGTGTTTCCACTTCTGCTTATTTCCAGTTGATTCCTCTTTGTCCCCATTGTGAATGTTGCAGGAACTAGGGTAATAGACTTAAGGAGGCTTTGGGGCATGATAACCAAGAACACTCTGTAGGAGAAAATATTTGGTACAGGAAAGATGGTACAGGAAGAACAAATTCATCCCTAAGACTCTTACTGTGTAATCAGAAAACTCCTATAATAGAAGTACTAAGTAGATTTAATTTCACTGACAGCAACTATAAAGATAATGATATTTAACATTTATTGCAAACTTACTATTTTTCTAAGGACTTAAAATATCCTATTTATTTTATCTCATAAAATGTAAGCACTACCTCTACTTACAGATGGGGAAATGAAGGCCCAAAGAGCAACCTGCCCAAGGTCACATGCCCAAGATGTGGAGCCAAGATTTGAACAAATGAACATTAAGTGCCCACTGAGAACAAATCCCTGAACTAGGCTGTAATGGAGCCCCCAAATTGGAGAGAAAGCATCCATACATAGGAAATGGCCAAAGAACAATTTAAAGTAAGTATACCTAAGCATCTCTTCAATATATATGAATGGAAGTTGAACATGTATGAGTTGACCACATATGGAAGAGAACAATAAACTGTCTAGCTGACTGTTTGAATCTTTGAATCATAAGTCTTTGAATCACAGAATCTCAGAATTGGAAGAGATCTGGGGTCATCTAATCCCACCTCCTACCCAAAGTAGAGATCTCTTCTACAGAATCTGTGGTAGTTCCACTGTCAACTTAAAGGCAACTAAGCCACTTCCTTTATTTTCCAGGCTTTGATTAGTACAAAGCTCCTATTTTTCATCAGCCAAATGTACCTTCCTTAAGGGAATTCTCCTATTGGTCCCAGTCCCCCCCTACCCCGATCTACATTCATAAATCACCTTCTGATTGTCATGATTGCCCTTCTTTGCATGGAGAAGGGAAAGAGAAGCACACATCGACCACTTACTCTGCTCCAGGACATCACAATATCCCCACTAAATAGGGATGATGATTTCTTATCTAAGGGCTCGGAAGGTCAGAGATGTTAAGAAACTTGTCCAAGGACACACAGCCTACAAATACTAGAGCAGAGATTTGAGCCCAAATTCACCTCTTTTCTACTCTTACTACATTGCCTCCCCAAGTCAGTTATCAACATGCTCTTTATCATCTCTTCTACAGACCACCTAATGTCCCTGCTTTCTTCAGACTTTCCTTAGAGCACATGTTCTCCAGAACTTTCCTGATGGTGGTCACTCTCCAACTTGTCAATGTCCCTCTCAAAATGCAACGTAAAGCTGGAATACCATTCCCAGAGGGGCCAGACCATCTTACCTGCCAGGATGGCTTCACTGACTTCAGAAGCATGGGAGCCCCATCACACATTTGCCTCGTAGAGCTACAACCCCATGTCTTCCTCCTATGAGCTAGTTTCAAGTCAGAGTTCATCTATCCTTTACTTATACTACTGATTCTAAAATTTTGATGGCATTCTGTTGGATTCCTCTCATGGTTTGTTTTGAGATAGTATTTCAATATGTTATGTAGCCTATTAGCTGCCTCTCTCACCTTAAGTTTATGGGAAAATTTTAAAAGTAGGTCTTGTCTTCAATGTTGTGATACAAGTCACTGTAAAAATGTTGACCATGCCAAGATCAAGGGCAAAGCCTCAAGACATCCTATTAGAGACTTCCAAAGAGTGGCTACTAGTTGACTAATATTCTTTGTACAGTTGTCTACCCAATTGTGAGTCCAGTGAGCTATTTTTAACCCTGTATTTCTTCATTTCCTTCACAGTTTATACAATAGAAGACTTTGTAAAACACCTTGGTGAAATTTGCCCAAACCATCCTTTCTCCAAGTGCGTTCTGTGGAACATTTGCTCAGTACAGTATTTTAAATATATTTTAAATAGGTTTCTTTGGTGCAGGATTTCTCAGAACCTTTAATGTGTTAATATGCACTGGGGGTTCTCAAAGTTGAGGTGGGTTTTTTTTTAATCATGTAAAATTATTTTTAGCTTAGATGGGATTTGTACTCTGATATTTGATCTCCCAGTCTGGTAATCCTGTGAAAAAGGACACATTAGCCTTCTATGGTTTGTTTGTAGTGAACCTGTGTTAATGCTCAGTGATTAATGTTTTCTTCTGTAAGGACGGTCACAGACCATCTTTAATAACTTGTTCTGGAACTTTACTGTGGATTAATGCCAAGTATGTTGATCTGTAGTTTTCAAAATCTACCTCTTTCCTCCTCTCTCCTAATGACGCTTTCTTGTTTCTCAAGGTTGACCCAACAACAGCTCTAAAATTCAGCACCACGTTGACACGATATTTACCTAGAGTTGACATTTCTAACACAGGTAGGTGCTGTGTTGGGCTCTGAGTCCCTTCTACCAAGGAAGGTTCTGCCTTTTGCCAGTTTGTATATCATACTATTGATGGGAAACATATAAAGAAAATCTTGAAAATAACTCCCTCGTGCTCAAGGTAGAGTCCTGACTCTGCATCAGACTTGCTTGTTTCTCCCACTGCTTCCCATGGACCTCCTGCCTCCTTTTTGCTAATTCATGGCCATTTCCTTCTAGAACCTGCTGGATGATCTCTCACTTCATTTAGGTTCTTCCTGACCAACCTCATCTCACTCTTTCTATATTCCTGCATCATGCATGTGTTGACTTGCCCTGTTTTCTCTATCATCTTTTCATTCAAGAATTCATTCATCCAACAAATATATTTACTGTGTTAGGTGTTGGGTATCGAAGAGTGAAAAACAGTCTTGGAGTCAATAATCTGGCAGGGAAGACAGATGTTGCACAGGAAGTAAGAGTTACAAGAGGAGGTGGACAGCGCTGTGGGGGTGGTAAGCTAGGCTGGTGTTGATGAAGGTCTTCCTACCAAAGCAATGTTCTAATTGAGAACAAATGGATGTGGATGAGTCTACTAGGGGAATAGTGGGAGGCAGGATGTGATGGGAAAGACCCTGGTGGATATGCAGGTGATAAAAACAGGCCAGAATGGCTGGAGGGCAGAGGTGAGGGGGACACGGTTCACAGGAGGGCCAGAATTTGACTCACGAGCCATAGTAAAGAGCAAAGAGAAATCACAGAAGGATCTGCAGCAGAAAAATAAGACCTAATAAATGTAATCAGACTGAACTCTTTTTTCAAATAGTGGATATCAATCTTTTGTTCTCCTTTCTTGTCCTACACATGACTTGCAAAAACTCTCCCTAACTCCTTTTAAAAAATTGTCCTTAACACTTTCCAAATAGCAGCCCAGGCTTTGGCTGCTTCGGATACGTGACTTTTCCATGGGTTCTGTGCTTTTATAAGCATCCCTGGCTATCTATGTGCTTTCTGTTCTTGTATGTACCTTTTAAAATTCTGAACTTGTTAGTGATGGAAGGCTTCTGAGGGTGGAGCTGGCTCACTTACTTCAGTAACTTATAGGAGGACATGGTGGACGAGGGCGGGAGCACGGGAGCATGGAGTCAGGCCCCCCCCACCCCCAAACCCTAGCTCTGGTGCAGCCAGCTCTGTGACTCTGACCAAGTTACTTGACTACTCTGGGCCTCTGTGTCTTCTTTCTTCTTTCTTTTCCTTCCTTCCTTCCTTCCTTCCTTCCTTCCTTCCTTCCTTCCTTCCTTCCTTCCTTCCTTCCTTTCCTTCCTTCCCTCTTTTTTTCCAATTTCTTTGTCATTGTGATAAGACATACATAACATAAAATTTACCATTTTAAGTGTATAGTTCAGTGGTTTTTAAATATACCCAAAATGTTGTGCCACCATCATCACCATCCATCCCCGGGACTCGCTTTACCTTATAAAACCAAAACTCCCTCCCTATTAAATAACAACTCTCCATTTCCACCTTCCCCTCGGCCTCCGGCCACCACCCTTACGCTTTCTGTCTTTGTGATTTTGGCCACAGTGCTTCCTGTCAGTGGAATCTGACAGTATTTGTCCTCCTCCGAGTGGCTTAGTTCACTCAGCATAATGTCCTCAAGGTTCTTCCGTGTGGCCGCATAGTGAGCATTCTCTTCCTTTTTAAGGCTGAACAGTATTCCATTGTACGTCTGTACTGTTTTCTTTATCCATTCATCTATCCAGAGACACTTGGGTTCCTTCCATGTTTCAGCTATCGGGACTAGTGCTGCTGTGAACACGGGTGTACAAATCTCTCTTCAAGACTCTGCTTTCAATTCTTTTGGACATATACCCAGATCTACCCCGTGGAATTGCTGAATCATCCGGTAGCTCTATTTTTAACTTTCTGAAGAACCACCATACTGTTTTCCACAGAAGTCACACCGTTTCACGTTCCCACCACCATCTCACAAGGGCTCCAATTTCTCCCCAGCCTTGCTGACACTTGCTCTTTTGTTTGTTGTTTTGGATGGTAGCCATCCTAATGGGTGAGCGGGGCACCTTGGGGTCCCGACCTGTGAACCGCAGGGGTTTCACGGCAGGCTAACCCTGAGCCCCTTCCTCCGAATGTCTCCTGCCTTCTTCCACCAAGTGTGTGTGTGTTACAACATGAAGGTTTGGTCACACGGGCTCTTCGCCATCCACAACCTCCTTCTTGAGCCGTTTGCGAGGCAGAGTTGGACTGCAGAAACAGCATCTGGGAGCAACTCTCTTTGGACTGGAAAGGAGGTGAAAATGTGCTATCCTATGTCATTTCCTCAGCCATCTTTTAATACAGCCCAGTCTTCTGGCTTCAATCAGCAGGAGGGATCGGTAGGCTGATTACGGGATTGGAATCTTCCAGAATGGCAGGTCAGCCTCTCGCTGCAGCCAAGGGAGTGATTTATTTTTGGCTCAGTTCACCCCAGAGAGAAGTCGGATTCGCACAGACACTTGCTCAGAAGGGGCGGATGTTGCACGTGGCTTTCTTGAGGAAACACATAAGTGCTTTATCCAGGGGATAAAACATTTTACTCAATGGTCTGTCAGTGCCTGTTTGGAAAGCTTGTGGTAAGCAGATGCAAGAGGGAAGAACATTTTCGTTCAAAAACAAAAATAATTCCCCACACTGAACTGGTCACAGCAGGATAAAGTTAGCAGGATGAAAGAGAACTATTTCACTTTGGGGAGACCCACCAATGGAAAGGCCTTTCTTTTGGGGGGGGTCTTTTCTCACGAAAGCAGTAACCGGGCCTGGCAAGATATGGAAAGAACATCTTCCCTAGACGCCCGGCAGCCCAGCCTCTGTGGCTCCAGAAAGAACCCCCAAGAACACTGCTGTCACCATCTGAGAACCAGAGGGGCTGCAGGTCTCGTCAGGAAGGAAGCGGCCTACGTGGGAGCAGGAACTCCTCTGTAAACTGTCAGATGTGATGAAACACATCCAGCCAGCTCCTTCCAGGGAAAGAACCAGAACCCTGGGAGACAGGGGATCTGTGGCAGCAGAACTGTGTCGTTCTGCTTTCGTAACCTGGCACCAAGCTGTTCCGGGCAGCGGACAGAGCTGCCGAGAGGGCAAAGGGCACGAGGAGTGGGGGCGGGAGGGGGTAAAGCTTAACTCTTCCCTTCTGGGGTTGTGCTTAGGGGAATCTCCTGGACGGATTAGCTGGTTCCCCGCAGTGATGGATCCTGAGGCCCCAAAGGAGGACTCATCCTGAAGGACGGAGTGACTGGCTGGTGAACCGGGCTCCATTTTGATTTTCTCATTTCCTTTTGCAGGTTTAACTTACAAACCTCAGTCCAAATACAAGGCTGGCTGTGTTGGTCAAGGTTCTCCAGAGAACAGAACCAATAGGTTATCTCTATCCCCATCTATATCCATCTTTATGAGACTTGCTGGGAATTGGCTTACGTGGGTATGGAGGCCGAGAAGTCCCACGACCCACGGTCCGCAAGCTAGAGAACCATGAAAGCTGGTGGATGGTGTGATCCAGTCTGAGCCTAACGGCCTGAGAACTGGGCATGTGTGTGTGGGAGGGCGTGGGGGGAAGTCGTGGTCTGAGTTTGAAAAGCCCGAGGACCAGGAGCAATAACGTCCGAGAAGATGGATGTCTGGGCTCAAGCAGGGAGAGCAAATTCGCCCTTCCTTCACCTTTTTGTTCTATTCAGGCCTTCAATGGGTTGGAGGATGCCCACCCACGTTAGCGAGGGCCATCTGCTTTACTCAGCCTGCTGATTCAAATGCTAATCTCTTCCACAGACACCCTCGCTGACACACCCAGAAATAACGTTTTACCAGCCGTCTGGGCCTCCCTCAGCCCAGTCAGGGGTGACACGTAAAATTAACCACCCCACTGACCTAGACATTTTCTTTGGCCACCACCGCTGGGATTATCTTCAGTTTCTGTTGAAATTACTTAAGATGTCCAGAAATGGAATCTTCTGGCAGAGACAAAAGATTGAGACCTGAAGTGGACGTGATCCGGGGGGCCAAAATGTACACTTCCACTTGGGCGTTTTCGAGAACCTTAGCCCTCTCGCCCATGTCCTAGGTGCGGTCTGGCTGGTCCCACCCTCGAGCTGAGCCTAGCGTTCTGTGAATCCAATGTGGTCGGTCCACAGGAAGTGACAAGAAGATGTGAAGGGCGGGTGTGGGGGTGAATAGGTGCTTGTGAGAGGATGTGCTTCTGTGGGTGGACACGATTGTGACTTTAAGTGCCGTTCTCGCACACTCACTGCTCCGCTGTCAGCTTCCTTGCTGACCACACATGACTTTAATAGATTCCGACTTGGGCTATGATAACAGTGGCTTGGGAACTCGGAGACTCTGGGTGTTTTTTCAGCTTTTACCCAGCCTTGTGAGCAAGGTCGAGGTCAGGTTTAAGGGGAAAAGTGCTGAAGGCCAGCACAGCAATCCCAGGCGCCGTCGTCTGTGGTCTGAGATGGGTAAGGGGGATTCACATGGTCACCGAGCGGTTCCTGCCCGCCTCAGCAGAGCGGAGAGTTGCTTGTGCCCGGCTTGTGAAATCGGAGCTGGAGCTGACCCACCACTGGCATGAAAATTCAAACCCGCACCACCCTTTGGTCTTCTCTATGACTGTGGCTGTCCTCATTGCTAGTGGCAGCAGTAAGAAGTCTGTTCCCAGCGAGAGCGCAGAACCTTGACTGATAAGAGGCACAGGCAGCGAATTTCAAAAATCTTACAGGAAAACCCCCTCCTAGAGAGTCACAACTGGGTGACACAGGCGTGCTAAGTGAGAACACCAGGGTTTGGAGGGGGACGGCGTGGCACTGGGTCAGCAGGAAAAGTGAGGGTATGTGACAGTCACCTACCATTCCGTCCCCCTGTGAAGAGTGGCTTCCAAAGTACTTGGCCAGTGAGTCATCAGAAAACTGCTCTCTCTCATTCGTATTTCAGCGGGGTATTTCACGGCTCTCTGTTCTCCCTAGAAATGTGGTGGTGGTAGGGGGAACCCAGACCCTTAGAAATCAAAGCCATATGCATACCATATTAAAAAAAAACAACAACAACAAAAAACCCAGGCCATTCCATTATTGCTGACCCTAGGAATTCAGTATTTATAATTTACATTCTTTCCCATACTTCGCTGTTTTTCAGAAGTGAAGAGCAGAGGTTTACGGCCTCACCAGATCATAAATCAGATTCCTGAGGGTAGAGGGGGCGGCTACAGGCTGAGGAACTGCCTTCTGACAGTGTGCAGAATGCGTCAAAACACCAGGAAGAGAACCCAAACAAAGATGGGACCCGCTTCAAGGAATGACATCTTGACTCATCGGAGGCCACACAAAGCGTGGATGATGCCAGAGTCCATCTCCTCACACAACACTAGTTACCCCTTCCACCCAGCACGCAACCAGCCAAAATCACACGGGGAGCCAACCTGTGGAGGGCGGCTTGGAGGTTCGGCCATCCCTGACACAGTGGGCACCCAAGAGAGGAGTCACACCGTCGCCTTCCAGGGGGAGGGCTGACAAGGGTCTGGGCTTCCCCATCTGAGCAGGCTTCTCATTGTCCACGTGTCTGCCACGGATGCTGGCTGGAAGCAAGGTGGGGGCAGGTCCGTGGAGGCTCTGGTCTGGCAGTGGGGCCTAAGACCTGTGCACAGGAAATCAAGTCAAGGAGCCCGAAGTGGAAGGAGCATCAGGCTCTGGGCTGATCCGACAGCCTCTAATGGCTCTGTGCTCTAGGGTTAAATATTTACCCTTCCTAAGCACCATGACCCCAGAAAATGGGGATAACATCACCGAACTCACTGGATTCAAAAAGAACACACACATACATACATACACCTGAACCCACGGGGCAGGTGAGGGGCGGTTTCAGGGAGGCCCTTTTCCCCTGGAATTGAAAATGCCATCCTGGGGCCTGGCTCATGAGCAAAGCCAGCTGAGTGCCACTGCTGCCCTAGGAAGATTCAGGGCAGCGAGGGATCCTAAGAGCCCCACCTGGAGGTCTTTCCAAGGTTCCCAGTCCTCTGAAAGCCTGTCTGGAAGATATGTTAGCAGCGGCCCTTAAACCCGCCCCCTTGCTCCTGGTCTGGATTTTGTCCACTCCAAAAGAAGGTAGAGGATTCTAAACATTTTGAGAGCTGGAGATCTTTCTTAAGCCTTTCCTGGGTTGCAACCGTAAAATACCTAACACCTAACCATAATGTATGCAGTCGGATTGACGAGGATGAGCAAAAGCAGCCCTCTGTCAAGCAAGTGGGAAGAGTTATGGTTTACAGTCCGGATTTTCTAGTATGGATTGTTGCACAAACCCTGCCTGCGATTTGACACCATAATTGAGGCTATTCTTTGTATCCTTCAGATATGAAAATACAGTATTTTGGTTCTTTAGTCTCCGATTTGTCTACTTTTAAAGGCAAACAAACCTTATTTCCAGTGGTTTGTAAAAGCACGAGTCGCCTTTCCTGAGCATCCAGAACGGGGTTGGGGGGGAGGGGGTAGACACAGCCCTGGGGGCAGGAGGCCACGCAGATCTAAGAAAACCTTCCAGACACTGTGCGACATTATCAGTGCCCACAACTTGCAGGCCCTCTGAACGTGTTTTCAAAGCCTTCCGATAACAAAGAAAAAATAATTAATACCTGGGGCACAAGAGGTTCACACATGAGCCCAAAAGGGCTGAGGAAGTTGGTGGTGGGCTGCATCAGCCGCGAAAGCAAACCTCTTGGGCAAATTCTGTTTTCTTGAATGATGTTCCTGTCCTCACTGGGTTTATGACAAGGGGATGGATTTGCCAAAGCTCTTCTCCTTGCTCCAAGAGGACAAGAATGCTGGGGACTTTGGAGTCCCTTTTGCCAACACTGCCCGCAGGAAGCTTGCCTGCACACCGCCCGCCTCCCCCCCCCCCCCCCGGGCCAGCCAGCCAGGGTGCCCTGTACATTGATACCGATTTTCAACCACAGTATCACGATGTATAATAAAAACTAAGCTTAGCCCTGGGAGGCCTTGGAGCTACTTGGACCTGTTACAGATCCTTAATGGTGTGAGACTTTAACAACAAATATTTTCTTATACAACAGGCATCTTCAAAATCTACCCAACAAAGCTGCAAGGAAGGGAATGTCAAGATAGACAAAGTCACAGATGAATTTCTGAAGTGGATTAAAGGTGGTCTTTAGTAAACAGGGGAGACAAGGAAGATTTTTATAATTCAGCATTCTAACAAACCAACAACAACAAAAAAATCACGTGCAACTGCTCTTTTCCTTCTTTGGTTGACATTCATAAATGATTCCCCTGAATTCACAGAAAATAGGAAAATAAAAAAGCCATAAGTATTTATTGCACCAAAAATAATGCCAAAGTTCCAATTCAAATTTTTTGTGACTATCACCTGTGATAGTCTTAGCATCATGTTTATAATAAAATAGGATCAAGAGAAGGTTGTAAAAACTGAATTATTATGGGCTAGCAACAAGATTCTGCAGCCCATCAGTCTTAGCTGTGGCCAAAGCCGACCCTTGCGAAGCACGGAATCTCAAATATGACCCTTGCAAAGGCACACACACATGTGAAGGAAAGACTTGCATTTATGATGGACAGAAGTCTTGGCTCTCCTTACATCTTAATTTCAATCACATAAGTGGGATATACACTAGGGATGACAACGGCCTGCCTGTGGGATTCCTGCCTTCTCGGACAATAAGAACGCTATAAATCAAAGCCAGCTGGTGAACACTGTGGTGGGCCCGGGAATTCTGCAGGAGGCGCTGAGCATAATTCAAAGAGCACACAAGTCAAATCCCCTGTGTTTAGCGTGCTCACTTCAGTCCGGTTTTCAATGGTGAACTGGTGATTCTAGTCCACCCTGCATTTAGCCTCCCCCTGCCCTCCCCCAAGTGCACTCTTAGAAACAAGTGAAACAATCCAGTGCCCACTTCCAAAAGGAGATCCTGGACAAAAAGAGCTACCGCTTACAGACGCAGCTTCAGAGGGGAGACCTCTAGGGCGGAACCTGATGCATTTGGTAAAGAATTTTATTTTATGTCTCCTGGGTGAGTACTGTACTCATGAGCTCACTACAGAAGTTGTAGTGAAAATAAGGCTTGCATTTATGGGATGTCTTTTAACATCACGATGCTTAAGAGGTCAATGAAATGTTCTAGGGTCATTGCTGGAGCAGTTGGGCCAAGTCCTTTTCAAACGGTGAAAGCAGACACAGGGAAAGCAGGGAAAGGCCATGGAAAGACCAAGAATGACAAAAAGGGAAAGGTATCTAACACTCGGCACAGTGCTACTTATAGAGAAAAAGACGTGAAACATTCTTTGTGCATTATGTCCAAAACAACGATCGATGTCTTTTAAGAGAACGGTTTGCAAATGGCGAATGGGAGATGATTTGCAAACAAATCGTTTCCGATATTAAATGATGCCTTGGATCTATTTCCATCAATGAGAGGTCCATTTCCACAGAAACAAGTGGAAACGTGGGCCAAAGCCAGCAGTATGGTTTCTAGGAGGAAAGGCAGCTGAGGTTCTGGCCAGCCATGGAAAGCGCTGGTTTTGTAACCATTGTGTCAAGAGCTTTTACTGAAAGGGGAAAAAAAAGAAAGTTTAAACTCAAAGAGCAGGCACAGACAGTATCTGAGGACTTTGCTGGGATTTCAGACAAAGCCACGGAGGGAAAATAGTCTCACGTGCACTTTGCTTTTCGGATGCCCCATGGGACAGTCAGCCACCGTGGGGTGACAGGTGCCTCCCTCTGAGCTGGCCTTGGAGAAAGGAACACACTGCATCCGTCTGACCGAGCTATGAATTAGGAGTGTTCAAGGGCCAGGCCCAGCTCTCCCAGAAAATGAACTTGGAAACACTCCGTGATGTGGGCCAGGCGCACAGGAAGGAGAGTCGAGGCAGACCGTGTCTATGACACTGTGATATACTTGGGCACTCGGTGCTCGGAAAAGCAGAACGCATGGGGAAATGAAACAAACTCCCCTACTTGCAAAGAAAGTATGTGCTATACCTGTTTTAAAAATGCTTCTTTGATGGGCTCTCGAAGTGTAGACGGGTTTTTCAATGAGCACCGCTGCTGTCTCAGCCCTTTCTGGGAAGAACGGAGCTGCCGTGCAGACCCCATGTGAACATGGAGCCGGGGGGAGGGGGGGGGAGGGCATCACAGCCGATTCCCCCAGTCCTGGTGCCCACAGAACGAACACAAGTGCCCCTCCACTAGCAAGGCACCCAGCCACTGCAGCCAAGTCTGGACGACGCTCTCAACCAAGGGGTTGCCGGAGGCCTGGGGCACAGGACGTGACCCCGACTTTGCATGACTCATTTCACCCCTTCACCCCGCCCCGGAGTTCCTCTGCAGAAAATAAAAACATGACACTTCTAGGGTGAAAGATTTCTTTAAAGGGGGAAAAGACATTGAAAACTCTGCTCTGTGAAATGAAGGAACAGGAGGATTTCTTTTGGCAAATATTTAGATCTCTAAGCCAATCAGCTGAGTACTGCCCCGTTGTCAGAGGAAAAAAATCCGACTAGGTGGGTGTAACTGTCACCACATGAACACACAATGACGAACTCGGTCTCGTAGGCTCACCCGGCGATCTGAGGAGACAGAACGTGGGTCTGTACGCCCTCTAAAATACGCATCTTTCCTCTCTTCTCACTGTAGAGAGCACGTCCGCGCTCCTATCACCCTAAGGTCACCTGAAGAATACTGTGATTGCTTACAAATGGTGAAAAATACCAACACGATGCGAAGAAACGAGCATTTTACAGAGACTCATCTTTGATGGACTTTAACGTGAATCATTTTATTTAAAACAGGACTCCATCAGAGGTGGTGAACTATCGGGGTAAGTAAACGTTCTAGAGCATGGCACGGATGGAAGGTAATACTCACCAGCACCTCACATGGGACTAAAAGACAATGTCAGCCACGCGGCATGGAGGGAAAACCAACACAATGCAGAAGGCACCTGGCTGGGAGAGAAGCCCGGTGTGCGCCGCCCGGGAGCCCCGCTTCCGAGCACTGTGGCTGCGTCGGGACAGACGACGTTGGGAACGAACGGAGCGGGTTCTGACCTGAAGCCCTCGGAGCCTCTGTGGGTAGCGACCCTTCTCTCAGACCGGCTTCCACCCCCCGCGCGCGGTGTAAGGTCCTCAAGAGGGGACGCGTTTGCGAGAGAGTGACACAGACGCCCTCCCCCGGGGAGGGAAGCGCCCTCCTCAACTCAATTTCAGCAGTGGCTTCTAACTTAAAACCAAATACTAACGACGATAAAATAAAAGAATGGGGGCCTAACCTGGGCCCATCGATCCAATGGGAGAGGCAGATTCCTAAAAATAAAGACCGGTCACCAGTCCGAACGTGCCGCGAACGCCCGCCTCCGCGCCCCGCGACCGCAGGACACGCCAACGCAGCGCTGCCCCGGGCGGCGGGGAGGGAGCCCCCGCCCGGCCACGCTCCGCACGCCTACCAGTGACCGCATGCCAAGTGCTGAAGTTGGAAGAGACCCCGAATTGGCAAAGGATCCCGGGCAATGAGCTGCCCCGGGGTGGCCGGGTCTGTGGGAAACAAGACTCACGCTCTCAAATAATGACCCCCGAGCCCCCTCTCCTCGTCCCGATGGCTCTGCATGTTTGCCCTCCGCACGGGGAGGTCCACACCATTCCGTTTCCCCTCTCAGTTCTAGGCACTCTCTGGGACATCTGCGATGAGCCGGGCTCTTTTCATTTCTTTCCCACTCCGTTGGTGACTTTTGACTTGGAATGTCGATTCCTTCTCCTGGAAGAGTGGCTCTCGTTGTTGCCTGGGTGCTTGGGTGGGCTGTCGTCAGAACCTGGCCAAAGGAAGGAGAATACGCGGTCACCGTGGCTGTGCGGGGGCTGGGGGCTCACGCCTCTGATTCTCGGCTCTCCCTGCTCCGGAGGTCCCGGGCCTGCCCGAAGGGCGGGCTCTTCTGCTGATACTTGCACTCCATCTAGTGGCCTTGTGAACACAGGAAGGCAAGGCCCAGAAACCCAGCACCACGCTGGTACGGCCTCCTGCCTGTGCAAGGAGATGGGGCGGCGGAGGGGGGTCCCTGAAGAATTTTTACATTCTCGCTGTGTGAGGTGGATTGCACTCACGGCCATGGGCTCCAGAAGGGAGAGAACAAACGAACTCAAAGCACAAGGAAGCACAATGACCCCACAGGGGTGTCGAGTCTACTCTCATAACCAAGGGAGGCATCGCCCAGATTTCCACGCCCTGACCCGTTTACACACTAGTTTCTACATCCCCCCACTGAAAGGATTCCTGACGCTACAAAATTAAAGCTATTACGCCCTCTGCCGTCTGAGCCACAGAACAGTTTTAAAAACCGGGCCCCTGCTGCCCAAGGGCGCTCTGGAGCCTCCCCCTGAAGATGCCACACACCTTCAGCCGCTCTCGGGCTGCAGGGACATCATCGTCTCTGGCACACTTACTGTCTGCTTGGGACCTCAGAGGAAAACTTTCACATCAGCGGGAGGCTTGAGCAGCCAGCAGGGGTCAGCCCGGTGGAGGGTGCAAGCGGGGGCGCGGGGTGGGGGTGGGCCTCCCAGGGAGTGGGGTGTAAGGAAGGCTTGGGCCTCAGGGCCTCAGGCTGGCTCTGTCCCCTGAGGCTGGGCACATGGCCACCCTCCAGCCCCGCAGTCGAGCCACACAGTTCTCTGCTCCACGGCTCAGATCCAGGCCCTCCACCACGACTGCCACTGAAAACATAACAAGGTCCCAGAGTTTTGGTCTCCATGGCAAAGCCGTTTGGCTTAGTCCAAGGGATTCTTTCACCACGCTCAAGTTCTCCTTTTTTTGAACTATTCTACCTTTCATTTAAACATATCTTTACCACTGCTTACTTCCCGCAGTCTGCTTTTCAATGGAGAAGGGCTTAGAAGTGCCAAGAATCGATCTGTAAGGAGATGGTTCTGAATGAGGGAGCCCCAGGGAACCCATCGGCCCACTAGTATCAGCATTCCAAAACAGGGTGCCCATCCACTCTTTGATTCAGCAGTCTCAGAAAGGGCGCCCGGCCACTCAGCGGAGGGCGTGCTCGCCTCTTCCCTGGAAAGAACTCTGAAAAGCTTGACCCCCAAAAAACCTCAGGAAAGCAATGCCAGTGGTAGTGCTTTCCTCTCCGTGGGACCACGGTTCCTCTGAGCAATTCTGTGAGCTCAAAGTCATGGTCTCCAGCATTCATAATTCTCTCCCCTCGGCCAAGACGTCCAGTCGGCTCAGGAGAACTGACGAGAGATGACTGTCCAGTGGAGCCTCCTTGGTATCATTCCACAAGCCTAATTCTTTAAGACAGCCAGGTGGCCCCAAATCTTTCCAAAAGGCTCCCTGCAGAGGCCAGTGGGAGATCCCTGGCTCCACTACCGAAATCTCTCTTACACTGATCTGCCTCTTGAACAAATACAATTAAACCAATCCACCTCTTCGGAGAGACCTCACCTCCCGGTACATAATTCTTCCTAACCCTTTCCACTCATGACCACAGCCAGGAGGAAGAACATTCCCATCAGGCTGCCTGAGACGGGGGCAGGCCCTATGACATTTTCCTGTCTCAGAAGAGGCAGAACCACACGGTGCCTCTACTCATGAGACCAGTCTCATGAGGCAGAACCCGCCAATACTTGGCAGGTTTCATGAATAGGTAACGGATGACATGTGATGGGCAGGTCTGAGAGCCTTCGGGGTGTACATCTGTCAACATTCAGAGGATAATCTTGTTTCCAAATCTCCTTACTGGGCCTTGGGAGGAAGAGAACCCAATACAGTTTTTAAACAATGAGTAAGAGAGAGATACCTTTTGAGCCTTTCCCATGAGACCAGGAGATGTCTGGACTGTAGGTGCCATCTTCACACTCTGAGTATGTCTGGGGAGAGAGGCGGATTTAGTGATGGAGCTTCAAATACTCCCTGGGGTGGGGGTGGGGTGAGGGGATGGGGGGGGTGGGGGAGGCAGGGCCGGCAAGCGAGGCTGCTCTGCCCCTGTGTCCCCGGCAAGCGGCAGAACCTCCTCACACTTCTGTTCCTCAGCTATAAAACCACGACTCTCTCCCAGGGGCTACAGTGTCAATCTTCTAGAAAGTACCGTCAGTTCCTCAGACTTGAGGGGTAAGTCAAAGATGAAAGCTATATTTTACTGAAGAAGATATGACACTTTGCGGTAGACTACCAACGTGGCACAGCATTTTCAGCCCGTGAACCATAATCCCTGTGTCTTCTATGAGGCAAGGCAGGGCGGGCGTGTGATGAGGGGGAGCCCCAGGCTGGGTCACAGAGAGGCCCGCACAACGTCCAAGAGCCAGGAAGAAAACCCAGCCTTCCAAACACCGGTCCAGGGCTCTCTGTGCAATTTTATTTTTAAACAGACCTATAACTGGGTTTTAAACCCCTTGCAAAAGAAGGATAGAAATAGTGACCGATTGAGCAGGGCCCTCGCAAGCATGGGCAGCCACTGACAGGGGACGAATCCTGAACCAGTTACGTTTCTGCGGCGGCCAGGACTGAAGGCGCGTGCTCCCCGTGCTGGCCACGCCATGTTCTCAGATGAACGCCGCCCCCGGCCCCCAGAGCTCCAAGCAGGACATGATCATTTTAAAGAGGGATCCTTCCATACCTTTTCTCGGTGACCATAGTGCTCTGCGTACCAAACCATGCCATAGAGACACAGGAAGGTGGTAAAAGCCTGCAAGAGAAAAACAAGCACATTTCACACACCGTGTGGCACCAAAAAAATCCCATTTCCCGGGATTTCAGGGTTTCGACAGTAATGCATACAAGATGGCTCAATGTGGCTTTGCCATCTCTCCCAGGACGCTGGTTACACAATGGCAGAGATGAACCCGGGGAGATGAGAAGTGTGTGTGTGGTGTGCGCGGGGAAGGGCATCCCCCAAAGCTTTAGACAATAGGCACGATCAGACCATAGTGACTACTTATGATGCTGATAATCAGAATGCAAGATCATTTCTCGATGGCGGATAAGGTGGGAAGCATTCTTGGCACGCTTTGCAGGTGTGCCTTGAGAGGACGTATATGATTTTATATACTTTATGTCTGGTTCTCGTGACCTGTCCTCTGCCGCCAGCACTAGGAAGTTACAAGGTCAGCTTCTGTGGGGAAGAGGAGTTGTAAATGAGAAAGGAGTTCCACTCAGTATGGGATCACAGTGGTGCCAGAGGGCATCGAGGACTGATGCCCCGGTGTCTGAGTGGGGGGCAGGCACAGCGGGACACTGCTGCCCCTGGCTCTGCACTGCCTTCTCAGCTCTGTTTTGATCTCAGTGGCCCCGCCCCAACCCCAGTTCTGGTTGCTTTTGTTTTTCTTCTGTAAGTCCACAGGAAAACACAGAGAAAACAAAACCGCTTTGGAAGCAAGCCCCGGGTGAAATGGGAAGGGAGTGGTCCGCGCGTACCCAGGGGCAGGGATAACATCTACTTCCCCTGATGACTCCCCACCCACCTTGCACCGCGCCCTAAATTATACTCTAATTTAAGCAAAGAATAGCATCTACAGAAATCCAAGGTCTTCAAACATGCCAAAGCACTAAAAACCAGGGAGAACTTCTGGTTGCCTTGCTGGAGCACCGAAGGAGGGGGGGAACGAGGACAGCTGAGTCCCCGCCAGGCCCTCCAGCCAGGCCTGACCTTCCCACTGTAAGTGAATCACCAGAACAAAACAAAACGACTGCATCTGTGTCTTCAGAATGCCTTGCCTTAGCAACTCGCGGACACCAGAGCGCCCTCACTGTGTGCCCTCCGTCTCTTCCCTGCATTTCCTGTTGGGAACTGTCACCTAGAGCCAACCATACGAACAGTTGTAAAATCAGAGTAGAACATTCTCTTCTTGAGTACGTTTAATTCTTTCCGAGAATCGTAACTTCAGATCCCAAAGGGCTGCCTCAGATAGCACTCATTTCCACTCCTCTTGTTTCACAGAATAGGAATGAAGGTTCAGAGAGCTGAATGGCCTTTTCAAAGGCACGCAGCTAATATGTGGCGAACTGGGGCCTGCACACAGGTCTCTTGCTATTCCTGGATCCAAGTTTTACTGATGGCTGTAGAGATAAATACTGATTTTATGTCTATACATCCTTATACCTCTATCCATCCAGCCATCCATCCGTTCACCCACCCCCGGAGAAAGAAAAGCATCCTGGGAACAGCCAGGACCGGCAGCATCCCTCTGCACGGCCCCCGGACTCCAGGGGGGAGCTGAGCCCGCAAGGAAGGCAGGGGCCTTGAGTTCTCATCCGTTCTCATCACCGCACGGAGCAGTCTGGCTCTGGCCCAGCTCTTGTCAGTCAACCTCGTTTACAGAGCATCTGTTGGGTACACAGTGTCGCCTTAAGTGGAAAAAGGACAGGAGCTCGAGTGCTCTGGAGGGCCTGCCTCTACGTCCATGAAGTGGGAATACTGGTGTGGCGGAGACAACATGAAACGGAAGACCCACTGGTTCGTTTTATTTTAAAGCCACGTGCAAGCTGGCATACATCCGCAGACGAGGGATTTAAAGAAAAGAAAGCTCTTATCCTTTCCCATCAAAAAAGATAATGAATGAATACATTAAGATGATAAAATGAAAATAACTTCTAAGCTTTAACATATTCTAGGACTTGCTCAAGATTTCTAACATACAGCCCCATGAAGTGTACCATTTTCGGGGCATGGAAAGAGTGGGGAGGCCTAGAGGATTTGCAGGGTGTCAAGCTTATGGATGTGTTTGCTCCTTTACAAAGAGCAAAACAGACTGCCCTAGGTTTGGGGGTGGGGTTGGGGGGTTGGAGCCAGGTTCCACCTCCCCAGACCAGGAGGCTGGCCAGATAGCTGTCACGCCATTAGCCTAAGGGGCGGTGAGCACGGGGCTGGCTGCAATTGCGAATTCTGCCCACTGGAGGGCAGGAGTGTGGCGCTCCGCCTTCCCCAGCCCTGTCCCTGAGGGGGGGCGGGGTGCAGCTGGGGCTTTGCAATTTGCGAGCAGGCAAACACTGGCAGATGGTGAGCGACAGGTGCTTATCATCACAATCGCCACACAATGGGCCTGCCGCGGTGGCCAAATTCACAAGTTCACCTGGGTACTTACAGACCCACTTCACACTTGTCCCAGGAGACAAAGCTTGTAATTTATAGGTTTGCAATCACACCTGTGAAAACCCACTTAACATGTCAAGGTCTGGATTTAAAATAGCAATTGTACCGATTTTGTTTAAAGAAAGGGAAAGGAAGAAAAGAGAAAGAAAAACATGTGGGATGAGGGCCAAAGCAGCACACAACCATTGGTGTGGAGGCAATAAGGGCGTCCTAAGACCTGGCTTGGCTTCTGGTTAGAGTAAGGAGCAGGCAAATTGACGACGCCTGATCAGACAACTGCCGAGGAGAAACTTATTAACCAGCATACGGGATCTCTGCATTCATCTCAAAGTCTGGATCCGTTCTCTGACCAAGCAGGGGGAATTATTAGGGTCTTTGTTTCTCTGAGTAGTAAGGAAGGCCTGGCCACACTTAACTCTTACTGAATAAGGTTCGCCTCCCTCCTGAGTTTGAGATCTATCTTGATGTTTAATAAAGGCCCTGAATATGGGCAGTGGGGACCCCTAATCAACCCAGCCAATGGCCTCTGTTCAGGCCAGGTCCCCCTCCGTGGCACTAGTAACGCTGATAACACTCATCAGGTGATTCTGCTTCGTCTTCAAAGGCCTGACCTCCTGGGGCTGTTTCTCAGGCCCAGCCTCCTAAATGCGGCTGCTCCAAAGAATCCCATCCTCGGCCAGTTTTTCCTGCCCCCGCTCTGTTCCCCTGACCTAATCCAGTGGCTCCAACCCCGCCCTGTGCACCAGTGGCCCTCACCTCGTGCGCCTCCACTGCTGACCAAGTCTTCCCTATCTTACTGGATAGACTGGAGTATCCAATGATACAGCACATCTTGGCCTGTAAGTTCTAAGGGTCCCTCCAACCCCAACACCCTCATCAAATTCATCTTTCCCTCAATAGGCTTCTCTGATATCCCCCCATCTGTCACTATCCCCGACAGCCACCAGGGGCACAAACTAAAAACCCTGGAGTGGCCCTTATGTGGAGCTGACCTCTTCAACAGCTCTCAGATCCAACCCTCTGGGGCGCCTGGGTGGCTCAGCCATTAAACATCTGCATTTGGCTCAGGTCACGACCCCGGTGTCCAGGGATGTAGTTCAGCATCGGGCTCCCTGCTCAGTGGGGAGTCTGCTTCTCCCTCTCCCTCTGCCCCCTCCCTGCCCCGCTCATGCTCTCTCTCTCAAATAAATAAATAAATAAATAAATAAATAAATAAATAAAATCTTAGGAAAAAAAAAAATCAGCCCTCTCTCTACATCTTCCCACACCACTGCCTTGGGCCAGCCTCCGCCATTTTTTGCCTGGGACCGTCAGTACTCTCAGACAGCATCTCTCCTCCCTCCAGACTCTCCTACCCCATGCAGGGATGGGAGATTCTCTGCGAACCAGTGTCTTCCCACTGAATGACTGTCCTTGGATCTCCAACTACAGACACACAAGAGTCCTTCTGAAGCAGAGGTCCCTTGTCCCCTCCCCCACCTGACTCTCCTCACTCTCGCTCCGCATTGGGGAGCCGTCTTCCTGAGATGCTGGGCCCAGGTGCAGACGCATGTCTTTGCACGTGCCAGTTTCTCAGCCTGCCTGGATGTCTCTCCTGGTCTCTATCTCTTGAACCCACTCCTTTATGCTCCATGCCTTTGCCCAGTGAGTCCTATGTGTCAGAGACTGTAGGTCCTAGAATCAGTGGGGACAAGAGGACAACAAAAACAATCTTTGTAAGCAAAAGGTACAACGCTGAGGAGACAATGTAAAGAACCCAAAATTATGTAACACTGAGGTAGGAACTCAAAGAAATATGTGCCAGGTGCTACCAGTTCCCCAAGGGGAGTTAACAGCCCGCCCGGCAGGGGCACATTTCATGGAGGGCGGAGTTTAGGTTGGTCTTGGCATTAGTCACTAGGTAGAAAAAGCAGGGGAAAGCATTCAGATGAGGCAAAGAAAGCACCCTGGGTGAAAACAAGAAAAGTCTGGAAGGATGACTCATTGAGGTGACTAAGAGTCGTCTGGGGTAGCCTGAGAATCAAGTCCAAGGGGGTGGGTATGATACGGGCTCCCAATGATGACTGTCCAAACACACACATAAGAGTTCACATTTCAGCTGGGAGGTTTTGTGACTGGGATTTTTCTTCCTTCTTGATACTTCTTTCTACATGGAGGACCTTTGCTGGTATAATCCTGCTTCTCTCCACCCCCGACTCCTTTCGCTGGAGAAGAGTTCTCTCTTCACCGACGGGTGAATCCGAGATAAGGAAGCTGGACATTTCCTGTCCTTCCGTGGGTGCTAGGCCCCCCGCCCCCCGTGAGGAGGCCTGCTTCCTGGGGCCTGAGAGTGTGTCTCATTGCGGGCTTCACTCTTCACAAGCCCCTTGTCGCCGTGCTTTGAAAGCTGAGACTGAAAAATGTGTATCCTCAGTAAGAGAGATGCCAGGCTGACCTCCACAGCCTTCTCTAACCCTGTCTTTGAACTATTCTGAACTGAAAAATGTGTTACTGGGCCCCAGTAACAATAGGGATAGCCCTCGACGATAGGGAATGGTTCTGAGTAGGGCAAGAGAGGTCTGAGTCCCGGAAGCTGGCAGGGCGGCAGCGTGGACAATGGGGCCGAGGGGCAGAACACGGAGGAAGTGTGGCCGGACTGTCTGGATGTCGACCCCAGCTCTGCTCCTTACCATCTGTGTGACCTTGAGCCAGCTCGTGAACCTCTCTGGGCCTTTATTTCATCTATAAAAGAGGGCTAATAAAGTGCCTCCCCTCCAAGAAATCCTCAAACGTGCCATTCATGAGAAGTGCTTAGACTAGTGCCTGGCTCCCAGTGAGCATTAATATAATCTTATCCCTGCCAGCTGTCTGTGCAGCTTCAGCATCAGAGACCGCTTTAAGGAACACTCAGTAAATGCTCTGTGAACAAATGACAGACTTACAGGGACTGTGCTAGGTGAAGGAGAGACCAATGCGGGGACAAGAAGTGGTTCATCATGTCCACGATAAAATGACAAGTACACAGGCACCAAGGCAAACCGAAAGTCACTGACGTAAGGGAGCATACGCTAAGTGTCAAATAAGTAAAACAGAAAAAAGTCTCTCAAACTTAAAGAGAGGCTGGAGGAGTCCCTCCAGGGCAGGTGACCGGAGAGGGCTTCTTGGACACGGCCCTGGGAAGACCTTGCTGGTCACCGATGCCCGAGGGTGGGGTTGTACGCAGGTGTTGTGAGAAGGGATGCTGCCCCCGTCCCAGGAGCCCTGCCTCCTACCTCAAGCTCTTGGTGGTCCCCAGGGCTCCGGCACTGGGGGGGGGGGGGGGTCAGCACCCACCTCTGCCCGCCCTCTGCACTTGGTCATTCTACAACTCACGCACCTGATGCAGTGCCAGAGAGACATGTGAGAAGCACATGGCTAAAATCTCCAGGCTCCTCCGACGCGCTCCCCTAACCAACTCTTACATCTAGTCCCACTGGGGTGGAAAAAATACATTTGAACATTAATTCTGGAGCGCAGGTACAAAGGAGATCATCATTCCCTTTCACTGCTCAAGATAAAACACGACAGAACAAGGTCAAGGTGCTCTGGCACAGCTCAGATTTCTGACAAGTGACCCTAAAAATAGACGCTGTAAAATGAAAAGCAATAAAAAACTCCTTAAAAATACAAAGTTTAGTCTTGCCAAAAATAAAAAGACCCAAATCTGATTAAGCCTCTAGATTCACTACTAATTTGCAGGGAAAAAAAAAAAAAAAAGGACAAAGACATCTGTTAAATCAGAGTACACTATAAAATCTACACTATAAAATCAGTAAAATCCTGACTGTGGGCAAATCTACAGGATGACAATGCTAGGTCCTTCGACAAATAAACCGTAAAAGAGAGACAGCTAGAGACAGAGGGAAAACCATATGGTAAGAGATTTAAAGGCATGCCAACCAATTCTAACAAGTGGATGTTGATTCAAATAAACTGCTAAAAATACCAAATTTTACAAAATATTAGAAGTCTGAACATTGATTAGATATCTGATAGTATATAGTATTATTCTATATATAGTATATAGTATTATTTTTTTTCAAGATGTGACAATGGTATGGTGGTTGCATTAAACAAAAAAACATTCTGACCTTCTTTTAGGGATGCATCCTTAACTATTAAAGGTGGATCTGCTTCAAAATAATTCAGCGTGGGGACAGTGGGTAAAGAATGTAAGGGAACAAGAAACCCATAAGATGACCACTGTTGAAACTGGATGGTGGATGGGTACCTGATGGGCCGTCTACTTCCACATGTTTGAAATTTTCTAGGATTATAACGAAAGCCTGAGTTCATTTTCTGGACCAAGTAAGTGAAAAGTGAAGAATCTTAAGCTTAAATGTAAAATAAGACTTTTCTCCAAAATAATAAAACAAATTAAGAAGGGTAGACACAGAATGGTAGGTTAAGATCTTACCTCACTTTGTTCTCTTTTTTTAAAATTTAAATTTAATTAATTAACACAGAGTGTATTATTAGTTTCAGAAGTAAAGTTTAGAGATTCATCAGTTGTATATAACACCCACTGCTCATGACATCATGTGCCCTCCTTAATGTCCATCACCCAGTTACCCCATCCCCCCACCCACCTCCCCTCCAGCAACCCTCTGTTTCCTAGAGTCCATCGTTTCTTATGCTTTGTCTCCCTCTCTGGTTTTGTCTTATTTTCTTTTTCCCTCCCTTCCCTTATCAGAGAAAGACAATTATGATTTCATTCATATGTGGAATTTAAGAAACGAGACAGAGGATCATGGGGGAAGATCTTACTTCATTTTAAAGAAGAGGGAAAAGTCCCATGAGAGTAGAGCTAGAGGCCCCCAAGGGCTTTTCCCTTCAGAGAAGAAGCTCATCCCCCAGGTCTTGGCCCATCAAAGTCAGCCTGTGGGGCAGAAACTACGTGGTCTGATTACCTTCAAGAACATCTCACATGGCCTACCAGCCAAAGTCCGCCATCTTGTACATAAACCCTTGTACTGCCTACATATGCTGTGAGGCATGGTAACTGTCCTTGTCCCTTCATGGAGCTGAATTCCCATAAGCGAAATAAATGCACGTACAGTGCACCTGCAGAAGGCATTTGATCAGCACCTGCCCAGGTGACCTGTTTTGGATGCTGGGTGGTCCAATGTGTTTAATCTTGACCATTAGATCAGTGGCTGGTTTTGGGTTATTACAAGTAGAAGGTCCTGTCTGCAAATTTCTAGAAGAACTTGGTACACAAGAGTTTTCATCGTTTTTGCTTTGTTTTTTTAAAGATTTATACCATGGGGAGTGTTGCTGTCACTTTTGGGTAAAAAAGTAATGACTTACCACACAAAGGAGCCAAAGCATGACATAGAGTATTTGGGTCTTAGAGAAGAGATCTTGTCCAAATTTTATGCACACGATAGCTTCCAGGAAACCGATGACCCTAGTCAGACAGAACGAGATTAAATATTAATTCTTCTTATCATACGCATCATACATATGCATAGAAACAGGGCTGAGCATATGCATTACCAGAAATATGCATTATTCCATCATTCTACAAAGGTAGCAGGCTCCCCACAAATGATACTCATTCTATTCCATAGCAATTTCTTCAGAAATAACATACATATTTTGATTGCATACAAAGTTTATTTTATTGTTATTTTTCTTAAAACTTAATTTTTTTAGAGCAGCTTTAGGTTCACAGCAAAACTGAGGGCAAAGCACAGAGATCTGCCATATCCCTCCCCGCGTGTCACAACCCCTCCCCACAAGGGTCCATTTGTCACAAGTGATGAGGCTACAGGGACACATCACCGTCACCCGAAGACCACAGTTCAGGTGAGCGTTCATTCTTGGTGTCGTACATTCTGTGGGTTTGGACTAATGTATAGTGATGTGCGTCGACCATTACGGGATCCTACAGGGGAGTTACACTGCCCTAAAAACCCTGTCTTCTGCCTATTGGTCTCTCCACACCTCCCCAGATACAATGAAATATTTTTCACATCTTCCTTTCTCCCAGACCAAAACCTCAGCTCCTAGATTTTAATAGATGGAAACCTCCAACTCAGCCTATCACCATCGGGGTGAACTGTCACCCGCTCTGTTGGAACCCACTTATTCTGCCACTCGAGCTCTTCAGCTGATGGCAAGTTTGCCTTGTCTCGGGCTTGTATCTGCCCCCTTTTGCCCATGGATCTGAACTCTGTCCTCTAGTCACCAGGGCAAGTTTGAGCCTTTCGAGTCGTCCTTCAGCAACCTGAAGACGGCAATCACATTCCCTCCCAGACTTCAAAGCATTTCCAGACCCAATATTCCCTGTTCTTGCTGACCATGTAAATAATCCTCTATCCTCCAAATACAAAAGTGTTACAGAAAACAATTTCATTTTACTCTTTAGTTAAAAGAGCCAAGGGGGGGGGGCAGGGATAAGCCACTCTTATGTTCTGCATCTTCACTTATGAATATAAAGATGAGACCTTTACTACGGTTCAGAGCTGAAGGTAAGAACAGAGGAGCTCGCCATGTGATCCCAAGGACCACCCAAGAATGCTGATTTCAGACAATTCCACTTTAGGTGTCCCTCCCTCGAGGTGCAATCTGGTCAATCAGGGACTGGCGTAGTCACACAGATATTCTCTCAAAAGGCAAGAAGGGGCTCAGGAGGTCCTTGGTCCCCCTACCCATGGGCAGACACAAAGATCACTGCCGTGAGCAAATGTATGGATGGTTCTAAACTGAACGCCTCAAATCTGAACCAAAGCAGAAAATCTTAACGTATCATTAGAGAGTTTGGGGCTCTTTTCCCCTAACCCCGACCAAGCAATGTTTAGGAGTGGTTGGCCTGAATCTCTAAAGACCACATCCGCCTCACGGCACCCCCAACAAGGCACATTCTAGCTGGGATCCAGGGCAGGGCTGAGGATCACTGGGACGCTCTGGGACTGTGAGGCGACGCCAGAGGGCAGCACAGCGCAGGCAGGTGCCTGGGGGGGGTCTTGGGGGGGACTCGGAAAGAACACTTAACCTTTGGCCAGGGCTTCTTGAAGAATTACAAGAGCAAGTGCTCAGCCCAGGAAGTGAGTGTGCTCATCTGCCCTCAGGCCAGACTGAACACCCAGAGTTTACTGTGAGACTTTTGGGTATTCTTCTCGATCGAGTCACCTTTCAAAAACACAGTAGCTAGGGCTGTGATTCCCAAACTTTTATGACCCGAGACCCACACCAAGAAACACATTTTTCTTTGTGACCCCATAGGCACGTACACACACACACACACACACACACACAGAACTGAAACAAAAGTTCCACAGAATAATTTGTTCCTTTACTTTAAGAAAATGCTGGTCAGGGGGCACCTGGGTGGCTCAGTGGGTTAAAGCCTCTGCCTTCGGCTCAGGTCATGATCTCAGGGTCCTGGGATTGAGTCCTCCATCAGGCTCTCTGCTCAGCAGGGAGTCTGCTCCCCCCCTCCCCCCTGCCTGTCTCTCTGCCTACTTGTGATCTCTCTGTCAAATAAATAAATAAAATCTTAAAAAAAAAAAAAAGAAAAGAAAATGCTGGTCAGGACCCACTCATAATGGTCTTCACAATGATGTGAAGTTAAAGACAGCAGAGCGTTTCGGTCAACCATGCCAGGGTTAGGATTTGCTCCTTCATGGTGAAGAATCTTAGCTAAGCCGTGGTCCCTGCGTGTGGCCTTCTCAGTGAGCACATGACCACTGAATAGAATGGCGTGGCACCAGAAAAGGAGGAGGAAAACCAGGCCGGCCGCTGCAGAAGGAACAGTTTCAAGATGGCAGACGCTGGGGAGAAGACAGGAGAGCTGCAGATGGAGGAAGGACCTGCTGATTTGGGACTGGCCTTGTCTGAACAGAACTGGAGCCGGCAGCTGGTTGTCAAAGGGGCACCAGTAGGGTTAGGGTTAGGGTACATGGAGCAGTAAGGCAGATGTGGTCCTGGAGCCCCCCGGGCTCAGCAGACTCTTACCCAACCCCCCAAGGCCCCACCCAGGAACTTCCTCAGGAAGGAAAAGTGACGGCTCACTGCTGTGACAGCCAAAGCTTGTTGGATACCTTCCTTCAGGGCCACATGATCAGACTTCTTTTTTTTATACCTCAGGTTACTTTTCTCTTGTTTGGAAACTCAGTTATCATGAGGGCTGAGTGGGGAGAAAGATGAAGATAAAGATGGTATAAAGTGAACCCGGGGGAATCTGTCCATATTGGTCTGGCCCTAATGCCCCTACAGAGCTGGAAATACCGTAATGGGACTTTCTAAAGAGAGAAGGGGCCAGCTTCTTCGCACTACCGCTTTCCCCTTGGTGGGGTTCCCATTCCGGCGCTGGATGGAGTCCTAGCTCTCTGCTGGGCACAGTGTATTTGAGTATAAAAGGCTTAAAAGCTCAGATCCATGGCATGACTGTGGGAGACCACACTGTAAGTCTGTATTTAGCTACGTCAGCGAGTAACTAATACAAACTTTTCCTGGGTATAACATTTACAGGAGAGAAAAGTGCTCTCTTCAAGAGAAAAAAATTGTGGCATGGTGGGAAAGACACCTCAGGTGGTCCTGTTTGCCTTTTCCCCTCCCCCGGTCACCTCCCCGAAAGCAAAATTCCACTGTCACTGTAATATGGGGCGCTCCTACTGTGTTCCCCCACACCTCCGCACCGTGCTAAAGCCTGAAATAACTCTAAAATTCGTGAAAAGGAAGCTATAAAGCAGCTCCTAGTTATTAAAAGAAATAAGACATTTAAACACTTGCTGTTTTTTGTTTTTGTGAGAGAGAGAGAGAATTCGAGCAAGGGGAGGGGCAGAAGGAGGAAGGAGAGAATCCTCAAGCTGGCTCTGTGCTCGGTGCTGAGCCAGATGCAGGGCTTGAGCTCACAACCCTGAGATCATGACCTGAACCAAAATTAAGAGTCAGATGCTTAACGGATGGAGCCTCCCTGTCGGCCCAACATTTGCTGTTTTGATAGGAGATGGAAAAAACACAAGATGAGGGCAGCAGGGAGACAGGAGGAGGGATGGTGGCCTCCCAGGGGCAAAGCTGCGGAGAGCAGAGACAAGGCTCAGGCCCTGTGGCTTTTCCTTCACCAGCTGACGGGAGGTGGCCCTGGCCAGTGTCCACACGCCCAGGCGGATGGCTGTGTGTGATTCCTGAGAGGCCTTTGGTATTTTCAGCATGGCCCACCAGTTCTCAAGACTCCTGAGTCCTGATACCACCCTTCTGGAAGCTCTCCACTCTCCAGAAGCATACTAAATAAGCCCAAGGAGTGCTCCTTTGCATTTTGCTTCATCTTATTTGGTCCCTTTCAACAAGATGTGACTTTCTGTAGCAGCGTTTTCTGTCGCTCGGGCCCTGCTGGTTTTGCCATTTCTCCCACCACCGGGAATTGTATTTTTTGGCTGCCTGATGAGAAACCAACTTTGCTGTGACACTACCTCTCTCTCAGATCAGCATCTCCTTTCCCTCAACAGGTAAAGAGAGACGGTCGTGTGGAAAATACGTCCCCGGGCAGCAGAGTGAAGACTCTGGTAAGGACTTCTGAATACAAAGAGAAAACTGCTTGTGGACAGAAGGTCCCCGTAAGCGGTGGAGGAGCTCTGTGGACAAGGACATGCAAAACCAGTGCTTCTTGTCCTCTTTGGGCAAGACAGGGAGGAGAGCCCACCTCCCTCTTTTGCACGACTCAACAAATGTGCCCTCACATGGCCTCTGCTCGGTGTATGGAAGTTCTCTCTCCTGTCAGATCACCCAACAGTGGAAAGCTAATCCATGTTATCACCTGGTAAGCTACTCTTAGGGTATGAAAATCAGTTTATTTCACGGAATGTATGAGAAATAAGGACAACAATCATTTGTGTTCTAGGAGGAGCGAAAAGCTTGCCTTCAGCTAACTTGAGTAACCCCTCAGACTCTGAAAGGAGAGCTAGGGACGCGCACACACACACACACATACACGGAAAGAAAAATGTTTAGGAGGAATAACATAGAAATGGTAACCACAGTTATCTCTGGCCGGGTGCTTTCTCTGGATCGTCTTTAGTTTCTTCTTTTGCCACTTTTTTATCTTTACATACTTATTACCTTTTTAACTGGGAAAAAGAAAGTTAACTCTGTTTAAAAATCGGTTGAAAGCAGTAATTTCTTCCCTACGATGGGTATTCATCAAATTTTTTTTATGCCATCACACTCAATTTAGAACCTAGGGTAGGTCTTGAATCTAAGCTGCGTCAGGGACTGAACTTCACACACGGATGTGCTGGACATCTTCGGAACCTCGGTTGCTAAGTGGAATGGAAACTGTTGGTGGTATCTAAGCAAAAGAAGCACTTACCTGAGACACTGAAGATGATCTCACATTTAACACCGCGAGGTTAAACGAGATAGCCTATGGTCTCTTTCAAATCACTTATTTTTCTTGCAAGATTTTATTTAAATTCAAGTTAATTAACATATAGTGTGGTATTAGTTTCAGGGACAGAATTTAGTGATTCATCAGTTGCAGGTAACACCCAGCGCTCATTAAAACAAGTGCCTCCTTAATGCCCATCACTCATTTACTCCATCCCCCTGCCCACTTCCCCTCCAGAAACCCCCAGTTTGTTCCCTATAGCTAAGAGTCTCTTATGGTCTTTCAAAACATTTAAATAATATATGAAGATAACACTCGTATCTGTAACAAGACAATAAGTTGTGACATGTGTAAGTTCTCTTTGGAACAATAAAATTATGCCTCGGTAGTTAGTAAGCAGCTGTTTTGAGGGGTTTTTCTGATGTGAAAGTAACATAAAGTAATCAGTAAGCCTATCACAAAATGATGTCCCAAACATGTCACTGTATTTAGAGGGAATCTGAACAATCCATCGTCTATTTATTGCATAAAATAAAGTCTCCCAAGTTCTGTGCAGGAAATACCTTTTGATTTCCTATTTTTCTTAAAAAGCAGTTTGTCTATCGTCTTTTCTATGATTTGCCCATCAACTACAATATTCTAAACTTAAAATCGGAAGAGAGAATGTTAAAATATGAAAAGACCTATAAAAACAAGAGCAAGCCTTCCTAGGAAAATTGTACTGACAGGCACTTAATTTAGGGTCAAGAAATAACCAAGGAAATGTAAAAGCTCAAGTTTTACTAACGTCCACAGAGGTTACTCACCCAAACACCCAGCACTGTGTTCCTACGCGTTTGCACTGTGTGTCAGTGAGGTAAGCATAGTACTGCCTGAAAGAACAAAGGTGGAATTCATTGAGAACTTCTGGAAGACCAAAGGGTCGGTATAGAATTAAGTCACTTTGACAGAATAAATATAAAAGATGTTCTGCCTTGTTCTACATACTCCGGCTGACTGGTCTACCTCTAGTCAAGGGACTAGGAAGCCGGTGCCTGCTGAAACATTCCTGTAAAAGGTTAACAGTTCGGGCTGGGTTTGCAAGGACGAGAGAGCACGGTTTAAAGAGCCCATTATTTGCGAAGGCGGTTTTGATTCGGGGACAGAATGGGCGCTTCGAGTCTCTCTGCATGGAAGTCAATTCCAGAGGGTCACGTACGCTGTCAGTAACTGTCTCCTCTGGCACTCTCCAGGACAAAGGTTGCTGATTGTAACCCAGGCTGGACAGACACACACTTTTGACTCTCAGGAACTAGAATGGGACCCCGGCTGCAGTTCACTGTTCCCTGAATACCAACGACTTTGAAGGCTACTGATGAGATCAGGAAAAAAAGAGGCGATGATATGGAGTTGAAAGGCTTAGACCGGGACCGTCCAGTAGATATATAATACAAGCCACAAGTGTAATTTAAAATTTTCCAGCGGCCATGTTAGAGAAAAAGGAACAGATAATATTCGTTCTAGTAACAGATGTTATTTAATCCCACATACGGAAAATGGCTATAATGAAGTATTTTACATTGTTTTTGCACTAAGTCTACAAAGCATGTGTGTATTTTCCTCATATAGCACATTTTAATGCAGACTAGTCACATTTCCAGGGGCGGCTGTTTAGGACAGTACACTCTTAGACCCTCGTAACTGCCCCCAAAACTCAATCCATCCCTTCAGAAGTAGCATCTGACGCAGGAGCTCATCATCTTCTTTGGCGGGTCACAGACTCCTTTGAGGATTTAATGAAACCCATGATAAAGGCACATGAACACACACACACAAAATTTTGCAGTAAGCCTCAGAGGATTCGTGGATACCTGAAGGTCATCCACAAACTATCATCTCCTCACCCCAAAGGCCTGAGTGGAGAGTTCTAGTCATAAAGAATTCAGGTCTGCCTCTAACATTAATTACATCTTCATGACCTAATATGCTTTACCAGTTTAGTGACTCTACCCTCCGATGGCATCCATCCCCTTCGACTGCGCTTTATATTATCAGATTTGACGGACGTTCAGTCAAACATCTTCTCAAAGGAAGAGAGTCGAGTTAAAAGGGAAGAAAACGGACATGTGGTCTGTATGTATGATTTATCCTGAAGCCTGTAAGCTTCCTCTCCTTAGGAAATGCCTCTGGTTGGTATAAAAGCATAGAAAAAGTGGCTGATTTTTAAACAAACAAAAAAAGAATCATGTAGAAATCCACAGGGTTTGGCAAAAATGTTATGCTCTCAAAAAAACCTCAAAATACTGGACATTTAGTCTCTGGTTTTTGTTTTGAGATGTTCAACGATACTGAAATTTCACGATCCATCAGATGTGGTTTGTGATTCTCTTTTATAAGAGATTTCTTTTCCCTGCTTACTGACTTTGTAGATTATTCCTAATTTTACGAAGAAGCCGGTGCTAATCTTTCTTGAAGATCATTGTGAGCCTCAAATTAAATTAAGTTGTAAATGAGAGACAGCGGTTCCAATCCACCGAGGGAAAAATAGCATGTTTACAAGAAGACTACTTCAACAGGCCACTGGTCTGTGACACATCAGAATGCCGCCTGCCTACCAACTGCTGGTTTCCCGTTTGGTTCACAATGAACGCCCGAGATGGAATTCTGGGCCTTAACTCCACAGGACTCAGTTGTATCTTATTTGGTTTGTTCAATCCAGGATCTGGGAGAACTATATATAGATAGATGTGTGTGTGAATATATATATATATATATATATATATATATATAATATTATTTATATATATATATATATAATTATTTTTAAAAATATTTAAAAATACATAAAACAAATAAAATTAAATATTTTATATTAAATATATATAATATATAAAATAAGATATTTAAATATTTATAATCATTATACATAATATATATCTATATCTAGATACGTTTGTTTCCTTTTTATACTAATTAATGAGGAACAGAAGAGGCGCTAGACAGAGTAAGGAGGTTTGCTGGACCAAGGAGAACACCCACTCTTCTTGGCAAGTGAGGTACTTTGCTTGTGTGGCTTGTATGCATACTGAAAATGGCGAATTAAGTTATCCCACCACTTCCGGAAAGCTAACCCTAGTAACTGCTTAGTTTATATTTGAATCAACTGCGCAGATCTCTTTGGCGTTCTTACTGCTCGATGCCAGTGCTCTGATGTTAACTAAGACCCAAATACCGTTAGCTCTAAGGAGGAAGAACAAAACAGATGAAACTAGGTCTGTCTGATATTCCCGGGGATCAGTCTACACGAGGGGCCATCTCCAAAGAACGCCTCACCTCCGGGGCCCAACCCAAATCAGGGGAACAACAGGATGAATATCCAAGCTCATCCGAGTTGTCCTGGGGGATGACAGGAAGGACACTGCTAAAAGGAAATTAACTGCTCTGGAAGAGCGAGTAAAGTATCATTCTAAAGTAACGTCGTTTATGACTTCTGATTCTGAAAACCTTTGTGTTTTTCGATCCCCTCCTTTTAGAAAAAAGTCATCACCACTGCTGCTCTTTTTTTTTTTTTTTTCATTTAAAGGATCTTCAAGGGGGCTAGAAAAGGAACAGCAGTGCAGGACGACAAAAACATTTGAAGATAATGGCGTGTGTGGTGTTCTCACTTCATGTAACTGAGGTCTGAGAGCAAAACATTTTCTTCATATCCAAATGTATACTCCTTTAATATTTTCATGGAAAATCTGCCCATTTACCTGACTTTCCTTATGCTGAACAGGGGAATACATAGCAGGTTAATGTGCTCAAATGACAGTCACGCTTGTCTAGAATTACCTCACTGTGGGAGCCGTGATGCCACCAATAAAGAGAATTCTACACCAACTTAATGGATGACTGGCTTGGAACACAAAGATATGTTTCAAGAAGAAGGTATTCAACTCGGTTAGCTGAAAAAGAAGGAAGCATTAGTCAATCTGATACTGGATGCTAAGTTGTAATTATATATTCCTCATATGGACATTCTAAAAAAAATAATTAGTATGTTCAAAGCATTTTCAGAAAACAGAGGAGGTCTTCCAAGTTGCTACTGGAATAGTTACTATTTTTAAACTAAGTAACATCCAGTACAATATTGGCACCAACCGACTGAGGGTTACGGGAGAGGTGCTGAGGTGGGGGAAGGGGTACATGGTGGCATCAGCTATCTGTCACGTTCTTTGGGACATGGCTGTCACCTGGGTCATGCGAGTGATGTGCTGGAAGAGTCGGAAGAGAGATGCTTTGAGAACAGCAGGAATCACGAAGACAAGTGTTTGCCATGGACACTTATGAAGCCTTACAGAAACCAGGCCGGGTCTAAGAGATGTAGGACTGCAGGAGAGTGAGCTCTTTAATCACCAAAAGAAACTTGAGAATGAGAAGTGACTGGGAACGCATCCAGCACGTGCCTTGGCCAAAGGCAGCTCTTAAAGGCGGGTGTGAAGGGCTGGTTCAAGGTTTTGTCTGCGGGCCACGGTCCTCTTCCCTGGGGTCAGCATCCCGGGCAGCTCATCACATGAGGTAGCACAGGGATGTGTTCCCTGCCCAGCCCGCCTCCAGCATTTCCCGTGCAGACTAAGCAAGGAGCAGAGATCAGGGAAGGTCATTACTTGGAAAACACATGGACCAGTAGGTTCATTTCCATGACGTAAGACGTGTGTCTTTTCCCACAGCACTGATTTCAAGGGTATAAAATTTAAAAAATGGTCCACTAGTTAACACCACACGTGGCAAGCTGGTCAGAGCTCGGTGCTCACGCTCACAGGAGATATGGGCTCCGTGTGGTGCTGCCCTTCTAGAAGCATAGCTTGCTATCTCTCCTGGACAGATCCAAGCTCCTCCTCAGTTCTTGGATTAAAGGAAAACCTATACCTTCCTGGATATTACTCTCATGAGATAAAACTTAATCCCCATCCATTTAAACTCCCGTTTTTATACATACGGACTTCCCCAAACCATGGTGACTATTTTAAACATTCACATACACTTCTGTCTCCCGAAAGTCCATTTACTGAGATGAGCATTAGCAGTCTCCCCGTGTGGACCAGGGCCACGGTCTTAAAGGTGACACATGCTTATTTTTTCTTATGCAGGGTGTATTCTGTGCATGTGTTCAAAATACAGAGTCTTCCAAAAGACTCTTCAGGCAAAAGCTAGTCTCCCGAAGTAGTAAAATAACCTGAGGACAGGAGGATCAACACAAGAGGCTATCTCTAGAAAACAGAGATGTTTGGTCACCCTTTTCCAAGACCCTCGGCTGTCTGAGTCACTTCAATCACGTAGTGGGCTGAGTGAAAGGAGACCTTCCCTCCACCGACGGCACCTTCCTGGAGGACCCAGGTCCCCAAAGGGCGTCAGCGCCCCACAGGTGGTGGAGGGTTTCTTTACTCGGCTCTCTACAAATCACCCAGAGTGGTAAGAGCTGAGGCACAATTCTAAAAATCAAACATTAAACCTGGAACGTAAGGAAAAGCCTTTGCATTTGTTCCTCTGGTCCTGAAAAATGACCGCTCTGAAAAGCTATCCAATGCCTAACTCCTTGGGTGACAGAGGCTGACCAAAAGCTTCTTTCGGGGAATTTTAAGCTGTTTCTAATTTGCAATTCAAAGAGAGATACCTGAAAATGTCTTGCCCAGGAAGCAAGACCTTAGGCGTGATAACACTGTTCTGTTTAATTATTTTGTACGTCAGCTGCAGGATCTTCTATCTGCCAAACCAGCCAGCTGCTAAGCAGTGTCAACTAGCATTAACTCTAAATTCCTGGACGGTTCTTATTTTGCCCCCTCCCCCCACCCGCCGAGTTCTGGGCATCTGAAAAAATACCTGCCAGATGATCATGAAAAGGTATATTCCAGCCACTCTCTGAAAAGAAGACTTGGGGTCAAACCATCGAACGTAGGTCCAACTAGCAGGAGTGAACTGGAGCACAGCTCTCTTAATTTTCCCGGTGGTGGTGTGGATGTCTCTGTAAGGAGAGAATGGCCCCAGTGAAAATCCGAAGAGATAAGGGGAAGAAGAAAAAACAAAAAGACAAGACAAAACCAAACCAAAAACAACCTGCGCTGACAATTTCACAACACGTGCTCAGAACAAAAAGAATCCTTTCTAGTCCAACCGTCTCTCGCACCATGATCTCTCTATCCATATGATGCGTGGGGAGCTGTAGGCTCGATGGGGCATTTCAGGGATGACAGGCACAGGGCGGAGGTCAGGTCACCGCAGAGCCAGGAGAGGCCTCCACTTGTGAACGGGTGACAAAAGAGGTTGACGCATTAGTGACAACCACCTGGAACCAGGCCAGGGAGAATGAGGGCGCCGGCAAGGATATGATCCACCCGTTGTGTGTCTCCCAAGTCAGGGCATTTTGGACAAATAGAGAACCTGCTCCATACTCTGAGGTCACCTGCACCATTTCTTCATCCTATGTGTTCCTAAGATAAGTGAACACTTGGGGATGACAAACAGTGATTTTTAACCTTCCTTAGTCTTAATCCTAGAAATCACTCAGTTAAAAACGTCATACCCCCATGACCAAACAGGTCAGGCCTTTTATTCTTGTGCGGGAGGAGAAGAGGGTTTGTTCCTTCCTTCATTCACCTAACCCAACAACAAGCATGTATTGAGAAAATCCCGGGGTGCCTGGGTGGCTCAGTCGGTTAAGCGTCTGCCTTCGGCTCAGGTCGTGGTCCTAAGGTCCTGGGATCGAGTCCCACACTGGGCTCCTTGCTCACTGGGGAGCCTGCTTCTCCCTCTGTCTGTAGCTCCCTCTGCTTATGCTCTCTCTCTCTCTGACAAATAAATAAATAAAATCTTAAAAAAAAAAAAAAGAAAAAGAAAATCTCGCAGCAAAAAGATTTGAGGCATAAGAGCAACAACAACAAAAAAATAGGGACTATCCAAAAATAAACAAAAAATGGAAGGACCTGTATTTAAAAAAAAAATAGCCAACTATATGGAAAGAGGAAGAGGAATCTGGGAATAAAGAGAGTGATACAGTGGGATTAAATACTGGAATGTTTAACACAGATCTTTGTCTATTTATGATGGGGTCCCGTCCTGACAGACCCGACATAAATTGGAAATACCATATGATGAGAATGCATTTAGTACACCTCACCAAACATCATAGCTTAGTGCAGCCCACTGCAAACTCGCTCTGAACACTTACAGTTGTCTATGGGGGTTGGGCAAAATCTTCTAACACAAAGCCTCTTTGATAATAAAGTGCTGAGTATCTCATGTAACGTACGGAATACTGCGCTAAAAGTGAAAAACAAGGGCGGTCCGGGTGTAGAGGAGTTGTGAGTATACTGGTCATTTACCCTCATGATCACGTGGCTGACCGGCAGCTGCGTGGCCAGTGCCCAGCCTCGCAGGAGAGGGTCCTATGTGCATCCCTGGCCCGCGAAAAGATCCAAATTCAAAACTCAAAGTATGATTTGTACTGAATGCGTATCGCTTTCACACTACTGTAAAGTCAAAAAAATCATGAAGTCAAACCATCATTGTAAGCCAGGATTGTCTGTAAGGAGGTTAATTCAACTTTATATTCATTTATATATATTTAATGTAACATAAAAAAACACACCAGTGGGATTTCTGCTTATGAGTTGGGCTTGTGTTTTGGTCAACTGACAAAATGACTCTCAAGTTGAATCTGAAGTATAAATGTATGAAAATGGGGAAGCATTACGGCAGTGGGTAAAGAGCCAGGTAGCTGGGCGTAAATTCGGACTCAGCGGCTGGCTTGCTGTGTGTCCTTGGGCAAAATACTAAACCTAGTTCTCATTGTCCCCATCCCTGGAAGGAAGAGAAAATTAGTGTCAATCTCTGGGATTGAAGTCAGGCTCAAATGAGCTACTCCTTAGAAAGCGCACTTACACCAACATCTGGCACAACTACGATTTTTGTTCCATTATACACGGTCTTAACTATATTAAAAAGTGTGTTTTCAAGTGAGTACCCAAAGAAAGGATTACCTAAAAAGAAATGGGGAAAACTGTGAGTCAATTGTAAAAAACACTGTGAAATCCCACCCTCACACCATATGCCAGATTAAGTTTGAAAAAGATTAAGCAAGTTACTCATAATAAAAAGCCGAACCATGAAAAACCAGAAGAAAATACAGGCCAACATTTACCTAAACAAAAAGACTAAAAGTTTTTGAAGTTTAAATAGAGTACTTGCCACAAAGAAAATTAAAACTGGGTAACAAAATGGAAAATAAAGTCACATTTATGAGAGTGTTACTATCCTTAACCTATAAAAAGCACTAATAAAAAGAGGGAAAACCTAATAGACATAGCCTAGAAATTCAGTATCACACAATTCTATAGTGATACCACTGAAAAAGGATTAAAGACAAAATTCCAAGGAACAGTGAAATGGACACATACATACATTGATGAACATGAATGGAAAAAAGTCAGAAATTTACACACAGATGTATGTTCAAGAATGTATGCTCTAGCTTTCTTCATAAAACTGAAAACTTTGAAACAACTAAAAGACCACAAAAGAGAACTGCTTAAATACCTCATGATTTAGTCACAGGTTGGGATATGAAGAAGCCTTTAAAAATCATGGTTTAGGAGACTAACGATGTGGGAAAACGCCCATATTTTGTTTGACAATGTTTGTTTGATAATGAAGGTGTAAACACAATAAAAACAACCGCTTTCATGATCACTATTGTGGTTCTTTCCCTCCTTGTCAACGGCAGTTGACAGTCAAACTGAGGAGCTAGTTCAGGGTAGAAGAGTGAACAATGACAGAGGTGGGCGCTGTCTCCCACGGTGGCACAGAGGAGGGATGTGTGCCTCGAATCAGAGAGTCAGAGACAACCACCTGGAGAGGTATCGAGGGAGTCGAGGCAGGCAAGGAGAGGACCCATCACCCTGACACATGGGGACAAGGGTCAAACCCAAGTCCAGGGGCGCACGTGGTCGGGCTCAGAACCTCGGGTGCCCCCGAGGGCATGGAGAAAAGGAGTGGACCTGCCCAGCCCCCTCTGTGCACTTCGTCCTAAAGACCACAAGAAGCCATCACAGAGGAAAGACAGGATGAATCTGACGTTCTTAAAAAGATCGCTCGGCGGGGGTAACCAGGGAACAGGAGACTAATTCATCCAGCGACGGCAGGGTGAACGCAAGCCAAGACATAAGCATAAAAATAAAATGGATGTGAGAAAATCATAAATGATTTAGCATTTTCTGGATGAATGCCTGAAATTAGGTCTATAATCGCTCATGAGTTTCAATTACGAACGTGTCATTAATTTCTTATCATCCAAGACCATACTGAAGTTGCGTGCTTCTCACATGGTGAAGGACGCCTTGTGAAACCCTGTGACTCACATCCAGAAAGAAGGCCACTCACTTGAAGCTGGCCCAGTGGTAGGTCCTCATCTCCAGGAAGCGGCAGACGACCATGCCCAGCCAGATGCCACCGCCATTGCAGAGAAGGATGTCCAGGATGACCTGATCCCACCAGCACTCGGCGAAATTGGGCAGCAGGTGCATGAAGAACAGCTGAGAAACACAAGAGACCACGGTTTTGAAAACAAAACTGCAGAGCGACAGATTTCCTTTGAATAACATATTCTGTTAGGAAGGGTTGTTGACGTGCCAGGTTTTCCTAGTGTATGGGCAGAATAAATAAAAACAAGGTCTGCGATCAGGTTTGTGTTTTATGCTGTGGATAGTTTACAAATATCATGAATCCAAACAGTTCTTTTTTTTTTTTACATAGGGCTTTAAAGAAACGTAACTGTTCCTGAAAAAATACTACTGATGAATGACCTTGGCTAAGGACAACGAGACAAGGATCTAGGAGGGGAGGAGGAGAAAAGTCTTCATACCTGCCAACAGAGTGCTGGCATAATCCTCAAAATTAGCAGCTTGACAGCTGAAGCTGCATATTTTAGAAATATCCCATAGATATTTAGGTAAAACAGCGAGAAAACTGCAAAAGTAGAAAGGTTAGGTTTTGATGACATGTTTTAGAGGAAACTGGGAGCTTAACAGGAAACCTTTTGATAACCGATTCACAATCGTGACCTTATTAAGTGCTTCTGATGAGCAAGTGGGGAGGCAAAATGAAGTCAAGGTTCTTGCTCTCAAGGGCAGGAGTGAGACACTCATCCAGAACCACAAAATAAGGTAGGCTGTAGCAAATGTTTCCGCGGTGACATACACGGAGCACGGTGGGGACAAAAGGGAGACTCCTCCTGACAGATGGCACCCGGAGCATGACGTACCAGACTGGGACCGTTAAGGACAATAATCACTGGTTTCAAGAGACGGAGATGAAGACGGAGGACATTCCAGAAAGGGGGAACACCAGGATGAAGGCGGGGGAAGGGAAAAAATCACCTATGGAAATAGTTTTGTCCAGAACAAAGAGTGGGTCAGCTGTGTCCAGAGCAGCATGCCCTGCTGCGTGAAGGCCCATTTTAAGAAGGTCTGAAACGACAAAGCGTCTGGGCGTTCTCTGGAAAGAGGTGACCCCATAATCACAAATCTCTGAAGGAATATATATAATCAATACTACGACGTAAAACTGTTCATGAAAGCACTTCAGAGGCTGTAAAGCAATGCAAGTACCTGAGGAGTCTGCCTGCTTAGCGTGCCGGCTGGCGAGGAGATGGAGCGCAGCTGCTGCGCATGAAGGCAGGGGGCTGTGTCCCTCCCCGAGGCGAGCCAGGCACAGCCCCTGAAGTGTGGTCCCAGGTTCCCAGCCACGACAGGCAGCACTAACTGTGCCTTTCGACAGGGAAGAGAGACACGTCAACAGAAGTCGATGACACATATTTGCTGACGTGAGGACTACGCAAGGGAAGCAGGATGTGGAGGACAGGCTTCGTCCTCAAGAGCTTTCCTGGAAAGTATCAGATCGCGGGGGTGAGACGGGGCATCCAGATGAATGGCTGGAGCTCAGGGAGGGGGACACGGTAAAACAGCAGGAACGTGGGCTGCCCATCCAGAGCGGAGCACATCTGGAACCCAATGCGGGCTCCCCTAACGAAGCAAGGTGCTGGGCTCTGGTCCCCTCGTCTGTCCAGACCTGAGCAGGAGTTGCCGGAGAGGGCTCGATTCATTCATTCACTCACTAGGAGTCTGGGAAGCAACCACCACTTATGAGACACGGTATTCGGGACTATGCAGACATGGGCCCTGCCCTCTCGAGGCCTAACGCTTGGCAGCAAAGAGACGCTATAAGCATCTAAAATATGATGAGTGTTTCAAAGGAGAAGGGCCAGGTGCTCCATTTCTAGATGTACAAATGTGAAGCACGGCCAGCACAGGGAGGAGGGAAAGGAGGGAAGAGCCTGCAGGTGGGCTCTGGGGTAGGAAAAGACACAGAATCTTCACACAAAGAAAGCAAAGATGGCTGCTGCACAGACGGCAGCGTGGGGAGGGTCTCGAGCAGCTGGGGGAGGTGGGCCGCGGCCGGTTAATATCAGGCCTTGCAGGCTGGTCCAGAAGTTTGTATTTTGGACAAACACTAAAGAGTTTTCAGTCGGAGAAGGCCATAACCAGATCGAGAGGTGAAAAAGATCGCTTTGGGAGGAGACAGTGAAGGGAGGAGGTGAGTGGTTCATCCGGGAGAGGACAGGAGGTTAGAGACACGTCGAGTGGTGGCGGGAAAGACTTGGATGGAGCAGCGCTGCTTACGAGAGCGGACAGGACACTGAGGAGCAGGGAAGGAAGGCATGGGGCCATCTGTGGTGTGAGAGAGGAGAAGCAGACAGGCCAAGAAAAGCCCCGGGCCTGGCCGGGGGTCCCACAGCGGTGAGGTTAGGAAGATGCCTGGAATTCCGACCGGAATGTGGTGGGAGAGCAGGAACGTGGGCTGCGCACCTGGAATCAAGCACAGCTGGAGTCTGATCCTGGCTCGCCTCATGAAGCAAAGCTCTGGTTCCTTCGTCTGTCTACCGGGTATAGACACCGCCTTTTCAGTTTACGGTGAGGATTTAGGATAACGAATGTACCGTGGGTTGAATCGTGTCCCCTCAAAATCCGTATGTTGAGCCCCTAACCTCCAGTTCCTCATGACGTGGACTCAATTTGGAAAGAGTTGTGCAGATGTCATTAGTAAAGATAAGGTCATCCTGGAATGGGGGGGGCTCTAATCCAGTGTGACTGGTGTCCTTACAAAAAGAACACCATGTGGATGCACACAGGGAAAACCCCACTCGGAGGTGAAGGCAGAGAGCGGGGTGATGCGTCTACAAGCCAAGAAATGTCAAAGACGGCCAGCAAGCCATAAGAAGCTGAGAGGCCTGCACCAGATTCTCCTTCATGGCCCTCAAAGGACACCAATCCTGCCAATACTGAGAACTCAGACGTCTAGCCTCTGGGGCTGTAAGAGGCACATTAGCAGAAGCTAGATGTGGCTGGCATGCTTCCCTAAGTTAGCGTCAAGACAACAGTTGGCATCAAGAAATATACTGTACACATGGCCAAATTTTGTTCCCCGGGAGTGAGTAACTAAGCATAATATCACAACTGAATGATAAATGAGTACGTCTCCCAAATTTCATTTTCCTAATAGTTTTTTTAAGACTATGTCTCTTTCAGGAGCACCTGGGTAGCTCAGTCAGTTAAGTGTCTGCCTTCAGCTCAGGTTACGATCCCAGGGTCCTGGGATCGAGGCTCCCTGCTCAGTAGGGAGCCTGCTTCTCCCTCTTCCTCTGTCTGCTGCTCCCCTGTCTGTGTTCTCTCTGTCAAATAAATAAATAAAATCTTAAAGAAAAAAAAAAGACTCTCTATCTCATTCATTAAATGAGACAAACCTGACTACTGAGATATCAGAGCTGTATCGGGAACCCATTTTTCAGCTACAAAATATCCTGTAGGCTCCTGTAATTCACAAACACCACGATTCTATTTATCTCAAACCAGAACCTAGCTGGTGGGTAACCTACCAATTTATTTCTAAGTAGATCTCCTCATTACCTTGTATTTGTCTCACTGGGGATTTTACTTCATTCTTTTTGCTTCATTTCATTCGTTTCTCTTTAAGACTTGTGAGACAAGAGACACATTTTAAGTTAATGAGGAATTTGTGCCCTGCCCTCCACCAAAGGTATAAAATATTCCTAGGGGATGGTTTAAACACAGTTTGTACCACAGAGGCAGAGAATGGATGAACTGCCCGTTAGTGGACAGACCTCCTTTCTCCTACATTGTAAACCATCTGATCACAGCCCCTCCTTACCTCGGTTAGCTCCCAGGTAATACTGATTGTCCAGCAGAGACCATAACTACGGATCAACAAGGCCTTCATGGCCCAGCCCCAGAAATGTCCAAACGCAAATATATCAAAATGGCTGATAATCCTCTCCCAGGTGATAACGTGGCAGTTGACGGCATACTCCTGTTCAAAATAAAAATGGAAATAATGAACGGATACTCTCACAATCAACTTCCTTCCAGGATCCTGACAGTAAATGAAAAGAAATAATATGACCTTGACAACTAATACTGGTCCTGCCCCCCCTACCGCCCTAAAGCTTTAATAATGGAAATTCCTTTAGGAAAAATGGACAAATAATTAAGTTTATGAATCAGAATTGCTTTGCTTTGAATTGCAGAAGTTTGATGAAAGTGGGAAGCCAAATAATTTCACAAAGGCTTATTAGCCTGTCTTAAAGAGGTGGAATCACACAGCCCATGTCACCTGACTGTAGGGCAACTATGTTAAAGCCAGTGATAAGAACATAAATAGAATCCCAATTAATAAAGAATTAAGTAGAATCCAAATAGGTTTGGAAATTTAAAAACACATCTAAATATCATGGTGTAGAGAAGGAATCAGAATAGAAATGTAAAATATATTCAGTATTAAATGGTAATGAAAATACTATGCATCAGAACGATGGGATGAAGCTAAGTAGAACTCAGAGGAAAACCTAAAGCCTTAAATATTTAGGTCAGAAAAGAAGAAAAGCTGAAGGATCCAATTTCAGAAATTAGAAGGAAACAGAATAAACCTCCCATCTCCAAATGTTACCACATGCTACATAATTTAAATATTTAAAAATGACAAAGCTGGGTACCTGGGTGCCTCAGTTGGTTGAGCGTTTGCCTTCAGCTCAGGTCATGATCCCCGGGTCCTGGGATTGAGCCCTACACCCGGCTCCCTGCTCAGGGGGAGCCTGCTTCTCCCTCTGTCTTTGCCTGCCACTCCCCCTGCTTGTGCTCTCTCTCCCTCCCTCTCTCTCTCTCTCTCTCAATAAATAAAATCTTTTAAAAATAAATAAATAATAAAAATGACAAAGCTTTTAAGACTTTTGGTTTTGTTTCTAGTATCTTTTTTTTAATATGATGTATTTTAAAGAAATTTTAAATCAATACCCTTATATTTCTGTATTTATTAGGAAAGTAATAATCATAATAACATTTCTCAGGGACCTCTCTACATTTGACATTCTTTCTTCCCCAAATTAATCTGATAGGATGGAGTAAGATTTGGAAAACAGCCACCTATTATCAGCCAGTTGAAAGTATTCTTGTAAAGTATTAATATTTTTAAATTCTAGAAATGATGCCTCCTATGGGTGCAGAAGACCAATTTGGTACTCCCCTCTCTCTTTCAAAACCCACCACCATCAGATTTCTGAAGCCTTTCTCAAAACCATTCAGTACGTTTCGATTTGCAAAGCTGAAAGGATGTTTTTAAAAACTGCATTTTTTCCAGAAACATTATGACAGGATATTACGACGTGTAAGTGGGAAATGTGGAGAAAAGAGGAAAAGATTGAATAGGGAGAAGTCAAGACAAGACTTAGACTTAGGACAAGACTTAGGACCAACAGCAAACTGCACTGCAGTAAGAGGAAAATTCTCCTCCCGAGTCTGGAACAATGCGTGCCTGTCGCAGGCATCACAGACCGACGGAGGGAAGCACCCCGAGGCTGAAGCCGCTTCACGGCAGGTCAAGGAAGAGCCGCAAGGCCCCGTCAACCCCAGATTCCTCGACCACCCTGTCCTCTTATTTACGCGGACACGCTGCACAGGGTAGAAGAGAGGGCTGAGTTCTCTTTTCAGAAGCCTGCTCTTCAGGTCATTGTGGGCCGAAGATGACTTTGGGTTCTACTCTCTGTGAGAATATTCTGGGCTTCAACACATGCAAAGGCACTTAGAAAGTCACAAAGAGCCAAATATAACTCTTAGCATTATAATCATTAATGCACAGATTTGCCAATGATCACATCAGGAAGCCCTCGAGGTCCTGGTCGTGGGAGGAACACGGGACACTGCAGTTATTTAAATGCTGCGAGGGAGCCGGACACAGATACAACTCCGGGCAGCAGGGGGAAAGGGGCATTAAATGGGGGCATCCCGGAGCCGGGGGGGGGGGGGGCATGGCAGGGAAGGTGTGTGCACACGAGTGAACGGCAGGTAAAGAGAAATTGTGCCCGCCTCCCAAGTGGTCACAGGGCTGGTCCTGCTAGCTCCACCCTCTCCCTCACTTGCCCAACACTTAACCACATACCAAATCCTATTCATTCTGCAGGTCAGTTTACTTGGTGATATAATCCCTTTTGCTCAAAAACCCAAGAAAATGGTGGGGGAAAATATCATACCTGGAAAACCTTTCTCCCGATCTCTGTTTCATGAGGCTTCTGCGAGTGTCAGAGCACTGTCATTATTATAACTGTGTACTTCAGGCACAGTCCAAAAGAAAAGGGTAGGTCCTGAAGTCAGAGGGACCTCATCAGCTTTGTGCTTTGAATGAGATAGTCATCCCATTTTTAATTTCCATTTCCTCCTTGATAGAATGGGGGATGTTAATGCCTAGCACGCATGTGTGAGGCTTACACAGAATGCCCGGAAGTGCCTGGCAGAAGAGCCAACCCATGGTCAGTAACTGCCACCACCTTCACCACACCCGTCACTATTGCTATCGTCGTCAGCAGATGCTCCAAGTCACTCCACGCCACTCTATTCCCTCAAGTAAGAAACCTCCAGACAGGTTTTTCTTACTGAGACTTTTAAATAATCGTTGGCATTCTTTATTTCTGCCTGTAGCATGTCCTTTATAAAAGTTAAAGACAGGGGCGCCCGGGTGGCTCAATAGGCGCCTCTGCCTTTGGCTCGGGTCATGATCTCACGGTCCTGGGATCGAGCCCCGCATCGGGCTCTCTGCTCAGCAGGGAGCCTGCTTCCCCCTCTCTCTCTGCCTGCCTCTCTGCCTACTTGTGATCTCTCTCTCTCTGTGTCAAATAAATAAATAAAATCTTTAAAAAAAAAAAGTTAAAGACAAAATGTCAAAATACCCTTCAAGAAGGAGCTGACCAATCTCAAATCCAGTAGAACAATCACTTCTGGGACCTTTTATTAGGTCCCTTTGTATTGTTTCTTTTTTTTTTTTTTAAGATTTTATTTATTCATTTTGAGAAAGAGAGAGAAAACACAAGTGGGGGGGAGGGGCAGAGAGAGAGGGAGAAGCAGGCTCCCCACCAAGCAGGGAGCCCAAAGTGCGGCTCAAGCTCAGGACCCTGGGATCATGACCTGAGCCGAAGGCAGACGCTCGACTGACTGAGCCACCCAGGTGTTCCTTTGTATTGTTTCTTATGGAAGGTTCTGCCTGTGGCCCAGATGCTTGTTCTCCTTTTCTGAGCATTACTAGGTTTTTCCTTCAGTCTGTACCACATGTCAGATATTATTTAAGAAAAATAAAATAAAAAAGGAAAGAAACAGCATTAGAGTATAAAATAGTCTCTTCCCTAAAAACTGAAGTATAGAGTAGCTTTCCCCAAGAATAAAATGATTTTTGTGGGTTAAAAAAAAATAATGAACGAAATGACCTGGGTCATTCACATCGGCCCCTTCATGGCGAAGGATCATGGCTTTGGGGCCAGAGTGGGGAGCAGAGGTGTTGAGGGTCACACTGCCAGAGGGCATTCACCACTATCACTGAGGACCTGCTGTGTGCAAGGCGCCAGGCTGGGCCTCAGAGATAAGGTTACTCTGTTTAGTTCACAATAAAACTCCCCAAATAAGTACTATTATTTCAGTTTACAAAGAAAGGAAGAGGCTAGCTAACAAGTACATTGCCCAAGGTCTTATAGCTAACAAGTGACAGAGGCAGAATTGACACCCAAGGCTGGCTGACGAACCATCCCCCTCTTCCCACCATCCCCCTTTGCTCCAAGAGGGGATATCATTTCCCCAGACTCTACCACCCATGGAAACCACACACCTCACCTTCCCACAGACCTGGCTTTTACGTTATCTAACACGGGAAATACTTGGAAGTAACAATTTAGAACTTCACGTTAGTGAAGCTGACTATCTCTCATACCCAAGAGTCTACTGATTTCTCTGAGAGACCACTGACAAGCCCATACCATTACGTCTGCTTCCCTCGTGGCATAGCGAAGATTTGGATCCAGCCAGTACATCAGGGATTTAACCTGATCGAAGTTCAGGAAGAGGAGGAATACCAGGAACAGGAAATAAAGCACGCTTAGTCCTGAGGGAAACAAAAACATTTCTGCATTTAGGAGAGCTCTGGGGGTCAGACGCACAACACACGTCAGACTCAAGGCGGACGCGGATATTGCAAGGTAGTGTGTCGAGACCCCCGTACGGTCTGTCACTTCCTCTGATGAGCGAGTCTGATACACTGTCCTAATTCACACCAAGAGGGCTGGTAATACTGTCGGAGAAAACGAGGCTCGAGTGGAGTCTGGAAGGACTGGCAACATTCAGCAGAGACAGAGGTGAAGGGCCCAGAGGTGGCCCAGGGCCACACTTCCACGTCTTAGACCCCATGTCAGCCCTTGTGGGCATTATGTTTCTGTTGCATCACATCATAATCGGTATCCTAATAATCACCCTGTGCCATTTAAAAATAAAGTCAATCATCTGCTTTTAAAACAGCAAAAGCCTTTTGGAAAGGTTTGGAAACCAACCAGCGGTGATTCTATCACTTCTCTTTCTCTCGAACCTGGTAGAATTAAAACATTGGTGTAGGACACCTAGACACTGTGGTACAAATGACCTTGGATCACAGCACTCCGTGGGAACTTGGCTCAGCACTAATCTCCCATGAGCTGTTCCAGAGGAGACAATGTCCACAGTTGGAATGGAATCCCTTGGAACATATACAGCGCCAGGCCTTCCAAAAGGGCCCCTCCCCGTCCTTGGGGAGCGCAGGGCACTTGCGCACAGGAGGGCTGACCTCGTCATGTACCCCAGGGCCACAGGGCCACATGCTTTGTTGGTCTAAGGACCTCCTCATGTTTATTACCAGCTGCTTTTTAAAATTTTCATCTCACATGCCCCTCACTACACCTTTTTATTATAATCCTTTCAAAATAATTATTTTAAGACAGAAAGAAACCGTCTGTGTGGGGCAGAGCTTTTGGAATTCACGCCTGACCTTCAAAGTCCACGAAGCCCCAGACGTAATATGCACAAGTGTGTGTGTGTGTGTGTGTGTGTGCACGTGCATGTGCGCTGAGAAAGGGTTCGTTCTCATCAGATCATCAAAGGGCTCCATGATCCTAAAAAGATCTCAAGTAAGCAACAAGCTGCTAATTACCGATAATGGATCATTTTAAATGGGCGAAACTCAAATGTAGCCAACCAGCTGAAAATAACTCATCGTTTCAAGCAGCAACGTTAAGTCCACGAGACGTAAGTATGATGCAACCAGGACAATCTATTTAAAAATGGAAACGAATCACGCCACTTTTCTGCAAAATATCCTCCCGGGACTTCCCACTGCCCTTCCCGTCTGCGCTCTTTAGAGGCCTGCAAGCCCTGTGGGGCTCTGTCCCTGCCCAACTCTGGCTTCTCTCTCACTACTCCCCTGGGGCCTGCTCTGCTCCGCCACACGGGCCTGCAACACACCACGCTCCTTCTGGCTGGGGACCACTTTAGTAGCCTTTCCCTTTGCCTGGCTTCCAGTGACCCCAATCCTTGCCAGATCCTACTTTGCATGCACATTCCCGGGAAGCACCCTTCCTTGCGTGTGCACGTGAAAGCAGTCACTCGCTCTCCATCACCCCACATGGTTTTAATTAACTTTCGAACACTTGATGGCACGGGATATTTTTGATTATTGATTTGTTTAATAGTGTGTTTGCGATAGCTGTCCTCCCTCCCAGGGGGAGCCTCCTGTCTGTCTGGCACTCCCCTGCAGCCTGCGGCACAGCCCTCCGCACAGGGTGCTCAGTGAACATCTGCTAAAGGAAGGATGTCACTCCCTTCAAAGGGACTCACCTATGATCTCTGAAAGTTGAAAGAAAAACAGGCGACCTTGAGCCAAATACCCATTTTTAGGGTCCTTCTCGTAACATTCCATTTTCTGAACCTAAAATAATTTACTTAATGTCTTATTTAGGCAAGACGAAGCCAAGAGACGACACTTGAAATATGCGTTTTAAGTCCATTCAGGGGACTTGACTATTTGTGGACTCAAAATCAAGTAAAAACAAGACATCCAATATTCATGGAGATGCTTATCGCTAACCTTTGTTTCAAATCAGGGCTCTCTGTCTAAAGGCTTCGCCCTTTCCAGGATCTTTCCCACTCAGGACATTCAGGAGACTGCTGGGTTTTCAGTCGGTTCCGGATGCTGACAAGGCAGACGTGCTCACAGGCCCCGTGAAGAGCAACATCAAGATACATCAAGAAAAGCCACGTGCCCTGCTGTCAGACCCCGTGCACATTAAGAGACAACAGCATACGCAGGGGGCGAGCGGAGTTGGAAAAGCTCACATGCACGAGAATCTAAAGTTATCACCTGTATGTTCGTTTTGCGGCAAAGAATTTTCATAAAAATTTATATTAGGAACACCGAAAAGCAAAAGGCGATTAAGTTTTACTGTAAAACTGCTATAATGATATACAGAAAATGGATTTTAAGTAGAATAGACTTCTAAATCTACTAACAGGTAACTCACCAAAAACCATTCTCCATAAGGCCGGATGAGGTCGAGTAAACGGGCCTGAAGAGAGAAAACGTAAGGTCAGAACAAACTGGTTTCAAACTAAAACTAAAAGCAAATTGCGGCTCTCTACAGAGATTTAAAAAAAAAAAAAAATACTGTCAAAATTTTTTTCTTCATAGATATCTTGAGGTCAAGTGTAGGTTGAAATGTTTTATTTGCATTGTGGTAACTGTCGCCACAACTGTAACAGGTACCGCAGTCTCCAAAACAGACGTTTGTCTTCAAAGCTTTGTCTTTAGGGTTACCAGGCTGGCCTGTAGGAGTTCTTCAAACATACTGAAGTTTAACAAGTGAAATCTCCCAGCCCAGCCACAGAGAGTGTGTGTGTGTGTGTGTGTGTGTGTGTGAGAGAGAGAGAGAGAGAGAGAGAGAGAGGGAGGGAGGGAGGGAGGGAGAGAGACGGCGGGGCGGGCACTCTGGAAATTAAAGGGGAGAAATACTGCTTTGAGAACACGTGAGGTGGGGTAGGAAACTGAAAATAAATCCTTTGAGCACTGGAACGTGCTAGTGCAGTGGCTTTTGATCATGAACTGTGGTAATAAAATACCTCTGACGTGGTAACCCTGACCACGTCAGATGCCCAGATGCAGCTTCCAACACCATGAAAACACAGGCTTCATAGGTCGAAACTCACTCTGACTACAAGTGACCCACCAATACGTTCTCTTCTTGTGTATCTCTTTAAAAAAAAAAAAAAAGGAGCAGGAACCAAGCAAGCCGGGCCTCGATCTACTAAACTGACTCACCATCAACGGAAGGGTTACAGTTCACGAATACTGAACACTGCTCTCATGGGCACTTGACCTATTTGGGGCCGCCCACCCCTGTGGGACAACAGCCTACCTACACACTCCTGGAGGATTTCCAACGTCAGGATCTCACATCTCCCGGGGAGATGCCGGAGCTGGCTGCCCAGCCCCCTTCCTAACCGGGGCTTAGCCTGTGCCAGACTTGATTTCAGGAGCTGGTGATACAGAGCTAAGTATGCAGAGCTCTCCTTCACTTCCCCCTCTCCCTCTGCCTGGACCAGCATGGACAGTAGGTGGGAGGTGGCACTGGTGATAGGGGTAGTTCCCTGCAGAGGTGACAGTAGGACAGACTATAGCCAGTGCTCACTGGCGTTTCCTCAACAGACCAGTATTGGGTGACCTGCCAGTTCCTAGAAGCTTAGCCTGGGACCCAGCCTCCTAGCCCCCCCAACCTCCCAGTCCTCCAGCCAACACCCTGTAAGTCTTTTCAATCAGTAACCAGCTTCTGTTGCTGGCAACCTGGAATCCTGTCTGAAGGAAACATTACATTGTAATTTTTATTCTGGAACTCATCCTCGATCACCCACCTCATCTTAAAAAGACAACTCTGAAACATATTTTAACTGCTTTCTTTTGATGGATCAGGTTCATATTAGGAAGATCGGTTCCAAGTGTCCCCTGCCCTCCAAATCTAGTCAATTCCTGAGCCTAGAGCGGGGCAGTTCAGAAGGTGAGTGAGGTTCATGCAGGCCTCCGCTTTATCCAAATTAATACGGTGTCTGAGTTTTGGAATGGCAAGGAGTGAGAGCTCAGATTGAGGGATTTAAATAAAGCATCTCCCGGGCCATTCCACTCCTGAGTTCTGGTAGCGAAGGCTCACCCAGCAAGGAACACCTGTATTCTTTCTAACTGGCTGCTTTTTTCTCAGAAAGGCACGTTCCAGGTCACAATATGGCTAACTCTCTTTAAGGCACGGGAAAACAGATGGCTAAAATGGTCATCTTTTAATTTCCTCTTCCCAGTGCCCTCTTCGCCGCTGTTGGTCACCACAAGTGGCTTGTGTCACGGTGGCTGCCTGGCGTGCAAGTACCACGTCATCCAAACCCCTGCATTCATCTTTTAGACCAAACACAGGACCCCAGCTTTCTCTAGGCTTCCTCTCACGAGGTGAACCTCGAAAACGGTATGATTACTTGGCCTGCAACACAATTCCATGCCCATCAACACTCAGAATCACCTAAGTCGGGTTATTCTCAAGAGCAATCACAACTATAATAGTACTTTGCTGGGCACTTAGCGCGAGGCAGATGGAGGGGAGAGACATTCCCCCCGCCCCCCTCCCCCGTTGTCTCCTCGTTGTCGTGACCGTGTGGTGGTAAGAGGGTATCATCACACCCATTTTACCGCTCAGGCCACTGAGGCACAGGTACTTCCCAGGGTCGCATGGCCCACAGGACCCCACCTCTGGTCTGAGAAGGCTTTGTGCTTTCTGATCCGTTCGGTCATGCCTGGGCCGGCTCAGAAGGACAGAGTGGGGGCGGTGGGTGGGGAGATGGTATGCGTTTTAACCAGCACTGTCTCAGGGCCAGGAGAACAAGGGGAGAGAAGCAAGCCAGTGAGTGGTGTTTAGAGGTGCTGCCGTGTGCAACTGGTAAGCAAGGTCAGGAAGGACACGGGGCGGGATGGGAACTAATGTAAGGTCCCTCATATCAACTAATAGAAGGGCCCCCAAAGTCACCTTCGGCCCATGATGACTTGAAGAGCAGGCTTCTGAAGAGAACTCAGCCCTCTCTTCTACCCTGTGCAGCATGTCCGCGTAAATAAGAGGACAGGGTGGTCAAGGAATCTGGGGTTGACGGGGCCTTGCAGCTCTTCCTTGCCCTGCCGTGGAGCGGCTTTAGCCTCGGGGTGCTTCCCTCCGTCGGTCTGTGATGCCTGCGACAGGCACGCATTGTTCCAGACTCGGGGGGAGAATTTTCCTCTTACTGCAGTGCAGTTTGCTGTTGGTCCTAAGTCTTGTCTTGACTTCTCCCTATTCAATCTTTTCCTCTTTTCTCCACATTTCACACATACATTTCATAATATCACATCACAAAGGTTCTGAAAAAATACCGTTGTTTTTTTTTAAATTATGTTCAGTTAGCCAACATATAGTATATCATTGGTTTTCGATGTAGTGTTCAACAAATACAGTTTTTTAAAATGTCCTTTAGGGGTGCCTGGGTGGCTCAGTCAGTTAAGCATCTGACTTCTGGTTTTGGCTCAGGTCATGATCCCAAGGTCCTGGGATCGAGTCCTGCATCGGGCTCCCTGCTCAGCGGGGAGTCTGCTTCTCCCTCTCCGTCTATCCCTCCCCCTGCTTGTGCTCTCTCTCTCTCCCTCTCAAATAAATAAAATCTTTAAAAAAATTTTTTTAAACGTCCTTTAGCTTTGCAAACTGAAATGTACTGGATGGATCTAAGAAAGGCTTCAGCAATCTGACATGGTGAGTTTCAGAGAACAAGCTGCTCTACCCTGAACCATGTAGGTGGGAAGTGTTGGTGTCTTTTGTTACAGAAGGTGTAGGTAAGGCCCTGGAATGTAAAGTGAGACTTTCGGCAGCTACTAGCCAAACCCATTCCAGGCTTTATTTCAGTCATCACATCTGCCCACTTCTTTCTGAAAAGGCGCTCTAAATGTTTTGGTGCAGTATTTCAAGGAGTACGTTCTAGCAGCATTACTCACTAAGATTACCAACTTTACCACCAAAGACGGGAATACGGCTAAAAAGATTACTTGTATTATTTTGCTTTTTAAAACAAATGGAGGAGGCGGCCGGTGCGTTTTTCTCTATCATACACCCGGACACTGATGCTCGCCAGATCACCCGCACTTGGCTGCTCCAGTCAGGTCACCTTTGGAGCCGTGCTTCCCGAGGCATTCATCCGCCCGGGCATGTTCACGCTGCCCACAGTCTTTCCCGAACATTCGCGTTAACAGATTCCACTGCCTTGCCCACTGAGAAAGTGGGCAAGCCCGGGCAGGGCGCCTTGTCCTCCTCTGCCCCGTGTTCTGGTCCAGAAGTTAGGGGCTCTCCATCTCAGGGTCTGCGTCTTCTCTAGGCTTTATTTCGGACTTGATAAAAGCTGCCTGCAAGAGCGACTCTTCTTGATCACGTGGGAGGCACAGGGAAGCGCTTCTCCAGGCGGCCACGCAGAAGCAGTGCTGGTTTGTCCCGGGCTGGGTTTTCTTCCCAGACCATACTTCAACACGGCTCGGTTTGCTTTATCAGTCCCTCCATCCAGGACACGTAATTTTCAATCAGATATTAAGAGTGAGTTTGATTTCAAAGGAAACAGAAATCAAAAGGCTTTGCCATGAGAAGAGCTAGCACTTCAAAAACTGCCTCAGAAATGAGAACGTAAGATCACACACAAAAAATAAGAATAAAAAAAAAAAATTTAAAAAGCAAATAAGATCACGGCTCGACATGCCGGCAGCCTGTCATGATTCCCATGAATAACTAAGTTCAAGGGACCCAACCTCAAGGGAATAGTTGACTCTCCAAAAGCTATGGGTCTGTGCCCTCTTCGTCTGCTTCTTCCCTTGATTATCACTGTTTTTCAGCTTTAATGAGGTGTGATTGACAAAGATTATTATTATTTGCAAGTTTAAATTCCTCTAAGAAAAACTTAGAAAAGGTGGGTAAAATGATCTTTAGGCAAATTGCAAACCTAAGAATTTTTTTTTAAAGGAAAAGTAGTGGAGCGGGAAACAGGATGGGGGAAGGACAGGAATTTTGTTTCAAATTTGGGGGACAGTGACTCTTCTGAATCACCTTCAAACCTCAAGGAGATGTGACTAACACTATCTTAGCTCAGAGAAGTCAAATGAGGCCGAAGGTCAAACTGAAGGATGATCTCAGAAAATCAAGACATACTAGTATTTCACTCTCCTCAAAATACCTTAAAGAAGTGCTGAATGGTGTTCCTCTCGCAGACAAGGAATGGAAAGGGAGGGCTGATTCTGTGAACTTTCTTCCGGGCGGACTCATGACTTGATCCCACATAGAGTTACTGAGAGGCTCCCGTGGGCCACACACTGGGGGTACAGAAAAGGCTTGGGCGGTTTGCGGAGGGCAGGGTACAAGGGGAAGGAACGGTTTGAGGAAGCCCCCAGAGGTTGGACAAGTACACCTGAAGGTCACCTGTTGAACAGAAATCTCACAGCCAAACAGGTTTCTAAATTTCACTGCAGTGATAGAGTGATACAGTTATAATTACACCCTAATGATACAGTGGTATAGTTAAAATCACACTTGTGCTTGAGTGCCAGTTGCTACAATGATATGAGGTAGCATTTAAAAAAAAAAAATTTAAAGGAGGGATGCCTGGGTGGCTCAGTCGGTTAAGCATCTGCCTTCAGCTCAGGTCATGATCCTGGGGTCCTGGGATCGAGCCCCACATTGGGCTCCCTGCTCAGAGGGAGCCTGCTTCTCCCTCTCCCTCTGCCTGCCTCTCCCCCTGCTTGTGGTCTCTCTATCTCTCCCTCTGTCACATAAATAAAATCTTAAAAAAAAAAAAAATGTAAGGGAACGATAGAGAATGAGAGAGAAGAGGGCAGGAAAGAAGTAACACAGTGTAGATTATCAGTTCCTCCATCCCTGGCCTCACCCCAGGGTCTCTCCTCCACATCTGCTCACAGGCCTGAAGGAAGGATTTCAAGCACCTACCCCAGTCGCTCACCCTGGGGATGAAATTCTGTTTGAGCGTCCACTCCTCTCCCAGATAATGCAGTGGTAAAAATCTAAGCCCATGGAAGCCATTCTTCTTCTCTTTTATTCTTCTGGTCAGAGCAGATCTATCACGTGCCTCCTCCTTTGGGCACTATAAATTCCTGTCTCAGGTCTGGATGGAGGAGAGGCACAGGGCCCAACTCTAGTCAAAGAGAATTGAGGACAAGTGTGCTGGAGGGTTTCTAGAAAGGCTTTCTTCCCCCTTAAAGAGACAGACAGAAGAAGCGACCTCCCCCTGCGCTGGACGCTGCTCAAGGCCGCCTGTCCACACTGCAGCGGCCCTCCCGGGTCCTCAGGGCAGCCGAGCACAGCACCCATGGGCTGAGGATGGTGCAGCAGAACGAGGCAAAAGCCTGGGTCTTGGCACGTCACCGAGCAGCTCAATTAGCCAACCCTGGAACCACTCGATCTCAGAACTTCCTGACATGCGGGAAAGCAAACATTCCCTTTATCCTTCAAGCCATTCTGTAATGGGTTTCCTCTTACTTGTGGCCAAAAGCATCCTGTTATAAAACCCTATGGAGATAGTTAAGGGCTTCCTTGGTTATTTAGACTCTAGAAAAAGCATCGTTCCCGCCCCCCCTGCCCCGTCGCCTTCTTGAAGGAGGAGATGACTGAGTCTACTGCGTAGCACAGATGAACTCATGCAGACAAGACATATGGACACAATCGACTTTAGGCGTACACTCAAACATGCGGGGTAGCCTTTGCTAGGTCAAGGAGAAACGCGTTCGAAGTTGCCAAAATAGGGCCATTCTGGGCACGCCATCCACTGCTGGCACTCCCCCAAAACTGCCTTTCAAGGAGAAGGCTAATGTTGGGCTCTGTTCCTCCCGTCCATTTTCATTACTTGATTTGAGACTGTGTGCCAAGGGTGGGGGAGAACAGAAAGCAAGGTGACAAGACTGGAACAAGAAGAGGCATGTATACTTGGCTCAGAGAAGCAGCCCCCCAGCATCAGGGCCCCTGGGAAGGCCTGACGCCTGAGTGCTGGCTCTGGGAGAGTACAGCCACCTAGCTCGGGGGCACCCCTTCCCAGGGGCCTGGCCAGCTCCCCCGTCAGGCACACTGGAGCCACCTAAAGCCATCCCTAATTTTAAAATATTCAATAATATTAATATTAATATTCAATAATAAATAATAATATATATTATATAAAAATATTAATAACACTCACTGTACCATTTATATATCATGTTTTATATATTATACATAATAAATACATTCTACACAATATTGATATAATTATTAATATTAATATTCAAAATATTCAATAATGACATTCTTCACCGTAAAACTTACAGTTTTACTAATCATATGTAAAGTGTGGACAAAGGGATCTTGAGAAAACAAGGCAGATGCAGAGTGCTTGCTATGCACACACAGCTTCAAGAGAATCCCCCTCACTAGATGCTGCCCTCACAGCCTAATCTTTCTCTACATAGAATACTGAACTGCTATTGTCCTTTTCTGTAGCCAACTAAAAACCTACTTTCTGGCGTGTTCAGCCTACAGGGGAGTGGTGTGCATGCAGGCACACACGAGATGGCAGGGGAAGGATGTGGTGGGAAGAGACGAGATAAGAGAGAAGGAGGGACGCCTGGGGGGCTCAGTCGGTTAAGCGTCTGCCTTCAGCTCAGGTCATGATCCCAGGGTCCTGGGATTGAGCCCCGCATTGGCCTCTCTGCTCAGCAGGAAGTCTGTTTCTCCCTCTTCCTGCCACTCCCCCTGCTTGTGCCCTCTCTCTGTCTGACAAGTAAATGAATAAAATCTTTAAAAAAAAAGAGAGTGAGAGAGAAATTGAGAGAGAGAAGGAAGGCTCCGGGTGATCTGCTAGCCCCTCTGGTCACAGGCGACATGTGGGTGATGGAGGATCATGGACACAACCACCCACGAGGTACAGACCAAATAAGCCCCTAAGATTATATTCCTGGGAAAAAAGAAAAGCCAGACACTGATAGAGAGGAACAGATGAAAAAGGAGACAAAAACAATAGGACGACAGAGATAAAAACACATTACAATGGACCTAATAAGAGAACTAACCAGAACAAGACAGAGTAAAGGAGCCGAGCCCCTCCCACCAGGCTGACATCGAGTGGCCGGGTGACCTCTCAGGGATCAGTGAGGGCCGGGCGTCTCAGCTTTCGCAGCTGTAAACTGAGCAGGCTGAACGAACCACACGGGCCCACGGGTCCTCCCTACCTTGTATGCATCACAACGTCACAAGCCAGGATAAGAAGAGCATAAAACAAACTTAGCTTTTATCTTCCCAGAAGGCAAACAATAGCAGGGTCCCACAATGAGAGACTGAGTGGGTTAAGTGGACTTCAAAGACTGGAGGACTTCATTAGGGAACAGAAGAAAAACCAGCAGAAAGCACGGAAGATGTTACATCCGATAGACTTCCTCACCCGACCTTCAGCAGCCTGGGTGCCTCCAGAGAACCATCCGCTAATGAACCCCCAAACCCACTCCCGCTAAAGCCTCACGGAAGGGATGGCTAGAAAAATCATAAAATCATGGCTACTGAGTGACTAATCTTTGAGAATCCTCAGACTTCCAAAATGGCACTGGAAAAAGAAAAGGCAAGTTTAAAAAGAAAAAAAACCAAGGCAGAAAAGAAACCTTGAGAGCCGTGGAGAAGTTGCTCGTGAGAACTCAGCAACAGTGAAGACGCAGCCAACAAAAGCTGAAGGCTTGCAGAACAGACCCGACCCCTCTGGACTGACCAGTTCCCTGAGCGCCTAGCATGCCTTGACTGATGTTTAAAAAAAAAAAAGCGCTAGTAGGACAGGGACGGACTAGATAAGAAGAATAAAGGGCACAGAGCAATAATGGTCATGCCACGGCCCAAGGACACAGGAGTAAGCAGTGGGCTCACACAGGATAGGGACGGCAGGATGGCTAAAGGAGGAGTGGCTGTCACCACCACTTTTTTTTTCTTCAAGATTTTATTTATTTATTTGAGAGAGAGAGTGAAAGAGAGCATGAGAGGGGAGAAGGTGAGAGGGAGAAGCAGACTCCCTGCGAAGCTAGGAGCCTGATGTGGGACTCGATCCTGGGACTCCGGAATCATGACCTGAGCCGAAGGCAAGTGCTTAACGAACTGAGCCACCCAGGCACCCTGTCACCACCACTTTAACGGTCACCTGCTCACCTTCCTTCCAGGCTCAGCGTCTCCTTGCTTTGGGCTGTATTTTTATGCCACCTTTGGAGGAAAAGGCCAGGTTCCAGAGCTCAGGGGGACCATAGCATGTTTTATGCGGCAAGTGGCCATTTAGCTGTCCTACAACGTAGGACCCTTGAAAGAAAGGATGGGCTGTGTAACGTCCAAGCTCTCCTCTTAACCAAAAATTCGAATTCTGAAGTTCTGTGTGTTGGAAGAGGGAGGGAAAAGAAAGTTGGCAAATAGCCAAAAAAAGCTCTTCGCCATCAGGAACTTTTCCTAGAAAATTCTATAGTAGGGTCAGTATCCCTTCACTCCATGACCTAGCCATACCATGGACATCGAATCATCATACTCACACTCAAATCATAATCGTGCATTACCAGAACTCTCAATCATCACGGGAAGACCAAACTGTTTGTCAGATCTGCGTAAGGTATGCAGCTGTGACAGATCGGGTGCTTGTGTCCCCTGCCAAAATTCATTATGTGATAGTCCTAACCCCTACAGTGAAGACTTCTGTTGGACTTCTTGGACCCTACGGGACTGAGCCACAGAGCTACTTGGCTACGAACATTTGCTATTCTTTAAGACACAGGATGAAGGACCTCAAAGGCCACTGGGAGATTATCTGGGCTGTCATTTCCACCACAGGCTCAGCAAAAATCACATAGTGCTACATTAGATTAAGCAAAAATACAGAACGAAATGCCACTGCCATCATCTTGGGAAGACGGAAGGCCATGCCATGTGTGATACTGTGATTTATAATAAGAACTATAGATTTGCTCTTTGTGCCCTTTTCTGGAGCAGAGCTCCTAAAGTCCTTGCAATTTCAAGTGATGAGAATAATGAATATTTTTTGCTATGTTGATGAGACCTTAGGAAAGTACCTAAGGATGGGGCTGGTTGACAGTGGAGCCAAACACGGGATTATAGACTTGGAACTTTCAATCCCATCTCCAAGACCTCCAGGGAATGGTGAGAGGCTGGAGGTTGAGTTCAATTCCCAATGGCCAATGATGCGATCAATCATGCCTATGTAAATGGGGCTTCCAAAAAACCCCAAAAGGGTGGGGTCTGGGAGTTTCTGGGTTGCTGAACACTTTTCTGACGCCAGAAGAGTGACCCATCGGAGAGGGCATGGAAGCTCCTAATCCCTTCCCACATACCTTATCCTATATGCATCTCTCATTTGACTGTTGATGAGTACCCTTCGTAATGAACTGGTACTGTCAGCTAGTGAGTAAACGCATTTCCTGCATCCTGTGAGCCACTCTAGCAAATCAATCGAACCCAAGGAGGGCTCATGGGAACCTCTGATGTGTAACCATTTGGTCAGAAGCACAGGTGAAAACCTGGGACTTGCAATTGGCATCTGCAGTGGGGGCCGTCCTGTGAGCCCTTAACCTGTGGGATCTGATGCTAACCTGGGGTAGACAGTGTCAGAATTGAGTTGAACTATGGGGCTGCCAGCTGGCGTCCAAAAATTGCCTATTGGTGGGGGAACACCCCTATCCCCTGATGCTACCTGCCCCTCTCTCCCCCACACATAATTTGGAACTGGTATTAGAACTTTGTTATTGTTACCATGGTAGATTTCCAAGTAGCAATGAGTAACATCCACAATGGGCTTCTTATGTTATACATTACATTCTACTGAATAGATGGGAGGATAGAGAAGAAACACCCTCAAGTATGAAGTTTAAACCCGAGGAGGGCCCATGGAGCATAATATGTAGGTAAGACTGAACAATTTCAAAATATCTTAAGAGTAAAAGACACAGGATATAAAAAAGGAAGCATTCAGAAATGGTTACAGGGAATAAGTACAGAATATTCTAGAGAGAAGTTACTTAAGAGGAATAAGCAAGGGACAATCCAGAGGAAAGGGATGAATCTTAGTATGATAGCTTTTTTTTTTTTTAAGATTTTATTTTATTTGACAAAGAGAATGAAAGAGAGAGAGCCAGAGAGAAAGAGCAAAAGCAGGGGGAAGGGCAGAGGGAGAGGGGAAAGCAGGCCCCCACTGAGCAGAGAATTCGACCTGGGACTTGATCCCAGGACCCAGGGATCATGACCTGAGCTGAAGGCAGATGCTTAACCAATTGAGCCACACAAGTATCCCCTTTAAAAAAATAAAACAAAAAAAAACAAAAAACAAAGACTTTGTCTCACCTTATAATCACGATGGGGGATAAAATTCACAGTAATAATTGTCTTTTTTTTCACCTGATGATGAAAATTCATATCCCAAATGCATGACCAGCAAAGTTTACCATGATTAAAGATCACCTGGGACAACACATTATTTAAGTAATATTCATTACAGCATTGACCCTGTCCTTAGCAAAAAGGACTAAATAATAATTGAGTATTTTATGACTCAGCTGATAAAGCAAAAATAGCAACAATAAGAACAACAGCTGACACTTAACCGAGAGCTTACAATCTGTCAGTCACTATTCAGAGAATTTAACATGTATTAATTTAGCTAACCCTTTCAACAGTACCTACCTGACAATCTCCATTTACAGAAGAGAGAGACTCAAGCACTCGGGCAGAAGCTGGGGGTCTTCCCCACGGCCACAGAGCTAGCCAGTGGCAGAGCCTGTGCCCTAACCACCACAGATTAGGTTTTTATTCCCATTTTCTGGTTTCATCTTCTAGATGGCATGCCTCTCAAAAAACACCAAAAGGGCACAATGCACAGGAGAAATGTAGTAAAGCGTGACATCACTTACCATTGGGAAAAGCTAACACACTGATGATAAGGAAGAAGAAAATGACAGAGAGGATGCCCCTCCAGATGTTGTCCTCTGGGACAGAGTCATCCCTGAAAACAGAAAAGAAAACACTGAGTGTTCATTTCAGACCTAAACAGTCAATCCAGAAGGCATAAGAGTTCCATGTTCTAAAAACCGGAGACTGTTAACTTCATTTTACGAGCAAAGTCTTTACACACGCTATTTACTCCTCACTATTCTTTCCTAAAACAACAATCTTATAGTAAAGTCCAGTCTTACAAGAAATGCAGTTGGCAACCTTACAAACGACACACATTCCACTGAGACAAACATTTGAGAATCACTCTTCTTAAAAAAAAAAAAAAAAAAAAAAAAATACCCAGAATGTCAAAAGGTAAGGTTTATTTTGGAGAAATGTCTTTTGATTTCAAGAATCACTAATGACCTTTATCATGTATGCCGTGGCAAAGAAATCTTTAGAAGTCAGAAAGAAAGCATAAGATTATAAGGAAGAAAAGCACAAGCAATGAGATTATCTATCAATTCTTAAAAACAGACAGTTGGCCATCTAAGGGATGAATGAAAAGGGTGAAATGTTGGGTAATAAGAAAGCACCAGAAAACAGTATTAAAAGAAAATCATGAGAAAACGGAATAGAAGATTTACAGTCAGACCAGAAGCAAAAGAACTATAAAAAAAGGGGATGAGTTTCCTCCCTCTGTGCCGGTCATTTTTATTTTAATCTATTGCTGTATTTATCTCCTCTCTAACCCTAATAACTGAAATGATTTTATTTGTTAGTTGATATGTTGTCTGTCTTCAATATAGAAAGTAAACTCCTGGGGCACATGGGTGGCTCAGTCGGTTAAGTATCTGACTTTTGATTTCACCTCAAGTCATGATCTCAGGGTCGTGAGATCAAACCCCACACTGGGCTCCGAGTTGAGCATGGGGCTTGCTTAGGATTCTCTCTCTACCCCGCCTTCTGCCCCCCTCCCTCGCCAAAACAAAACAAGTATAGAAAATAAACTCCTGAAGGCAGGGCATTATTCACTCTTTGTATCCTCAAAGGCTGGCACGCAATAAGCCTTCAATGGATATTTGTGGACTGATTACTGATTAAGAAGAAACTCTATTGTATAAAACCATGTAAAATTTCCCAAATGGAAATTTTCTTAACATTGATGGCAGTTTATATTAAAAAAAAAAAAATCTAGTAACATACTTGGGGCTCAAGAGAAGCAAACAAAAGAGGGAAAACAGAAGTCTCGGATAGTAAGATTTTCTGAATTACTGATAATTATTAAGAAGCTCGAGAGAGGGAAGTTCAGCATTCCAGTTTAAAAGGTGCAGGATGAGTAGACAGAAAACAGAAGAACAGAACGGAAGGAGATATTCAGACATAATGAGACTAGTAGCAATAATTTAAAAAGTGATTTTTGAAAGTTGAGTTTATATCTGTGCAAGGACTGCAGTGAAAGGTCTTTCAAAAGACAGATATTAAATTAAGATTAAACATTACTGAAGGAAAAGAAAGAGGTCAAAAAAAACCTTACGGGAAAATCAAATTAACATATAAAAAAATCTAGAGCATCAGCATACATGAAGAGGTGTGGAATGAAACCGTAATCAATTACGCAATGAAAGACTAGGTCCTGGGGCATTGGGCTTCTAAAGAGAAGTTAATTTAGATAACAACTTCTGTTCAGGCTAACTTTCTGCACCCAATTAAATAATTTCCAGATTTATAACAGGACTGAACATAAGGCTCCGAGGTAAGAGAGCATACAGATCCCATTCCTTAAATCATCCTCTGGCCCAAGAGCACTAAAACTAATGGTGGGCAAACAATCTTCACTGTTAACTTCACAGATTTGCCTATCAAACCGAACTACACGATCAGACGGACTTCCTCTTGCAGCAAAGTGCAATCATATTTTAATGTACAACCCAACAATTTAACATCTGCCCAGAAGTTATGAATACGGCCCTAAAAATGCTAACCCAATCATTTAGTAGGGTACTCGCCATGGCCTTTGGCTTGGGCAGGGAAGCCCTAAATCTAATTTCCAAGACGCACTTTTATTGAAGAATGGCTACACACAGGGACTGGGGGGAGTCCTCACTCAGGCCAACATCACACTACCGATATTGGTAACAATAACGACAATAACAACTCCCCTTTATCAAGTATTTACTGTGTACCAGGCACTGGACAGGCAGTTTCTAAACATCCTGATTGTCACAACCCATCTGTGAAATGGGGTACTATCAACCATATCTTATAAATGAGGTAACAAAGGCTCAGAAAGGTTACGTAATTTTAATCTGCCCAAGCCTACATACCTAAGAAGTTGCAGAGTTCCCATTTGAAACCAGGTCTCTTAGGCTCTGAAAATGATGAGCTTTCCCTATGCCAAGCTGCCTCCTAGAAAAATTATCTCATCCTACATCTACCTGACTCACGTTAGATGTACAGGGATGGTATAAGAGAGTTTGACAGGGCACACACCTGTAAGTTACAAATAAAATAAAAGCAAGGCTGAAATAAATTAACAGTTGCCTGGGAAAAGAAGGTTGATTCTGTAACTCATACTTTTATAATAAAACATATTCTGGATGATTCAAAGAATAAAAGTAAAAACAAAAAACAATAACAACAACAACAAAACCCAAAACCTCAAACCCATAAAACAAAAACCCACAAAAGTTCTGGAAGAAACAATGGATGAATTAAAAAACCAAAACCAAAACAAACCAATTCCAGAGTAGGGAAGACCTTTCTACAGTAGGACACAACCCAGAAATCACAAAGGAAAAAAACTGGTTAATCTGCATGACAAAGAAATCAGTAAAGGACAAGTGATAAACTTGGAACTTAGATCAATGCAAAGAGTTAAATAATTAACTTCCCAAATACACAAAGTACTCACCGCAAAATCAATTAACAGAAACAAATGGACAAAGAAAAAAAACAAACAGAAAAATGCGTGAAGGATATGAAGAGACAGTTCAGAGCAGGAAATCCGGTGGCTCTTGGGCAAGTGAAAAGACGCTCACTCTCACCCATGGTAAGAGACAGAAAAATTAAAACAACACTGGGAGACCATTTTTTAATGCACCTATGACAAAGGTAAAAAATTGAATGACTGAGCTGAAGAGGATATGAAGAAAAATACAAACAGGTAGCTTCTCACAGGGGTAGTATAAATTGAAACCACCTTAATGTAGGGCAATTTGGCAACATATTAACTTTATGAATGACATACCCTGTGACTCAGCAATTCCACGAATGGGAACTTATGCCACAAATATGCCCTCATTTACGTAAAAATCGCACAGGTACAAAGTTGTTCACTGGGGCATTATATGTATTAGCAAAAGAATGGAAACAAGCTAAATCAATGTCCACTGAATGGGAACTGATGAAATAAATTACAGGGTTTATTTATTCACAATGGAATATTAGGCAACCACAAAAAGAACGAAGCAGCTCTTTATAAGTTGACTGCCACAGAGTAAGAGACATCGTGAGATAAAGCAAGTTGTAGAATAGTGCCCATAGGAAGCAAATATTCTATTCAACAAAAGGGGGCATGTGTATATGCATACAACTTAAAACTCGTGCAGAGAGCTGCACACTGTGTCTCTGGAAATCTACCCAAGAAGTGACAACACTGGTTTCCTCCAAGGGGGGGGAAAGAGGAGCAGGAGCGAGACTTTTCTCCCCATACCCTTCGGTATATTTGGATTTCAAGCAATGTGGGTACATTATTCTTTTCAAAACAGTTAATTAAAATTTTACCTAAACCAAGGGCGATAGCAAACCAGTCTCTATTTAATGCTTGAAAATATACCTCAACATCAATGTATAAAAACTTAAGATCAGCTATAAAAAAAGATATAGAACCAATAAAACTGCAATTTCGGAAATTTTGAGCGATTTTATTAGAAAGACGGGATCAAACGGATGGCTTAGTTTCAGGAGGAAAAAAAAAGGCTGATTAAACCTGAAAAAAAGCAGCAGTGGGGTCTGAAAGTTGGCAGTTTTTTTTATCTAATTAGGGGGGGAAAAAGCCTATCAAAGATGGACAGCAGTGTTGTTAGATAAGTGGAAAACACACGGTAAAGAAGATCAGACTTCTATGATCAAAGATGGGAGGGCGAGCAGGTGAGCTTCAGATGGAATGTGAGCACCATCAGCACCCAGCCTCGCACGCGGCTTGAGAGTGGCAAGGGTGTGCCCGCCCCAGCTAGACAGGTCCCTCACAAGAGGTGGGTGCACGGAAAGAATGGAGTGCATGGCTGGTGAGGCTGCGGCCCAATGCCCCTGCCCGCGCCCCACCCCGCCAGCTCTCCCGGCTCTGACAACCTTGACCACTGTGCCCTGACTTCCTCCCAAGGTCTACTGCAGCCATCGCCACAAATGTCTCAGCCTCCGGGGCTCAGAACTTGCCAGGCAACTTCCGCAGCCGGCATTTTCTTTTAACTGCCCCACAGTTCTGTGGAGGAGGGTTATCTTGACGTGAAGGATGAGAGAGATAAAGCTCTTGGCTTTCTCTGGCCCACAGTTACACACAAATTAAGAGGCTGAGTGGAAGGAGGAGCCAGGGCTTCTGGAACACTGGCTCTAGGTCAAGACTGCTACATTTAACAAAATGATACAGACAGACAAGCTGGGGGGGGGGGTGGGCAAAGTCCTTCTCCCTCTCTGCCAAATTTAGGAAGTACTCGGGGAAGTGTGTGGGGGTAGCCATGACTACATACAGTGAAAATACTGAATGGGCAGATTACAATAAAATTGTAATGTAAGCTCCAGAGGGCACAGGTCCCATCTCATTCCTCTGAGCTACCTCCGGCGCCCAGCACAATCCTTGGCACACAGCAGGCTTTCTCAGTACGGTGGGTGCCGGGATGAGAGAGACGCTATGGCTGAGTGGGCCCAGCGACTCAGAGGTTATGGGAGGGTGAACCACAGCCTGAGCCCATGGAGGGCACTAACAGTGGCTTTCTGGTCCCGGTGGGGATGGCCAGTCAAATAGTCAAACACTTCAACTCTTTCTGTCGAATGTTGTTCCAACCAGTATAGAGAACTAACTGCCCAGAGACCAGTGAATGTCCTAAAAGCAGGAAAGGTGGAAGGAAAGCCCTGCACCAAAAAAAGTTTGCACTCGGAAAAAATTGTGGACTCAGATTCTGTGTCAGTTTAGTGTCTACTATAGGCAGCAGGCGAGGCCGACTACAGGAAACTGAAGCAAACTCCACGCGCTCGCTCACAGGCCCACATGCCCCCTCGACAAGGCTTCCTCCCTGGGGCCAGGCAGACAGGAACCTTTTACCAGGACTCCTAAGGCTGCCAAGTGAGTTGTCCTCCCTCCCCCAATCTTCTCCTTCCCGTCCCTTTAATAGGAGTCCTTGAAATTGAGACACACAGGTAGGGTCACGTTGCTAAGGCTGGTCCCTGGTAAGGATCCTCTGTCCCGATGGAAAACCTAGTCCCGGGTTACAAGTTGGATCGCCGTCGACTAGCTTCGGTATTGTCTTTAAAGACTACATTCATTTCATTTTACAGTAAGTTACAATCCTTGTCGAGAACTGTAACTTAGATCAACTGAAGGAGAAGAGTGGTATTTTTTTTTTCAAGTTCTTATTGGATAAATGATTTCTGGTATTTGATTCATTTAGCATTACTGGGTGTGTATCTTGGGGTGATTAAGGTATTTGGCCTCAAGAAATCGATATAGTAACAAATATTATAATGCCAGTAAAAGATATACCAGACTAAAAGGTATTTGGAAGTGTATAAACACGTCTTCCTCAAACAACCGAGAAAGGTGTCCGGGATGCCCTGGACTTGTGGGTAGACAGGAGGCACTGGGAGGTGCTCTCCAGGAGCAGAGCCACCAGCCTGGCACTGGAGGTGGGGTCGGTGAGCCATCTGGGCCTGCTGTGTCCCCTGCGTGCACGTGTCGGGGGTGGGGGGGACAAGGCTAGAGAAGCAGAACTCCCCCACAACGAAAGCCCTCGGAGTCCAGCCAGCATTCCTTACAGGTGATGGGGATGCAGAGACAGACTGTATGCAGGGACAGATGGGGGTCACAACTTTGTCTCAGAAGGTGATGGGGGCAGCAGTGTGGAGGACAGACGGGAGGGAGGTGGAGTAAAGGTTTGGGAGCATACTCTCCCAAAGGATAAGGGGATTCCCGAGCCAAGGCCTGGGCCTGCGCAGAAGAGAACAGCTCTGAGGTCTGGGAAGGCCCAGTGAGATCTGGTGAAGATAGACTAGGTCTACTCCAGGTGACTAGACACCTGGACGTTTGAATAGCTGAACTGAATTAAACAGGATACCAGGGCCAAAGGCTCAGGAAGCAGTCGTGGCTGACTGGATAAGGCCTGGTTTCTGGATGCAGGGAGACTGAAAAACTGCTAACTTCCCTACAAAAATCTGAGGCTACAGGGATTATCATCACAAGACTCATTGCATGACCCTCGGTAACAGAATTATAGCTAAAATGCTAAACACCAGGTTGCAATTGGTAGGCCTGCAATCTCTCTGAGGTAAGGCAGCATTTAAACCAAATAAACATCTGAAGCCACCCAGGCACGTATTTCCTACAGAAGACGCCAAAGAAATATAGGATGCATTTTTCCCTCCAATAAGCTTATAATCGTATTAGGGATCTAAAACAGCAGACATAAATATAAGAAAGGATATAGAAGATGCTTACTGAAATCCAAGGAGAAATATGATTCAAATAGGGAGTGGGGAAGAGAAAATGTGAAGATCTCTGGTAACTGGGCCTCATCAGAGGGCAGCACCTGTCCCCCCACCTCCGGGGCTGGTTGAACCCCAGCACACAGCCGCTGTGGGCCATCACTTAACAGGTCTGGTGTCAGGGAACAAGGACATCCAGGCCTTCTGTTAATGGGAGAGAAAGAACATGATGTACATAAAAGAAACAGAACCAAGACAACTGAATCAGCAGTATCAGGAGATGTTTTCTAATGGGATTTATATGGGCTAAAGGGGAAAGGGGAAAGCTGGCAGGTCTCCACGACGGGGGTGACAAAGAAGGCAGAACTAAGTAAGGCTCAGGGACCTGATGAAGAACCGGAGCTCCAAGCCCACTCAGGGAAAGGAAATAAAAACCACTCTTAACAAGTAAACAGGAACAAATCAACCAAAAGTCTGTCCACGTCCCTGCCCTCCTGTCTCCTGAGTCTCCCATCAAGGAGAGAGCCAGCATAGACAGACTAAGAAGGACTCGGGGACAGCAAGCTGCAGGAAGGCAATCTCTTCTGGGTTAAGTGACGACTGGACGAGGTTCTCAGACAGGCACTCCTGGGGAGACGGATTCCATGGTCTTATTGCCAAGTGCCTCTTAAGGAGACGGTGGGCTGCTGCGAACGGGACTTAGCAGATTTGGGTGTTTTCAAATCTGATGTTTGAGTTTTTGCCACGAGGGCCATTCACTTTGCCCAAGTTTGCCAATGTCTGCAAGCAGAATAAATACGAAGCACCTCAGTAATTCTACTCTGAACTCGAGACAAAGGTTCTCCTTGCCCCATTTTGGCTGAACAAACTTCCAAGACCTATGCCAAAGCATTCATCGTACAAGAAGATTTCTTCTAAAATGTGGCAAAATGAGCTTGGGGAGAATGATTCGACGGCATCTGGCTTTATTTTTAATGACAGTGAAAGAGACAGGAGATTTAAACACTATGATTTAACAGTGAGTTGGCCTAGTTGCTATTTAACAAAAGAACTACTTGACAAATCCAAACCCGTCTCAGAGTTCCGTGTGTAGTATCTAATCCTGCACGAGCCTAAATTCTCGCTGTGTCTCTGCAGCATGGCACAAGACCCAGCTACTGTGGCTCACCTCCTGGTCATCCGGCACCCCGAAAGCATTCAATCTCCTGTTCTCTTACATCACGAGTCTTTGAAAAACACACTTTTTCACTTTCCCTGAAGGCGCCGTACTGAATAGTCATCAAACTAAAATCCTGTTATAAAATAAGTATAAGGTACTGGAGACAATCATTACAAAAGAGCACAGAATGAATAATTTTCATTTAAGAAGTCATTACTTTCCATCTTTACAGAGAAAGAGTGATCGCTGTAATGCCCCCACTTTAAAGGGTCACAAATCATTACAAAAAATGAGTAAGAGGTAGTAAGCACCAACTGCATTAATGGTGCTTATGATTTTATAAAAGGTGAAACTTGTTATTAATGAGTTCTTCGATATACAGTTTCTCTTTATGAAATTATTGGAAGAAATAAAATGATTATAATTTTTGGAAAAGGCCATATAGTCTGACGTTCAGATTACGCCTTTTCTATTACTTCTGACAAGCTGTTAAAATTCATATTCTCTGCTGCAATTTATCGACTGCTTTGGCAGAATATGCTGTAAAAGGGAAATTACAGAAGAATGTGAATTTCTGTATTAGAAAAGAGGAAGAGAGATCTATTCTTAGAGGGCCTAGAATAATATTAAAGATAAAAGGCTGAAACAAACCACTCATTCTTTTTCTCATTATTTAGAATAAAATACCATAATTACTTTTCTTATTTCCAAAGAAACTCCCTGCACTAATTTCATCATTGTCAACCCACACAGGAGATGAAGTTAAACCAAAATTAATACTAAACAGACATGTACGTTATCCAAGCAAAGCAATGTCCACTATTTCAATGCCTTCATCCTTTTTCTCGATAATAGAGCACACTTCATCCTCACTCCTTGACAAATATAATTTAGAACACATTAGCATACAACGAAACGATGTAATAGTTACCGCTCATGTTTACTGAGCACTCACTCACTATTTGGCATGCACTGACCTAAACACAGATTATCTAAAAAAAATGAACTGAATCCTCATGACAGATAACCCAATGGGGTATTAACAGATATTTCCATTTTACATATAAATAAGGAAACTGAGGCTTAGCAAAATGAAGTGGTCACATTGCTATTAGGTGGTAAAATCAGATGACATGACGAATGAAGTATTTGAGAGTAACCATAATTAGGGACAAGAATGAGTTTCCTCCCAGGCTAGAAATAATGTTCTTGGTTGGATACTACGGAAAGGTGTCGTCTAGTCCCACCGCACAGAATTAGCAGAAGACTTTACAATCATAATAGCTGTATCCCTTAATCATTACAAGTAATTGTTACATATGCCTTACAGTTTTAGGTAGATTCATGCAAACAGATAAACACAAAATAAGACCCAAGAGTCAAATGGATTGTGGAGGTAAGAAACAAGTGTGTTGTGGGAAGATATTTAGTTTTATGAAAATCTGAAAGACTGCAGTGATTCCCAATGGAGGCACCCCTGGCACTCGTGTGTGTGCACATGTGCATGTGTACATATGTATATATCTTACAGGTATATGTGCACACACAAGCATTTATATAGGGGACAGTTCATTCTTTGTTGTACAGTGCTGTCCCGTGTGTCATAACACATCTAGCATCCTTAATCCCCACCCACTAAATACCAGAAGTTCCAATGCTTGTGACCACTCAGTATACTACACATTTTCTGCTGACCTGGAACGAGAACCATTGATTGCTGGATAAAAACACAGAGAGAAGTAACTGACGTTAATTGTGCATTGTGAATGATGTACTCTGCTAAGTGCATTCACACGTATTCATTTATTACTCATAAACCCGTATGAGGTAAGTACATATTTTATCTCCATTTTACAAGTGCAGATCCTGAGGCTCGGAGAAAGGGGAAGGAACTCACTCATGGGGACACAGACACTTGAAGTCAACAGTTTGGCTCCAAAACTACACCTCTCTGGGTTGATCTTTTAAGCGTAAGAGTGTGGTAGGCATGCCTTTCCTTAAAGAGGTTCATTCAGGGGAAAAAAAAAAAAAAGAATCCTTGTAAGTAGGACCCATAGTGTGCATGTCATTCTGAACCTCGGATGGAATATTTCCCTGGGTTGGGGGTGAGAGGCCACATATTCAGTGACTAGTTATATGATGTTGGTATCAAGAGTTGGGCTGGGTAGCTCTTATGCACAAGTATATATTAGAAGAGCTTTGATCTGAGTGTGAGTGTGTGTGTGTGTGTGTGTGTGTGTGTGTATGTGTTCAGGGAGAAAAGAGAGTTGTGCTATGCTGAGGTTTATGTGTTTTATTTATCACTTCCATAGCATTTACTATGCACCAGGCACTGCTACAATTGCTTGACAATATCTGATTGTGCAGCAGTGTGCACAAGAGATGATAGGTAGCAGCCGCGCTGGAAGGGGAAAGGTCAGCTTTGATATATATCTACACCATTTGTGTTGTGGTCCTGTTTGAGGCTGAGGGAAGGGTTATGCTAGATAGTTTGTGTGCCACGCATACCAGAGGGGCTGCACGGGAAAGACTGTGTAGTGCAACTCACATGTGCATTTTGTGCATGGCCGGTAGTGACTACTGGAGGAGATCCACAGGAAGGGGTGCTGGTTGTGGCCTGGGCCTATGTAGGGTGCGTGAAAACGCCATGGACGGGGGTGTTTTCAGAGTGTAGCGGTATGTGCTGAAAGTGGTGCATAGGAGATGATTCATACGGTGTGCTCGGTAGGGACGGGGGCTGGAGAGGAGGGGGCCGCATCGTGATGTGTTTGGGGGAGCGATGCTCAGTATGACAGGAGGTGGGCATCGCGCTAGGTGACCCGCGAGTGCTCCTGATGTGGCCCGAAGCGCTGTATAGGAGGAGGTAGCATAGGGTGGGAGTTGGAGGGTAGGGGCGACCGCCCGTCTCGAAGAGCTGTAGGGCAGGAAGCTAGGTGTGCGGTGAGACACCGCGCCCGTGGAGGAGCTGATGCGCGGTGGGTCTACGAGTGTGCGCGTGGAATAGCCAGCCGGATTCCTCATCCAGAGCTCCACCGGCCCACGCTCCTCACCCCCGCCTCCCGCCAGCCCCTTCCCTTCGCCCAAGAGCGCTCCCTCCACGCGGCCCGGCCCGTCTCACCGGGTGAAGGCGAAGTACATGAGGCTGACGATGGTGAAGCTGAGCAGGGTGATGGTGTGCGGCCGGTAGAAGAAGTCGATGGTGATGTCCTCCACTTGCTGCTCGTTGATCATCCGGAAATGCATCTTGTAGTTCACATCATCTTTGCTCAGGGTCCGGGTCCCCACGCAGGACGCCATGGCCCGCCTCCCCGTCCTGCGGCGGCGGCGGCGGTCCCGGCCCGTGGAGGCTGGGACCCCGGAGGTGACTAGCCGCTGCGGGTGGGCAGCGGGACGGCGGGCCCCGGTCTGGCGCCCAGCACAGGCTAGAAGCGGAGGGAAGGACAGGCGCGGGAGGGCGGGGTCGCGGCGCGGCCGACGCGGCCTGGAGCGGAGGGGGGGCGCCCCCGGCCTTGCCGCCGCCGGCGTTCCGGGAACCGCATCTCTACGGACTCGCGGTGTCTTCACATTTCCAGTGGACGAGGCCTAAGGGAAGCAGCGTGCGGGAGAAGGGAAGCTGTGAGCCCTGGCCGGCTCTCTCCCCGCCGCACGCCGCCCGCTCTCCCCCCGCGCAGCCTCGCAGATGGTCTCGCCCACTCCGGCCGCAGTCCACGTGGGCGAGGGAGCGCGGCGGCGCCGGCCTGCGGGGCTGGCTGACCCGCGGGTGTGAGACGCTGCGGGACGGTCCGCGGGGCCGGGCCAGCCTTGCAGCCACCCCCAAACAAACCCGGAGCGTGGGCCTCGCCACAGGTAAAGCGGGGCCCCGGGAGCACGCGGGGCGCGCTCCCGGTGGGGGTCGGGTCCGGACCCACCCGCGTCCAGGCCGCGCCCGGGACCTCATGGTCTTTGGGTCTCCGCGGCCCAGTCGGGGGCGATTAATTTAGTTTTGCTTTTTCCCGGCCGACGAGACGAAAACGCATGCTTGTTTGTTAGCGCCTTTTGCGAAGGACGCGGAAGGAAGGCTAGAGTGTCAGCTGGCTTCCTGCGGAAGTTCGCTATGGGGACTTGTTAAAATGGCCTAGGAGGGGCGTGTGGCATTCACGAGGGGCCCCTGATTACGGAGCCATCTTCCCATCCCACCCCCACCCCCCCGCCCCGTTTCATCTCTTGACTTCACTTATTAGCCTTACAGAGGAAGAAATCTTGAACTCTGGAAAAACAGTACTTAAGTGGCAATTCCTATTCGTAGCGAAGGACTAGAGCAAGGACCTAGTATATGATATTTTAATGGACTCGACAGAATCCTTTAGGGCTTTTTTCTTTAATGTTCCTGATGGAGCCGTGTTAGATTTACTGTTACCATTACGCAGGGCTTTTGTGCACGTCTGCAAATGCCTTACCCGCTTTTGAATACTGAGTAGACAAACGAATTAATCATAGTTGCACCTGATTCATTTCCATCCAACAGACGTTGGAGCGGTGCAAATCTCTGGGGTAATGGGGAATAGTCACTGGGAGGGTGGGTCCAGAGGTAGGACCCAGCCCTGCTCCCGTGAACGAACAATTCATCAATTGTTAAGAGGTATACACAGCAATGAAATGATGATGTAGAGAGGATACTGCACTTGTAAATACAAACAGGATAAACATTAGTTGAATGCATAAAGGTCTTTTAATGAATATGGATGGAATTCAAAAGTTAATTTCCGCTATAGGATAGGATAGGAGTATTAATTTGAGCCTGGAAAGGCTTCACAGTGAATGTGAGATTTCAGAAGTTTGCTTTGAAGTAGGATGAAGTGTTTAGACAAACTTAGAAGTCAAAATATTTTAAAGCCGATAGGGACCTTAAGAGTCATATTATTGTATCCATAACCTTTTCAAAAAATTGTTATTTAAAGAATAGTTATTTGAACCCCCACCATGGGCCAGTTTGCCCACCACCACAAGAAATAGTCTTGTCAACTAGCACAACTGAGGTCTTCTAGCTTCCAGTTTGCTCCCTTATGGCTTTGTGCAGAGAATGAATGTTGTAGGTTTGAGGGGAAACCTGACAGATTTGGCAGGTCATTTCCTGCCAGAATTTAACAAAAAGCACCTATCTCACAAGGCTGTTGTGCATACCTATTTCCTGTCTAAAATCATTTCAGAATGACAGTGAGACTTTCACTTTTATAAATCTCTTTGAGGAGACTTCCCTAAACTACAGATCTCAGGGAGGAGGTTAGACCTTCAATATCTGGTCTAATTCTGAGCATAAAACAAGCTGAATTCCAATCTGTAGAAAAACAAATCAAAAAGTTATATGCTACAATTAATTCAGCAGAATTCATTTATATACGGATGTGTAATCAATAATAATACTAATGGCTAACATTTGCGGAGGATTTTCCATATGCTGGATTCCTTGCTCTGTGTTTTATGGATTATCTTATTTAACATAAAATTATATGCAGCAAATCTACTCTTGTAATTAAGCTGTGTAAATATAAAGTTTCTTCATAATCCTGGAGCTTAATGTATTAACAGCCTTTCCTTCTAAAAATCTTTTTAAAAACAACTGCATTTTTGGTCAAAATATTCATGTATTCTTTACTGGTTGCTTATGTATTTCTGTCACTTCATTTTGCTTGCTAGTTTTGACCTTTTGTTTTTGAAGGCTTTTCTTTTTCTTTTTTTCTACAGCCAAAAAACAGAATTTGACAAAATTGGTTTTGTTCAATTCCCTTTGGAGGAACAGCTTTATCTGAAATAATCAACAGTGTTCAACACTGAGGATTAGCCAAGAAACAATCTTCCAGATAACAGTGATAATATTTAGGACAGTGATAATTCACTTAGGACAAAGTAGATTTCTTCTTGTTTTTTTATTTTGTGAGTAATGCATAGACGTAAAATTCATTTGCATATTCAGTGTCTTGATCAACAGTTTGCTTCTTAAATGTACAAACCAAATTTCAAGAACACTTAATTGCATCACTTTATTTCCTTTAAATATTAAATCAACAGAGGTGATTGGGTTCAGCTGTAATTTAAACATAAACAGATTTTTGTTTTAAATGGTTTTCTTATACCACTGGTTTTGCTTTTTTTTTTTCATTGTAAAGCAATCTTTATTTTTCCAGTTCAGAAGTTCCTGTCTTTTGGTTTGTAACTGGGACTGCCTTGTTTTTGGTTTTTCCTGTGCTTAAGTAACATGGGACTACTCCAATCATCTGAGTCTATTAAACATCTTTTAATTAGAAAAAAGATTTTCCAGTTTATCATTTTGTTGTTTGAATACTGTTCTAAACATTTAAGTCAAGTAAGTTTCTTTTTTTTTTTTGATGGTTATATATTTTCTTTGTAGGGTACTTTAAGAAAAATGGCTTTGTCAGCCCAGCAGATACACAGATGGTTCAATTCAGTTAAATTAAGTAGCTTCATTACAGCTACACAACTCAGAAAACATTTTCAGAGACCAGGAAAAACATTGTTGCATGGCTTTTCTGCTCAGCCACAGATGTCCTCTGACAATTACTTTCTCCAGTGGGGATTCAAGACTTACAGGACTTCCTCCTTATGGAATAGTTTCCAGTCTACCAACTCAAGTAGGCAAGAGATTGGTTCTGCCCAAAGTACTCTGCTTCCTTCCATGAATGAACAGACAGAGAAGACACAAAAGATACCCCGTTTCAATTCTGAGCTGTCTCTAGAAGGTAATTCTGAACTTCCAGAAGAGTCCTTTTTGCCCCACTTTGGTAGTTTGAACAGGTTAACTGTTGATAGTCTGTTAGCCCATTTCAAGTCATACTATGTACCAAGTAAGAAAAAGAACAATGCCAGTTCTATTCATTTATTTACTTGACTGAGAAAAAAAAGGTTTGTAGATTACTATATATAATATTATGTTCTCGATATATGTGTAACAGTTTCTTTCTAAATACTTTATTATTTAAATTCTTTATAAATAAATTTTCAGGTGGTAATTAGGTTTACTAGGGTATAATTTATCCTAATATGATATTCCTGATTAGGATTTTATCCAAGTAAAATTCATCAGTTTTGAGTGTACAGCTTTATGAATTTTGACAAACACATCTAGTAGTGTAAGAGCCTCCACAATTAATAAACCCAAAAGAACACAAATAGAACACTCCAAAAAGCTCCTTTGTCACTTTTTAGTCAGTCCTCTCTCTCCTATGCTTCCTATTCTAGGAATATTCCCATGCAAGGAATATTTCACCACAATGAGATAATATTAGGTTAAGTAGAATATGAAAGACAGCAGGTTCAAGGAGGGCGGGGAGGAAAGACTGGCTCTAAGAAATAAGAAAGGGTAGTGATTAGAAACAAAAAAATAGAACAAAAAAATCATAGTCTTGATTCTTTAGCTCAAGGTAGGTTCCAGTTCCCAGTGTCTCCCATACCACGTTTGGTTTAAACAAAACAAAATCTCAGGATCAAGGCCCTGCTGGAGAGGGTCATGTCCATAGCAAAGGACTACAGGTGGAAGAAACAGAATCATAGAAGTCCTTTTAAAGACGTACTTGAGAATAACTTGGAGGAAAGCGGATTGCATCAAAAGACATTTCAGGATATAATGACTCTAACTCATACAAATCAGGCTGGTAGAATATGTTGTACTTTGGACCAGTTTAACAGGCTATGGTAGAATCTATCTCAAAATGTATTTGAAGGTCAGTTGATTTTTTAGCATTCTTACCTGTTGATTAAAAGTGAAATAAAGGAAAGGAATTTTGTGTAGGACCTCCTCCTTATGAATAGAAACGTACCAACAGACTGCTTATCTTGGAGGAACAGTTTCTCTAAACAGTCTTAGCCTTACCTCTTAGAAGGCAGAAAATATTTGAACTTCTCAGATACTTAGTTCTGCAATGATCCCTAGATTTAAAAAGAAGCAAACTAGGGAAGAGGTTTAGCATTGGGCGTACAGACTGGAGAGCTGACTGCCTTTCTTTCTACATGGCTGGCCTCAAAGACCTAGACGACCTGCCTCCAGTGTCTCCGTTGCAGCCGGTTTCCGAGGAGGAGGCCGCTCAGATTATTGCAGATCCTCCACTGCCCCCAGACACGTTCACGCTTCGAGACTACGTGGATCATTCTGAGACTCTGCAGAAATTAGTGCTTCTAGGTAAGTCTCAATAACCTACAAGGACTTCTTTGAATGTATCCCTCATTCGCTTTTTTGCTTGCTTTGTTCAAATCAGCATTTTTAAACTTTATCAAGATGAACAAAAGTCAAATGGTGTGAAAAGGCTTCTGGCGAAAAACTGTACTCTCTGCTTCATCCTTCCTGACCTTCATGCTATTCCCCAGAGGTATCTACTTAACTTGTACAGCTCTTTCTGTTTGTAGTTAATCTCTGTTTATGTAATTGTTTATAGTGCTGTTGCTTGGTTCATCAGTTTTAGACATCGGTTGATCTCTTGTATGTACACACATACTTTACACATACTTTTCCCCTATTCAGTTTGCCCAGTATAGTGATGGTAACAATTTTTAGATGAATCATCAGTCAGCGATTATATTAGGACTATAAATATTGCTTGCTGCTCTCTGGGATTGTTTTCCTTTCTGTACAACTTTTCGTTTTTCCATAGTTGTTACTAATTCTTGTTTTTCCTTTGGTTAGTTTTCTTTATCTCTAGGGCCAAATTTTCTCACACCTTCCAGTAGCCGGTCAGGACAGTGTTTCCTGCAACAAACCCTACTGGATGAAGAATTCCTTCCTTTTCCCTGCCACCCCCCACCCTTCCTCCTGGAGCCCACTGTCCCCCTAATGTGGATGGTTTCTATCTAGGCCTGCTCCATAACTATTTTAGCTTGTTGGCTGGGAGGATGCACTTGGGTCTGGATAGTTGAAGACATCCAAGGGATCTCACGGCAGACTTTTTACTTAGTCCTCCCCTGTTCAGTCCAACACCTTATTGCAGCCCTCTGCTTCTCTCATCCCTGGGTGTGGCACATTTCTGACTTCATTTTCCCAGATGATGAACCTCCTTTCTCCCAGGGGATTGAGAGGAAAAGGGTAGGTAAGGGATTCTCTCTCAAATTCATCTCCTTCTTTCATTCTCCACTCACTGCCGTACTTTAGGCTCTCATTTTTCACTGGAATGTTAGGAGCTTCCTACCTTGATAGTCGTTTTATCAGCAGTTTTGCCTTGATGATTTCTCAAATATCAGTTCTCTTTCTAAAATGCCGATCTGACTATGTCAGTGACCTACTGGAAATCCTTCGAAGCCTTCCTGGGACGTCAGAGGCCTGCCTAGTCTGGCCCCTGCTTACCTTTTCAGCTCTACTGCTTGCCCCTTCCCTCCTTCTGTTTGGCCAGCTCTGACCACTGGAAAACTCAGTTCAAGTAACTTCTAAAATGTCTTTGGTGACCCTCCTCTGGACCCTCACATCACCCTGGCTTAGTTCCATTTTAGCACTAATAACAACATTACAGTTGTTTACTTCCCTGATGTGCAAATTACCCAAATGTGCAGGGAATGGCCTTTGTTCTCAAGAAGCTTCAAGTCTTCAGAAGCATCCAAATACACCTTTTTAAGAATAGCTGGACTGCAGAGATGAAAGGTAGAGTGAGAAGTGCTACATAAGACATGCAGATAAAGTGTTCTGTGGCTTCAGAGAGGAAAGAAAGATGACATCTGCTGCAAAGAGGAGAGCCAGTCACCTTCTGGAACAGCTTCGCCAGCCTTATGATAGGTGCCATGGCAAATACAAGATAAACAGAAGGCATGGCCCCTGCCTTTAAATAAGTTACAGCATACTTAAGAGGTCTGGAATATATGTTTTAGCCATTCCTTCTCTGTATATTGATAAGTCAACAGCACATCTTGCAAGTAACTTAAGTGATGGTACTGTGGAGGAGCCTGATTGCCTTGTCAGATAGTGTTTTTGAGGACCCACATGTCCCGGTGCCTGTCTGCTTCTCAGATCTATTTTCCACCTTTCTCTGCCTGCTCTCTATCCCAGGAGGCCAGCCTCCATGCACTAGAGCTCCTTTGCCAGCTGGCTCCCGGGCAGCTTCAGCCAGTGGGAGGCACTTGCAGGAGAAGTGGGAAGGCAGGTGGGAGTTTATTTTTTTCCCTGTTCCCTCCCTGCTTTGGGCCCTGTAACTGCCTCGCTCCATGACAACAGCTCCTACTGAACACCCCTTTCTTAATAGCTTGCGGTTCCCTCTGGGTCCAGGTAATGCTTTTTGCTCCCTGTCTGTTTAGCACTAGGGGTGCCCTTGTTCACGCTGTCACACCCCTGTGTAAAGTCCCTTCATTAAAGTTCTTTTGGTGCATACTTTCTAGGGCACAATCTGCTGCCTGTCAGACCTTGATGGATACACTAAATATGTGTAACCAGAACTGAATACAGTTGTAATCATCATAGTTACTGAATGGATAAAAGCAACTCAGACTGCGGTCACCCAGAAGTTAGAGGCGTGGATTACTCATTTTTAATATCCCTAGAGCCTAGTAGACATGCCTGGTCTATAGTGGGAATTCAGTGACTTTTTTTCAAGTTAAAGAAATCTTGAGTAAGCCTAAGTGATTTGTGCTGACAGCGTGTGCTCTCCTGATGAGATTCTGCTCTCCTATTTGCTGTTAAAAGGCAGCTTTTCAGGATTTCTGTTGAGCGCAGTCGGGGTGTGACGGCTCATGCTGAGCAGGGCACTTTAGCACATGTCAGCTGTAACAGTAAGTGAAATTCCAAGTCCGGACCCTGTGTGTTATTTTTAAAGCACCCCTTCCCCCATTTATCACAGAGATTGGGAATTAGTCTCTGTCTGATTTATATATCTATCCATCAAGGCCTATAAGAGGAAAACTCTCACCTTCTCTAAATAGCCATTTCTACTTTGCAGAGGTAACCCTATCACCAGTTTGCTGAATAGCTTTCCCCACCTTTTTCTGTGCAAATATATTTATTACAGAAAGCCATACATGGGTTTTATGTTTGTATGTAGTCAAGCTTAATATTTGAAAAACTGTTTTCTTCTAATAGTTTTAGAGTTAGTACACATTCAGAGGCTTGATCTTTCTGAAATTTTGTATCAGATATAGAAGGAATTATTTTTATTTAAGTAAAATTGACATGTTATATAGTTTCAGATATACAACATAGTGATTCAGTAGTTCTGTATGTTACATCATGCTTACCATGGTAAGTGTAGGAATTGAAACAATTATTTTTCAAATGTATAGCTAGTGGTCCTCTTATATTGTAATGAATGTATCTTTTCACCATTAATTTGAAATGCCATTATTATATGCTAATTTTTTATTTTATTCATTTAGTTGATCTTGGATCTGTTTCTGGTCTTCATTCTGTGTGTGTCTTTGTGTAATCTGGTTTTCTAGTCGTAATCATCTTATATCAATGCCTGTTTAATATCAAGAAATATGGGTTTAGAATTATGTTTGGATAATAGTAGATGAATATAATAATGTACGAAATTATAATTTTTCTGGTTGCATATACCATTAAAAAAAGAATGTTTTTATTTCATTGCTTTTATATTTAAGACTTGAAAGTTGCATCTGGAAATTAGTTTGAGAGTTATTTTTCACTTGAAGAAATATTTTTAAGAATATAAAATTAAAATTTAAGGGGCCTGGGTGGCTCAGTGGGTTAAAGCCTCTGCCTTCGGCTCAGGTCATGATCTCAGGGTCCTGGGATCAAGCCCTGCATCGAACTCTCTGCTTGGCAGGGAGCCTGCTTCCCCCTCTCTCTCTGCCTGTCTCTCTGCCTACTTGTGATCTCTCTCCTCTCTGTCAAATAAATAAATCTTTAAAAAAAAAAAAGAATATAAAATTTAAGTTTAACCTAAAGTTTTAGATTATCTTCAAATGTTTACTCTAAAGGTAAATAATACACCTTTCCTGTTCATGGTTATTTTTTTAATCAGATAAAAGGAAAAAAATGAGAGAATAAAACCATCAGTTTTAATGAGAATTTTGAATTACAGGTTACTTTGAGTCCCTGCCTAATTAACATTGCCATCTAATTATATCCGTAACCAGAGAATACTTTAAAGTAACAACTTGCTTTCTCTCTCTTCTTTCTTTCTCCTGTGCCTTGTCTCATTTAGACCACCTAAGATTATAAGACTATGTGAAGGTCAAAAGTTTTACACTTCCTGCTTTGTTGTATATCTGAGGGCTGTGTATGCTCACCTGTTCTCACACAAACATTTCTTGAGCTCCTTCAAGGTACTTGTCTCCATGCTGAAGACCTGGAGATTACAATGAGTAAGAGATAGGGTTATTTTTATTCCCCCACCCGGAGGAGATTATAAACATATTTTGAAAATAATGCTTATAACTAAGGAAATGACAGACATCAAAGAAAGTAACAATTTATTTAAAGGGTTTTTTACACTGTAGGATTACCAATTAAGCAATTACTGTGGCGATCCCTTGGAGCTCATAAGCATCCTTCAAACAATATTCAAGAAACCATAGATATAAATGATGATCCTAGCTAGGTCAGTATGACTTGGTGAATTTCTTTTGGGTAGAAATTTAGCCCCAAATGAATTGTTTTTCTCTATATGTGACTTTGACATAGTACTACATTTTCATTTTCATTTTAATTTAATTTTATTTCTGCAACTAGTTTAGTTTAAATGTGTTTAGACGTTTCTATTGGCCTGTCTCAGTTCTCTTTTGGACAGGTTGTTGATCTTCATCAGTAATTCCTTGTATTTTTATGTATGAAGTTTAATGACCTAGCTAAACAGTTATCTTCAAGCACTATTTGTAATTTATTATAGGAGTGGATCTCTCAAAGATAGAAAAACATCCCGATGCAGCCAACCTCCTTCTGAGACTGGATTTTGAAAAAGACGTTAAGCAAATACTCATGTTTCTTAAAGATTTGGGTATAGAGGATAACCAGCTGGGAACATACCTGACTAAAAACTATGCTATTTTCTCTGAAGACCTTGAAAATCTTAAGACCAGGTAGGGCTTTTAAAGTGATTTTCACCTAACCCAAGAAGTGGGTATGAAGGAAACGTATGTGTAAGTTATTTTTAAGTGTTAGCTGCATAAGGACCTGCTGATAATGAATATGAATGTTATTTGTTGTTGTTGTTGTTATGGACTTTCTTTGATCAAGATTAAGTATCTAAAACAGTTCTTTTATTCGACTTATTTTTATGTGTTCAACTTACTGCTGAGTCAACACTTAATGGGTTCTCTTCAGAAACTGGAATAAAAAAATTTTTTAATCCATTAACAAATGGCTAAATTACCTGAGAGTGCACTTAGAGTTATGAAAACCTGAACTTTTGTGGGTTGTTTTATTTTTCTGGGCAATTTTTGATGGTAGACACCTGACATCCTCTTGGCACATTATTGTATAATTTGCTTAATCATTTCCGGAAGTTGGCTATTTTGGTTGTTCCTTTTTTTTCTTCTTTAAAAAGCACTTCCATAAACATCTTTGTACTTCATTCAACATTCAAAGAATTTATTAAATCTGTGAGAATCAATATAGTGAGATGAGATAGTATTGATCTGTGACATAAGAATCCTGCTAGGCATTGGGAACACCACAGAGAACAAGACAGAGCCCTTGTCCCTAAGTTCACCTTTTGAATTTATCATCCTCCCTATTTCTCACCTAAGTCAGCTCTTCCCTCTATTCCCAGATTCACTGAATGGGGGCACGGTTCACCTTGTTGCCTAAATCAGAAATATTGCTAGTAACTTTGGCTTCTCTTCTTTTAGTATCCACAGCTAATAAATCACCTATCAATTTTTTTTAATCTCTCAAATCAGTCAACGCATTTCTGCTAATCTGCACTGTGAAGATCACCTTGGGTCCCCATTTCACATGAAGATGGCTGTAAGAGTCTCCTAACTGATCTGTCTCTAGTCTTCACCCCCAGATTATTCTTACACTGATGGTGAGCTTTACTGCATTTCAGAGACTTTACAGTTCCTTGAACAACATAGAACCCAATGCCTTGTCTGAATTAGGAAGAAAAACTAAACAAAAAACTGGATTCCTTGCGTTGAACAATTTGAGCTCCAAATATGCAAGGCACTGAGCTAGACTTGAACCAAAAAAGATAGACATGCACACTCTCTCTCTTCATGGGACTTACCTTCTGGTATAATATAGACAGACTATTACAGGGGAGAGAACAAATGATTCTAGGGAACTCAGTCTGACATATCCAGCTCTGCTTCTCCTGACTGTCTGGAACACTGATCCCTTTCCACTCAAAAACCAGTTTATCCTGTTGTTCAAGATTTAGTCAAAGGAAGTGTGCATACCAAGAGGTGGGGATTATTGGGAGCCATTTCAGAGACTGCCTACTCTGCTAATATTATTTTTTTAATTGAAGTATAGTTAACATACAATGCCACATTAATTTCAGGTGCATAAAGGAGTGATTCAACAAGTCTATGCAAGGCTATCTGTTATGCTACGCTCACTGCAAGTGTAGGACCATCTGTCACCATACAACGCTATTTCAGTACCACTGACTATTTCACCACTATTATTAATATCCCCATTTTCCAGGGGAGGTACAGAAAGGTTTACTAATTTGCCCAAGATTACATGGATAGTGTAAGTGACGGAGCTGGGATTCAGGCCCAGTTAGTCTAACCGCAGAGTCCTGGCTACTGCACCACGCTGTCTTCCTACTCTTACTAGTGTAAAGGAAGCTGAAGTTACTTGCTCAAGATCACACATGTGCCTAGCAACGAAAAGAAATTCTCTCATAGCCATTATAGTCTAATGGTTCCCAAACCTGGCCGACTCAAACTCTGGAGTATTATTTTAATTGCTTGGAATTTTTAAATAGGTTTATCCACATACAGCAAAAAATAAGCTTCTATTGTAAGAGGCAAGAGTATTATAATCTTTATTTAATTGAACTTAGCTTTTGTCTCTGGTATGTACAGTAGTCTTCTAGGATTTCTGTAACAGCACTGATTTCATATACTTGTTTTCCTTTGAATGAAGAAAATTTCAAATGTATAAAAAAGTTATTTGGTTCTTTGTAAGAATTTTCAAATGAATAATCTGCATTTAATTATTTAAACTTTTTTTTTGACTGGGCCTTATATCTTAATTTTTTATTAGAAAATTATCACAAGGTAGACAACATTTTTTTTTTTTTTTTTTTAAGATTTTATTTATTTATTTGACAGAGAGAGATCACAGGTAGGCAGAGAGGCAGGCAGAGAGAGGGGAGGAAGCAGGCTCCCTGCTGAGCAGAGAGCCCAATGCAGAGGCTTGATCCCAGGACCCTGAGACCATGACCTGAGCCGAAGGCAGAGGCTTTAACCCACTGAGCCACCCAGGCAGCCCTAGGTAACAGTTTTGACAAAGTTTTAGTCAGATATTGATTTTTGCTGTAACCAAAAAAATGGGGGGAGAGAAAAAGTAATCCTCCTTCCCACCTACTTATTCCTATCCCTCATCAACTTAATGAGACCGTCTGTGGAGGCAGCTACTATGATCAGGTTTTTTGTTTGACCTAAAATGTTCTGTCATATGCAAGCATATGTGTATATGTTTGTACAAATACACATGAACACACATACATACAACTTGGTAGCATTTATACATACTATTCTGCGCTCCACTTTCTTTCCTTAACTGTATGTTAGAGATAGTTTTGTGCTGGGACTTCCTCTTCTTTTTAAGGCTAGTATAGTTCATACTGTGGATCGTCCAGTTCTTCATGATAAACATGGTGCGTGTTTCCAGTCACTATTATTACAAGGCTGCAGTGACTCTCCGTGTGTGTATGTGTGTGTATGATATATATCTCATTTCACACATACTGCTATATATCTGTAGGACAGATTTCTAGAAGTAGAATTGCTAGGTGAAAGGGTATGTGCATTTATAATCTTAATGGAGACCGACAAGTTGTCCTTTGTAAGGTTGTTTTCCAGTTTACACTCCCACCAACATCATACAGAAGTTCCAGTTTCTCTATTGCCCTCACTAATACAGAGTCATCAGACTTTATCGTTTCAGTTCATTTTGTAGATAAAAACAATGCCTCAGTGTTGTTTCAGAAATGACATTTGGAGGATCTTTTCCTATACTGAATTTCTATCTACATCACCTTTTCTATAAATCACATATATCCTTTGCCATTTTAAAGTGAAGTCTTTTTCTTTCTTTTGTAAGCATTCTTCTATATTTTAAAAAAATTAGTTATTTCTCTGTGACATGTTGTAAATACTTGTCACTTGTTTTGACTTTGTCAGTGGTTGGGAGGTTGCCTTGCATTTTAAATTTTTATATAGTTAATTTATTGGTCTTTTCTCTCATGTCCTCTAAGGGAGTCCCTTAAAGGAGTAGTAGTTACTTATAAAATATAAGCTGTGCTGGTACATGGTATAGAAATATCATAGGCCTTCAGTGTAGGCACCTGAGTTCACATCTCAGCTTGGTCGTTAATTAGCTGGTGGTCTAAGAGGAGTTATTTAACTTCTCTAAATCTGTGTTTCTTCAGATACAATGTGGAAAATTTACCTGGTTCACAGGTTTTTGTTTTTGTTTTTCTGGTAAGAATTAAACAAGATAATGTCCTTGTATATTTTAGGTATTTAATAAAACTGCCTTTTACTTTGTAAGTTTTTCAAAATCAATAATGTTATTTCATAGTCAAACTTTCTATTTTACTACGTTATTTTGGTTCCCAGAAACTTAGCAGGAAATTTCTCAGTTGTCAACAAAATGTGTATTGGAAATTGTAGTAAAAATTATTGACGAATATACATATTCAGTAAATTTGCTAAACTAAAAAATTCCCCTCTCCATTTCTGCCATGCTTGAGGGTCTTTATAAAAAGAGTTTGGAATCTCTTATTTTCTAATCTGTGGATTTTTTTTGTTCTAAGCAAAAAATTCTTAAACAGAAGCTACTGGTTTTTTTCTACCAAGTAATAAAATAAGTCAGATTAACTGAAAAGAGAATCTGTTAGTAGATTTCAGAATTATTTGGTTTCTAAGTAGAAATGGGAACCATTCTAGAGTTGGATGGGTGCTTATTTTGCTTTAACCATATTTGGGCCATTACTATAGAATGTTTTTACTTATCCTTTTTTTTGTTTGTTTGTTACTTTGGAAAGTAGCATGACATTAGTAAATGTTAATCATATGTACATGTACTTTTTGTTTGTTTCTCTAGAGTGGCTTATCTACAGTCAAAAAATTTCAGTAAGGCACATATTGCACAGATGGTCAGAAATGCGCCGTTTTTGCTGAGTTTTTCAGTGGAAAGATTGGATAACAGATTGGGATTTTTTCAGAAAGAACTTGAACTTAGCGTGAAAAAGGTAAAGAAAACAGGAGGATTTATGTATTTCCATGTGCGCTATATTTAGTAACTTAAATCTCACGTTTCTCACAGATCCCTGGCCCATATGAATTCTATAAATGCCTGGTATTTTTGTATAAGAATGAATTACCCTACTATGTTAAATATATAACTGTATCATTTTATAATATTCCATCAAGTTGGTGCCTTAAGTTTTGTTTTCAGTATTTGTTTTTTCCCCAAATAGTATAGTTTATGTATTTTCAGGGTCCCTAGCATCTTTCTGACTGGCTCATATTTTGAGTTTTAGTTTTATGTTCCTAGTAATGCCTTGTTTTCCCAAACTAGTTGAATGTGCATGTATAGTAATAATAGGTTTATTTTTTTATAACTATAGACTAGAGATCTGGTAGTTCGTCTCCCAAGGCTACTAACTGGAAGTCTGGAGCCCGTGAAAGAAAACATGAAGGTAGGTCGACTTTAAGATTTTCAGAAATCAGCTTCTTTTTTTAAGTGCTTACAAAGAGGATAGATTTTGCTACTGTCTTCTTAAAGAACACTAGATTGTGAAAGAAGCTTTTTCTGAAAAGATGGACATAGGAAATGATACAATAAATATCTAGCAAGCAGTTTATTTTTGTTAATAATATGTTCACGTGTTGAGCAGGTGTCACGTGCAGAAATCACCTTGTAGACACCGGTATCAGTAATCCCAGGGTAACACATTAGGTATCTGGGCGATGTCTGGGAACTGCATCTGTTGCCCAGTGTGAGACCCCGGCTTTATGTCGCCTCGGTGGCAGATGAGATTTGGAGGCTGGATCCAGAAGACTTGTGAAGAGACTAGTGCCAGCACATTGCTCTCCTTAGAACTGTGCCCACTGCCCGCTCTAGTCCTCTCACTGGACATGCCAGACATTCGTTACTGCCCTTCCTCCAAGAGAATAGTATAAAGCCAAAGGCAGCTGACTAGTTAGTATACAAAACTGTAGTGGTATTTGAAATTACGATAGAAGGCCTGTTTTTCTGAGGTGCTTGAAGTGTTTCATGTGCAGTTGTTGAAGGAGTTTTTTTTTTGTTGTTGTTGTTGTTGAAGAAGTTTTTGTTGAGCACCTGGCCCTGCGCTGTGCTCTCCTGGGGCTTATCATCCAGCGGGGGCACAGCGTGCAGAGTGACCAGAGCGATGGATTGGTAGGGGAGCAGAGGACCTAACACACGTCTGGGTGTTTAGTTTTACCGTCTCTGTCTGGAATTTTGACATGTAGTTTTTCCAGATAACATGTCTGTGAGTGTGCTTGGGAGCAGAGGCTCAAAAAACACGTCGACAATCTTAACTGCTGGTCTGTGGTGTAGGGCCCTTACAGATAGTCCGACCAGGCTTTCCACGTCCACCATTATTCTGTTTCGTCGTTATGATAGCTCCTTTTGGTGATCTTCATGATGATACCGTGCTGTGAGAGTTCATCTCAGGAGAGGGGCTTGAAATTCAGGTTACCCCAGAAGCACTGGGGTACCCACTGGGACCCTTGAGGGCACTGGCATAGCTCTCTCCAGATTTTAAAGTCCTCATTCAAATTTTAAAAGAATCAGTGTGTCCTCTGGCATGTAACCAAAATAACTGTTTCCATTTGTCATTTAAGTAACTCTTTCTTGTAGGTTTATCGTCTTGAACTAGGTTTTAAACATAATGAAATTCAACATATGATCACCAAAGTCCCAAAGATGTTGACTGCAAATAAAAGAAAACTAACGGAGACTTTCGACTATGTTCACAATGTGATGAGCATTCCCCACCACCTCATTGTCAGGTTCCCACAGGTAACAGGTGTAGAGCTCTCCCTGGGGGCTCTCATCGCCCTTCACCCAGAACTGCTCTCTGTGGGCATCCTGCTGTTCGGCTGCGAGAATGACTTGCTATTTGGGGAGGAACTGGACCAAATATAGTCTGGGTCTGAGACTGACAGTTGTAGTAAGGTCGTATTTCTTTTGCCCATCTTTTGAATCAAGAGCACAATCTAGCAAACGAAGTTGAGGGATCACCTGTGAAAAGTTTACAACTTCTAAGGCACACGTGTACATCTCCATAGGAGACACAGGGGACAAGTCTGTTGCCCTGTAGTTGTTACCTATCGCTTATCCTGCCTGTTGGAATGTAACATATTCCCAATTGTGTTTTTCTCCAATTAAATTTGAAATACATCACTTCCCTTAAAGGTCCTTTCAATTCTATTTGTACTTTTTATTCACAGTCTGTCTAAATCCATTAGTTAGGGGTGCCTGGGTGGCTCAGTTGGTTAAAGTGTCCGACTCTTGGTTTTGGCTCAAGTCATAATCTCATGGGTCCTGAGATTGAGCCCCACTGGACTCTGCAGTCAGCTGGGGGTTTGCTTGGGATTCTCTCCTTCTGCCCCTCCCCGCAATCGCATGGCCTCTCTCTGTCTTCAAATGAATAAATAAATCTTTTAGAATAAATAAATCCATTTAGAATAAATAAATCCATATGAGCCATATTGTAATGATCTCCTACAAAAGCATAAAACAGTTTTAGTTTGCCATTGTGCCAAAGCTACATTTATATTTTCCAAGCTCATCAGACTTTCCTGTTCTTTAGCAGGTGACATTATCTGCTTGTTCACAAGAATGTTAATTCTTTGAAAGCAGAGATCCTGTCTTATTTATACACTGCGGGATTCCCAGTGCCTAGAACTATACAGGGACATTTAGTAAATATTTGCTGAACAAATGAATGATTGTATTTCATCAAAGTCATCCTTTCTTTCCTATTTGCCATGCGAATAGACACTCCATATTCACTGGATAAATGAAAGATTGAATTTCATTAGAGTGATCCCCCTACTCTGTTTGCTACATCTGTTCTTGATATATAGATAGGCAAAAGAAATACGACTTTATTTTTTTGAAGATTCTATTTATTTATTTGACAGAGAGAGAGATCACAAGTAGGCAGAGAGGCAGGCAGAGAGAGAGGGGGAAGCAGGCTCCCTGCTGAGCAGAGAGCCCGATGCGGGGCTTGATCCCAGGACCCTGAGATCATGACCTGAGCCGAAGGCAGAGGTTTTAACCCACTGAGCCACCCAGGTGCCCCAAGAAATACGACTTTAATATAACTCAGAACTAAATTGAATTTGGTAGAGTTCCTTCATAAATAGCAATGTTTACCTATCATACTTCACTATGAATAGGCCCTTAAAAGAGAGTTGTTCTGTTTCATCAAATGTATATGTATTCATTATTAAAAATGCAGTGGTACAAATTTGGCTTATTGGACCAATTGTAGAGTAAGTGGTCTTCAACTAAAAAGCAGTAACAATTAGTTTTCCCCTGGGCTGTTAGATAATTCAATGACAGAGCATGATAAAATAATCTGATTTGGGGATACAAAAATCAGTCAGACATGGTCTGTATTCTTGTGGAATTTGTAATCTAGTGTGGAAGACAAGTTTCTAAAATGTAATTGATTTACATAATGTTTGTGTCTTAACCAGATAGACTTAGTTAAGTCTAAGTCTTCCTTAACCTAGACTTAGATAAGTCTTAACCTTATAGAGCTTATTAATTTAATTTAGAAGAGGTAGGAAAAATCATAGAAATAATGACAGCTACTAAGTGCTCACTGTGTGCCAGCTCTGTCTGTACTGCTTTACTTATATTAATTCACTTAATCCTCACAACCACCATATGAGTTGGGTACTATCATTATCTCGATTTTACAAGTGAAGAAAGCATAAAAGGATTGTCCAAAGGTTACCCAAGTAATAAGAGACAAAGCCAAGATTAGAACTCTGGCAGTTGAGTTTAAAAATCCATGCTCTTAACTAGGATATGCTACCGTTCTAAAAACTGACATTTGAGTGGTCAGTAGAATGAGTGGGGTCTCAAAGATGGACAAAAACTTTCTATGTGGAGGAAACTAAACTTGACCACATGCATCAAAATCACTTCTTTAAAAAACGCAGACTTTTAGGCACCCCAAACCCTAGCTTCTGGGAAGCCCAGTTACAGAACTATGACTTCCTTATTGGGATTCTCAAACTTGTAGGGGTCTGGCTAATACTGTTTTTAAAAAAAAAAAAAAAAAAAAACTAATGGAAAAATACATTAACTGACAAGACTGTGGGGTAATTGATAGACTTTAAATTTCTGGCTGGTGCTTCAAAAACTTAGTGTTATGAAACGAATTTTCTCTTGGAAGTAATTGTGGTTTGGCCTGTTTCTGACTCCTTTTTAAAGTTGCTGCCACTCATGCTACTCCTTAGGAGTTTTAACCCCAACATGGGTAAGACGTGCTTTCCCTAGTTGCTCCCCTAGAGGCCCAGTTCATTTCATTCTGATCCTGGTCAGAGAGAGGGAGCAGGCGGGAATTTTACAAAAATAAGGAAGCTTCACAGATTGTGAAATCTTACAAACTTTTTGGTGCCAATAGACCTTGATTTCTAAATTTGGTTCTCAAACTTGGCAGTCTTCAGAATCACCTGGAGAACCTGTGGGCCCCATTCAAAGTTTCTCATTAAGTATTTTTGGGGCAGGGCCTGAGGATTTGCTGTTTTAACATCTCCTCCATCTGGATTAGCCAATGTTCTTTGCCTACAATATAGCCCTTAATTACTTTATAAGTGTTCTGTTAGTTCTTTTTAATCATAATTTCTGAGCAGAAGCTATATGTTGAAACGCTGTGGCATTTATCATAGTTACTGAGCATGTGGTCAATGCTTTATAATTGTTAGTCTAATTAAAATTTTTAGCCAAATAAACATTTTACTAGATCATCTTTTAGTGCACAATGTTGTTGTTAAAAACCTTTTTTTTTCTTTTTTAGGTATTTAATACAAGGTTGTTTAAAGTCAAAGAAAGGCATTTGTTTCTTACCTATTTAGGAAGAGCACAATATGATCCAGTAAAACCTAACTACATCTCTTTGGACAAGTTAGTGTCTGTACCTGATGAAATATTTTGTGAAGAGATTGCCAAAGCCTCAGTACAAGACTTTGAAAAATTCTTAAAAACTCTTTAGTTTTTGATGAATGTTTAGATGTAATAATGTAAAATGAATGTATATATGAGTGAATGATACATATTTTTAAATAAATGCCTCAGGCCTCCACTGATGCTGGAAACAATTTCTTGATATTGTGAATTTGGGTACACTTGTGGCAGATCTTTCTTACAAGTTCCTAGTGACTTAATTTTCTTCAGCTCAACCATTTCCTACCTTCTCAGGGAGATCAGAACTTAAACCACAGCAAGAGAGAGAAGGAGTGAGAATCACTTTCCTATGGGCAGGCACACTGTCCGGCTGGTGAGGATGAGGACAGAGGTTTCCCTCTGATAGTCCCAGGCCTTCTAAAGTGGTTTAGTCACAAGACCTCTTTATTTTCTTTGAAAGGTTACGAGTTTCTGGAGCACACTATATTATTATTCACTTAATAGTTACTATTCATGTAGATAATGCTACAAAACACATTCCATTTTGGATTATCTGCACTGTATCTTCCTGAGCATAGATACTCAGAGTTGCCCACAATTGGCTACTGAGAATCGGGAAAGGAAAAGGAATTGCGGGGGGAGGGGAAGTAGTGTGAAGATAAGTAAAGGGCAATGAGATATAGCAAAAGGTCATAACAAAGCTCTGACTTATTGCCAGTATGCAAAGATTTACAGCATGAACTGATACTCTTTTCCCCATTTATCATTTAGACATGTAATCCTGGGCCAATAATTTAACCTCTGGGTCAGATACTTATTTGTAAAACAAGGCCTTGTGACTTCAGTTATCTGTCTCGGGATCATAAGCTTGGGTGGGTAGTTAACACTGGTGGCTTCCAGTGAGCCACCCCAGTATTTGTACTCCTTGTCCCCTTCCACACTGACTCTGGGCCAATGCGATCTGGTCCCTGAAACGTTATCAAGTAGAGGCTAGATAAGTACTTGCACATTGGGGCTTGTCCTCTTGAAACATTTGCTGTCAGAAACCTGAGCCACTATGTAAAGAGGTCAGGTGACCCTCAGAGAAATGAGGTGGAGAGAAAGAGGTGCCTGGCCAAACCTCAGCTATTCCATCCATGCCAACGGAGCACCAGACACGTGAGGGAAAAATCTATCTTAGACATTTCAGCCTCAGCACATACAACATGGAGCAGAACTATCCAGCTGAATTCAGAATTGGGATAAAAAAGTGTTTTAAAACGCTAACTTTGGGGGGTAGTTTGTTGTGCACCGGGGTTCTATGGTGTGCTGTAGGTCGGGAAGGCTCATAAGAAACTAAATTTGTAATTGATCAGGGCCTTCCTGTTAGGAATTTTATTCGTTTGCCCAAAATTGAGTTCCTAAAATGCAGTGGTGAGTGTGGCATAGATACGGACCTTCATGGAGTTCTCTAATGGATGAGATCAATACATAGGAAACAAGGATCAGTTAAAAAAGCATAGAACCATCCCAACTGGTCTGTTTATGGCTCCAAACCTCATTTTGCCTTTATTAACAAACCACTTACATCAGTCAGAATAGGCTATAATGAACAGTTCTAAAACCGTAAGTGGTTTTTCTAAAGATTGTATTTATTTAGAGAGAGAGCTCTCACATGTGAAGGGGGGAGGTGGAAGCAGAGATAAGGAGAAACAGACTGCCTGCTGAGCATGGAGCCCGATGCAGGACTCCATCCGAGGACTCTGAGATCATGACCTGAGCCGATGGCAGATTCTTAACCAAATGAGCCACCCGGGTGCCCCAAACCATAAATGGTTTCAAACCACAGAAGTTTTTGTTTTTGTTTTTTTTTAATCTCATACACATCCTACTTGGGACCAAAAAAGCTCTGCTCCATATCATCTTTGGTGACAGGCTGATAGAGCCTCTACTGTGTCTTAAGTATAGCCAGTCTATGAAAGGGGAAAGGAATGTGAATTCCTCTTAAAAACTAATCACATGTTTCTTGGCCAAAGCATCACATGGCCATGCCTAGCTTTAAGGGAGCAGAGAAATGCAATCCTATCCATGTGCCTGGAGGGAAATCAAATAATTCTGAACCAAACTTATGACTGCCAGGAAACATCCAGGAGCTGTAGGCTCAATACCACTAGAGCTGGGTTTTTGTGACAGTCTTGGGCATCTGATCTCTTGACAAGGTCTTCCTTCTCTTACCACCTTCACCGTGTAACCAGCAAGCTGAAACTTAAGGGTAACAAGGAAACAAGAGCTTACTGAGTATTTCTTGTAAAGCAATGTGCCAGTGTTCAAATGTATCGCACTTCTTCACATCTTTCAGACTTCACTTTAGCTAGTGTAGTCTGGGAGCAGACATTCATCATTTTTTAGTACTGCGTACAGAACTGAGTATGTGAGAATCTGGTGGCACAAAGAAGAAAAAAGGGAAGGCAACAAAAGTTTAGAACCGGAATGTGACTTAGACCATTGAATCTAACCTTTTGCATTTACAATGAGATGGAGTTCTATACGGTCCCAGTTTTCTGCTTAAGCCTGAAGAAAACAAAAGTAGATATTTGTAGGTACTTGTTATGGATTGAATTGTGTCTCCTCAGAAGTCATGTTGAAACGCTAACCTCCAAGGTGATGGCATTTAGAGATAGGGCCTTCATAATGCGAATAGTGTCCTTGTAAGATACAAAAGAGCCTGTTCTGTCTTTGCCATGTGAGGACACAGTGAGAAGGCAGTCCTCTAAAACCCACAGGAAAAGCTATCACCTGAAAGTGACCATTCTTGCACCTTAACTAGGGATTCTAGCCTCCAGAACTGTGAGAAATACATTTTGTTTTTCAAACCATCCAGTCTGTGGTGTTTTGTTATGGCAATTCGATCTGACCGAGACAGTAATGGTGGTAGGTCACTAGGAACTGAATGAGTCAGTCACACTATAATCCTTTCTGTCCCTAGAGACTTAACATGTTGGGGCTGAGACCTTAAGAGTATACTTTCATCTTAAAATCACACACAAATCTTGCCATAAATCTTAGATGTAGTATTAAAAAAAAAATTTTTTTTTTTTGTTCTGACCTAAACTTCCACTACAATGGCTTGGTGTAGACCTTAAGCTGGAGAAACAGAAGGCCAGAGAGGTTTCGTGTCTCCTGGATTAGTAGTGTGGTATATGGCCCCAGAATTAAGGAGTCCCAAAGTTTTACCCGGATCCTCTGATACTAGAAGATAAATCTGGATTCTTCGTAGCTGTGTCGTCTTGGACAATTTATTCAACCTTTCTGAGCCCCTGTTTCCTCTCTATAATGGGGATAATCCTAGTACTTACCTCATGGTTTTAGAGCTAATGAGATAATTAAAATGAGAATACAAAGTAAAAGGCTTAGCGCGCTGCTTGGCACAAAAGGCGCAATAAATACTCCCTAAATTCTCACAGCTCGTCCATCACAGAACCCGGGCTGAAGCCCCTTATTCCTTGCCTAATGTTCTCCTCATCAGGTCACATGAAACATTTCATGGAACGGGCCGCGCAAAATGTCCACCCTACTACACTGCGATGACCCATGCGGAAAAAAAACCCACCAGCCGCAGGTGCCCCAAGTCGGCTGCCAGAAACTGCGCCTGCGCGGGCGTCCTTCCACTCCCGGCGACGCGACGTGAGGCGCCTGCGCATTGGGCCCAGAGCGTCCTCCAGGACTTACCCAGCAGGCAACGCGGCAGTCTCGGGTCAAAATGGCGAGCAGGCCTACGGGTAAGTTACTGGTGGCCTCCCTGACCGGCGTTGCCACACTCAGCGTTTTATTCTTGCAGCAATTTGCTCCTCTTCCTCTGTCTTAAGTGGCTAGATGTGCGACGTCAGGGAAGGTGGAGGCTCCGCTCCAGCCTAAAGGGCGCCTTTCCCCCCACCCTCTTACTGTCTTCAGGCCGGGCTCACCTGAACGGTTAAAGGTGGATCCGCGGTCGGTGAAGGTGCCCGCGGTGGCTCCGATAGCGCTGCCATTCCAACTGCCAGTGCGCGGCAGGCCTTCCCCTCGGCCTTAGAAGTGTTCAGGAGCACAAAGAGATAATTAGTGCATGACTTTCTATTAAAATCACCCGAGTACGTGCCGTGAGTTCAAGCCCTGTCGTGTGCGATCAGTTCTCCAGTGTGACGAGGGAGATAACTAGTTTCCCTTTTACGCTGGTCAGGTAACCGAGGCAGAATGACCGTAGGAAATAGGTCTGCAAACTTCCTTTCGCCCCTCGAGCTTCTCAAACGGAATTAGGGGCAGCTGAGCCAGGTCTACTGCGAAGCTTCAGATTAATTTAGGCTTATCTGGAACGTCAGCTCGGTCTGTAGATTTGGAGAAGTTTGTATTTACTGTAGGCACTAAAACAAACGTACTTACTATGCAATAGAATACACAAATTACCGGAATATTTAAATCAGATCGTGAACACCAAGGATTTTCCCTCCCCTGCACCTTTTTTGCCGGCTCTGCCCTCTGGAGGTATAAATTGGAGTAGCCTTTAAATGCTATTGGCCGGTTTCTCCTCGCTTTCAGCAATGGTGAAGCTTTTAGGAAACAGTAGATTGCCTGAAAAATCCGTTAATCTAAATGACATTGAACTTTTTGGGGGGTGTGGGGACATTTGAGAATTCATTGTTTCATTAACTCGACAAACATAGAAGGCACTGTGCTCGAGAACTAGGTAGACCTGGTCTTAACCCTATCACTAGCTGGCTCTGATCTTGGATAGAAGTTCCCTAAACCTTACTCTTCTGCAAGGACAGGCGTGTTGTAAATAAACTGAGCTAATGCGGATAAAGCAGGTAAGATAGTGTCTAAAACACAAGTGTTAAATGAATATTAATCATCACCATAAATGGCAAATATATATACAGATTATTTGTTTTCTACGAATATATTTGTAGATTGTTGAGTCTTTGGTACTTGTTTTTCTAGAAGCAATCTTTTACATGGTGCTTAATTTTCAAAGAGCTTTGCCAAAGCTGTGTAATCTGTGATATGCTAAGGAGAAGGGCTGAGGAGGGGTTGGAATAAAAGAGTTTGCGCTTGGCGAGAGGTTAGCCCTAGCCAAAATTTTAAAAGAAAATTTAAATTTGCTCTATCTACCCTTCTTACCACATCTGTCCTACAAACATCAGGCACTATCATGTTGCCCTTAGCCCCTACTGGGTTATCCCATCAGGTTCAGTCCTACTTCCCAAAGAGCTTTAATGTTACCTATTTCTTTTCATCCATTTTCAAATATCCATTTCCTTGTTGGAAAGTTAGCTACTTGGGAGGAGGAAAATGGGCTTCTTCTGCTAATCCATATTAATATTAAATGATTGACTAATGGTATCAAAATCCTCCCAGAAATACATATATTTTTAAAGAGGGTAGCCAAGTGAATTAAAGGTAATGTAGAATTAAGATTTTGGAGGATGAAGGTCATTGAGACCTGCCAGCCTATCCTGAAGTCTTACCTTCTTTACATATAAGTCCAGTTCCCTTGATAAGATAAGTTTACACTTATTTCCTGTAGTTTATTTCTGAAACTACAGAAGGTGGGAGAGTTCCAAGTTCTGATCCCACACCCTACCCCTTCAGTTCTGATGGTAGCAGGAGTACATAAAAGATGGGATACTTGATGTGAAGAGGCTAGAGTGCTAAATAACTACTATAAATCTTTTGTACATCGTGTGTTTGAGTTTACCCTTTTTTCCCATGACTTACTGCCCAATTTTTTTTTTTTAACCTGTAATCAGTTTTGCTCATAGATAAAATAAGCAGTTTTTATCTACGGTATACAGAATATACACTTTGAAAAGGAAATTCCTTCCTATGTTTGCATTCTCTAACAAGGTAACTGTAAGAGTACTGGTTGCTTGCCTCTCCAGGTGTTCATATAGTATAGTTCATATAGTATAATAAGTGAATCATAGAAACTAACAGTGTGACAATATTAGTTGCAGCGTCAAGCCGGTGGCTGGAGGGTATTCGAAAATGGTACTACAATGCTGCAGGGTTCAATAAACTGGGTGAGTATCTGTTTTCTTTTTCTTTTTCTTTTTTTTGCTTTTTCTGACAGGAGTGCTTTTGCAAGAGTTGTTAGGATTCCCAAAAGCAGCTTAACTGATGTACCTGTGTATATTGGAATATTTTAAAATTAGGTCACATTTTATTGTTCAGTCATTTCCTTTTTGTTATTTTGAGAAGAGAGTAATAGAATCAATCATCTCAGATGTTTGAGGTGCATATAACTTATGTTCTTGAAGTGTGGTAGCAGTACATTATCCTTATTATATGCTCCCTCTCCCAACTCCTCCATTTGGCATTTGAAAATTTAAGTTATATGAACTTTGAAAGTAAGAGATTTCTCAGATGTTAAAATTGCCAAATGTTCAAATCATCGGATACCTGAAGATTTTTAGAATTTCATCTTTTTTTTTTTTTTTTTTTTTTAAGATTTTATTTATTTGACAGAGAGGAGAGAGATCTTAAGTAGGCAGAGAGGCAGGCAGAGGGAGAGGGGGAAGCAGGCTCCCCGCTGAGCAGAGGGCCCAATGCGGGGCTCTATCCCAGGACCCTGAGATCATGACGCGAGCCGAAGGCAGAGGCTTTAACCCACTGAGCCACCCAGGCGCCCCTAGAATTTCATCTTTTTCTAATGAAGCTTGACAGAAGCATCATTAAATGTTACTGGTTCCTTAGTACACTGTCATCTTAAGGTTAATACCTTGATCTCAGATTCAAATATATGAAAATAGAGATGTGATTTACTGATATGTGTTTAAAAACAAAATAGATATTTAATAGATATTTAAAATTGTTTTAGATAAAATGTGAAATTTGCGACAGTGGATTTTAAAAGACTCATTGTTTCTAGAGTACTGTTAAGAAATAGCCCATTATGAAAGAAAGGAAAAATTAAAATAAGACAAAATTGGAGAGGGAAACAAACCATAGGAGACACTAGGAAACAAACTGAGGGTTGCTGGGGGGGGGTGGGGAGTGGGGTAAGCGAGTAGTGGACATTAAGGAGCGGACTTGATGTAACGAGCACCAGATGTTATATACAACTCATGAATGGCTAAACTCTACCTCTGAAGCTAATAATACACTATATGTTAATTAATCGATTTTTAAATTAAAAAAAGAAATAACCCATTATTATGTATGAAATGCATACAAAGTTCACCTGAGTCTTAAATTATGTCATAAACCTGTTTTACTCATTTTTTTAAAATGTCTGATATTTGAGATGTGTATGCAGTCTGATTCTTGTTTTCTGTCACAGGGTTAATGCGAGATGATACAATAAATGAGAATGAAGATGTGAAAGAAGCCATAAGAAGGCTTCCTGAGAACCTTTATAACGACAGGATGTTTCGCATTAAGAGGGCACTGGACCTGACCATGAGGCATCAGATCTTGCCTAAAGAGCAGTGGACAAAATATGAGGAGGTAGCTCAGCTTTTATGTATCGGACAATGTTGACCACTAAGCAGTGAGCATTAGAAACAGAGAAATACATTCATTTGTACCATTCTTTAGAGTTCTTAAAGTTGTGTCAAATAAATACCCTCATGGCAGTCCAATGAGGTTAACAGAGCAAATGTTAACTCAATTTTAGAGATAAATATTTTGAGACTTAGAGGTGATGTGATTGTTCCACAATCACTAAGCAAGTCTCTGACGTAGAGATCCAGGGCTGGAGTCCAGGTCCTCTGTCTTCTGGGTCATTGTTGTTCCTCTACACTCTGTTTCCTGCTCAGATGAAAAAATGATGGTATCCATGTGATCAGCCCTTGGGATAGCCCTCTCGCTCCCAGGAAAGTCTCTGAAATAAACCCCCGCCCCTTGAACTGTACTGAAGCTAGGCAAAAGCTTCTACTCTCATTTCTTCTTCTCTGGCAGACTTTCCCCTCTCAACCTATCAAAGCAACTTACTACAATATCTTTGTGGGTTTTTACATTTTAGAAAAGCAGACAGCTCTTAGTCTGCTTGAAAATATATTTTCTTAAGTTGGAAATAAAAGTTAATTTTGATTAATTTCTTTTGTTGAAGACCTGTTGAGTGTTTGGGATATAGCAGTATGTGACAGCTGCATATAATATTTTTCTTTTATTCCTTCTTTAGGATAAATTTTACCTTGAACCATATCTGAAAGAAGTTATTCGGGAAAGAAAAGAGAGAGAAGAATGGGCAAAGAAATAGTCATGGAGTTGAAAACTGTGGTTGCAGCTGCCCTCAAGTATTTGTAAGAAGTTGAGTAAACCTGAAATGTACAATTTAGAACTATCTGAGCTGCAAATGTATTACTTTAAATAAATGTCTATTATGATTATTATTGGAGTGTTTGCATTCTAAATCTTATTCTGAATAACAACTGAATTTACTTACCTGTTACAATTCTTTCTAGACTTCTAAGATATTTTTTAGTTAGTGTTTTACTGCTTCCTGGAGCTCAGAGAGGCCACTTTAATCAACTTTTCTCGCTGGTTGGACAACGTCTTAATTTACTAAAGGATATAACATTCTTTCAAGTAGAGTAGTCACCTCTATATTGCCTTTGTATATTAGCAAGATACGTAGAAGCCCCCTCGGGGCCTCACTTGGCAGGGATGGAGTAGAGCAAGAAACTAGTGCCGGTGACTTCACTGCATGTGAAGCAAACAACACTCTAACAGATTGGCTCTCAGACTTCACAAGTTACCTGATGAAAAGAGAGAGGATTCGCCCTCTCATTGGCCAGGATTGGTAAACAGTCCTCTCCAACCACTGCCCTCTGAATATTACTGATGTTACATCCTATCCTTTTTTAAAAAATTATGTATGTGGTCCCAGTATGGGTCTATGTAGGATACATATATGTGATCTTGTGTTAGTACGTGTAGTAGCAAACAAAATCTAGACAGTAAAAAAATTGACAAAAACACAAAGTAAAAGTGTTAAGGTTATAATTTTAAATACAAATTAGAGCCATTCAATAATGTCATTCCTACCCCTGAATTCTAAAATGCTTCAGTGGAAGGAGCCGTGCAGGACATGCAGCCCGTGTGGGTTCCACGAGCCTCTGCTGTGGGCAGAGAGAGCTCTGATTGGCATCTTCCCTCGGAGAATAGAACAGCAGTGTGAAAAGCAAGTTTGCGGTTATATTTAAAATTCCTAAAGCAGAATAAAAAAATATATATATATATATTTTTTTTTCCCCCCACAAAATAAGTTACGATGTTTGATAGTCATTTATGTTTGACTTCTACAACATGAACCTGAGTGTCTTAAATTTTTTGCTTAAATATCTAAAATATTAGAAAACCTCATTAAATTCTCTTAAGAGACTTCTCTTTCACATTCATTTTCTGAAATGCCTAATCATTCTTGCCAATTTTCTTTAGTCTGGTCCAAGTTGCCTGGATCTTCATTTGATAATGGTCTTGATCATGGTAAAAGCAGTTCTCCTTTAACATACTTAATATTTTATAAGATTTGTGATTTGATTTTGCAATCCGTTTGAGTTATGTTGTTGGGACAGTATCACAAATCACAGAGAAACAGATGAAGATGGTGGTAGATGCTAGTGTTGTGGAATGGTTTAGTGAGGAACTATGTATCATTAGTCAGTTGATTATTAAGTTTTTTGTGTCAAGATGCTTTCTTATCAGGCCTAATGAGGCAGATAAATTCTCAACAACCAAGGACCACCCAGTGTTTCAGTGATTCAGTTTCTTTCCTCTCACACTTTTTCAAGTAAATTTGAATCTCATACATTGCTGATGGGTGTTATAAGCCTGACCCATTTGGATAGCATTTTGGCAATATGTATCAAGAACTGCAAAATCTAAATAATTCCAATAGTAGCCACCATTATATTGAGTGATTATGATTTTTTACATGAGGCACTGTGTCCTTTACAATCATTGATCTCACAATGCGATGAGATAGGATTATTGCACCTTTGCAAATAAGCAAACTAAGGCTTACTTTACGGAGTCAAGCAACTTGCCCAAGGTCATGCATCCACAGAAATAGTGTATGACTTCAAAACTGTGTTGCAGCGCTGCTTATCAGAGTGAAAAACCAAGCAATTATAAGTTTTCAATAATAGGACATACTTAAGTAAGCTGTACTGAGTGGGGAAAGTGTATTTATGAAGATAGTTTTTTAAAACTCAGAAACTTGTTGAGATATTATACGAAGAAAGATGTAACCAGGTGAAGCAAAATCCCCTACTCTTTGTTAAGGAAAGATAGGAAACAGGTGATAGTGGTGGTTCTCTTTTAGTGAGTAAGGGTGGCTTAGTATTCTTCCTTTTCTCTGACAGTTAATTTTTTATAATTGAGTAGCAATCACTTTTACAGTAGAAAAGGCAATAGCAGATATTTGTGTTCTTGGCAGAAAAGCCGTAGGTCATTGGATCTCTTGCCTTGCTCTAGCCCCCTGCTCCAGGGGCTCTTATGGGTGAAATGGTAACCAGCAATAAGATTGAACAATTTTTCTAAAACATGTTCAGGCTAAATAAAGAAGACCAGACTTAAGAACAGCGGGCAGGCTGTGCCCTTGTATTTCCCTTGTTACCAGTGAATTCGCTAGTATGGCGAGGACTGAAAACCATCCAGGGAAGATCAAGACTCCCTGGAGGTTCTTAAGAAAAAGATCAGGTCACACTGGGAGGAGGTTTCAACATAATCCTGCCTGGCAGAAGAAGATTGAGAAAATGGGCTGTCCAGAACCCCCATTTTTAAAAGCGTTTGTATCTTCAGAGAGTTTCCTTGACTAGGACTCTCCAGAGGCTCCTTTAACTTTGACATCACTTTTGCAGGAGCCTGATAATCATTCAGCTAAGCATCCAGTGTGCATCTTTACAAGGAGACCAGAGCTGAAGCACCTCCAACGGGACTCCTACAAAGGTGTGTGGGGAGAAGGATGGGTGGAGGGAGGCCGGGGCACTAGGGGCACCAAACTTACGAGCTATGCTTGTAAATGCTGTTGACATTTAAAGCAAGCGTAAGAACTCCACTGAAAGATGGGGGCAATCAGCTGACCAAGGTTAAGGTGTAATCGGAGGAACTGGGTCATCCACCTGCTCAAAGTAGAAAATGAGGCATGACAGTAGTCTGATCTGTGACTTTGTGAGAGCTCTTTCTAGCCAAACTGTAAGGATTTTCCACATCACTTAATGATCTTATTCTTCTAAATGGAAAAAGTATGTAAAAGTTCTTTGAAAACCATAGTACACTATATCAATGTTTTTACTGTTAATTACCAGTATTGTTCTGCTTGTTATGAAGAATAAGACAGAAAATAGAAACAGTATTTGGCCCATTGAAAGAATAGTTGAAGGGGTGAGAATTTTGTTAACTGGTCAATGAAATCCTTTCATTTGAAGAGAGGGTCATTTTGTTACCAAAAGGTGGAATCAGACCTGTATGACAGCTTAATTAGGAAGGAGCTTCTGTCTCCTTGTTTTGCTCTTTGGTAGTGTTTTTTAAACTTCCAATATTTCACATCCTGCTAGTTTACTTTGTACAGTGTAAAATGTTTGATAGCTTTTATTGTTCAAAGTTTGAGGTTGACTTAGGTTTTGAATATACGGCTTCGTAGACCTTGAAGAAAGATAGATTTGCTTACTCTCAAGTGGCCTACCTTGTTTTTCATTTCTTTGCAATTCCATCCAACACTTGACTTATGCTCACTGTTGTCATGCATCACTCAGCCTTCATGGTGCCCAGGTGTAGGAAGCAGAGTAAGGAATGGTGAGGTCTTAGATCCCCAAATACTTATTCTGGTATTCCCAAACTGCACAGCAACGTTTGGTAACATTCCCAAACGGAGTTCTCACAGCCTAAATGGTTATGTGATGCTGTCTGAATGGTGCCAACAAGTTAGTGAAGGAATCTTCACTAGCAGCACCATTGCCTGTTTTAAAACTCTAGGAGCTTAATAAAATCCCAAATGTAGATTTTGGTAAAGATTTCATGTTTACTTTAAGGACTCCCTTTTAAGGCGTTAATTCTGCACTAATTCTGGCTTTCTAAAAGACTCATTAATAAGAATAAAAACTGGTCCAAAGCGCAAAGTTCCTACAGCCGTAATAATCCTTCTATATTCACAAACATAATAGGGTTTTGGTAATACAGACATGCTGTGTGTGGCTTTGAAAATAACCAAAGTACTTGGAATTTCAAAGTTAGGCAAACATAAAAACTGTACTAAGCAAACCTGGGACAACCTGGAGGATGAAGGGAATTGAGTTTACTCTGTATGGGTGACATGAATTTTAGGAACTACGGTACCAGAGATGAACGGAGTTGAAGGGTAACTGAATCATGTAACTTTAGAAAATACAAGGAAAGGGTCCCTTGTTAGAATAAGGTTCTAAATTCTGCCACTAGGTGGCGATGCACTACAACTTTACAACTTCAAGGTACAACACACTAGTGTGATTGAAGATTTATCCATTCCGTGCCCCACCAACTCCCTCCCCTTCATTTTTCAGGATGACAACACCTTAGAGGTTTATGGCCATCAGGAGAATTTACAACTAAGCTATATACTGATGTAATGAAATCTAATATATGCTGTGCCTTGAATTATGAGATGTTATTTAGTTTCAGGATTTTATTACTTCAATCAGTTATGACCATATTTCCTTTTATATGATTGCTCACTCTTTAAACATACCAGATGACTGTATAAGGAACACCTAATAAAGTCTATATATGTTAAAGTATAAATGTTTTAATTTATTTGCCATAATTCGTTTAAATTCTGGTTATACTGGTGTTCATATTAAAAGTCATAACATGTTAGAATCTGAGCTCTCAGATTGGACGGTGCCTCTGAATTATATTTTGCTAAGAAATGTCATTGTATGTACTAGCAATTGAGCAGGGAAGAAGAATGGAATCATTACAAGGCAGTTAATTTTTAGCATAGATGCCAGAGAGTCTGTTAATATTTGAGGGGTTTATGTATTATGACAAACCACTTAAATTGTTATTCTGGATTCTGACTATATCTCTCTCCTGACTAGTCAAAAGTATGTATTATTTGTTTTACTTTGTATTTTAATACACTTGCCTATTTTTGCATAAATGCTAAAAATGTAATTTCAAAATAATCCCTGTGAAACTTCTGGTAACATTATTCAGTTGAGTTATTGCTCTGTTAGTATTCTAACTATTTGAAAGAAAGTTTTATACATATATATGAAAACTATATTTACAAGCCAACCCCCCCAAGATAATTATTTGGTTTACAAAAGAGTCAGTTTATAATTCCTTTCTTATGCATGCATTTAAAATGTGGTTTGCCACTAAACTGGAAACTCAGATCTGATGCCAACAATTTAGGCAAGCCATTAGCCTTTATAGATTGGGGTTTCTCAGCTATAAAATGAAGGGGTTTAACTGCAAAGTCTTTAAGACTCATTTCAGCACCAAAACAATCTGGGTCTGTGATTTAATTTACACATTTTATCGTTAGGATAAACTACCATTGATGGAGCATCAGCTTTGTACTAGGCATTGTTCATATGTTGCCTCTTTTAATCCTCCCTACAACCCTCTGACATAGATATTATTACATCTATTGTATGGAAGAAGAAATTGGGCTTGAAAAGGTCATTAAACTCTTGTTCTTTATGTAGGTAAAAAAATTTTTTTTTGGTGTATGCTTTTTATGTGCTTTATACTAGGTGGGAGCGAGAGATAGGACAGAGTTTCCTCATCATTGCACTATTGACATTTGGGGCTGGCTGATTCTTTGTTATGGGGGCTTTCCCGTACATTGTAGGATGTTTTGTAGCATCCCTGGTTTCCCCCCAGTTGTGGCTGCCAAAAATGTCTCCATTTTTGGAGATGTCTGCTAGGAGATAGAATTGCCCCCAGCTGAAAACCATCAGTATAGGGATACAAAGAGAGAAACCAAGATGGTGGAGACAGATATGTAAATAGATACATAAATATGTAAATAGATGTGTAAATTGTCTGTAAAAATGTACGTACTGGGTATTGTGAAAACATGGAAAAGGCAAACTCACTCAACCTGGAGGGTAATCAGGGAAGACCCTCTGACGACTTGGCTGATTCTGGAAGAGTAAGCAAAGTCAGCCAAGCCAGGAAGGTGGTGAAGGACTTTCTAAAGCAGAGGGAAAAAAAGGACATGCTCAGAGGCATAAAAGTGCAAGGCGTATGTCTGGGGAAGAACAAACAGTTTTGCATAATGGAGTGGCAGATGTCAGCTGGGAGATGTGCAAGATGAAACTTGGAAGGGAACTCCATATTGACATGCTTTGACTTTGTGAGCAGGAAAAGTCTTTGAAAAGATTCTGAGAATCTTTCCGAGAATTTTCCCAGAATTCCCAGAATTTTCAAGTCGGGTCAAGGGGGATGAATTTTAAAGTTTCTCAATATCGAACTGCCAATTTGCTTTTCAAAACTTTGTAATGATTTATATGCCTATAAGCAATCCATTAACACTCCTGCCTGCACTGAGTGCTCCCCTTAAGAACAATCTTTGTGAACTTGGTTGGATAGTTTCTTGTTTAAATTCGCATTTCTTGGATTGAGTAGTTAAACATTTTTCCATATGCTATTATTAAGTTGTTTTTTCCTCCTTAATCAATCTTGTTCGTGTCCTTTACCTATGCCTCTATTTTTTATTTTTACAGTTTTTTCCTTATTTGTTTGGTTTTCTTCTTAGCCCCCCCCCCCCCCAATTTGGGTCATTTCTTATCTATTTGTATGAGACCTTTATGTATTTAGACAGTACTCCCTTTACTTAAATTTGCTGAGATGATATTTTCTTATTTCGTCGTTTGAGTTTTGTTTTGGTTATTTTTGATGCCTTTTCAACATTGTTCGTGATGGTTTTTGTCGAATGGAAGTTTCCAATTTTTATGTAGCACAATCAGTCTTCTCCTCTGTGGTTTTGCCTTTGAGGTCATGCTTTGAGAAATCCTCCCTTTACTCCAAGGTTATATAAATATCCAGTGAGGTTTTCATCCAGTACTTTTAGCTGTAAGAAGTAAAACCATAAATCTTTAATCTCCAAGGAATTTAGGTATATGGTATGAGCAGAGTATGTTTTTGAGAGATACTAGGAGGTCCAATTGGCAAGACTGGATGATCAATTACACATGTAGGGGGTGGAGGTGGGAGGTAGAGAGGGAGGCATGGAGGGGATCCACTAAAGGGAATGCTTTAGGGGGGATACAGGCTGGTAATCAGCCCCGTCTGTGAGCTTGTCATTCTGTAAGATTTTTCGCTGTGCTGGAAATTCCTGATCCACTCTCTGTACTTCTCCACCCTGCTTTGCACCTGGGAGGCTGACCTGTATGGACTACATCACTAGATGTCTTGGCCTCTGGCTTGAGGTTGGCTAATGGAAAGTCACGTGTAGGAGAGGGCAGACAAGAAGACAGACTAGGGGGTATACTTCCCCCGCCCACCTCCTGCTGGGCTATGGGTGGGCAGTCCCTCTCAGGATTCCTGCAGCTCTCTCCCTCTCCATACCCATCCTTTTTTGGTTTCCTTTAACCCTGCCCGCCCTTTGTTAGTGGTTTCTTCACCGGATGTTCTTTGGTTGCGGGAATCTGACTGGCAACCAAGGACCCTGACTCATACAGAGTTGGGCTCCCCTCAAGAGTAGTTGGGTGTCCCCATGGGAGCAACAAGTGCTGCCCCTTGGAATTGGTTTGTGGTCCGTCCCCGGAAAACTTTACAAGCTTGCTTCTTTGAAGTTGGCCAAGTCATGGCCCAAAGTCAGCCTCCGAGAGACCACACAAGTTCCTGTCGAAGAGAATGGCCTTCCAAAGCCTGTCTCCTACCGCTCCCACCTCTCTGCCTCTATGCCTGATGGATCTGCTTCCAATCAAAGACTTACTCTTCCACACAATTTAATTCAGGGAGATGCCAGTGCTAAAAAGATGCTGTATGACAGAAAACAGAAGGTTTACCCGTCTTGACATACTGCCGCACTGTCTTTCTGGGCAAGCTCTTTCTTCTTGTTTAACTCCCTCTTCCCCAAACATACTTTTAAATCCTACCTCTAGTCTTTGTCTCTCCTGTTCCCTATCTCTGGGATGCCACTTGCAACCCTTACCATTCTCCCCGCTTGTCCACGTTCTAGCTTTACTTTCAGACAAAAATGAAATTCTACCTACTCAAAGAAGCCCTCTCCGATCCCCAGGCACCTGACACGTATATTTTCTCTGAATTTCTGAAGCACTTACTGCTTCAACCAATCATTTGTTATTTAAAATTAGCTAATACTATTTACCCAGTGTTCACTATGTGATAATAGCAGTGTTGTTATTCCTTAAAAAAAAAACTCTTCAAGCTGGGTACATTTTCATAAGGGCTCAGAGATCTTCGGTAACCGATCCAAGATCACAGCAAGTGAGCAAATTGAAATTTAAATTCCGTGGGTCTTGAAATGGCATACTGTCTTTTCAGTATCTGCCGTCTTGTATTTACCACCTTAACATTTACAAATTCAGTTCTATTTCGTACTCATTCTTTGCTTGTACTTTTCTTTTTCAAAAAGCCTCTCTTGTCAAATGGAATCTTTAGTTTTAAAAGTAGCGTAATCATACTCTCTCTGAGGAGGTGACATTTGAACTATGTCCTGACTGTTGGAGAGGAACCCCCATGGGAAGCCACCCTGATTCTCAAGTTGAGCTGTGCAGAGAATCACCAGGGAACTCTAAAAACAAACACGCAACCCAAACCAAAACAACCTGATATCTGGGAGCCACCCCAGCGATTCTGAATTGACTGGATTAGGACGCAGCCTGTAATGCAGATGCTTTCAATATATAACTAAGGCCGAGAAACACTGGTTTTGGGAAGAACACTCCCGGCAGAGAAAACAGCAAGTGCAAAGGACCTGTGGTGGTAGCTGACTGGAGCAGCTGAGGAGAAGCTGATGGAGAAGGCCATCCTGCTGACTCTGAAAGGAGGAGGAGAGAAGGCAAACCTGAAGTCAGAGAGGCAGGTACAGCCACCCGGTGGAGGACATTTTAGACCAGGGAAAGGAGTTGGAATTTTATGTAAACACAACCGTAAGCCCGGGAGGGCTTTAAGCAGAGCAGTGAACTCTGATTTGAAAGCAAGCGGTATGTATAAAACTACCTCATTCTTTTTCAGGAAAGCAGAGCTCTCCAGATTATGGGTGTCCAATAATTTATTCAGCCACTTGCTCATTGATTGACATTTGGGCTGCTTCCAATGGAATGCTGTTACGAAATAGAGCGGCAGCGAATATCCTTCTGTACTTGTGCTTTCGCATTTTTGTAGGAGAGAGTCCAGAGGCTTAAAAAATTTAGACAGGGGACATGGTTGGCGGGAAGGGGAGAAAATCCTTTAAAACTCCCTGTCATGGAAGAGAGAGGGATCTCTTAAGCCCAAGTGTCTCAAATGCGTGTTCCACACCAGCCAGGATAAAGCCAGGTTTAGCAGACCATCAAGATTTTGCAACTAGCCGCTGGAGTGTCCTACAATAACACTGAAGTGTGAGAAACACGGACACACCCAGCGTTACTGAAACGGACACTTCATTTCCCCTTAGGTTTTAATAATATCGTAAATTGATTACATTTGCTCGGCTTCCAGTTCTATCCAAGCGATTTTGCGAATGTATCGTATGTTTAGTATTTTATGTTCACGTAAAAGTCAGCTTTTTAAAATCCTGTCGTAAATCAGGACAGAATTTTCCTTTTAGGTAGATAAGTATACTTTTTTTTTATAATAATTCCCATTGTCTAAAGAAAAGATGCCTCATGTGAACGTTTCTCCATCTATCCAAAAGTTTTATCTTTCTTAAGGCATTTTCCACCTTCTGCGTACGTGTGTGCACAAGTCAGCTTTAATGTGTAATTTAACTAATATTTACTCCTGCATTGTGCTAGGTGAGCTGGCTTCCAAAGATGAGCCACACTGAATCCTTGTCCTCCCTGGGTCTGTGGCCTGGAGGGGACATAGCCCCGGGAACCTGCAGTCACAGCTAAGCTGGGGATGGGGAGGGAGCATGGAGGATAGCAACCAACCAACGTAGGGTGAGGGCTGGAGGTGGGTAACCTGCAGTTGGTGATAAGCAACTGAAATAGATCGTGGCTCCATTAAGCAGGCATCTGTACTGGGAGACTTTCATGGAATCCGTGGAAGTTGTTTTAATTTCCCATTGCTGCTGCAACAAATCACCATAGACTTAGCATAAAACCATGCAAATTTATTGTCTGACCGCTCTGGAGGTCAGAAGCGCGTAATAAGTCTTAGGGAGCTAAAATCAAGGGGTCTTCAGGGCCAGTTCCTTCTGGAGGCTCTGGGGGAGAATCCGTTCCTCTGCTCCTCCAGCTTCTAGAGGCTGCCAGCATCTCCTGGCTTGTGGCCACAGCTCTCCGATTTCTGATGCTATTAGCACAGGGCTTACTGCTATCTTCCACCTCCCTGCTTCCCTCTTCTAAGAACCCCTGTGAGTACGTTGGGCGCCCCCGGATGATCCAGGATAATCTTCCCATCTCAAGATTCTTCACTAAGTTCCATCTGTGAAGTCCCTCTTGCCATGTAAGGTCACGTACTCACAGGTGCCAAGGATTAAAGCAAGGACCTCTTTGGGGATGGGAGGCCGTTATTCCACCTACCACAGAAGGCAAAAGAGAGGCCCCCAGAAAAGGATGGATGGGCTCAAGCCCTGCCAAGTTCCTGTCCCAGGACTGATGGACTAAAGCTCCGTACTGACCTCGGCAGCTGCTGGCGCCCGCCACCGGCCTGCGTCATTTCCCCGCTCTCCCTGCACCTGTGTTGTTCCCACGAGACAGAATCCTGAGTTAGAACATCCAGGTGGGGCTTCTGGCTCAGGCACCCCATGCTGACGGCTGGGAGAAGGTGTCTTGCTCCCCAATCTCTGGTAACAAGAGGCGAGCTATTGCCTCCCGGTGGGACTCTTACCGGAGGGTTCCCTCCCGCGCACGTCCAGATGCCCGGTGGCTCTGATGCGGACCCACAACACACCTACATCCCAGGAAGGAACCAGTCACCAGGGGCATCACCCTGGGCGGAGCTGCTACGGCCCGCGGCCTGAAGAGGGCTGTTAGAGTAAGTCACGAGAGCTCGTCTGTCCTTCTACGGTGGCTCATTTCAGGACACCTGGGCCCTGTATCAGGCTGTCATTTTCCCCAAGAAAGGGACTAATACTAATACGAATAAAAGGTATTTGCAAAGAAATCAGAGACCCAGAGTCTGTTCTAAAAGCGTGCAGAGAGAACACGGAGTCCCTCGCTTTAACACGCCCCTGGTGGGTATGCAGACTGGCAAGGTCTCTCTCTAAAGCAATAAATGCAAGAACCTTTAAAAGGACATCCCATTTGGTCCAGTAATTCTGCATCTCAGAATGGGAAAGAAGAAAACAAACAAAAATGCTGAGATTTATGTATGCGGATGTTTATCCCAGCATTGTTTATTTTGACATACGCAGGTAATTTTACTGTCAATGAGGGGGGATGGCGGTTGCAATATACTCACCCTTTAAAAGTGGTATCACGGGGCGCCTGGGTGGCTCAGTAGGTTAAGTGGGCTCGGGTCATGATCCCAGGGTCCTGGGATCGAGAGCCCTGCATCAGGTTTCCTGCTCGTTGGGAAGCCTGCTTCTCCCTCTCTCACTCCCCCTGCTTGTGTTCCCTCCCTCGCTGTGTCTCCCTCTGTCAAATAAATAAATAAAATCTTTAAAAATAATAATAAAAGAAAAGTGGTATCGCAAGAGGTACTTAAGGTATGGGAATATTAAAGATATGTCTTGTTAACTAGAAAAAAATCAATTTCAAACTGAAACAGATGATGTTAATATTATAAAGGGGGAAAAGGCAACAGTAATTTTCTGTAAGTTTTCAGAGGTTTAGGCCGTGGGCCCCTTGAAATCCACACAAGGCTTCTAGATTTAAACTCCCTGGACTAAAAAAGGTATGTCTCGCTAATCGGTTTAAAGATGGTTTTAGCCTTTTTAGGTGTACTTTTTTAGATTTTCGGTGAAGTTTTTTTTTATCATCTGAGCATTTAAAAAAATTAATGGAATTGAAAAATTAAGCTGTGATATTAGGAGAAAATAAAGATAGAAAAATATTATGCAGCAAAAAAAAAATTAAGGCCAGCAAAAAAATATATATATATATATCATATATATGATATATGATCATATGATATATGATATATGTATATATATATATATACTACCTGGGGGCCTTTTCCACAATACACTCCACCCAGAGATCCTGATTCGGCATGCAGAAGAAGAAAACACAAAACTCATCGGATTTATCTGTGTGCCCCTGGTTAAGGATCACCAATTCCAAACATGTATGCATTTCTCACATGGAAAAACAAACTCCAACCTTCCTGGGCACGGATGCCTTCTCTCTCTTCATTTCTTCCTAAGATATTTGCTGATTCTTCAGGCTCCTTCTCTTCACTTCTTCACCTCTCTCTTCTTAAGAGTTTGCATCTTACCAGAAAGCACTATTCCAACTTATTCCTTGGAAATGCCCTCCCCTTTAGTATGTCTCGTGTCTCTGTTATCATCTATAAAGGGTTGTGGATTGAATTTGCTGGCAGAGCCCTCTGGTACAGCAAGCCACTGCTGCTTTGCTGCCATTTAAGTTGTGTTAAATACCCAACTACCAGCCCATCCCTTTGAAGTTGGACAGCAGTTTGCAGATAGCAGAAAGAATAAGTCCCAAATTGCTCTCAGAGCAAGGGTCAAATCCTAATGTCCTTAATTGGAAAATTGCAAGACTCACTTACTTAACTTAGTGAGCAAAACTTTGTTTAAAAGCAACACAGTATGATGCCTTCTCCCCCCCGGGATGTGCTTCCTACTGGAAACCGAGTGAGAAGGCAAAGAACATGCTGATCCATGTGCTGGAAATTGTCCCTGGGGTTAGAGAGAGTGGCTCATGTCTTTACCTTACTCAAATATTTACAGCACAAATGGGTGAGCCAAAAGAAGGAACAGACATTTTTGGGCAATGGTTCATTTTTCTTTTTTCTCCCCAAATTGCTTTTCTTTCCAATCCATATTGAAATTTTGGTATAAGATGTTGTAAGTTAACTAACTTGAGTATTGAGAACTAAAAACATAGCTTAGCTCACTGACCCATATTATAATCTTTTAACTGTTGAGACTGTTATCTAAAGATCAGGAAAAAGTAAGAAACCTGATTTGCTGATGAACAACTGTTTCAAATTATGACTTTGACTTAAAAAAGCAAAACATCAACATTAGACGCTAACACTCCAGCTTGGAACTTGGTCTTGGGGCTTGACCGAATTTATAACCTCAATTCCATAACTCCATCATTCCTGGGAGAAGAGGGTCTGTAGACTTTGGTTCAGAGATTTAAGGTAGGGGGTCTTAGAGTATAGGGACTGATGACGGCAGCCGTTCAAATGTCCGAAGAGAATCTGTCACTGGACGAACAAATCTGTTTTTTTTTTTTTTTTAAAGATTTTATTTATTTATTTGACAGAGAGAGAGAGAGATCACAAGCAGGCAGAGAGAGAGAGCAAAGCAGGCTCCCTGCTGAGCAGAAAGCCTGATGCGGGGCTCGATTCCGGGACCCTGAGATCATGACCTGAGCCGAAGGCAGAGGCTTTAACCCACTGAGCCACCCAGGTGCCCCAACAAATCTGTTTTTTAAGTGTAGGGGTTGTACACGAGTTAAACAACAATAGAGAGCCCATGTGTTTACGTTGCTTTCTGATAATTTGGAAAATCTTTGAATTAATCTCGACCCACTATTTCCTTTACTCTAGAACCTTCCCTTTCTTTTAGTTATGAAAACGTGGGCCATAACCACAAAGTGTGGCTGTTTCTGCTGTGAGTCAAAAGAGATTAGCCTCATCAGAATCTAGAGAAACCGAGGCTTTAGGAAGAAGGTATAAAAGTATAGACAGACTATGACTACATGGAGGGATAGGAAAATCTCAGTAACTGAATCCGACAATTCTAGCTGGGTTCCAGGCGATGAACACTGGGTATACGTGGAGAACAAAACAGATAAGCTCTCTGCCCTAGTGACACGGCGACATTAAATAAGCCATTTGGGAACAATGGGGCAATTAAATCTCTGAGCTTGGTCCAGGCCTGCACAGTTTCTGTGTGCATGGGTGTCTTATTTTTTATGGTGCTTGTAAAGCCTTATAGAATGGCATTCGCTATGGACCGAATGTTTGTGTCCCCCCCAAATTCATATGTTGAAGCCCTAGCGTGATGGCATTGGGAGACAGAACTTTTGGAAGGTGATTCAGTAGTGAGGGTGGAGCCGTCGTGATGGGTTTGGGGGTAAGAACAGCCTGGGAGAGCTGACCTCTTTCTCTGCTCTGCACCGTGTGAGCGTAGGAGAAAACAACTGCCCATCAACCAGGAAGTGTTCCCTCATCAGACACCATCCCACTGCCTCCTTGATCTTGGACATCCCCCCCACCCTAGAACTGTGAGGAGTCAGGCGCTGACTAAGCCATAGAGTCCGCGTTCCGGTATTCTGTTCTAGCAGCGCAAACTGACTCAGGTATCAACTAAGAGATCTTCCGGTTGTGTTTTGATCACCGATGCCTTCTCTCCCATCGGGGGTGTGCATCCCCCAACAACAATGCCGTGGTAAGGCCCCTCGCAGTCCGTGCTGCCTGGTCGGCGGGCGTGCTGGCCCACAGGGACCCTGCGCCTGGCTCCGCGCTGTGAGACCCACCTTCTCGGCAGAGACTAATGCACCGAATCGTGATGCTGCTGCCCTGTCCCTGTGTGGCTCTCTCTGCGATTGCTGCCCTTTACCTATGGAAATAAATGCAGGAGAGAAGCATTGCCCAGGCCACTTGGCCCCTGGCCGTTGGTCACATACCTTTACTTAAGGGACAGGCCGGGTCCGTGTGGCGGTGGTTAAGAACCACGGATCTGAAGTCAGACTGCCTGGGTTCATATCCCAGCTGTGTGACCTTAGCCCAGTGACTTAGCCTCTCTGTGCCCCCATTCCCTCATCTCTCAACAATGGGATGATGATCACAAGATTGCTTGGCGGAGGAGCTCAGCGCGAACAGCAGCCCCTTGCGCTTAGTGAGCACTTACTACATGTTGCCTGTGATGACTTCACAGGTTGTGAACAAGTCTAAACATTCGCCTTGGCCTTCGTATTTCTAGCACTAAAGCAGATTATTCTTCATGTTTAGACTCTTTTGTTTTTAAATGAGAGGCGTCAATGTGGCAGGAATATATAAAAGGGCTTCTTTAACGAACCTGGGGAAAAGCTGCCCTAGGGACACATAACCTGGAGGGAGATGCCCAGGGAAGCAGAGCAGGGTCCCCAGAAGTCAGCATCATCTCCTCCAGGTTGACCAGCTGGCCTGTCTGTACGCGGGGGCCCAGCTCCCTCCCATTCACCCTGAATGTCTTGCCCGGGCAGGGGTGTGACTGTCCCTGAGCAGCTGAGGATAAGAAAGCAGGGGGGGAGGCACGGGTCGGTTGTGGTGCTTATGAACCGCTGAAGAGCAGATCTCGGCCCATCTGTGAATTCCACATGTGCACTCAGTCCGAACGCCCACCCTGCCTTCCCCCCGCCCCCACTCTCCCCAGAAACTAGTTCTGAATTATCAACAAAGGGCTGCTTGTCTGCTGGGTTTTTAAAGAGAGAAACGTCCCAGATTCATACACTTGTAAAGAAAAAAACTATCTGGCCCATATCTTGGCCTCCCGTTGTCAACGGCAGAGCCACGGCTTCCAAAGTTTCCGCGACCACAGAAAGCTCAACTTCCCAGCTCGGGCCTTCGGAGTAAGGTGAGACTGACCTCAGAGTTCTGTATTTATCAGTGAATTTTGCCAAACAAACCAGCTTAGCGAAAAACATGGAATTGAGACTGTCTCGACGGGGCCAAAAGCCGAACAGTAACAAGAACAGAAACTTGGCGTTTGGGTCTCCGTTTGTTTCTGAAACACTCCTCTTGTCCTCTCCCTCCCTTCCCCCAGGACTGTTTCAACAGTCGAAGAAAGATTTCATTCAAAGGGAACTGATTGGCTCTCCCACAAACAGAACAGAAGATGCGTCAGCAGCGGCCCCACCGAGGGAGGAAGGTAGCGTTGCTGGCATCTTTGGGTCAGGAGCTCAGCTTTCTCTTTTGGCTGGAAGTGCTTTGTTAGTAGAGTCTGTTTAAAACTGGAATCCTCGGGGTCCTTTTCTGAAAAAGCATCATCAGCATCTTTGCAAGCCGCGAAAACGTTTCTCTCCCTGCCTCGGATCTGGCCTTAAAAAACCAGATCGTGGCCGCTGGCTCGTTTGGGTCTCTCGGAAAATGGAGTTTTCAGAATTTTGAAGTCTTAAAATGTTACGTTAAAAGTAATGAGAACCTTGATTTAAAAATATGTGGTAAGGATATAAGGCAGGTGCTAACAATGTACAAAGCACCATTCTTTGTAGGCAACAGTCAATGGTAAGGGGGACCTTAAGAATGATAACTTCGTAAAATATTAACCTAGTGAGTGTGCGGGTGGAGGCTTAGGGGCTCAATAAAACTTGGTTCGGCCCGACCAACCTTTATGGCCATATTATATGGCTACGTGCTTGCCTAGCGGATGGGAAGGGAATCAGGTCACAGGGAGAAGGGTAACGGGATCGTGGGATGAGGGAGGGAGAGAGAAAACAGGCATGACTTAAGAGCTGTGAATTTTAGCAAGGGGTGGGATGGTGATGTCTTTAACTGAAAAAGAAGGAGTCAATGTAGGGATAGAAGAAAGTAACAATATATTGGGCGTGTTGAGTTTATGGGCTTACATGACATCTCCCACCCAACCGTAAACCCCAGGAAGACAGCAAGACCTAGCACGTGTTTTGTATCGGTAACGCTTACTACTGATAACTGATAAATGCTTGAACTGATGAATTAATGGCAGCATATGGAGATACCCCCGTACTGTGGGAAAGTAAATCTGGTGCTCCAGGGAAAACCAGGGTCTAACTGTCCTGGGAAAATTTGCAGAGAATGTATTGAAAGCTCTGGGAGCAGGTACACTGGAGAGTATGAATGAGAAGAGAAGGTCCTGAACACAGGTTCGGGGGGTGGCTTGTGTTTCCCTGGGCGTCCCCCCAGCCTTCCAGACCACTGGGTCCCTGTTGGCCTTTCACAATTGCCAGACTGGTTTGAGGAGAAATCTGAGGATTAGATGGACATGAGAAGTATATGGTCTCCCCCCTAAAATGTCTCCATCAGGAAGTATGTTGTGATGGAAAAAGCAAGTCTTACAAGAAATTATGTCACACACGTTGGTCAGCAAGTGCAGCAAAAGACATTCACGCGACCTTTTCTTTTAGGTTTGGTGAAGTCCTAGATCTCCAGCAACACTTTGCATTCAATGTTCTCTCTTTTTTAAAAAATATGTTTTTCTTTATTGAAGTCTAGTTAGTTGCCATACAATGTCACATTAGTTCCAGGCATACAACACACCGATTGGAGCTACCATCTGTCACCGTACATGTGGTCTAGACTCAAGGCCTGATATTTTTTAGGCTCCCTTGACATCTTGTAAAATCAGGAAGGCCACAAATGGCCTAACCACAAATTTCTCTCCCCACTCTTCTCCTGCAGATAAGGTCCTCTGGCCAAACAAACCCTATCACAAGAATCAGACACAATTCCTGCTTATCCCTAGTAACAGTCTTCTGTTCCCTGCCAGTGCACGGAATTATTCGAACAAGCTGATCGCATCCTGCCAAAAGAGCCAAGGGCCACTTCCCCCTCTTGGTGCTATAAAGCCTGCCTCCCACAGTCCCTGGTTGCTTACTCTGTTCCTGAGGACAAGGCCTCTGGGACACTCTGGGGGTCCTCTTTCCTCAGGCCGTGAGTGTACGCGACTTATCGAGGGCGGTCCGGTTCACCTGTCCATGTTGAACGGACGTGTTCGGTCATCTCCAGAACCCCAGGACAGGAATGCTTCCTTCACCAATGGGATGGACAGGAGGTGATTAAAGTAGGCCTCTCCAAAGGCAGTAAGTACCCGGATTCACCAGATCCAGTATCCCGTTCATGCAAAATACCTACCCAGTGTTTCCAGCCAATCCCTGTATCTTTGGCACCACTCCCTTCCATTGTAAGATATTTTTATAACATTGTTAATGCTAGTTTACAGAACCGATTGTAGCATTGAAACTCTTGCAGTGGGTGTTTCTAGAGCAGGGATGCCTAATAGTGCCTTCCAAAATGCTAACTCTATTTCTGATCGGCTACACCTAGGGTGTGGATGACACACGTACCGCTCTGTCTAGGCTGAGGTGTTCTTTTTTTATTTTTAATATTTATTTATTGATTTGAGACAGAGAGATAGTGAGAGAGAGCGTGAGCAGGGAGGAGAGGGAGAAGCAGGCTCCCCGCTGAGCAGGAAGCCCAACGTGGGCCTCAATCCCAGGACCCCGGGATCATGATCCAATCCAAAGGGAGACACTTAACCGGCTGAGCCCCCCAGGCGCGTATTGCTGAAATATTCTAAGTGACATTACAGACAATATGAACGGTTGTTTCCTTCAGCGTTGAAAAATTGGCTTGAACTTTTTTTTTCATGTAGGGTGGATACCGAGTATACCTTTCCAGGACTCTGGACATCTCTGGGCTCACCTCTCTCCTGTGCTCTCTCTGAATTTACAGTCTCTTGTGAGTGTTCTCCCTTCCTCAAACTTGTGCTTCTTTAGAATGCTACCTTAGTTCCCTTACTCCCCAAACCACCACTGATGGGAAGTAGCAGACTTGCCTGAAGGTTCAGGGCGAGGAGAACCCATTCACCAAAACCAAATACCAGCAGGGTTGCTAGAATTAGCAAATAGAAGACTCTCAGTTAAATCTGAATTTCAGATAAACAATAAGGAATGTTTTAGTATGAGTATATCCCAACTAGCGCATGGTAACCTGTCTTTTACCCGGCAATCCTAAATACCGAAACCCTAAACGGACATCTCTGTTCTTACACCAACCGCAGAAATTACCCACTGATCTCCTTTTCCCTTTTGTCAAGTAGAGGGCATCATAACTGTCAGAGATAAACGTGTGGTGTGGAGTGAAATCCACAGGGTTGGTGGTTGGCGTGCAGTGGTGAGCAGAGAGACGATGAAGATAGTGAAGAAGCCACAGGCTTTGGCTTTGTGACTTTCAGAAGAGTGATGCCAGTGGATGTTGGGAGGAGAACGATGATTTCAAGAGCTGGAACAAGACCTGCAGGAGCTCTGTTGAATTTGGCCGTGAAGGGAAAGAGAGGGTATACACACTGAAGGGGGCGGAAACTTATGAGTTATTTTATTTTATTTTATTTTTTAAAATATTTTATTTGTTTATTTGACAGAGAGAGATAGAGATCACAAGTAGGCAGAGAAGCAGGCAGAGAGAGAGGGGGAAGCAGACTCCCCGCTGAGCAGAGAGCCCGATGCAGGGCTCGATCCCAGGACCCTGAGATCATGACCTGAGCCTAAGGCAGAGGCTTTAACCTACTGAGCCACCCAGGTGCCCCGAGTTTTTTTTTTTTTTAATTGGATAGATTTATAAGTATTTCTGGGCCGAAGAGAAGGAACCACTGAAGATAGAAAGATGAACTGTGGACCAAAGATTTAATAGGGATATCCCTTTCTTTCTGTCGTCAGGTGTCTGGCGAAGCGGTGTTATGGGCTGAATTGCGTGCGGCCGTGTGGCGAAGTCCTAACCGCCAGCACCTCCGAACGTGACGGTGTTTGGAGACAGGGTCTTGGAAGAGGCAGGTAAGGTAAAATGAGGCCATGTGGGTGGGCCCTAGTTCCATATGACTGGTGACTTTATAAGACAAGGCTAGCACGGGCACAGCAAGAAGACCATGGGAAGACGAACACGGACACGGTCATCCACAGGACAAGGAGAGAGGCCCCAGAAGAAGCCAACACTGCTGACAGCTCGATTTCAGACTTGTAACCTTCAGAATGATGGGAACACAAATTTCTATTGTGCAAGCCCCCCAGTCAGCGGTGCTTTGTTACGACAGCTCTAGTTAGCTAGTACAATGGGTATTTGTCATCATTGTGTATACAGGCTTTGGGGCCCGCCAGTGTGGGCTTGAATCCTGGCTGGGTTTCTTTCTGGCTGTGGGATCTTGATTGATTTAGTAAACCTGGCAGCCTCAGTGTTCCCCTCTGCAAAATGGGAATAATGGCTTACACCTGTATCATTGTGAGGGTTAAAATGAGGCAATGCATATAAGACCCTTAGCACAGTGTCTAGCAAGGAGTTAAGCGCTCGATGCCTTTATTCCTTCAATGAATACTTACTGAAAGACTATGTGCCAGGCATTGTTCTAGGTGCTGGGGACATATCCATGATTAGACAAAAACCCATGCCCTCTGGTGGCTTTTATTTTGGTGGGGAAGACAGATAATAAACAATTATGTAAAATCTACAGTAAGTTAGATGAAATGGTTAAATCTATAATATAAGTGATAAGGAGAAAAGTAAAACAGGGAAGGGATAAATGAAATGCTAGGAGGTACTGAAATTTTAAATAAGGTGACCAGGGAAAACTTCACCGAGTAGGTAGATTTTGAATTAAGACCTGAGGGAAGTGAAGGAGCCAGCACTCTAGCAGAGGAAACAGCAAATGCAAAGGCCCTGAGGCAGGAATGAGCTTGGTTTACATAAGGCACAACAAAGAAGCCAGTAAGTATGAAGAGAACAAAGGTAAAAGGAGCAAGAGATGAGGCCAGAGAGGTGACAGGGGCAGATCATGGAGGACCCAAAGGTGATGGAATAGTAGCTCCTAAAATATATGTCTACACCCTAATCCCTGGAGTTTGTGAAGATTCCCTTATATGGCAAATGGTGAATAGTAGTTCATGTGGCAAAAAATACGATTAAGGATCATGAGAGATGGAACTTATCTAAGATGATGGGGTGGTTCCTAAATGCAATCCCATGTATCCTTATAAGGTAGACACACAGAGAGGAAGGTGATGGGCAGACAGAGCAAAGAGATGCAGAAGGTGCGCCACAAGCCAGAGTGCCCGCACCGGAAGCTGGAAGACGCAAGGAATGCCTTCTCTCCCGGAGCTTCCGGAGGGCGAGTGGCCTTGCCAACACCCTCATTTCAGACTTCTGACCTCCAGAATTGCAAGAGAATACATTTCTGTTGTTTTCAGCCACTAAGATTGTGGTAATCTGTTACAGAAGGCCTAAGAAAGTAATACAGGCCCGAGAGCTCATATTAAGGAATTTGAGTTATCTTCTGAGTGTTAGCAGGACCACTGGAGGGTTCTGAGTAGTGGAACAACATGATCTGACCTTGTTTAAAAAAATCTCCTTGGGGACTGTGTTGGGGTGTGGGGCCCAAGGGGACAGAGGTTGGGGGCCCAGTTAGGAAACCCCCGCTAGAGTTCAAGCGAGCAAAGATGGGGACTAGGGCCAGGAAGGCAGAGTGAAGGTGGTGAGAAGGCTCGGGTTCTGGGCACATTTCAACAGGATCTAAGAGTTGAGTTGCTGCTGCTCTGATGGGCACTTGGCAGTAGGACGTGGTTTTGGTGGGCGAGGCGAAGGGCCAGTAAAGGGCTCAGTTCGGGACTCCGTGTTACCCCTGAGGTGCCTATTAGACCTGCGGACGCAGATACTGACTAGCAGGGGGACTATATGGCACAGAGTCCCCTTGAGGGGTTAGGCTGGCAATGGAAATTGAGGCGTCAACAGCACACGGGGCCAGTTAAAGCCAAGACACGTTAGCTCTTCAACTGGGAGCAAGTGTTTGTTCCATTTTGTGTTGCTGTGTTTTAACAGACAGGACCCCCACACTGCAAAACCTTGATTGCCTCTAGATGTCTAAACTCATAATGGTTGGCTCTTGATGTGTCCTTAGTCGACTCTGAGCGCATGGAGCGCAACCACCGGGATAATGGCGTCATCTGGCAAACCTATTGCCTCCAGACTTAGGAAAATGCAAAATATTTAAAAATCAGTAATTTCACAAAATCAGTCCAAGCTTCAGTTCTCTTGCAAAATACTGCCCCCGCCAACCCCCCAGAGTCTCCAGGAAGTCCTCCCTGACCACAGTTTGAACAAGAGCTCTGCCTAGTGCCGCATTCCCCCTCCCACCTCAGAAGGGCAGACCCCACCAGCTCCCCTATAAGAAAAGGGAGTGTTTCCTTGAGACCTGGGGAATGGAGTGTATTTACAAATCCCTTGGGTTCATTTTTTTTTTTTTTTAATGAAAAATGTATGCATTTCTTTAGGTTAAATTGGAAGAGCTGCAAAAATGAGTTACTTAATTTTTCTGAGGGAGATGTGGCTCATTTGAAAACGATGACAAGGACTTTAGCTTCCTAACTGCTGTGCTTTATACAGCACTTTGTAGTCAGAATGGGTTTCAATGACTGTCATATTCATTATCATATCCAGTTCCATTCTCCCTCCTCTGGAAAGGGAAGCTGAAAATATCACTGACCTAGGGGGAAAAGAAATTTAGAAATCACAGAAAGTAAACTAGATTACTTAGAAAATTTTTTTTTCTAAATTTTCTATCTTGATTCACTTCATTGATTACAGGACTGTATATGAATCAAATATCCACTTGTTTAAGTGTAGGTGGGGTCTCAGGAGGGTCAACAAGGTGGAAGAGAGAACAGGCATTGGTGGGAGAAGTGGATTGGAATCCCAATCTGCCCTACACTAGCCATGACTCGGGACAAGTCACCTCAGCTCTCTGACGCTAAGTCTCCTCCCCTCCTAGGTGGGGGCCACAGCAACTACCTCATAAAGTTGTGAGGATGGAACGAAGCATACATCTGAGCCCGCAGCAGAGATCTGTCCCAGGGTAGACACTTTGCTGTTGCTTTTCTGCACACATCTCTCATTTGCATCATAAATCAAGTAACAAGCTCATGTTGTGTCCTAGGCCCACCATTACCAGATGCTGGAGGTTGAAGAATGACACAATCCTGGCTCCTGAGGGTCTCACAGTCCCTTAAGGAATTTATGTATTCAACAGATAGTCGTTAAGGGCTTATTAAATGTCAGGCTCTGTTCTAAGAGAGAGGAGACAAAGTCCCTGTCCTTGAGGAACTTACATTTTACTGTGGTGGCAGTAATCATGTACATGAAGAAGTAGATAATATCAGCCAGGTTGGCATCAGCGCTCTGAGGAGAGTGGCCTAGGCAATGATGGTAGGGTTGGTATTTTGGTAGTGTGTTTGGGGGCAGCCTCTCTGAGGAGATGACCCTTGAAAAGAGACCTGGAGGAAGCGAGGGAGTGAGAGAGCTCCTAGAAAGTACAAAGCTCTGAGGTAGCAATGTACTTGGTGGAGAAGTGGGCCGGAGGCCAGTCTGGAAGGAGCAGGAAAAACAAGGGGACAAGGAGGTGAGGTTGGAGAGATAACCAGCGGTCAGGTGGCAGGGAACAGATAGACGTGTCACTCTATAACATGAGTGGTTTGCTGGGGGTACAAATGTGGTGCTTTGGGGACGCAGAAGGCTCTGCTAATTGTGCTCGGGAATGAGAGATTGCCTCGGGGTCGGTGTGAGGGAAGGCTTCTCAGAGAGCCAGAAATGGAGCTGAGCCACTCAACACATGCTCAGCGTCTGCTGAATGCCAGGGGCAAAGACAATAAGACAAGGTATTTGTCCTTAAGGGATTTACGATCTACTGAGATTATGAAACAAAATGCTTAACTTGATGGGGACAGATGGCAGCGACACTTGCATTGGACATAAGGTATAGACTTGTCGAATCACTATGCTGCACACTTGAAACTAATGTTACATTGTGTGTTAACTATAGGCAAATCAAAAAATGTAAACAAGCAAACACTTGACCTGGAAGTCTGCACATGGCGCGGCGGAGCCCCGCTGAAGGAGAGATCAGTGGTGTGTGGTGTGTGTAGGGCAGGGTCACTGCAGACGGCCGACTTACGGGAGTCAGGAACACTCTTGGAACAGAAATGTGATTGGATCTCACAGTGATGTTGAAGATGGAGAGCAGACAAGGTGGGGTAAAAAATATAGGAATTTGCTGAAATTAATTCAAAGATACACTTCCACTCCTCTGTCCGAAGAAGGTCTTTGCCAACGTGACACAATATACATAGGCCATGTCTTGTCGCGGGAGTGCCGCTGTTGGTGTCTTTCAGAAACCTAGGGTTCCTCTTCTAGACCACAGTTGTGTTCCTACATGATTCTGGCCCCCAGTTAGGAGGCTGGTCAGCAGGCCCCTGTCTACACCAAAAGCTATAAGGAAATATAAGGAAAAGGACATTGTTTCAGGGGATGACCACTTGTCCTCTTGCCCTGGGCCATCCTGTGAAGATGAGAGATGGGGAGGAGGAAGGGCTTACTTAAATGGGCCTCCAGGAAAGCTACGAGAAGCAAGAGACACCAATGGCTCCAGGTCAATCAGGTGGATCTAGGTCTGATATTCTCTTCCACCCTGAGCAGCTGACTTTGGGCTTGTTACTAAACCTCTCTGGGCTTTATTTTGCTCATCTGTAAACTGGGCTAATGATTGTATCAATTTCACACTGCTGTGAGAACAAAATGAGTTATTAAGCTTTTAGCACGAAGCCTGGCACATATCAGGTTTCCAATAAGGGTTAGCTATTTTTGTCGTTCCAATACATCTCATTAGAGGGTTGAAATGAACTTGGGAGCCACAAAAGCTCTTTGAGCCATCATGCAATTGGATCTGCAATGTGAGTGGCACTGAAGATTAAATGCAGAGGGGACAAAGCGGGGTAAAAAAAAAAATAAGACAGCAAAGATGGGTCTCTGTTTCAAGACATTGAGTTGCAAACGGAAGGAAAACTGATAACTTGAAGGGATAGGTTTTAGGATAGATTTTAGGGAAGGGCTTAAATTCAGGCTGATGCAGCTGATGGTTGTGTCCTACCACAGGTATCATTCACTCCCACGGAGGTGGTTTTGGTCCTTTACTCCGGCCACCGGGTTGGTAGAGAAAAGCAAAAAGTCATGGCCACACCCAAGTACTATGGGCAGAATGGGACCAGGACGGAGCCCTCGCTCAGACGCTGTCAGGCACTGATAAATACTTCCATCAACACCTGTTGCCATGGAAACTGCTTTCCATAACCCCTAAGCATTTGACTTCTTACTCTTTTGTTAGTGCATTCCCACCACTGGGGGTAAAAAACCCAACCAACCGACCCACCCCCTCACCATCCTTCACCACGCCTGGCTCCTACTACATACCAAATAATTCCTTCTTGGCTGGATCAATCAATCTATGCTTCCCTCAAATCCAACATTAAATCATAATCTGTTATTGGATGAAGCTCGAAGCCATCCTGCCGGCTAAGTCTGATGTTGAGATTCTTTGGCCCATGCACAGTCAATTCCGTTGTATGGCCATAAACTAGAAATACCTTGCAAAAAAACCACTAACGCTTTTCCAGGTCACATCCATTTTACTGGCCCCTGTTTGCCAGAGAAGTGACACAAGGGGGGACGATAATGGAAGTCAGCCTTCTTAATTGGAAGTCATGACTCACGCTGGCAAAGAAACCACAGGAATGCCATGCTTCCTTGGCTTCCAACGCCTTGGCTGCCGAGAAACTGGAAGCATTAGGACTCATCAGCTGAGTTTTACAGCTGGAAAAATGATGGCATAGCAAGGTTAAGTGGCCTGGTCAGGTGCCAGATTCAGGAACATGTATGGAGGGTCACTAGTGATAACTTTCCTATGAAATTCATCAACAGACTGCCAAGTACAAATTATTCTGTTGCCCCGACACAGAACTCACTAGAAGGGAGGGGTGGCAGGAGGAAGATGATGAAGCAGTAAAACTCTTTTTAGAAGAAAGTGAAAATGTGTCCAAAGTATATAGACAAGGAGCAATATTAGAGTCAGCCAGAAGAGACCCAAGGAGCTACAACTGTTTAAATAAAATTGCCATTTTATATTCACAATGGGCCAGATTTTATCCCGGTATAGCTCTGCAGGAATTCTTTGGAAGGATTCCTAACTCTAGAATTACTTGGTGAGAGTGAATTGGGGCCCTATGAAAATGATACTTGGTGATGATTTTATGCAACTGCTTTTTAACCACCTAATAGACACAGAATTACTTTCCTACCGGTCCCGCATTGGCACAGCCCTGGGATGAACATTCAGCAAATCCTATTATACCATGGGTTCGACTTTTCTTTCAGTTTGATAGCTTTTGCGGAAAGAACCTTCAACGAGTTGTGTATTTGTCCAACGAACTCGGCATAAATATTCACTTCTCCAGAATATGCACACCATGCAAAGTTGGCCCAGCCATATAAGCTTAGAAAAGTCCAGCACATACTGTAAGCATCACTTAACTAGTGAGACACAACCCCCGACAATGTCTACATACCTAGAGAATCAAGTTGCTTCTGCTATTGCCTAGCCGCTTGCTGTGGGCAGTGAATATCAAGAAGTTCATTCCGTCCTCTCCTGCTTTTCCCCTCTGTTGGTCCTATTGTGATCATATTCTTTTCTCCGATATTTAAAATGTTCCGGCCAACTTAGTCTTTCATTAAGCTGCCCCCCAGTTTTGGGAACCGCTACCCTCTTTCCTTACGTTCTGCTGTCCTAACCTCTATTTCCATCTGCGGAAAACCTCTCCCCCTCTTTTCCCCCCTTTTCTAAGCTCCCAGGGAAAGGGTGACACAAAGATGAACAACACAGTTTTTGTCCTTGAGAAACACAGCCTGGTGGGAGGTGGAAACGTGGTGCTCGGGAGATACACGGAAGCTCCAAATAAAGGTCTATCTATCAGCCTGGGAGGAAATCCTAAAAAAAAAGATGGCATCTAAATTGAGTCCTAAGATACAATTAGGAGTAAGGGTGGGCAGGCAGAGTGGGGAGTGGGGAGAAGGAATCCAGGGCAACTGTGAGCAAAGGTCAAGAGGCAGGAGATAAAATAATGGTGTTATGGGGTTGGGGGTGGGGTGGAGGGCTACAGGTCCTTTGGGGCATCTAAAATGGCAAAGTAGGTGGCAGCCAATGGGGGAGATGGGGCTGAGAAGTGGACAAGGGCCCCAAAGAGAGTCTGCTTCCTCTAGTCATGGCTACATAACAATACATTGTGGGAGGAATGGAGGAATGAATCACTGAGAAATCATTTACATGGTAAGACTCACAGAGTCATTAAACAATGGACGTGAAGCTCCTGAACACGGTTCATAGCAAGGGCTTGGTTTCTGTGTAGTTTAGACTGACTGTCCATTTGCTTTTTGATTTTTTCTCAGTTTTTCTTACTTTCATTATTACCTACAGCGTGCCATGCCTTGAGCCAGACACTCAGGATAAAAAAGTAAGACACAAGCCCAGCATAGAGTGTTTTCTTCTAAAAGTCTGGCCTAAGAGAGGTCCCTGGACTCATGCGAGTCATGTTCTGGTTGCAAAGACAGAGGAGGAAACACAGTTTCAGCAAGGTCATCAAGGTTTGCAGGAAGCAGGGTGGTGGGGAGGCCACTAATTTGCAATTGAAAAGGGGGCAGCAAGGCCATGGGGAGCCAAGACTTGATTTTACAGTGTATAATGAGCTCTGTGTGACCTTGACAAAGTTATTGACCCTCTCCAAGTTCATTTTCCTACCTGGGACATGGGGACAATGACATCTATTTAACAGACTAGTTTCCAGGATCTCATAAGATCATGCATGTGTCGGGAGTATCGCAGGTAGAACACATTTCATTCCAACGAACATTCCTCGAACGTGCAATCTGCATTCAAGTCATATTCTGTTTCGGAATCCTCGGAGCACTAAGGAGTCAAAGACGAAATAGACACAGTTTGCGTCTTTAAGGAACTCTCCACCAAGTACTAGGTTTCTTCTGATAATTACAGATAGAAATTTCTAGTTTCTTGTCTCAGTTTCTCACTCAGGAAATGAGGTTAGTTTTCTTGCCTTCTTTCCCTTGTCCATAGAAAGTCTCGGGACTTAATAGAACTTAAATACACACACACACACGCACACGCACACACGAGCACACGTGCGCGCACAGACAAACACAGTGCGGCCTTAAGCACACAGTCTGGAAATAACAAACAAAACCTCCTCATGTCCAGATTCACACTGGGCCAGTGCTGGCGGTGTTGTGGCTCACAGAGCTATAGGTCGGAGCATGGCTAAGCTAAGGAGTAGAAATCCGTAGGCAAGTCTGGCTTGCATCCAGAATCCCCTTATGGCTCCTTGATGAGGAAAAGGCAGGATTCACAGGAGCCTCCCAAATGTTGGTGCGGTCACTGGGGAGGGAGGTAAGCATTCCACGTGCCAAGTGCCTTTTGATGATCATGATGCGGTGGGGGATTCCCTTTGGATTTTGTTTCTTTCTTGCGGTGTGGTATCCTCGTTCATCTGTTCCGTGTGTTCTCATTGTCAGGCAGCCGCTGTTTCCGGGCCAATCCCCAGACACTTGCACATCTAGAGCACATTCGGGATAAGACATCTGATAAATCCATTGGTGTTACCTGGTTTTCCTGCAGAGAAACAAGGAAAAGACCAGCATCTGATGAGAATCTAGCTTGTGGGGCACATCCGCCACATATTAAACACATTTTAGGGACTCATTTCTGAGAATGATTTTTCTTCATTTTAGAAGGACAGCTACAGCTGTGTCTCCCTGCGAGTTATAGTCTATTGAAGGCAGCCCAAACTCAGGAGTTGTTGAAAATTTCAATCACTTTCAACGATGGGCCAGTGAGTTTTAATAGAACAGAATCTGTCCAATGATATCATTGTGTATATTTTTTCATTTGTTCCTTCTCCCTTCCTTTCTTCCTTCCTCTCCCTGATTTCTTTTCTTTTCTTTTCTCTTCTCTTCCCTTTTCCCTTCCTTCCTTCTTCTCTTTCTTTCTTTCTTTCTTTCTTTCTTTCTTTCTTTCTTTCTTTCTTTCTTTCTTTCTTTTTCTTTCTTTCTTTCTTTCCTTCCTTCCTTCCTTCCTTCCTTCCTTCCTTCCTTCCTTCCTTCCTTCCTTCCTTCCTTCCTTCCTCTCTCTTTCAAAAATGAATCCAGGTGATTCAACTGAGCTTTAACTCACCATAAATCATGTCCCAGAGTCAAGAAAGTCCAGTAAAATGCATGATCTGATTGGAAATTTTTGTCATTTCTCTGCAAAAGATGATGTTTAGCAATCTGGGACATGGATCAAAGTTTAAAAGTAGAATTTACAAGGCACAATGGGGCTGGCCTGCATGTGGAGAAAAGGGTCAACACCCACCATGTCTAAAGGGCACAAAGAAGGAGATTTCATGAATCCTGTAACAGCAGAGTCCGGGGCCCTTTTAGAGGAACCTGGCCAGTCTATTATCAAAAATAAGCCACCGAAGTATATGTAGTCTTCCCTCCTCTTATCCGCCCCAGGACCCAATGTCATCTCATGCTAGCTCCTGGGCTCTTTCATTCTAGTTCGGTGGAAATAAAATAGAAAATAGGAGAACTCTTGGTGAACTCTGATTGTGGCTTTACGGTTATGAGGAGTGGAAACTCTCTCTGTGCAGCTCCAGAAATGAGGATTCCTGTAATGAAGACCACTGAACATCATCAGGATCACAAACACAAAGGCACAAGATGGCTTGGAGCAGCTCTGACGCTGGTGAGTCTTCACTCCTGTCACCACATCTAGAGGCTTCGGCATCCACACAGATAATTTCCCCAACACTCTGAACTCAATCCTCATCATTTCCAGTGACCCTTTCCTCAGCCCTGTTAGCAACCTACTCCCACATCCTCCCCTGAATTTTACCATTATCGATAATTTCACCACTGACATTGAGTTCATGGAAAATACACAAAATGCTACAAAACTATGGTAAGTAAGTGTGATCAGAGGTCTTTCTCTCAATTGATTGTGGAACTCCAGACAGGAGTCCTGTCTGGAGAGGCGGCAACCATTAGCTGCTCTGTGAATGTTGTTTAGATTTGCTCCTCAGAGCATCTGTCTTTGAGAATTAAATAAAACTAGTCAATTAACAAATAGCTGGTGGAATAAAAGTATATTTACCGTTGGGGCACCTGGGCGGCTCAGTGGGTTAAAGCCTCTGCCTTCGGCTCGGGTCATGATCTCAGGGTCCTGGGATCCAGCCCCACATTGGGCTCTCTGCTCGGCAGGAGCCTGCTTCCCCTTCTCTCTCTGCCTGCCTCTCTGCCTGCCTCTCTGCCTACTTGTGATCTCTCTCTCTCTGTCAAATAAATGAATAAAAATCTTTAAAATAAATAAATAAATAAATAAATAAATAAATAAATAAAATAAAAACAAAGTGTCTTAAAAAAAATAAGTTTACTGTTAAACCCTACAAAAGCTATTCCACCAATAATTATGTCAAGTGCTGGAAGAAAAATATCTGCAACATCAGATGAATATCTATCTGCTAGTTAAAGCAAAACTTATCTTCTCGGACTGAATTAAAATGAAAAGGTAAGTTCACTAGAAATAATTTAAGAAATTAATTTAATTTCCTGGGGTGCCCGGGTGGCTCAGTCATTTAAGTGTCTGACCCTTGATTTTGCTCAGGTTATGATCTCAGGGTCATGGGATCGAGCCCCACAGCCAGGCTCTGCGCTCAGCTCACGGAGTCTGCCTAAGATTCTCTCCCCTCTGCTCCTCACCCTGCTCTCACTCTCCCTCTCTCTAAAATAAATAAATAAATAAACAAACAAACAAACAAATAAATAAATAAATAAAATCTAGGGGAAAAAAAGAAATTAATTTAATTTCCCAGTTGTTTCTTTTGCTGGAAAATAATTTTGTTGAATCTTGAATAATTGAGGAATTTTTTAAAATTTTGATTACATTGTTATTATTTTTAAGTATTTATAGAAGTCACTGATTCACATATGTGATTTTATACATTACAATTTACTTAAGTGAATGACATTAAAAGCTATTGAGCAAGTGTAGGTATGTCAAATATTAATAGCTCTTTAATTTTTAATTTCACTTTAAAATTCAGCATCTTATTTAGTCCCCTTAAGCTTGCATCCCATTAAAAAAAGACTTGTACTTTCTTAATGTACGCATGGCATTATATACGATATATATGCTATAGTGTATCTGTACTGTGCATACTATATACATACAGCAAATCAATAGTATATCTGCATTGTTGAAATACCACGTTCTGATTGTGCACAGGACCGGCCAGTCATCCCTTTCCAACCGCAAGTCAATCACCTTGTTGTGACACCATGGTCGGCAGAACAATATGGTATCGATGGGGGAGTAAGAAGTCGTACGCAGAGCCTGGCTCTCAGATCCAGGTGACACAGCTTTCGTGAGCTGGTCCTGTGACTTCCTGACTGCAGTGATTCGCTTCCATATTTGTCACGTTCCTCAACAAGCCAACCACGTGCTCATCTCATGGCTGTTGCTCTCACGGTTCCCTCCAGGCCAGCAGCTCCGGCTGCGAAGACAGGGCTCACTCGCTCATTTGGTTCAGGACTCTGCTCAGAGTTCATGTCCCCACATTCTGAACCCTCTTCTTCCCTTGTTTTAATGTGTGATACCATCCCCCCCACCCCGACATTATATGTCTATTTGGTTACTCGGTTTCCTGTGTATCTCCCTCATCAGACTGTAAACGTCCCAGGACGGGACCTCTTGTTTACTACTCTATCTCCAAAATAGGGACTCGGTGTTTGTTGAATGTGTACATGAGTACATGGATAAACCACAGAGCCTGAGTTTGAGCCGTGGCTTAAATGGAGCACAGATTGAACATGTCTCATTCACTGCTTTAGGCGACTTTTCGACCTTCGAAGGCTAGTGAAGCAACCAAAGGTAACAGACATCTCTTTCTCTCTTGTATTTTCCTACCCCCCTCCTCCCCTGTCTTTGGTTCCATTTCACATTTTTCACATTACGAATGGCCGATAGGGTCCAGGACCCTGAGGGGATAAATCTCCGGAGGGAGCCCTTCCTACCTCTTCTCTTCCTCTGCCCCCCGCGCAGAACAAGCCTCCTGCAATTTCCTACGCGTACAGCCTTTGAAAGCGCTTTCTTCACCTGGTTGTATCCCTTGGTCACATACCGCTGGGATGACGGTGGGCCTCTCGCCCATTCCCGCCTACTAGGTCCTGCTGTCAGGTGTGAGTTACCGTGGGCTCGCAGGTCTCATCCCCGTGTGATGACAGTCTCCTCCAGGAAGGTCATGCAGAACGTTTCTCCCGGAATATATTGCTCTAATCAATTTCAGACATTGTCTTAGATGTCCTCGAAGCTTCGCAGGAACCATTTGAACATGCATTCCCGAGAGATTCTGGCCCAGGACACCAGAGAACCTTGAAATTAAACTGCCTGATGAATTTAGACATTGCAATGTATATATTGCTGGGGCCATCTGAAAGCACAGCATAATTTCTATTATGGGACGGGGCTTGTGTTTGTCTATCATGTGAAATGGCAGGAAAGGAAACATATTGATTTTGCAAATGCATACTTTTTTACAGTCCCTAAAGAAATGGAGGAAATCAGAGACTCCATTTGCGATTGCCATATGGAATATAGTGCGAGAAAAATTTACCAGCCTGCAAACTTGCAGTTTCTGGTCTTAAATCTTACCTATGAATTGTATTTTTCTTCTTAACAGATGGAAATCCCTGAACATTTAAATAGAGGACTCACTTGCTTGTGCCTTGACTTGTAGTTCAACTCAGAGACCCTTTTCACTGGATTTTCACTGGATTTCAATCCCTCCAGCCCTGAAAATTTTTTTCGTGGTCCTCCAGGTTTCTTTCTGGAAAGCGAGTAGGTCAGGAGGAGAGATACCAACCTGACTTAACTTTTGTGGCGATGACAAGGGCAATACAACTGCCTAGGGTGAGCTTTGAAGTTGGGCAGACTTGGAAGGGAATCTTGTATTCTCCCCATCACTAGCTCCACCATGAGGGCAAGTTATTGAGAAAGGTGGTATTGAAGAGGAGTTAAGAAGATGGGCTTCTAGGTCTGACAGCCTGAGTTTTAATCTTTTTCCTGCTACTTATTCTCTGATCTTGGACAGTTAACTTTACCTCCCTGAACCTTGGTATCTTCTTCTGTAAACTAATGCTTTCCTTTACTGGGTGGTTGCAATGATTAAGTGAAATAAAGTATGTTAAGCTCTTAGCACAGTTTCTGGCACACAGCAGGGGTGCGATAAATAGAAGCCGTTACATTGCCAATATTATCATCATCACCATTGGCCACATTAGTAACTGTGGTATTAGTTAAGATCGCCCAGCTGGTTCGCGATGGAATCTTAAAAATCCCTCGTTGCCTTATTTCCAGCCAAGTGATTTTTTTCTATTATGTCAAAATATGTAGCTTTGGGAAAAGATTAGGCAAGACGTTCAACAATGAGGGTGGAGATGATGACGATGATGTTAGCAATGACGGTGGTCACTTGAACCACAGCTTTCTTTAGAGTGGTGATTCTCATCCTAGGCCACATACCAGAATCATCTGGGCAGTTTAGAAAAGACCTGCGTTTCACTCCCAAAGATTCTGGTTGAAATGGTTTGGAGTGCAGCCCGGGTGATGGGATTTTTAATACCTCTTCCTGGGAATTCTTATGTACAGCCAGGGTTGAGAAGCACCGGTGCAGGGGAACCTCTTGTGGCTTGCACTTCAGTGGCAATGGTCAAGCTAAGATCAGGCTCTGGTGCCTCCGGAGAGGAAGGCCAGCAGACCTGGCCCCCAAATTACCTGCTGTTACAAGACAAGAGCCTTGAGGTTGTTCTGAGCCACCAGGTGGCACCCCGTTGCACATCTAGCTCATGGCCTTCTGTCTGAGAGTGCTGGATTTATAGCCATCATTTATCAATACATGATCTCCTGTCTACCGGGAGGTGCACAGCACGGGCTGGGTAGGGCCAGCCTGGCTTGACCAGATCTCGCAAGGTTGAGCAGATGTCTCAAAGTGATGGGTCCCGCTGGGGAAAAGAGACTCAGCCTTGTGTCCTTGAGGAGTGGGGAGTTGAAGCTGGGGCGGCAGAGCCAGGCCGGGGTTCTGGAGCGAGAATCAAGGTGTGGAGTCCAAAAAGGCTATTGTGATACCAAGGAAGGCAGGGGACAGGGGTCAGAGGAGCTGGAGAAACAGGAAGGGTCTTGGAGCCGTTCTGATAAAATGGGTCAACATGCCTTCTTCATTTGTGAGGGAAGCAGGGACCAGAGTAAAGGGGACAATTATCATTGCCTATGTATCTATTGCAAATTACTTGCCTCTTGAAAGCCTGGACACATCAGGTAGCTGAAGCTGGTGATTTTATCAGTCCATGGATCTCTTGGGGTCTGGCCCACGGACATTTGATCCTTCTGGGGTTTTAGTTACGACTTCCCCGCCTCTCTTCATTCCCAGTGCACCTTCCTCTTATGAACCACTCTTGTCCTTGCCCCAGTCAGGACTCATGACCAGGGGCTGCCGTGTCCACTCTGTGCCCTCGTTCAGGGCCCTCTGCTCCCTTCTCCAGCCCATTAAATACAAGCAGTCAGCCAGGTTTCCTGTTTGGAAAGGGTGCATAAACCAGTTTACGCCACAGTGTAACTAACTTAGAAACACTAGGTATGTTCCTCTTCCTTCTAGGGTAATTGCATTTCGAAGGGGAAGTAAATTACAGGGAAAGGAATTTTAAAACAGAATTTTAGGTGTCTGTCGTTAGGACAACCACAAATGATTAAAGATACTTCTGTAAGAAAAGAAGATTTTTGAGAATTTCACAAATTCTCGTGGGCACGCTGCCCTCTGCCCCTGAGACAGGAACAGTCTTCTGCCACGTGCGGGTCTATACAGAGGTCCAGGTGGGGAGAGCCGCTGGGCCAGGGAGGTGGAAAAAGCCCAGTACAGAGGATCGGCGACGTGAGTCTGGGCTCACACACTGGGCACTAGCAGTGTGGGATCGAGGCAACCCACGTGAGCTTCCCAGGCCTTTGAGAAGCTGGCCCAGCCAGCATTTATAGAATACCCACTCGGTGCCAGTGCAGGAGGAGCTAAGCCTAGGGGTGCAAGGACAAGAGCATTTACTGAGTGAGGCAAATGGCGGCCGCAAGGCTTTTCTAGAGGTACACACAAAAGGGTGCACAGGAGAGGAGTGGAGGAAATGTCTAACTCTGCAGGGGTGCCGGGGAAGCCTCCCGGAAGTGAGCTCCGCACTGGCACAAAGCTACGGATCGTCCAGAGTGTCCGCTGCTGGGGACAGTGCAGCCTGGCGTTTGGGAGCCACGAGCTCTGGAGTCACAGAGCTAGCCTGAATCGAGGCTCTGCTCCTCACGAGCCATGGAACACTGGAACTTCATCTGACAAACGGGGATGATGCCAGTATGTACCCCACAGGCGAGAAATGAGATAATACAGGCGGCATGGTCAGAACGGTGCCCAGAGCATAGGAAATGCCAGCCTTTGTCTTCTACTGTTGAATAAATGATAAAGAGGGGGTTTCCAGAAAGAGAGGAGAGACTGGGACAGCATTCCAGGCATCGATGAAGGAAAGGCAGAAGTACAGAAAGGGAATGATGTGTCTGGGGACTAAAGGACACGGCAGCAGTCGGCGACCTGGGACACGTGGGGGGAGTGTGGGGAGCCAGCCTGCAGAGGCAAGTGGGGCCAGACCTTGACAGGCCCTGGGGATGCTCCGAGGAGTGCGGGCTCCGCCCAGAGCTTCAGGGGAGCCAGTCACGGAGGTGAAAGAGTGGAGAGTTAGAGCAGAAAATTGGTCTCTGGCAGGCAGCTTCCAGAAGGTTGGGCGGAGGAAGGGAGACGGAGGATGGGAGACCTTGGGGGAGAACTATTGCTTTCCTGCCCTGGGAGGAGGTGGGAGGCTTGTGGCAAGGCCCTGCCCGCCCTGCGTGTGGCAGACTGCCGCAGGCCACAGGAGTGACATCAAGAATCCTCGGAAAGGACTCCTCCCCCCTCAGCCCTACCCTAACCCCCCCCCCCCAACCGCTGCAGTCTCTTGAATGGGAGACTCCTCAGAACAGCTGTAAGCAGACTGAGAATGACGTTGGCATTGGAGGTGGCCTGGGCTTAAATCTGCCGCTCCCGGTTCCGAGCCCTGTGACCCAGGCAAGTTACTCAACTTGGCCTCAGTTTTCACATCCACAAAATGGGGTTAATGAGAATGCCTACCACATAAGATGGCTTCGAGGATGAAATGAGTCACTCTGTGGAAAGCACTAGAATGGTTTCTGGCACACGGTGCTGAGTAAGCCTTTTGTTGGCTAAAATACGTAAAACGATAATAATTGCACCTGCTTCAAAATGTATCCTGAACATTAAAGGATTTAGGGCAAGTCTGGAACATAACAAACCCTCAGTGAAGCCAGCTGCGACTATTTGTAATCTAATGGATGCCCCGGAGCCCAGGGCAAAAGCCGGGGGCAAAGTAAAGGTGTGGACGGGAAGGACATCCCCCCCCCCAAAGGAATATTTTCTCCTCAAAAGGTTTTTTTTCTCACCACCTGATCAAAAATAGCCACCCCCTGACGACTGTACCATGACTTCATTTTATTATTTACAGTTATTTGCTTACTGGGCTAGCAGCTGTCTCCCCCAAACTAGCGTGTTAAGTCCCACAAATACACACTCATTGCCGTGTGTCGCATGCTGGGCGCACAGGATTGGTAAATCATTTGTTATAAGCACCTATATATTCAGCACCTAAAACTCAATGATGTTATTTTTATTTTTTATTTTTTTTTAAGATTTTACTTATTTATTTGACAGAGAGAAAGAGATCACAAGTAGGTAGAGAGGCAGGCAAAGAGAGAGGGGGAAGCAGGCTCCCCGCTGAGCAGAGAGCCCGATGCGGGGCTCGATCCCAGGACCCTGAGACCATGACCTGAGTCGAAGGCAGAGTCTTTAACCCACTGAGCCACCCAGGCGCCCCTCAATGATGTTACTTTTATTATCATGATTTTCCCAGGAAAAGACGTCAGTTTTACCATTCTCTTGTTTTATTTCTTACAGTCAAAATTCTCTAGGTTTTTATCGTGGATAATAACTTCAAACTACGGACTATTTATAAAAACACATCTTTGATGAAAACTACCTATAGAGGCATGCTGTTCTATCATTTTCCTAAATATTCCAGATGCTACGCCCTCAGGAAAACTCTAAATTTGCCCCATTCAAAGAGTGGTTTAAACTGAGTTAAATGTTTATGCTCTGCCCTGGGCTTTCACTGAAGAATGCTTTTAGAAACCACCTTAAGAATCATCGGCTGTTTGAATAGTACTAGGGAGACAATACATTACAGCCCTAGGAGTCACTTTGAGAAAACCCAGTGTGAGAAATTCCTTTCAAATTTCAACCCTCAGCAAAATGTTCACTTCCTTCGGAGAACTGGTGTGTATTTTGTCTTCAAGAGTTGTGTGGCAGGCCATGTTTCCCTTTTCACTTCAGCTGCCAGGAAGCTCAGGGCCAAATTTTCAACTCCTTTATAGCAGCTATGTAAGCTTTCCTGGTCTGCATATTTGCCTTTCTCTTTTTCCTCAGTCTTGTCTTCTTGCTTTATATTTATCTTCACTATGTTTAATCTCCGAGAAGATAAAAAAATTTGGCTTAGAAAAGGGCAGGTGCCAATGAGGCTGGGCTATCAAAACTATAGCCTAAACATAAGAAAGGGACAACTTGGGGAGGACACTGCTGCCACAGCCCCCAGACGTGGGTCTCTGTCACTGTAGATGCAGAGTCCTGAGTGGGAACTCCTGCTTGGAGAAGACTAGTCACAGGCGGAGATCCTCGCAGCCAGGGGAAGAGGGGAAAGTGAGTCTCTGGCCTTCTAGGCATCTGTATGAGGCCCGGCCCGGCCTCCCTGCCAGACTCCAACAGTAGGTGATTCCTCAAACATGGGAGAGGGGTTCGGATCTTAGATAGCGACCCTGCCCCTGACACACACACAAAATAACTATTCACTAGAGTTTGTTTTTGTTTGAAAGGTTTTTTTTCTCAAGTACGTCAAAACCTTTGTGGAATGAAGTGGGCTAGGAGGATATCAATAAATACATAAAACAGATCTGAATTGATCCAGGCCAAAAGGTGAAAGAAGCCTTTCATTTCCTTGCTTTTCTAAATGAAAACCTGCTCGGGGCCCCATTCTCCAATGCCAGTCAGTTCAGTGTGTTACTGATCGTGGCTCCTTTCTCATTTCTTGGACCACCAGAGCCCAGGAGACATATTCTCAGAAAAACTGAGGGGGTGGCATCCATTCTCTGAGGAGCACCCTCCCTCGCGTTGCCATGGAGATGCCGTTGTCCCTCTGCCTGGGCACTCACTGAGGTGGGCAGGTCCCCGGGTAATAGCCACTCTCTGGGCCGCGCCCCTGGGCTGCGTTTGTTGGTAGCTGGGCCTCTCTGAGGTGAAAGCGGAAGTATTTTCCACCCACCTGAGGGTAGAATCCCCTCCGGGTGGGAGGAAGTCAGGCTGTACAGGCCCGCAGAGGCCGGAACACAGTGGTGGCACCTCCCTGGAGCATGTCCAAGTGGCCCCAGTGGCCCCATGTTCAACCGCCTTCTACCCAGTAGAGTGGCGCTCCCCTCACACATTCTCTTCGCCCTCTTCTCCGACAGCATATGGGGGACACACTGAGTGTGGGACAGCAGGGCACTGTCCTCCCCAGGGGGAGGAGGAGGGGGACATTCTCTATTTATTTTTTTTAAAGATTTTATTTATTTGAGAGAGAGAGCGAATGAGAGAGAGTGAGCATGAGAGGGGAGAGGGTCAGAAAGAGAAGCAGAGTCCTCGCTGAGCAGGGAGCCCGATGTGGGACTTGATCCCTGGACTCCAGGATCATGACCTGAACCGAAGGCAGTCCCTTAACCAACTGAGCCACCCAGGCAACTCGACATTCTCTATTTTTAAACATAAGGGAACTGGTTTGACCGGACTCCTCACAGCCAGCAAATTCCCACGGGCTACCGGGCCGAGTTTCCGGGGCAGCAGTGGGCGAGCCCTCCCTACTCCAAGCAAGAACAGAATGATCAAGGGGTACCAAAAACTGTTGCTCTCCTGGGGGCCTTAAGGAGCCCTTGCCCCTGCCCTGAGCTCCCGGGATGCAAAAGGCTCACGATGCTGTCTGAACACCAGAGGGCGCCATTAGCCCGGTTTCTGGATTCCTGTCGCTGTGCTGACCTGAGTAAGAACTTGACAGGTGTGTGGTGCTCAAGTAACACCCAGTATTTTAGATCCATTTTATTTCATCTCATTTTATCTTATTTAGATTTTATTTATTTGAGAGAGAGAGAGAGAGAGAGAGAGAGCGAGCGTGCGCGCACCAGCCGGGTGGAGGGGCAGAGGGAGAGAGGGAAGCGGACTCCCCGCTGAGCACGGAGATAGACGGGGGCCTCGATCCCAGGACCCTGGAGATCATGACCTGAGCCAAAGGCAGACACTTAACCTACTGAACCATCCAGGCGCCCCTAGATCCATTTTAGAGCCAGTAATAGGCTCTTTGCTGTGAATTTAGGTTACTAACAATAACGTAGGACAGAACCTCCTCCATTCCTTTCTGCCCAGCCTCAAGGTGACTAAGTGTGGTCTAAACTATGGTTTAAATGGCTTCCAAGGGAATGATAATTCCAAGCACAGGGCAAGTAATACTGATTCTGGGCATGAGAAGCATCGGGCCTTCCATGAAGGATGAAGAAGGCTTTTTTTTCCATTTTATTAAGATGTAATTGACATACAGCACGGCGTAAGTTGGTGTACAGCATAAGAAGAAATCTTTTAAATAATTTCAGTGAGAAGCCTTTCCAGGTTCTGCACTCACTCATCTTAAAACCAAGTGGTAGATCTTCCCTTCTCACCCAGTAGAACCACAGCTCCCATCAGGCCTCCCCTTGTCCGGTATTTTTCCCAGAGCTTCCTTGGCAAGCAGCCCATCATAGGGGACAATATACAGCCATCTGGGTCTTCCACGGGGTTTTTGTCACCTTTTTGAATCTGGCTTGAGCCAGAATAGGCTTATGGAGAAAGTGCTTGGTAAGAGAATGAAAACTGCGAAGATTTTGGGGTGGGGGGTCAGGGCTTTTGGTCCATGGCTTTTTTTGTTGTGTGTAAATAGATTGAACTTATAAATGAGTCTCATGGGGCCATAAAAGCTGGTCTCAGCAGGGCATTCCCTTGGAAACACTGGTAGTGGTTATGGTTTTGAAAATAATAAAAACGCATTTTTAAAAATGTGTGAATTGTTAGAAATGCACCGACCCTGATGAGCACCAGGTGATGTATGGATGGGCTCAATCAGCCTGTTGCACACCTGAAACTAATATCACACTGTGTTCACTAACTGGAACTAAAATAAAAACTTAAGAGAAGATAAAAAAATTCGTAATTAGGACTCTGTGTATTCATTCATCGTTCAGCTCATTACAGGCTATTTACCCTGCGTCCCATAGGTGCCCCACAGGGAGATGAATTTAGTGTGGCCCTTTGCCACGGGGCTGTTTGTTGTCTTGTGGGAGATAAATATGTGTAAAAGGTCATTGCTGTCCGATGAATAAGGACTGGGATGTAAACAGTGTCCCAGGAACCTAGGAAGCGAACCCAGGGAGAATTAAAGGTGGTTTCTCCTTCGATAGTTCCCGATAGTTCCATACCTAGCCACGCACTCATTCATTCCACAAAGATTCATCACGAGGCGTCTAGGGACCGACCAGGTGCCGTGAGGCAGCGAGCAACTGTAGGCATGTGCAAAGCCTTTCCATTACAAGGTCCCCATAGCCTGGAGCAATTGGGGTCTGAAAGCTGGACACTAAGCAGCCAAGGCTCACGTGTAGGATGGGGCCCACAGCGAGGAGAAACTTCTGGGAGGCTCTTCCCGCCCGCAGGGGCTGGCATGCTCTGATTCTATGTATTACCAATGAGAGTAACAACAAAATCCTGCATGGAAGAGGCCTGGAAATCTGAGCTCATCTTCCCTTGCTCAGAAAACTCCTTCAGCACGGTCGGTTTGTACAAACTCTAAGTGTCACGTATTTTAAAACTCAGTTTCTAGGGGCACCTGGGTGGTTCAGTTGGTTAAGCAACTGCCTTCAGCTCAGGTCATGATCCTGGAGTCCAGGGATCAAGTCCCACATCGGGCTCCCTGCTCAGCGAGGACTCTGCTCCCCTCTCATGCTCGCTCTCTCTCATTCGCTCTCTCTCTCTCAAATAAATAAAATCTAAAAAAAAAAGAAACCAAAACAAACAAACAAAAAAACCACAAAAAATTCAGTTTCTGGCACACCTGGGTGACTCAGTGGGTTAAGTGTCTGCCTTCGGCTCAGGTCATGATCTCTGGGTCCTGGGATGGAGGTCCTTGTCGTGCTCCCTGCTCAGTGGGGAGTCTGCTTCTCTCTCTCCTCCCCACTCATTCTCTCCCTCGTTATCTCTGTTGCTATCTTGGTCTTGCTCTCTCAAATAAATAAATAAATAAACCTTTAAAAAAATCAGCTTCTGAGTCAAGAAAAGTTAATAGGGACGCCTGGGTGGCTCAGTCGTTAAGCAGCTGCCTTCGGCTCAGGTCATGATCCCAGGGTCCTGGGATCTAGTCCCACATCGGGCTCCTTGCTTGGCAGGGAGCCTGCTTCTCCCTCTGCCTCTGCCTGCCACTCTGCCTGCTTGTGCTCTCTCTCTTTTTGACAAACAAATAAATAAAATCTTAAAAAAAAAAAAAGAAAAGTTAATAGATGAAATTTATTCCTCTCCTTGAGTAATAGCGGGGAGAGGAAAATGTGATTGGAAGCCCATTTTTGCAAAATCCATATCGTTTCTGCTTTTAAAGTTTGGGGAGCGTGTTTCGGATCAGGGTAAGGATGCCTCACCCAGGAATGTAGCCCGATTCAAAAAAAACGTAAATAAGCTTCAGTGTCCACATGTCTGCGGGCTTCTCTGTGTAACGAATGGAGGCTGACCATCGTGGGTGACTTTGTCTTTTTGCAAGGCATTGTAATGGGCCTCACGTCTTCTGAGCACCAGAAAGGGAAGAAACAGGAGGTGGTTTGATTTATGTAATAAAGCGGGATCCTGAGATTCCCAAGACAGTCTGTGGGGAAAGGGGGAGGTGGGTGAGGAAAGTGGCAGGAAGCCGCGAGGGGATGGCCAGCGGGAAGGTCTCCGAGGTGAGCCCAAAAGAGGACCCTTTAAGAACAAAGACATCTGATGCCTTCCTTATATGTTGTTGTGTGGGCCATCTCTACACCTTTAGTATCAGCCTGCCAGATGTGGCATCCTTGTGTGCGGTGGGAAAGCAGAGGTCACAGGATGCTATTCAACTCAAGATGGCAAGAGACAGTCACAGGAGGACACAAAACTGAGACCTCAGCATAAATAGGATATTGGAATAAGAGGAAGCTGGGGGAAACATACTCCTCCAAGAACCCCCGGAAATGTTAGGAACAGGAATGATGCTGGTTTTCCTACATAAGGTGCAAGTTCTAGACATTTTAAGGTTAATTATTAAAGAAAGGACGCCCCCACACGGCGGCAAGGTGCACCAGCACCCAGGTGGCTGGTCTGAGTCACACCCCCCACCGTCTCTCAGACTCTCCGCTAGGGTTTCCCATGGGCTTTTTAAATTCATTTCCTTATAAATATTCAACCACTTGGTTCTGAAGTACGTTGGTGTCCCATGAGAATAAATGGCATGGGCTGAGTTTTTCTAAATTAATAAATTTCAGAAACAGTGATTTGACGGGAGCGAGGGAGAGGGCGAGGAACCATCGGGTTGAGTTCGCTTTCTATGTATTTGAGTTTCATGAAAGAGAGTCTCAAATGGAATAATCGCACAGAACAGTGGCCGTGAAGTGCTCTTTGTGGGCAGAATGGCAGCTTGAAGTAAGTGGCCCGTTTCAGGTTTTTTTTTTTTTTTTTTTTTTTAAATCTCCAGCCGTATAAGAAAGATTACCACAGGACTGTGGTAATTATAGACTAATCGGAGTGATTAGTTAAAGATAAACCGAGCTGGCAGTACTAGGGATTCTGTAAACATTTTGTCACTTTGCACATTTTGCAGACAACTTTTAAGGTGTGAGCTCTGTCATCGGAGCCACTGACTTCAGCTTTTAATCCCTCTTCCATCTGAGCTGATGCCTTTCATATTTCTTCAGCCATCAATTATGTGGCCAGTGCGACCTGTCCCACAGCCCACTGCTCCTTTTCTCCGGCTGTCTCCCGGTTCTTCCTCCTGGAGGGACGGACATCGCTGCCGGAGGTGGGCGTGCGGGCACTGGAACGAACAGAAAGGGCCTTTGCTGGTGGAGCCATTTATTCCAAAAGAATTGAGGAGGTCGTTATTCCTCACTGGTTTCTTATTTTCTAGCTAGGCGCCACGCGAAACAGTGTGAGAGAATCTTTCTACAGAAGAGGATTTTTAAAAAACGTCAGCTGCATCCCTTAGTGTTTTTATGGGGGCAACCCACAACACACACACGTACCTACCAACACACCCCGCAAATAAAAGTTTTCCAAGAGAATATTTGTGCTGTGCACAGGAATTCTGATATTCTATTCTATTCTATTGTTTTTTTCTAAGATTTTATTTATTTATTTGAGAGTGCAAGAGTGAGAGAGAGTGAGAGCATAAGCAGGGGGAGGGGCAGAGGGAGAAGGAGACTCCCCACTGAGCAGGGAGCTGGATGCAGGACCCTTGATCCCAAGACCCTGGAATCATGACCTGAGCTGAAGGCAGGTGCTTAACCCACTGAGCCACCCAGGTGCCTCTATTCCATTCCATTCCATTCCATTCCATTCCATTCCATTCCATTCCATTCCATCCATTCCATCCATTCCATTCCAGTTCCATTCCATGCTGTTTCATTCCATTCTTTCAATTAAAAAACTGCTGGTCATTATTCATTGCTCTGACGTCACTACCCACAATAAAGTACTGCAATCTAGAGCATTCGGTATTAGGTCACAATAGTAAAACTGTCCGTTTGTTTTTAATACGGCATGCTTGGACAATGATTAGAAGAAGGTGTTAGTAGGAATCTTCACTCTCTGATCAGTCCTCTTTCTCATATATTTAACCATCCTTTAAAAAAAAAATCACTATGAACTTCATGAAGGGGCATCCACCCTTCTCTTACCTGGTTACCCTGTGGGTCAGGAGGACAAGGTTTTTCAATCCAGGTCTTGTCCCCACTGTGCCACCAACTGTGAGAGCCCTTTACAGGATCCAACTCACCCTCATTTCTCTTGCCTATAAAATACTACTACTACTAACAGTTAAGATATTTCTATATGCCAGGCATTATTCTAAGTGTTTCACATGAATTCATTCACTTAATTGTCCCTGCAAACCTGCGAGTTTAATGCTACGTTGACTCCACATTGTAGCCCAAAGTCAAGACCTGGAAAGTTACGTCAAATTGCAGACCTCCAATGTTAAAAACAGGATCTGGGTCTGGGCAGCCCGGACGTTCTTCTACACTACCTCTCCCGGGCCGGCGGGGCCGGTGATCTCCCAGGCTTTTTTCAAATCTGAGTTCCTAGGATTCTCCCTGTCACGGTGGCTCCAAGTTCCTCAAAAGTGAGTCTCGCTGCATAATCCTCCCTAGGGCTTCTCAGGAAAAGTTCTGTGCTATATGGCTGTAGAGAATTATGGCTTCTCTAAGACAAACCCCAACCAATGCTTCTTACTCCAGCAAGAGGGGTGTGTGTGGAAGTGGTCAGAGAACACGGAAAGCAGGCAAGTTGATAGAGTCACCCAAAGAGGGTTTTTCCTTTGTGCTTCATACCCACATATAGCACCCCCCCTTTCCCCTCCAGGACACATCAGGAGCTGTGGGGAGACCAGCACCATCAAAGCTGCCAGTTACAGCTGAGAGGTTAGGGAGGAAGCAGGCGGGTCCAGAAGAATCCGGGACACATGTCAACACCGCTGCCAGGCATGCGCTCAGAAGTGATGGAAGACAAAGTTAAGGCTGAACTGCTGCAGGCCTTGAACGCCAGGAGAAGCCGACATGCCTCTTGGAAGGACCTTTAGCATTGAAATGATCCTTCCAGGTACTATTGTGTTACACTCCTGCCATGATATTCTTGGCATGCTGGATATGGCCTAATATTGCTAAAATATGAACTAACTTCTAGGAAAGGGTCAAACAATCATGGCAGCCATTTAAACCTTCAGAAATAAGGCAGTAAGGGAATCATAATGTCGGGCTCCACACAATCGTAAAAATGCCCCCCACAGGGAAGGAATCAGTATTTATTTGATGCTATATTTAAACAAATATCAAATAATAAAATCCTTATGGGGAGATAGTTTTTTTTTTTTTTTTTTTTAAATCCTCCGCTATCAGGGCCACTGTGGGAAAATAAATCTATCAAGGGACACATTTAAATAAAAAGAAAAGTAGAATAGTTTCAAGTGGTAGGGTTTGGGGGTTTTTTAAGGAGGAGAATATAAGGTTCAATTCGCTTGGGGCTTGAATTAGGATCAATGTGAAAGCAAAGTTTTTAAATGTGCTTCAGTCCCAAATCGTAGCTGGTTAAAGGAAAGGACTAGGAAGAGTGGTGGGATGAGGTGGGGGAGGAGGGGACAGAAAGAGAGGATAAGGGACCAGGCCGGGGACAATGAGAGCCAGTCCCTGAACAAACTCTGAAGGCTGCTGAGATCTCAATGTCTCAAGGAGTCAGGAAAGTGGGAACAACTGAAAGCGAACTGAAGGGATCTTAGACGAAAAAAATAAGAAGAACTGAGAATGGGTTACATGATATCATTGGAGAGGTGAAGAGGTGGATTCTAATTCCTAAAGGACTAATAAGAGTTTTCCATCTGACATCTGTGTGGATAGGTGTAAGTAGGTGTAAGCTGACCCTGTTATGCTTGTTAACAGACAGTGCAAAGGGGTTAAAAAGCGAATATTGTCAACAAAGTTGTCTAGTAGTTTCTGTCTTTAAAATTATTATTTTACAAATGGGCATTTCTTGAATTGTCTTATTAAATCTTTGTACTTTTCTTGTGGTGGCAAAATACACACAACAAGAAAATTGGCCATTTTAGCCATCTTTAAGTGTACAATTCAGTAGTATTAAGTATATTCAAGAGTTGTGCAATCATCACTACCATCCGACTCCAGAACATTCTCATTTTCCCAAACCGAAACTTTGTATCCATTAAACACTAATTCCCCATTCCCACCCCCACCCCTCACCCTGCCCACGTCTTTGGCCACCACTATTCTACTTTCTATCTTTGTGCTTTTTTTTTTTAAAAGACCAATTCATTATAAATGTGACATTTCTCTCTCTCTCTCTCTTTTTTGTAACTGTGACATTTCATAATCTCAGCGTTTAGAAGCAAAATCATGGAGAGAAAGCTTTTTGAGGAAAGGGAGTTCTTACACTGCCTGTTCAAACCTTAAATCCCATATTTCAAAATGAAATTTCAACCATTTCTCAGATTTAAAGTGTTCACTGGGGGCGCCTGAGTGGCTCAGTGGGTTAAAGCCTCTGCCTTTGGCTCAGGTCATGATCTCAGGGTCCTGGGATTGAGCCCCGCATCGGGCTCTCTGCTCAGCAGGGAGCCTGCTTCCCCCTCTCTCTCTGCCTGCCTCTGCCTACTTGTGATCTCTCTCTCTCTGTCAAATAAATAAATAAAATCTTTAAAAATAAAAAAAATTAAAAAAAGTGTTTACTGAATTAATTCTTTATTTGTCTTTATTTTTAGTGATTCCTAGAAACAGAGACATTGGAGTATTGTTTTTAAGAAGTCCATGAAAGTAAATAGTTACATCGACCATTTCTATTTGACTAGAATATATTAAACTAGTCAGTGTAGGTTCGTGCCCTAAATATTAACATAAAATATATGAAATTGTTTCTAAAATGATTGAGAAAGCATTCACCTCTTTAGGTGGAATAGTTAGTTGTTCTTTGCAATTTCTTTTACAAGTTAAACCTGGCATATCAACAAATTGACAAGAGAGCAATAAACAATAGATACTGCAATCATTTAGCTAATGCTATTTAGAGTTCTGAAGCGAAAATAGATTACGATAAATTGATAGTAAATGTGACATTCTCAGTGCATGTAAATAAACCCTGAATTTGAGAACCTTTGTTTTCCCAGAGCCCTAGTAAATACACTTTTAACAGAGATCTCATGTAAAGTAGCCATATGCTTATAATTATCCAAATATTGTAGATCCCCTGTGTGAAATTTCACATCTTTATTGCTTCTATTTTAATGTTTACAAAGTTGGTAGTAATTTTTAAAACCAAATCTGATCCTAAACAGGAAAGACAATTTCCTATGTAATTGTAATTTTCTATGAAAGATTTGGCAAGGATCAAATCAGTCCTAGAATTTAATCATCTTTACTCTTATAACCATCTTCTGTGCTCATTTGAGAAGGCACTCTGTCTGCTCAATTTAAGTATTCCCCATACCTATTAGCAAACTGCAATGTGTTTTTAATCTAGAATATTTGGACAAACTTAAAACATGTCGAATCATTACAGAAGAAAAGTGTTGCCACAAATTCACAGTGAGATACAGTAAAAGCTCACTATGTCAAACAAATTTAGCCTTTAGAGAGGAGTTACTTAACAAAAAGAAATTCTTAAGAGGGTATGAAAGCTAGTTAGACTGAAGTTTTAAGATGCAATTTCAGAGAAAATGTATAAAGATTGAGAGCTACTAAAATTGGCAGAGAATTCTTTGATACTTAAAAAATCCAAATTGTCAAAATGCATGACCACTATAGTTACTAAATACCTGTAATAAAAAAATACATATGCTGTTGTATGTGCAACCTGCATAAAAAACCTAGAGGCACGGTTTTTTACCTCCATCTGAGGGGACAAAATTTGAGTTGGAAGATTTTGGGTTCATGTAGCTACAGGGTGAGACCGAGCTGAGATCCGAACCATCAGCTCCAACCCCCTCCTGCTTCTTTCACACCCATAGTACATAAGATGTCTACAGCCTGTTTCATTCTGTTGCTGTTTTTGTCTCCCCTCCAGGTCCCAAACAGGCCCAGCCCTGCTTGCTTTCAGAGATCTGACCAGATGAGACACATTTGCCTGTAAGCAATTAAATACACCTGGTTCGCATGGGGGATGAAAATTATTTGCTCATTAGGAATTAGAATCACTAATTTGAGAATAAAGTTGCATACTATGCATTTCCTTTACAGCTTTCTCTTAAAAATCAAAGCATTTTTGAAGTTCTTGGCAGGTAGATTGCCCCTATCTCAGGGTGCAGACCAAAGGTTCTCAAAGCCCAGCTTGCATCAGAATCCCCTGAGGGCTTGCGGACGGGTAGGCTGCTGGGCCCCAGCCCCAGGGTTTCTGATTCAGTAGATCTGGCACCGAAGGCCTAGGAATTTGCATTTCTAACAAGCTTCCTAACTTCCGGGTGGCGTTGATGCTGCTTGTCCTGGGGCGTCCCCCCAAGAACTACCGGTATTGGCAAACTGCAAGACAATTGGACATTGTGCCCTGCGGTGCCACCAAACAAAGGAGGGCAGTGATTGGGCTCATTGGATGCCCCAATGGGTCTTTGTGCCCCTTTCAATATTCCCAACCCAAACTCAACATTCCATGCCAATCTCAGTACTGTCATAATGGTGGCAGGCATGGAGTGGGGAAACTGAGGCCCAGAGAGCTTGTGAGTATTAGATCATCAGGCACTACCCTTCATTCCATTTCATTTGACTTGTCTGTACGTCCTTCTGTGAAAGGATGGAAGTGCCAAAACCCGCAAGCAAAGAAACAGAGGAAATGGAATTATCGGTCTGCATACAAATGGAGGAAAGCAGGAAGAATCACAGAGCTGCTACCTCCCCGTCTGAGCTGTGAAGGAGAAGTGGTAGCTTCTGGGCACCCTTCGCTCAGAAGTGCTTTTTGTTGTTGTTGTTATTTAGTGTTTCCTTTGTTTTTGTTTTGTCTCTTCCTCTGCTTTTCCGAGGCAGAGTCCTGACCTTTCTTCTTGCTGCTACATTTTTCATTCT
>CM052900.1:32492232-32512741 GCA_028534135.1 Potos flavus
CAGCACCAGTTTGGGGGTTTGGTTCTCCACCGATAACTCCCTCGTTGTCCACAGGGGGGCAGGACATACCATACTGGTAGCTCAGCCATTCCTATTGCCTTCTATGTGGGGGAAAGATCCACCTAAGGACAGAATGCCCCGGGGAAAGCTGCCCAGGTGCCTATGCCAGACCTCAGTTCAGCTCAAGAACCTCCCAGCATTTTTTTAGGTTCTTCATAGATGAAACTACTCAAGAACTTATGAGAGAATCAAAGACTCAACTGAAAACTTAAAATCTATATACTAGTTCAAATTCTCAAAATGTGAGAAGATCTGAAAGCATATGTTCATTTGTAGTTTTTTGTCTGTATCTTTATTTGTAACACACACACACACACACACACACACACACAGCAAAGGCCTTGGCACGGCCTTGTTAACATTGGGGTGAACTATTTGAAATATATCCGTGAGGGAGGAAGAGATGAGGCTTTATACATTGCTGTGGCTCATTGTTCCGATATTGGAAATATTTAAGTCAGAAAAGCTTGCCTCCCAGTCCCGACTGGACTACTCACCAGAATTTCGGCCCTGGGCCCAGCCGCTGTCGTTTGCTCACCTGCGAAGCGAGTGCCTCAGCCTGTCAGGCAAAGGGCAGTGCGCTTTCCTGGCGTAGACCAGAGGCTGGTCACAATGAAAGGGAGGGATATCTGCCCTGGGGGAATCCTGGACCCCAAGACAGACCACATCCTTTGTGGTCCCTGTCCCAGTGTCATTTACGCTACCACAGGGCTCCATCTAGTGTGGAGAGATCCCAAGCCACAGCAAATAGGCTCATTCCTTTGTTTCCTGTTTACCGATAACTTGTAGCTGATAATGATTGCTGCGAGCGAAATGAAAAGAGAGCGCGCTGGGCTGCAGCTGTAGGCAGGAAACATTCGTATTGGACGGAGGCTCTGAAACCATGAATCATCATTAACCAGACTCCATCCTGATAGAAATTAAAACACTGATAACACAAACCACAAGTGTTCATTTCCCCGAGGGAAGGGATGGAGAGAGACCACAGGGAGGAAGGCTCTCCTGGATGACATTGGGGAGGCGGAGGTACAGAGCCAGAGGGCTGGGCCACGTGCATCTCAGGGGTGACAGGCAGGCAGGAGGGGAAAGGCTGCTTGTGCTGGTGAGCAATGAGTTCTGAGCCTGTGGTCTGGCAGAGGTGGTCTGCGCGGACCAGGAGGGGGGTGGTGAAGACTCGCAGAGAGGGGCAGAAGGGCGCAGTGGAGAGATGTCGAGGACAATGGACTTGGCAGTAACACAAAACCAAGCCAAGAAAATGAAAAGAAGGGCCAGCAGACATGCTTTGGGCATCATATTAAGTGACAAGGGCAGGACCCAGAATGGTATCTATCCCTGGATTGCAAGGATAGGGAAGCGATGTGCTCGACAAATAAAGAAGGAATGGAAGGGAACCCATAAAGGCAAAAACATTTTGATTTGGTGACTTGTTGCAGTAGCAAGAATCTGAGAAACAATTTTGTCCCATTTCAGTTCCATTTCCTTTTACGTTGTTAATTTAGTAAATAATAAATTTTAAAGCAGAGAGAGAGGAAAGAAGAGAAGATTATGGTAAAGCACCTTTGAGTGTAAAAGTCAGAGCCTGATAATCATGAAATCAAAACTAGGAGGTGTGTATGGGATTGGGATAGGGCCACAGGGGCATCTGTGGAGGAGAGGAGGAAGAGCGCAGCCAGCACTGACTCTGGAGCAGTGTGACCTTGGGCCTCAGTTTCCCTACCTGTAAAATAGGGATGGTACAGCACTTATAAGACTGTTTTGAAGATTAAATGAAATAATGTCTGAAAAGGGCTTACAACCCTGCCAATACACAAGTTCTCTTAGGTGCTTGCCATGACCTGGGGGAGGCCTAGTGTCTAGGCATAGCCTAGAGGAAGCCTTAAGGAAGCTAAGGCATGAAGAGAGCCGGGATCTGCAACTTCCTTCCCTTGCAGTCAGGTGAGTGGACCCTGCAGGGACAGAAAAAAGCGAAGAAAAGCAAAAGTAAAAGGGAGGGGAGTAGAAGACTGGGAACACACACTTGAAAAGGAGTGTGGGAGGAAATAATCTGAGATCAAATAAAACCATAAAGAAAAGAAAAAGGCAAGAATGAGAGATACTGGGTGGGCGAACGATTCTTCTATGCTAGAATGGGAACCCTGGATTTGGGGGCAGAGCCCTGGGTTCTGTCCCTGGCTGAATATCCTCTTGGCTGAATGTCCTTGGAAAAGTCATCTATCCTCCGTCATTTTCTAAATCTGTGAAAGTGAAAATAGTTAAGGCCAACTTCACGGAGCTGTAGGGAGGCGGAAGGAGAGCATTTTTTGGTTGGTGGCTGAACACCCAATAAATGTACAAGGAGACTCCACGTCCATAGCATTCCAGGGCACAGAGCACTGTGGGAGAGAAGCAGCCCTCCGCCTTGACTTCCAGCGCTCAGGCCCAGCAATGAGCGAGGCAGTGGGCGGGGAAGACACGCACGAGGAATCTGGGGACAGATAAAGGAAACTCGTGATGGGGCGAGGCTGGGCTGAAGAGAAACAGATTGGGGAAGAGCTGCAAAGGGAGGGGTCCACCGAAAGAGGAGGGGGAAGCCGCGGAGGGAGAGGGTGGGAAGGCAGAGATGGGAGGGCAATGTGAGAAGAAAAGCAGGCTGGGGAAAGAAGGATTGGAATGCAGAAGGAACTTTGGGAAGGAGAAAGTACTGAACGCGGGAGGGAAAGAAGAGAGAGAAAATGGGGATGCCGTGGAGGCGGGGGCCAGGCCTCGAGAGGAAAGAGGACCCCGGGAGCCGACCGAGGAGAAAAGAAGTGGCTAAAGCCAGAGTCAGAAGAGGCTGGGGGCTGCAAGAAGAGAGGCTGGGGCCTGCAGTAGAGCGCGGCAGCTTTTAGCATCCATCCAGACTCTAAAGACTGGTGGCCTTTGCATGACCTCGAGGGTCGGGAACAGACGCCCTGTCTTTGTGGAGAGCGGTACCCCACCGAGAGAATGGGGCTTTTCGGGGTTGGGTCCTGCGCCTGGAACGCGGCGAGGCTTCGCTGGCCCCGGGCTGGCCCCTGAAGGCAGCGAACGGCCGGCCTGGAGGTTGGGGCCAAGAAAGAAGGTACCACCACCACCCGGAGCCAGAGCGCAGTTGGCTGCAGAGGCGCCCGCCGGGAGCCGTCTCTGGGGGGCGCCGCCACCGCTTCCCTCCTCCCGGGGCCGCACGCTCCCCGGAGACGGGAGGCGACCGGCGAGGACCTAGGGCCTGCGCGGCGCCCCGGGGGGACCGAGCTTCGGACAGTGCTAGGGGGACTCCGGAGCTGTGGATGCTCCTTGGCCTCCTCGCCGCCCCGCGGCCGCGCCCGCCTTCCCCCGCCCGGCGCTCCGCGCCAGCTGTGCGCACGCCGCCCGGCAACCCCGCGCGCGTCCCGCGGGGGCGCTGCGTCTCCCAGCCACACCGACACACCGCGGCCCCTCTCCCCTACACCTCCTGGCCGCACCACAGGCCTCTCCGCCCACCCTCCGCTCCCCTCCTCTCCTCGCCTCTCCCCTCCCCTCCCCTCCCCTCCCGGCGAGGGGCGGGAGGGGGCGTGGCAGGGCCGGAGTTTGTGTGGCTGGGACCCGGCTCCTTGCACTCGGAGTCCGCGCGAGGAGCCGGGCCCCGGCCGCTGTCCAGCCACTCTGCGCCCTTCGCGCCCTGCGCCGCCGCCTCTCCGGGAGACGCTGCCACTCGCTCGCCATGGATACTCCTCGAGTCCTGCTGTCGGCCGTCTTCCTCATCAGTTTCCTGTGGGATTTGCCCGGTTTCCAGCAGGCCTCCATCTCATCGTCTTCGTCGTCCGCGGAGCTGGGCTCCGCCAAGGGAATGAGAAGCCGCAAGGAAGGGAAGATGCCGCGGGCGCCACGAGACAGTACCACCGTCCGGGCGCCCCCGGAACGCCACGAGCCACAACCGGGGCCACAGGATGAGCCCCGGCGGCGGCCACCGCAGCAGCCCCAAGCGCAGGAGCCTCCCGGCAGGGGCCCGCGCGTGGTGCCCCACGAGTACATGCTGTCAATCTACAGGACTTACTCCATCGCCGAGAAGCTGGGCATCAATGCCAGCTTTTTCCAGTCTTCCAAGTCGGCTAATACGATCACTAGCTTTGTAGACAGGGGACTAGGTAAGTGGCAAAGAAGATGCCCCACTCCTCTCTCCCTGGAGCTCCGCAGCCACGGCGCTGCTCCGGCTCTGGCAGGAGGCTACATTTGTGAATTCTCTTCCCGCTCTGGACACCTCGCCCTTTCTTTTCTTCAATTGTTTTTCTCCAGCCCAATAAGTTTCTGAATGCGGCTGCACATTTTATTCCACTTTGCAATCCTCCCTTCCACGCTCCCTTCTTTCCCTTCCTTCCTCTCTTCCTTCCTTCCTTCTTTCTCTTGTCTTTTGCAGAAAGCAGCGCGGTGGCCGCTCGTCTGGTGGCTGGTGGAGGAAGCGTGGAGGACGGGAGGTGGCAGGCAAATAACTGGGTCTGGAGAGGGGCCGCGGCGGGGACTGACCGCACACTTGCCACGGGGGTCTCGGGTTGTGCGCGGCGCATGGTACAAGGTCTGAGCTCCCGTGGCCGACCGGGGCGGGACCGCACGGGGCATGAGTGAGCTCTCATCCGCTCAGAGGCAGGGGGAAAGCCAGCAGTTGCAAGTCCCGCGGTCGGAGGAACGAGTCCGCGAACGGCATCTGGCAGTGCCCTGACCTAGCCGCTGCACGGGTTCCCAGCCCTTCCCTGCGCTGGATGTGGGGATCATCAGCCCGGCAGGAACCCCGTGCCTCGGGCGCTTTTTGCTCCTGCAGCGCGCTCACGACCGCTCCGAGGAGGCAACCGAGTAGTTTCTGCTAAAGCAGGGGCAGTAACTGCAGGGCGGGGCAGGGGCAGGGCAACTAAGTTTAAGGATTTGTTGGTACTTAATCCATATGGGTGCGTGGATAGGCTCATCCACCTTTCCCAGCCAGGCATCGCTCCTCTCTCTGAGCTTCTCCCAGAGGCCCTGTCCCTGGTCCCCTCTGAGGGTGTGGGTGCGAGCCTGGGTGCCCGCGGAAACTCCTGCACTCGCTTCTTGCCACCCGCGTTGGTCCGCGTGGTGAGTGCCTTCGAGAGAACCTCGCGCTCCCCTTGGTCCCAGAAACTGAGGGACGCACAGGCACCGGGAACTCCGCTGCTAAAGAGAGGAGACAATAAAGTGGAAGGAGACAGGAAAGGAAGGGAGAAAAAGGAAAGAAAAGGGAAGGGGGAGGAAGGGGACGTGAAGGAAGGAAGAGATTTAAAAAAAAAAAAAAAAAAATTAAGCAGGTAGCTATCCACCATCCTGCCCAGACTTAGGTTCGCGGCTTTGACCAGGTCCCCACCTCCCACTTCCAGGTCAGTGAAAGTGGGGTCGCTCGGGAACCGGCGAGCGCCAGGGTTCAGGCGGATAGGGCTGCTCCCTCCCCGCCTGCCTTAAGTACACGCTAGTCCTCGGAGCTCTTCGGAGGACGCTAACGGCCCCTAAACTCCGGGCTCTTCCCGGGCTTCAGACCCCAGCCTCCACCCTTGTAGCCACCTTCTTTGCGGGCCAGGCTTCCAGCCCACGCTGGGTTCGCCGCTGTAGCCGAGGTCAGCGAGGTTCATGAGCTGCTGAAAGGTCCGGGCGGCAAATTAACGCCTGCTATTTTATGGTGATTTTAGAGCTCCTAAAGTCACCTTTGCAAATACACATGGCTTCTTCGTAGCGCTGCAGCTGCATCCCTAACCTCCGTGCAGCCAGCGCAGCTCGCCCACCCCTCCCACCCTCGAAGCACAGTCTCTGTCCTGACTCGGTTGTCTCCCTCTCTCCAAATCCTGTTTACGTCCCCCTTCCAGTCAAAGTCTAGTCAAAGACTACCCTACACGTCCCAAGTGGAGAGACTAAGGAAGCTCAGAGAAAATTGCTCAAGAGGCCTTTTCCCAGGGGAAGAAATCCCGGAGGCCCAGGCTGGCGGGCGGTTGGGCGCAAGTTTACTTTTCCCCCAAAGGAAGTACCAAGAATCCCCGCCCCTCCCCCCAAGCAAGCACCCCTAACGCGTAAACTTCGCCCCGCGAGTTTGGCGCGGGACCAAGAGACCCTGCAGGCTGTTCCGAGGTGTCTACGGAAGCCTAAGGCGTTCAGGCAGGAGAGGGAGGTCTCTGGGGGGGGTCCAGGTCCCGCGCAGATGCGGGATCGCTTCACCCTTGCCGGCCCCGCAGCCTCTCCCTGGGCACCGCGCTGGGGGCCCCCGGGCGCCGGAGGTGGGGAAAGAGACTGGCTTGGAGCCCAGGTCCAGGGGCCCTCTGTTCCCGAGCCAAGGTCTCCAGGTTAGCCCGACCAAGATCCAAACGTCGGCTTCAACTCTGGAACGCGGTCCTCAGCCGGAGGAGACGCGGAGTGACCACTTGGACAGCAGCTTCGAAGGCACGGTCTCCTCCACGCTCTCAGGTTCCCAGAAAAACGCGAAGAAGGGCAGTTAGTTGACCGGGAAGGCTGTGCGGCTCGCCTTACGCCGCTCGGGAGTGGGGGTGAAGGAGTGCGGAGCCCAAGGCAGGAGGGGGCGCGCGGAGGAGGGGGGTGTGTTGCGGGCTGCAGCGCCAGCTTGATAAAGGGAAAGCCTCACTTTCCCTCTCACTGATTTTGATTTGATGTGTCACCGGCGGTGACCTCGGGCTGGACCTTCCGGGGCTTGCTTAGCATCGGGCCCTTGATTGGAGTGTTTCAACTCAGCGATCTAATTGAGGGTTCATGTCATAACACATCAAACGGTGTCTAGTCTCCCGTGATGGAAGGGACCCGCCAGCCGCGCATCCCCGGCTCCCGGCGAGGACTTCCGCCCCTCTCACGTGGGGACTCTGAACCGCGCCAAACCCGCCTACATCCCCTCCCCCACCCCGTGGATGGCGGGGCAAAGAGAGAGCAGCGTCCGGCCCTGAGCTGGGCCAGCCGCGCTAACTTGGCGCCTTGCCTCGGGGATGTTTAAATCGCCGTCGAGTGCGGCAGGCTTGGCTCGGCGGAGCAGGGGACCCTCAGGGGGAGGAGCAAAGAAAATGGAAGGAATCCTAAAGCCGGTTCAGGAGGCATGAATTCCTTACTCACGTACAGTATTTGTAAAAAGCCTTCCTCACCCGGGAACCCCGGAAGCTCAAAAGTTACCTCTCAGGCTTGCCATTAAGAGTGGGCGAGCAGGGATAAAAATTAGTCGGAAGTGAATGAACAGCGCTTTGGGTCTATAAAGATAGCATGTTCTCTATTACCTCACCCTTGCCACCTTCTTCCCCATCCCCCCCCCAACACACACCCATTGAGGAGACCTTACTGCAAGTTTTATTCTTTAAATGTCCCTCCTTTCGATTTGCTCCCCAAACATCCAGGGGTAAAACTAACCAACATATTGAGCATTTATTGCATACCAAGTACTGTGTTAAAATCTGTTACCTGAATTGTTCCTTTTAATTCTAACAACAACCCCTGGGGAAAGCACTGTTTTACAGGTGAATTAAGGAAGACGAAGAGGTTAAGCAAGTTGCTGAAGGTCACACAGAGGGGCGAAGCACATATCCAATTCTAGATCCTGCATGCTTACCTATGGCACTAAACGGGTAGGGTAAGGGGTGAGGAAGTTTCTAAAGGAGGGTGGCAGGAAGCAGAAGTAAAAAAAAAAGGGGGGACAGATTTCCACCTGGTCTAATATCCTTCTGTGATTTCCTAAGACCCAGTTTGGCGTTGGAGCGGAACTTTGGATTCGAGGGTCGGATTCCATGTTGTGTTTTGCTTCCTCTTTGCGCTCTCTGTAAAGGCACAAACCATGCTGTCCCTGATCTTTAAATATTTCTCCATATTGTGCTTTTAAAATGATTTTGAATCCACAGAGATGGAAAGTGTGTACAGGTGTGTGTTGGTGCAGTTATAAGATCAGAATAGATCAGGTTGGATATAGAGAAATTATAGTTAGCACATGATAGAACCATTAAAAGGCCACTAGTACTGGACGGTCGGTCCCCAGCCCCGGGCCCTGGGAAAGGCAGACAACTGGAACTTCTGTGAATTCAACGTGGCTTCTGAGAGATAGAGGGGGAGAGAAAGAGAGAAACAAACCTCGGACTTTCCCTTTATGGAGTGAGAAGTGCCACATAATTCCAACAAGGGGAGGGGGACATCCCTCTTGGTTTTGGAAGAAACCAAAATGAGTCTAGGAATACCGCTATGAGTTCAGTTTCCAGATGATTTGGAAATAATAAGACTCCTAAAACATTTTTTTTCCTGTTTATTGTCGTTAGAATAGCCTTCTCAGAAAGGAGGCAGTAGGGAAGAGAGAAAAATCAAAAAACGAGATCGGAAAATCCTTGAGGAACTTGACACCCTAGAAATGAATCGCAGAAAAGTTGGCCACGGCCGATTGTTGGCTTCTTGGTTTGCGTTCTGGGTCGCGAGTATCTGGGGGCAGGGCAGGACAGATGGGCTAGCCATGCTGCAGGGAGGGTATTCTAAGAGCTGCAGAGTTCCCTCGCGATTGAAGTTCGTCTGGGACAGCATGTTTATGCAAAACAGCGAGTTTCTGGGTGGACCTGGGTCGCAGAGTGGCATAATCTACGCAGCAGCGCTTTTGCCCCGACCCTGTGGTCGTTGGCAAACGGAAAATGAAATATAAGCAGGGAAGTATTTTAATGGGGACGGAGGGAATTCACAACTGTTAATTATTTGGTGACCTTGTATTCGATTTGTTTGAGTCCCTTATAAAAACACTAATGCAGACCAGACGGCCAAGTGAGGAAGCCGGCAGAAGGTTCCAATCTAGGCTTTATTTCCCCGGAAAGAGGGAACAGCCTTGGAAAAGGATTGCTGAGCATTCAAGTGTGCGTGTGAGAGCGCGCCCGCGTGCGCGCCGGCGTGGGGTTTGCAGTGCTGCCCAGGTTCATGATCTTCTATCCCGCGAGTGGACTGGAAGGTCCTGGAAAAAGGCCTGGGGTGAGGGAAGGAAGCCTTAAAGAAGAAGTTTGTTCTTCTCCTCGGGTTGGAATGATTAAAACATTTTAAAGGCCACGAACCACAAACGCCTTGGCCATTGGCTTGTTGTTAAATATCGGTTGCTGTCACCCCCATTCCTAAGGCCTTAAGGGTTGCCTTACAAGACTCTTCCCAGGGCCACCTTAGCAAGCGAGCTAAGAGTGCCTTCTGCAGCGAGAGTGCAAGTGGGGCCAGAATTCAGGGCGAGCTTCCTCTGCAGGGGAGGCTAATTTGAAAAGGACTCTGAACGTTTTCCCCAGCGCGGGAGGCACTTGGGCTCTGGGAGTTTGCGCGGTAGAGTTGCTGGTGGGGGAGGGGATCGAAAAACGCGCTCAAACATCCTTGTCTTTTCTCCACATTGAAAAAAACAAAAACAAAAACAAAAAAACAAATCACCTAAGCCACAGCCCACGACAGGCCTTGAGAATCCCTTCTTCCGCAAACTGGATGAAGACGTGAAACCTCCCGCTCGCGACGTGCGAGTTTGCGCGCCGCCCGGACCCGCGGGGAACGAGGGCATTGCACAGGAGGAGGTCCTAGCGCAACCGGTTTTTTGACCAGTCGGAGTTCTCCGGGTTCGGGCGACACACCTCCTTGAAATGGGTGCCGTTTTCCTGGGGCGGCGTGTGGGGAGGAAGAAATGAAGGGGACAGAGGTGGGAGAAAGATGATATGATAGAGACAGGACAGAACGAAAACTGTCTCCTGGCAGGACTGCTGCATGCGGTGAACGGCGCGGAGCACACCAACAATTATCCCTGGGGACTTTTAAGTAAAGTGAGGGGCATTAGTTCAATAAATCGTCGGGTATAGACTAACCGTGAGCAAACGATGCTCTTTGGACCCGGGGACCATATCGCAGCCGAGGCCGAGAGGTGCGGTTAGCGGGAATGGGGATCCTCCGCGTCCTTTCGTTGCTTGGCACCAACCTCCTCCCTGCCCGCCCCTCCCCAACCTCCCCCGCCCCTCCCCACCCTCCCCCCTCCCCTCTTAAAGCCCTGGCTGTTTATTTTTAAGCTCAATGGCGGTTAAGTGGTGTCTTCTGTTTACAGGAATTAAATAGGTCCTCGTCGGCCTAATGGGTTCCAGGGTTTCTGTTCTCCGCCCTCCAGGACAGTCCATTAGCGCTGCTGGGGGCGGAGAGGTGGGTCCGCGTGGCGTGAGCCGCTGCAGGCGCTGGGAGCGACTGGCGGCGGGAGGCTGGCCGCGCGGACCGGCTTTCCAGAAGATGCGCGCGCCGCGCCGCCAGTTGCCGGGGTGTCTGGGGGCGGAGTTGGGCTAAGGGACGCGGTGGTGGGCGTGCTGGAGAGGAGAAGGGCGGGCCTCTGGCCCAGTCTGAAGCGGCTTTAGCCTACCGAGCCCAGCAGAAAGTGGGGGCAGGAGCAGCGCGGAGGGGTGGCTTTGGGATCCCCGTGGTTCACACGCCGCCCTGCCCTCCCGAAAGAACGTAAGAACCGAAGAAAATCCCTGCGCCTGCTTTGCAAATCTGGCTTCCAGGCGCGTTGGTCCGGCTCTCATGCCACTTTCCAGCCGACTGTTGCTCCCACGCCCCGTGGGGAGGGCAATTGAATGACGTTAGACGATGGTCCACAGCTACCACCGCGAATCTCGTTTTGCTGCGACGTTAGTTTGGAAGTCAGCCCAAGGTGAGCGCAGTGGCGCAGTGTTTCCTCTATCCCTTCTTCAGAAGCCGCGTGCGGCCCAACACTTTAAAGAACTCACCATTGAGGTTTCTCCTGCGCAGGACCCCTGGGCACTGAAGTCCTTTCCTTTCCACACAACGCGCCTATTTGAACCCCTTCTCTGTACCTGTAACCTGAGAACCGGTCGGGGAGGAGAAACCAAATAAAATGGGAACCTTTTCTTCTACTTTTGATCTAGAAACTCTTTAGTCAAAAGGCCCGATCCTATACCAACCCCGACGGCTGCTTCGCGGCATCATTTCCTCCTCCCTCCACTGAGAGGGGCTCCAGTGGACTCCCAGTGACCCTACTGGTGAGCAAGGCAGCGAGGGCAGCCTGGGCACGTCACCCCGTCCGGGCTCTGCACGCACAGCTCCCAGAAAAGGCAGTGACCTTGGAGGACATGGGCCTGCGGTGGAAAGGCAGGGAGAGACGGGTCTAACCTGTGGCCATGTGGTACCGGGTTTCCATTTGGATTTCATCTGCAGTGGTGTCAAATTAAGATTCTGGAGGCCCAGGGGTGAGACTGCAGTGAAAATAGGACCTCCGTGAAGTGTTCTTGGTCTCGGCCTCCGGCCTCCAATCACTGGTTCTTGAACCCACTCTCAAGAACGCGTGGCCACGAGGGTTCCCGCCGACCAAGTTCTTGGACCCCACTTTCAAATTAATCCATGTCATTTCAGAGAAACAAAAGAATCTCCTTGAAGCACCTTGGGAGTCTTGCTGGGGGTGAGCAGTGCTCAGGGGAGAGGGCTGGCCTTTGGATTCCGCCAGAACCTGCCAGAACCTGCCTTTACTGCCGTGGAAGGCTGTGCTGAGGCTCAGAGGCGGTGGGAAGTTCGCCTTCTCTCCCGTGGCATCTGGGGTTCTCCTTCCTTACTCTCCCACCCTCACTCATTTGCCGCTGGCTGGGCTAGAGCTTGGTGCGAGAACACTGGGACTTCTCTGTGGGATCCAGGCCGCCCACCAGACCTGCGTAATCATGTGGGATTCACAAGGCCCAGGCTTCTTGCAAGGAGGACACTGCAGTCTGCCAGGCTTGGGAGAGAGACTACAAAAGCCTCTCCAGGTTCCGTGGAGGACCTGCCTTGGGCCTCTCTGATCTTTGAAAGGAGGAAAGAAGCCGAGAAACACAGGGCATGCTATTGGAGAAAACACTGGAGAAGCCAAGAGATCCAGAGAGAAGTTGGGTGGGTGAGTGTGTGGTGGGGAGACACACACAAACACCTATCGACTTACTGGCCTTCTCAGGTGACTTGCTCTGCGTGGGGCCCTGCACTCAGCCTAAGGGACCATTCATTGCTACAGCCCATCTTCCTGCCAAATATGCCTGGCCCTTTGCCGCGTGAAGAACATCAGGAATGTCACCCTCATCCCCACCCCAGATTGGCTCTGTGGACAGATCGTGCCTCCTCCTGCCCCAAAAGGGCTCCACAATGGGAGGCGAGGAGTGGGGCAAGGAGACTAACCGCCAGGCCTCTCAGGGCCGCATCTGCCCAACCAGGGAGCCAAATGGATTAGCATCTGGGCTAAGCGCTGGCCCTGAGCCCCCAGAAGAGGGAACCTGCAGGGAGGGACCTGTCCTTAATGAGGTTCTGGCTGGTGCTTGGTTGTTGACCTGCAAATTGTGAGTGACCTTGGTAGTGGATGACATAATGACATAAGGGCACGGAGAAGGATCAGTGTATTGGGGGTGAGGCCACAACCCCTATGGGCCTTGCCCTTCACTGGACCTCAGATGAATAGGAACTGGAAGTCCTTGTTTCTCTCTTTACCCCTCTGCCCAGCACCTTTCGTTTATTCACTTCTGGAAATCCTGCAGAAATAAGTGGATTGCCTCTCCTCGGAGAAGGCCAAGAGGAGTACAGGTGCGTCTTCTGCCTACCTGGATGTAGGTAGTTAGAGTGACATTGACTGCATTCATTGGGTGCTTCTGTGTGTCATGCACAACTGGCCCTGGGTGCCTTGACTCTGACCTTTACAATGACTCTGCAAAGTGGGGGATGGCTCTCCCATTCCACAGATGAGGCATATGAGGCTGGGAGAGATTATGTGACCTAGAGTACCCAAGGTCACCCAGCCAATAAGTCACAGGTCAGGATTCAAATCTATGTCTCTTAGACTCTAGATTCCTGTGCTAATTCCACATTGTCAGTAGTAACCAATATTTGTACACGTCTGCAGATAAATGTCTTTCCCACTCTTTCTCTCATTTGCTACCCCTCCTTCGGTGACTCTGTGAGCTGGTGTTATCTTCATTTTGTAAATGAGAGAATGGTTTCCCTGTAAGTTCTCTTTCAAAAGTCCAGTTGTTAATATCCCTTCAGTTCTGCTGTTTAGGAAGTGATTTACTCTCTGGGACCAGAGATTGATGCCTTCCCCCTAAGCATGGGTTGTATGAAAGAGCAGGAACCTTCTCAGGGTTCTACCAAACACAGAGTTCAAGGCTAGGATGACACAGATATTGGAGCCAGACTGCCACGTCTACCTCTTAGTATCTTGGGCGGGTTACTATTCAGCAATCTGTATTTTAAGCTTCCTGGTCCATAACATGAGCATAGTAATGATATCCTTTTCTATTTCATAGTTAGTTTCGAGGCTTAAATGAGTTATGAGAATTCAGCTCATGCACAGCGGATGGTAATTGCTACACCAGTGTTTGCTATTACGATTTTTATTCTGGATGGTCAAGCCGGAGCACCCTGGAGAGGGTGATTTTGTGTGGACTGCCTCCTGAATCTGCCCCTCAGTGAGGATGCTTGGTGAGCTCAGCGGTTGGCACCAGATCTCTGCAGAGGCAGGACTCAGGAGAAGCATACAGGGCGATGCTCAGGTTATTTCTGTGGCCCAGGAGAGGGTAATCGTTGGAGCACAGATTACTCTTAGGCTTTCACACCCCAGGGGAGAGGGCCGATGGCTCATTTTTACTCATCCTGTACATCGGACTCTATTTCCAACCTGTAGACTTTGGCACCTCAAGGCAGTGCTGAAGCTGGGTCACCTAGGGAACAAGCGACTCCAGATTTAGCCATGAAATCCCTGCGTGGAGATCTTCTTCCTTCTAGTAAAGGAAGAAAAAAGAAGATCCTGGGGGAACCCAGTTGGCCAGAAGTCGATGGCATTGGTGATGAATGTGTGTCGCGTGTCCTCCCTCCCTCCCTCCCTCTTTGCACCACCGACCAATCGGAGCCCTGGAAGAGGGCGTGGCCTCAGATCGGAGGGCACGGGAACTAAGACCTTCAGATCTGCCCTTCAGTAGCTGCAAGACATTGGGCAAGTGAAGATACCTCGCAGGACCCCAGTTTCCTCATCTATAAATGAGTGTAACGGTAGAACGGGCCTCACACCCCATGGTGAGGGGTTGGGGACAGAGCCCATCAAAGCCCAGAGCACATGCTTGCCGCAAAGGCGAGCCCCAGAAGCGTTCCGTGCGGCTGTTGGCTCAAAAATGACGGGGGTTGGGGGAAAGGCTTAACTGCGAAGACGTCTGGAGTTTTCTTTTTAAAGACGGATGCCGATCCTGCCCCTCCCAGCCCTCCACCTAGGGAAGTGGGCGTGGGAAAGCCCACTATCCTCTCGGCTCTCTGAGCCACCGCCTAGTCGCAGGACCTGTGCCTTCGGAGGACGTGGGACGAGGCGCGTGGCGGGCGGGGGCGGCTGCAGGCCTGCCAGACACTTGGCCAGTGGCCATCCAGGGTCACCAAGAATTCAAAGGGTGGGAGCCCGACGCGCCTGAAGGAGCTCTCACAGAGAGCTGGAGCCGCGGGGGCACCCTCGGGGCAACGAGTGACAGAAAATCCCTCAAGGACTCTCAAGAGGGACCTCAAGCTGCCTACAAATCTCGGAGATGTCTTGGGAAAAAGGCAGTGCGGGACCTTCCCGCCCCAATCCAAATGAAGTTGAGGGTTTTTGGAGACCCTGTGGCCCCAGCAGGGATAGCCCTGGGGGACCCTCGAGGCACACTTCCAGCCGCTGAAAATGTCCTTCGCTGAGGCTGCCCTCCTGGGGCTGACGTTCTCAGGTGTCTGGTCTTTGGTGCTGTGAGCATCCTTTCCTTTCCTACCTGGTGTTTGTTTCTTAGTTTCCTCCAGACAAGCACTGAGGATTCGACCTGCACTAAAGACTTTACCTTCCTAGGCCAGTTTTCTCATTTAAGATGAGTGTTACAGTCCCTGCCTTGCAAGTGATTCGTTCTTTTTCTCCTGTCCTCGTTGGCTTCTTTTTAAAATTGTTTCTCAAATTCCAAACCAGATGTGTGAATTTGAGGTGTCCTCACCTCAGCCTTTTTACTAACTTAACTCTTAATTCAAAAAAGGCTGATCTATTTATGAAGACTTTTCTTAAAATGTGCAGGTCGTTTGCTCCTTCCTTCTCCTTCTCTCCTCCCCCTCCTTCCTTCCTGCATCCACCCACCCGGGAAAATTGATAAGCACAAATCCAGCCATTGTAACTTGAAAGGTCTGTACCTCCGTCTACTACTCAACCAACACTGAGTTAACTGGGTTTGAGACAAGCTGTAACAAACCAGGTCAGTGCAAATTAAGAGCAAAATAAAAAGCTCCCACGATTTATTACTGATTGATTTCAATTTAAATGCCTAAAGCTTAAGATTCACTTCCAAGTTGTGAATAAAGTGCCACAGACTGAATGAAAGGTACACGTTTCTAGGCAGAGGGATGGAAGAGAGGGTCGTCGGATGATATCAGCTCTCATTTACACAGGACTTAATGGGAGAGGAGGCTTGTGGAAGGGAATGTGAAGGGCTGGCTTCCTACCCACAGGTGGCCATGGCGGGAGGGCCAGGCTTTTTCATGCCAGGTCAGCCGGCAAAGCGTCTTCAGGGTCACAGGGGACGGTGGTGTGTGCACTCCCCAGGTCGGATGCCTCCTCTGGGCTATTTCTGTGATGCATGGCTCCAGAGCAGGTCCAGACAGGTGGGGAATGTGGTCGGTAGGAGCGCCGCGCAGAGTAGCCACCTTCTTGGACCCTCTGTTAAGGGGTTAGAGGTTCCGGAGACCCAGTGAGAGTACCTGTGGCGGAAAGAGTAAAAAAAAATGTGGGAGTGGCTGTGGAGGGGGGTGCAAAAAGGAACTGGGAGAAATAGTGACTTGGTTCTGGTGAGTACTGCCTTAGACCCTGCCCTGGGTCCTGTGTTTTGGAGGACCCTGTTTTGCCCCAGCTCCAATGGCACCCGATCCACAGGGTGGGGAATGTAAAGAGCCAAGGGGACATGCTCATCTCATGGTTCTTAAAGTGGGATCCCGGACAGCGGAATCAATATTACCTGGGAACTAAGACAAATGCAGATTCTGGGCTCCCAACAACCCCCTGGGGCCTGAGAGAATTTCTATTTCTAACAAATGTGATGCTGTATGATGTGATGTTGACCTTGCAGATTTAGGGACCCTTAGGTTTAGTGGCCTTGAGAGCTACTACGCTACTCTGGTGCCCAAACCGTAGAGCCCTTGCCCAAATAGCCCCGTTCCAGGGCCCGGGCAGCTGCTTCATTGGGTCTGTCCTCCTGAGTGTGTGTCTACACCACTGATACACGCCAGGGAAGCTTGGACCTGTGGGCAAGGGTGTCCGCAGTCACGTGAGCACTGCTCAAGCTGTGGGATGGAGCTGGTACGGAAAGAGAAGGGGGCAGGTTACAGACTGAAGTCCCCATTTGCATCCTTTCCTTGAGCCTTGGAAAGATTACGAGCTGGCTGGTCTTGCTAGAAAGATCATCAGAAACCTTAAGGCTGCAGAATCAGTCGAACTCTCTCTCTACAGATGTTTTCCTCTGTTTTGACCATTCTTGGGGACCAGAGAAATGTGACTCAGCTGTAGAGACTAACCATTATTAGCCCGCACTTAAAAAAAAAAAAAAGTAAAAACAAAAGAAGGCTGATTTCTCCATGTTTCATGAGAGAGAAATAAATAGATGACCCTTTACTCCTTCCTATGCTCTCCAGCCCGTGACAAACTGTCTCAAGAGTTATGTAAGCAGAGATGGAAATGATTTCCTTATGGCGTCCATGTTTTACTCCCAGCAAGCCCTGCAAATACAGTTTGGACTGTATCCCCCATCCCTCATCCCCCAGCCATTGCTGGTTGCTTTTAAACTCTAGTACCCGCTCTCTAATGGAGACACAATGGGGCAGTGAGGCTTAGGGGCTAAATCCTCCAAATCTGGAATTAAACAGATGTAAGTTTGGATCTCAACTTTTACCACTTACTAGCTGTCAGCCTTTGGTAATTAACTAATTTCTCCAAACCTTGGTTTTCCCACCTGTAAAATGGGAACTATCTACCTTACAGAGCTGGTCTGTGCTTGTGGATAAAGTAAGGATAAAAACTGTGTCAGCCCTTCCAATACTTAGCTGGTGCAGCAAATGCCTTCGGTCTGTCCCTCTCATCACATCCTTAGTTTGGGGAGCGAGAAATATGAGAGGCAAGAAAGTGAAGCCTAAGGCAATAGGTCCAGAGATCTGGGCGGTGGCTGAAGGTTGGCAGATGAAGGATTCTTTAAAGGAGGAGAAGAAAGTGTGCTGAGTTCCCACTGATTTTAATGTGACCCTGGTCGGTTTGAAGGTCTTGGCTTCCATAAATCAACCGCCTCCAGCAGCCTTTCCCTCTTCACCTCTCTAACCCTTCCCATAGCTCCATCTCAGGTTGGGACATGTGCCTTCGAGGGAGGTAGCCGCTGCCGCAGCAGTCAGCGCAGAGTGGGGACTGGGTGTGGCTGAGGCTCCAGGTCCAGAGCCCTGGGGCTACATCTGCACAGGCAGTGAGGGTCGGACCCGGGACCCAGTGACACTTTTACTATTGAAATCGAACCAAACTTTACTAGCTTCTGGGGAAAGCTGGGGGCTTTGGGGATTTTTGTATTTGCTGGGTTGTAAATATTTTATGAGAAGGCAGCCCAGGAAAATCTGGTTAGCTTTCCGCCTTGCACATTAAAGTGGGGTTGGCTTCATGCACAAACGCGTCAAAAAAGAAGTCAAGTTTTGCCTTGGTCCCAAAGAATTCGTCTTGGGCTTTAAAAGCCTGTTATTCCCCGCATCCCCCCCCATTATGCACCCTAAATTTCTTTTTCTTATTTGTAACCCAAAATTTAATCTTCAAGATGAGTTCCAAAGCAAGATTTCAAGTGGTGGGTGGGTGGAGGGGAGAATGTCACTGTGTGCGCGTTCGAGGTTTTCTCCTAACTGATGTATTTCTCATTGATTGCAGGATCTTCTCAATGGAGAGATGCCTGGGGTGTGTGTGTGTTTGTTCATTTGCCACCCCTCCCGCCCCCACTTCTGAAAGCTTTGTTGCTCTTCTGTTGTTAAAATGGTGAATTTGAAAAAGCAAGCAAGCAAGCAATCCCACAGCAGACCTTCATTCTGTCAGCTTTGTGCTGGGCCTAAATACTTCAGCAAAAGTGTCTAATGGGCAGCAACGTTCCCCCGGACCAGGGGGTCTAAACTAGGGCTGCATCTTCAAAATATCTTGGAGCTTAAGAACAAAAACAAACCCCAAAATGAACAAACAAAAAACTAGCAAAAACCCAATACCCAGGCTCTGTCCAGAGACCTTGTTTCCGTTGGTTAGAGCAAGCCCTGGCACTGGTAATTTTTAAATTCTCTGGATGATTATAAGGGGCACCCACAGTGAGAATAACGGCTGGGGAAGTTTCCAGCTTACAGACCAGCATGTACTCCAGGTCAGGCGCAGCTGTACCGGCTGTGGTCCGATGGACAGGACATGGTCCTAGCTCCTATGGGCCACTGGAGGGGGGCGGGCAGGGTGTTGCTGGGAAAGACAGACCACTAAGGAGACAAATAGAAACCAGGTCATCGTAGATAGGGCTAAGTGCCGGTAAGATAATAAGCCCGGGTCCAGTGATAGTGACCGAGGGAGGCTACTTTAGATCACGGTGGTCGAGGATGGCCTCTCGGAGGAGGTGACATTTGAACCCAGACGCGAATGATGAGAACGAGCCTGCCAGCCAGCCAGCCAGCCGAAAGGAGGGCTGGGGGAAGCGCGGCCCAGGCCCAGGACCACAAAGGGCACATTAGTGGTTACGCAGGCTCCTGGGGGAAAACCCGGGAGGCCGCCGGCGCGGCCGCCTCTCCAGCAGCCACCAGCCACCGACTTCCGCCCTCGGAGTCCCGGGCTGACGGGGAGGGTGGGGGGGTGGGGGGGAGCCTGACCTGGTGCTCCCCCTCCCCTAGCTGCGCACCGGCCGGGCGGGGAGCCGGGGTGGTCGGGCCCCGGGCTGGCCGAGCTGGACTCCCCGCCCTTTTCCTCCCGGGGGCGGCCACAGAGCACCGGGCTGATCTCCCCCTTAAGTGAAACTGACTGTAATTATTTTTTATCTCGCAGACGATCTCTCGCACACTCCTCTCCGGAGACAGAAGTATTTGTTTGATGTGTCCACGCTCTCAGACAAAGAAGAGCTGGTGGGCGCGGAGCTCCGGCTCTTTCGCCAGGCGCCCGCAGCGCCCTGGGGGCCACCGGCCGGGCCGCTCCACGTGCAGCTCTTCCCCTGCTTGTCGCCCCTGCTGCTGGACGCGCGGACCCTGGACCCGCAGGGGGCGCCCCGGGCCGGCTGGGAAGTCTTCGACGTGTGGCAGGGCCTGCGCCTGCAGCCCTGGAAGCAGCTGTGCTTGGAGCTGCGGGCCGCGTGGGGCGAGCCGGGAGCCGGGGAGGCCGAGGCACGCGCGCCGGCGCCCCAGCAGCCGCCGCCTCCGGATCTGCGGAGTCTGGGCTTCGGCCGGAGGGTGCGGCCCCCCCAGGAGCGCGCCCTGCTCGTCGTGTTCACCAGATCCCAGCGCAAGAACCTGTTCGCCGAGATGCGAGAACAGCTGGGCTCGGCCGAGGTCGCGGGCCCCGGCGCTGCCGGCGCGGAGGGGTCGTGGCCGCCGCCGTCGGGCGCCCCGGACGCCGGACCTTGGCTGCCCTCGCCCGGCCGCCGGCGGCGGCGCACGGCCTTCGCCAGCCGCCACGGTAAGCGGCACGGCAAGAAGTCGAGGCTGCGCTGCAGCAAGAAGCCCCTGCACGTGAACTTCAAGGAGCTGGGCTGGGACGACTGGATTATCGCGCCCCTGGAGTACGAGGCCTACCACTGCGAAGGCGTGTGCGACTTCCCGCTGCGCTCGCACCTGGAGCCCACCAACCACGCCATCATCCAGACGTTGATGAACTCCATGGATCCCGGCTCCACCCCGCCCAGCTGCTGTGTGCCCACCAAATTGACTCCCATCAGCATCCTGTACATCGACGCGGGCAATAACGTGGTCTACAAGCAGTACGAGGACATGGTGGTGGAGTCCTGCGGCTGCAGGTAGCGGCGCCTTTCCCGCCGCCTTGGCCCCCGACCGCAGGGGAGGCCTGACTGCGGAGAGGCGGAGGAGGAGCTGGCCTCGGAGGAAGCAGGGGGTGGGGGAGCAGCCTGGACGTGCAGCCGGTGGGAGAGGAGGGAGCTCAGCCTTCCCGGAACCTTCCACCTGCCAGCCCAGAGGGAGTTACGGATTTTCACACCCTGCCTGGCCACCCAGGAAAAACAAGCCAAGGAGGATTTCTTTAGTTTTGTTTTTGTTTTTGTTTTTTCCTTTATTATCGTGGCTTTGGATTTCCTTGTGGGCCTCACAGGTTTTGATAGGAGGTGGGGGCGGGGAGACGCATACCTGTTTCTCAACAGCTCCGCGCATTGAAAAATTTATAGTTTAAGAGGAGAAACAGTGTGGGAGGAAGAATCACCTTTGGCCACGTCTTGGTTTGATTGTTTTCTACCCATGTAAAGAAGGTGGG
>CM052900.1:32513241-32592770 GCA_028534135.1 Potos flavus
AAGAAAGGGTGAGAATGATAATAAATGCTAATATAAAATGCTAAGTAAAAAAAAAAAAAAGACTTGGCCAGGAGAAATAATTTAAAATGCACATTTGCTTTGGATGCACTGTTTTTCTGTTAAGGCTGTATATATTTGTTTATTTAAGGTGACTGAAAGTGCAAAGAGGAAGTGGATAGCATGCAATTCATCTAAATGTACAAACGTTATATGCACTCAAATGTTATAATTTCTAATATTTTTAAAGTTTATATTCGAGTTGTACAAAGTTAAGCATTAATCAGATATTTCATTCTTTCATAATGTTATCATTTTCTTAAATATTATTACAAAATTTTAAGTCTGTCTAATGGAGAGTTTTTTTAAACTGTCTACCTCACTATAATACAAGTATTTACAACACTAAAGTTACCAGAGGTCGATTTTATATTCAAAACATTTTTTACAGTATACTTTTCCTGGATGATACTCAGTCTAATACTGTATTATTAAACTCATTTTCCCCCTTGATCACTCAGCCTGGTTTATATGGATCTATTTAGAAAATTCCCTTTCTCGAGGAACTACTATCCATGGTATTTTGGTCCAGTACAGGACTGAATGTCTGAAAAGGCACTCATGATCTAATGTCCATCCCCGAGAGCATTGCATTTTTTCTTCATAACTCTTCCATGAGTCTTCATGAAATTTTCACTCACCAGATTAAAGCCAAATCCTTGCCAACTATTCGAGAGCAGTGCTGATAAGCCTGTAACTCATTCCAGTGTCTCAGGACCCCAAGTAAGAATTGGATTATTTTCTTGGTTTCTTTAATGTTGAAAAAAAAAGCTGTAAATTGCTTTAGCCAACCAAGCTGCCAGGAACTGTTGTTCACACGAATGGCATACAGCAAGCAGAAAATATGCGCTCTTTCTCTGTTCCCTTGCTGTAAGTCAGGCTTGTACTTGCTGTTCAAGTCTGAGCCCTCACTGTATGTCAGGTCCAATGACGTACGTGCATTATTTCATGTAAACCCCTCAGAAACTCCAAGATGCAGGTGTTATTTTTATCCCCACTTCGCAGCTGCAGCAACTGAGGCGCGGAGAGTTTAAGTAACCTGTTGGTGGTCATCCAGGCAGGGTGGGGGACTTAGCTTTTAAACCTAGTTCTTTGGGACCCTGGAGCTTGCGATGTTAACCTCCGCACAATTCTTCCCCAACATCATCTACCTGCTCTGCACCTGGTGCCGAAATGTCAGCGTGGGGAATTTGCAATGAGTCACAATCGTAGGGGTTGGGTGAGCTGTCACAGTGGCCACCAGCGACGCTTACGGTTGTGGGATATGTGACTGCTGGGATGCGGGAAGCTGAAATATGGGTATGGATTGCAAAGCTCAATGAGTTCTTCGCTTGGGGTTGCCTCCGGAAACCCAGAGGTTTAGGTCATTGCTGGGCCTCTGTAGAGCCGCCGCAGTTTTCTGCAACTGCCTGGTGTGGTTTTGTGATTTGGGGTTCTCAGAATAATGGTCAATTTGCAAATAGGTTATGTTTCAATGGACTCGTTGTAGGCATGCTGTGTAGAACTGAGAAACATTTTGCTATGGAAACAATGTTGGTTTGAGTTTCCAGGTCATTTTGCGTAAGTTTTACTTACCCAAATGGAACTTTTTAATAAAGCAACTTTGACTTCTGGATTTTGGGAACAGATAATCATGTGGGAAAGAAAAAAAGAAGCTCTTGCTCTCCTCTTTCCTGGGTCGAGGCAGTTTTTGAAACGGTTGAGAATTCTTTGCATTTTTCATCACTCTTTCTATATCCCTCACCCAATTCCCCAGCCTCCCAACTGCCCCAGGGACTCCCAGCCCTACACTGTAAATCCAGAGATTTCCCTTTTCTGCATAAGTATTTCCAGTCCCAAAGTTATTTTCCTCTCTTCCCTCCATCAGAAAGTTATTCCTTCACTCAGATGGTAGAAGAAACACAATCTGATTGAATTACATGAAGATGTAAATATCTCCTAGCTCCTTAGCCTTGGAGACATTTGCATTTTAAGAAAAGAATCTTGGTTAACTCAGATTTCTTGTGAGTGATATGAAAGACAATATGGAAGATTCAACACTCAAGCCACACACAATTTGGAGAGTTGAATGTGAGCTTGGCCCCAATGATAAAGGGTGAGTGGAGAGCCTTGCCAGTGCCTGGCCAGCCTTGCCAATTTTTTGATGTCCCCTAGCATATATTTTGAAGAGACTCTTTGTAGCTAACCTGTTTAAAAAATTAATATCCAATGTATTAAAGCAGAACATTTAATGATTTATTTGTTTATCTCTAAAGCTCTTAAATTAATGAATGTAGGCCCCATAGAGTTCGTTGTCCTTGATTTTGCATCCAAAAGAATGCCCAACACACAGCATACATTCAGTAAATATGCTGAACGAATAATTTTACAAATCCTATTTTGCTTGTTAATCTAATCATTTTAACAAGCACTTTGAAGGGAGCCTTAGGTTTATGTCTCTTCACCTCAGGTTGAGTGGATCAACCTCCCTTAATCAATTCTGGTTATAAACCTAGTTAATAAACTTCCTTTAAATATTGTACTGCTTTTACCAATTTAATATATTGAGTTTTCTCTTAAAGCCCTTCAAATTTCTCTCACAGGAAAAACCTTCCTATGAAAACCACTCCAGGTAAAGCTAATAAATTAAACTTCTTAAGATGATGATTCTTAAGTTCTAGTAAGCATTTCTACTGTTTATGTCATTTAGCTTAACATCAGGAATCTAAAATTAATTACTCAAGTCCACATTTAAATTGATTTCAGAAGGCTAACCTGCTAGATACCTTAATAAACCTTTTTTAAAGCTTGCAAATGTTTTATATACCAAATATATACAGATTGTCTCATTGATTAAAAAAAAAATCCCATTTTTGAGCTTAGTACAACAGTGCTAATGATTTAGATTCAATTTACTTAATCTTTGTACTCTATTCTGAAATTTCCATGGGTTAAAAACACTGACCTGCTCCTGAAAACTATGGTGCCAGACCCAAGGTGGGGAGACCATCTTAGCAGACTGTGGCTGCAAACGTACCATAGGCTTCAGCTGAGAAAGGAGATGGATTCTTCCCGGGACACGACCACATGTCAACTCTCTTTTAACACTCACTGTACAACGTGAACCCCAAACTCCTATATTTTATGAGTTGGTCTCTCTTGGTTTCGAGATAGGTCATTAACGCATTTTTCCTCCTGATTTGAGTAAATTGAATTCCACATTCCTCATTAAGATTATCGATAACTTTCTTCATTAACCAACTGGATTTCACATTTATTTAGTGATCTTAGGACACATCTTTGTTTTCACCTTTGGCTTTAAAATTACTTTACTGTCAGGGCTCCTGCGTGGCTCAGTCACTTAAATGTCTGACTCTTGGTTTCGACTTGGGTCATGATCTCAGGGTTGTGAGATCGAGCCCCGAGTTGGGCTCCAGGCTCAGCGCGGAGTCTGCTTGGGATTTTCTCTCTCTTTCTTCCTCTGCCCCTCCCTCTGCTCATGCTCTCTCTCTCTAAAATAAAATAAAATCTGAAAAAAAAAAAGAAATAAAATTACTTTACTGACTATTGAATTACTCTGCCCTTAAATAATTCTTCTACAACCTCTTCCAACCTTATTCGCTCTGGTAATCAGAATTCTGTATTTTTTTTCCCTTCTAACCTTCCTTTGTGGAAGAGCTACAGCTCTTACAGATATTAAAATGGTGTCTGACGAAAGCTGCACATCCCTTGTTCTGGTCTAGTTCTGTGGTCACGGTACTATAACCGTGTTAATGAAAACACGGTCCCTATACTTGAGGAATTCATGGCGATATTATTATTATTATTACTACTATTATCTTATGAGGGACTCTTTATGAAAACTCTAGTTATTATCACTCTGGTTGACATATGAGAAAACTGAGGCTGAGTCAGGGTCAGTCACTTGCTTGAAAGGAGTTAGGATGGATCCGAAGAACATTCTTATCTGCTCACTTATTTGGCAGGTTAACTCCTAAGTTTCCAGAGCATGGTAGGCATTGTGTGAGGCTCAAGGAAACTTTCACATCGAACTAGAGATAAAGGAAGTTCCAAAACTGAGTTCCAGGACTAAAGGCAGGCTGCTCTTTTTACCTACGGTCTGCATTTTTATAGCTTATTCTTTTCCTTTCCAACTCACAAATTCCCTGAAAGCTTCATCCGCCTTTCTCCGTAACTGTTGAGGAGGCAGGGAGAATAGGATTCAGCTTGAGGGATGGGGAAACGCCATGAATTCTCTACCATCCAGATATCTGAAATTATATAGGATGTAATGCTAACCCTTCCAAAGAAGTCCAAACTTATTAGGAACAAAATGTGTTCGATTTAAAAAGTTTAATAATATTTGTTATATATTCGTGTCATCGCTGACTAAAGGCAGAACTCACCAGATGTAACTGAGAATGATCACGTGAGTGGAAATTAGAACCTCTTCATGCAACTTTGTTTTTGAAGATTCGTATTTCCAAGTGATTATTCTTTTACTTCTGTTGGGAGTCCTCAATCATGATAATGATTCAGTAGCAGGAATGTGAGACTAGTTAGCACATTTTTCACCTCCAAACAGCCAGGAAACCAATAGTATGTGTCCAGGGAATTTTAAAACAAGTTTAACAGGATTATTTACCCTTGACCTAGGGCAATGACCAAATGGGGTGACATCTGTGATGCGATTTGGCCATCCGCAGCTCCATGATTGGTTGTCCCTCTTCAGAACAGAGAGAATCTATGTCTCCGTCCAGAAAACCTGAAGATTTCCTCGTGAATGCCAACTGACATACATCAGCCAGTCGTGCCCTAATCTTTTCTTTTTTTTTCAATTCTTGATTTGATCCTGACTTTGTTTGAATTTATTAAGTTCTCTGGAAACAATGGGCTCCAATCTGTTGGAAGAAAGGGGTCGTTGGACTGCCAAAGGTCTTCCCTCCTTTCCTTCGAAACTAATATAGTCATTTCCACAGAGGAGTATTTACCTGTCTAAGTAGAGATAGTCTTAAAAGTCTTGGAGTTTCAGTTTTAATTTGGAGACTTTCCTTATCTCCAGTTTTATACCTAAAATCTCTGATGAGTTGAGCAAACTTGGAGATAATTAACTCCTGGTTATAGTAGTATCTTTGCCCTTATTAGTGGTTGATGTTTATTGGGCACCACGAGCATTCATATCATGGTAGAAGATTTAAATTTATTCAAGACCCTTCGTTAGAGGGCTCAGTTCATAGTCTATTCACGCCACAAAGAATTTTAATGTTGCTTACTTTAAAACTGCTGTCCGGAGCAAATGGACATTTACCTTCTGAGAATGTTTGGCTTTGGCTTAAACAAAACTGTACGTATTCATTCTAGATTTCAACTCTTGCCCAAACCTGACTGCTGAAGTTTGTTGGCAATGGGTGGGCAGTGAGGAAGAACTTCTGCTATTGCAGTGAAGAAATGGTTCTTCAAAATAAACAGATAAGAGTTTCATTAAAAAACCATTTTCCAATTTTTAAAGATTCCTTGTATTAATTGGAAAGTGATTTCTTAGCCAGCACATTGGTAGTTGTTGTTACCTAAATGTCAGTGGGAGTGGAATTGAGCATTGGGACAGCATCGTGGTTAAAAACCCATTTGAGGCATGATCTGAACAATCACTGTATCTTCGAATTCCTCCAAATCTTTCAATTTGGGCTGTTTGTCCAGCAGTAGGGTAGAGGGACAGGCCGATCTGGCTCCTTCATATCAGTGTCTCCCAATTTCTTGATGTGACCCAGGCAGTAGGTGCTTATCCTACAATCACGTTTCCTGGGTCTGTGTGGGTCCACCCTTGTTTTCTAGCAGGGAAGTAGCGAGGAATTCGTACCTTCCCTAGAAATTCAAGAATGTGAGGGAGACATCCCAAGGGCAGGAATTTTGCTCACTCTTGCTGGAATGTTGGTGGCTTTTGTGGTTGGTGGAGAGATGTGATTCTCTACGTAGTTATATAATGTTATAGACGAGAGCAGTGGTAATGGTGGTTGTAGCGTCAGCCATTTTAACCATCAGTAATTAGAGATAAAGTTTTGACAATAAAAGATAGTTGTATCCCTTAGGCCTTTGTTCAGTTTTATTTAATAGAAACCTCGAGATTAAGTGTAGCTTAAATTTAAAAAGTTCAGTTTTCACACACAAAAAGAAAAAGTTCAATGATAGGCAGTCCAGGGCTTAATAAGTGTTCCACAGTGTCTTCAGAGCCTGAGATTCCTATCCTTCTGCTCCACATTCTAGTTCATGGCTTTCATATTCAAGGTTACCTCGTGGTCCAAGATGGCAGCTGAAGTCCAACTATCACATCCCAGCTGGAGGCAAAAAGAAAGAGGAAAGCCGGAAGGGAAAACAAGGGCTTCTCCCAGCTGGATCAGCTGCCTTTAAGTAGCCTTCCCAGAAGTCCTGGACAACATTTCTCTTGATTTTTCATTGGCCAGAACATAGCCACACCTGGCTTCCGAGGAGACTAGGAAGTGTAGTCTTACTCAATAAAGCATATGATTGTTTTTTGGTTAGGCAACAAGTAGCCTAGGGTTTTAAGGCATGGACCCAATCTTATCACTTACACCTCCTCTTCCCTGAAGGTGTCCTAACCCCGAGAGCTCCTCACAGAGAGTACAGTTAGCTATCAGGGAAAATAAGTGTCCCTAAAGTGATGGTGGAGAAGCACAGGCCCACCAGTAAAAGCTTGACTGGAGAAACAAGCTGAGGCTTGGAAGACAAGCCTTTCGCTCTCTCCCTCCAGAAAATGTCTGCATCTATAGAGCACACCCTGTTCTAGAGACTTCAGTGTAGAAACAAAGGCTAAACTGAAAGAAGAGGAAATGAAGGAAAGTTAAACTGAAAGTGAGTGTTAAGGGAAGTGTTGACGGTAAGGCAAATGGTAACTTTGACGAAGCAGATTAGGAACTCCTCCTCCTGGGAGAAGGTGGGAAGCAGAAGGTGGAAGATCCCATCTAGCCCTTAGTTTTCCTACTGAAGGTGTTCTTGTTAGGCTGTATGTGTATCTAGACGTAGACACTTACAGGTGTATAAGTAAACCCATTATTAAATACACACAGAAATATTCTGTATTTTATAGATTCCCTGTGTATATATAATATACTGCATAGTCTTACCACTCTGAGCTCTGCAACCAATGGGCCTTAAGGATTAAGGTGTGCTGAGATATTGGGCTTGGGGCAGCCGAAGCCTACAGCAGCTCACTTCTACCCAAGAGCAGACTCTTCTATTTGCCCCAATATGGTCCACAAATAGTACCACTTTCAATGTGAGTTCTGGCCCCCCAAATGCTGTAAATTAGTTTATTCTAGGCAATCTCATGGTATGTGTCACAAGAACATCACTTTCATTGTCATTTATCAGTGATGGAAAATAAGTAAAAACTCAAGTTAGTTTGTAGGCATCAAACCCCATTTTTTCTGATTGAAATGAAGTGCTGACCTGGACTCTTAATCAGTGGACAGAGGTAAGAACTAGTCAGGGTAACCGTAGTGAAGAACCAAAATCTCCTTAGCCTCCAGATCAAACATCGTCAATGAGATAGATGAGAAGACCAGGTTACTCCAAGAAATTATAACTGGCTCTTGAACAACTTAGGGGTTAAGGGTGCCGATGATTAACATATTTTGTATGGGATATCTATTATCTACTGTATTGTTTTTCTTTTTTTAAAGATTTTATTTATTTATTTGACAGAGAGAGGGATCACAAGTAGGCAGAGAGGCAGGCAGAGAGAAAGGGGGAAACAGGCTCCCGCCGAGCAGAGAGCCCAATGCGGGGCTCGATCCCAAGACCCTAAGATCATGACCTGAGCCGAAGGCAGAGGCTTTAACCCACTGAGCCACCCAGGCTCCCCTGTCTACTGTATTCTTACAATAAAGTAAGCTAGATGAAAGAAAATGTGATTAAGAAAATCATAAAGAAGAGAAAATACATTTGTAGTGCTGTATTTATCAGAAAAAGTTCACATGTAAGTGGAACCATGCAGATCAGACCCATTATTTAAGAGTCAACTATACAGCGTTGGGATATTTGTGACATTTTCTGTGATAAAAAACAAAACCAAAAGCAATATTTCACTACCTGGATGTTTCCAGAGGGGTTTTGTGAAGCTGTGCCATTCAAATGGCATCTTTTGCCTCCTATCTAAAACATTCTACATTGTTCATTATTTAACACTAATCTTTATTCCACAGAGGGGCAAAATGGTAAACTACATGAATGTTAACAGGAGAGTTCCTTTTGTGGACCAGGCCTTGAGCACCCAATAATGTCATATATTATTTTTCTTCCTAAAGGTAGATTACAGAACAAATAGTTCTCTCTCTCTTTTTTTTTTTTTAGATTTTATTTATTTATTTATTTGACAGAGAGAGAGAGAGAGAGCACAAGTAGGCACAGCGGCAGGCAGAGGGAGAGAGAAGCAGACTCCATGCTGAGCAGAGAGCCCGATGTGGGGCTCGATCCCAGGACCCCGGGATCATGACTTGAGCCGAAGGCAGATGCTTAACGACTGAGCCACCCAGGCACCGCCAGAACAAATATTTCTTATAAAAAGTATGCTCAGGAAGACACTCAGAAGCTAGTTCAGGCTCTGTGGATGTGGAGTGGTCTATGACTGGGTCATGGCAACAAATTCCATAGCTTCTTTTGAGAGTATGTGTGGTCTGAAAGCATGGACCATAGATAAAGATAAAATATAGAAACACACACACACACACACACACGCACACATATTTATTGCTCTTACAGAGCTTTTTCAAGCTTAGCAAATGACCTAGTATGTAGAAAGTTAATTATTATTATTATTATATTTTTTAGGATAGACTTTTGGAAGCTACATTAATTTTTGACTGGTGATAGAAATGATAGTTCAAATGAGCCTCTAGTGAGGGACACCATGCCTTCATTAAGGATTTGTGACTTTTGGGGCATCTTATCATTTGCTAGGTGCTGTACTTGGCACTCAGAATACAGACTTACATAGGAAAGTCTCTGTAAAAGAAAAGACTTGCTAAAATCATTGCAGGACAACATGGGAAATATTCTTTGAGATTTGAACATCATGCTGAAGAGGAGAGAGCAGAGCTCTTTCACAGAAAAGTGACATTCCCTTGAGTTTTTAGTGAGTCATTCACCCTGACTGGTAATCTCTCACATTGGTGAAGTGGGTTGCCAAGTTAGTGTGCAAAGTGCAATTACAAAATTATTTTTTCTTTCTACTTAAAATGAAATAGCCCTTTGAAAAGCAAAGTTGTTTTTTTTTTTTTAAAGATTTTATTTATTTATTTGACAGAGAGAGAGAGATCACAAGTACGCAGAAAGGCAGGCAGAGAGAAGGGGAAGCACGCTTTCTGCTGAGCAGAGAGCCCGACGCGGAACTCGATCCCAGGACCTCAGATCATGACCTGAGCCGAAAGCAGAGGCTTTAACCCACTGAGCCACCCAGGCACCCCAGAATCAAAGTTTTGACACACATCTTATTAACCCCACTCACCTGGGCTTTATATTTTAGTAAGCTATAATAAATGTTACAGGATGGGCAATGTAATAAACCTTGCTATGTTATCATAGGTAGAACAAACTCTGAGAATAGATATTCAGATGAGGCAATGTAGAGAATTCATCCTAGGGCCAAAAAACAGGGGGAGGGGAATAGGTGTGTCAATAGGGTCAAGTTCATCTGCATAACACAGAAAGCCCCAAATAACAGTGGCTCAAACCAAACAGTTTATTTCTCTCCCATAAAAAAAATTTGGAATTTGACATTTCAGGGTTGATAAGGTGATTTCTTAGATATTTATCTTCGAGTTTGCCACATAGTCCAAGATAGCTGCTGGAGTTCCTGTCAGCTCATCCACGTTCCAGTAGGCAAGAAAGAGAAAGAAGGAAAGACAAGAAGGGTGCACTCGCATTCTAGCAGTGTCAGTCATCTTTATGTGCCTTTATGAAGTTTCACATAAAACTTCAGCTTGTATCTCATTGACTAGAACTTAGTCACAAGGCTTTACCTGGCTACAAGGGAGGGTGGGAAATGTAGTCTTTTGCCTGGGCACATTATTGATGGAAATAAAGATACTGGCAGTCTCTGCGATAACAGGCATGAAAATAGATTACCAGGATGTAAGGTTTTTAAGAGGAGTGTTGGCCTAACATAATACAAGGCATATATGAAATACCCATTGTTAACATCGTACTCAATTGTGGAAAACTGAGAGCTTTTCCCCTAAGATTGGGAACAAGACAAGGATGTCCACTTTTATCACTTTTATTCAACATAGTACTGGAAGTCCTAGTCACAGCAATCAGATAAGAAAAAGAAATGAGACATCCACGTTGATAAGGAAGAAGTAAAATTTTCACTTTATGCAGATGACATGATATTGTATATAGAAAACCCTAAAGACTCCACCAAAAAACTACTAGAACTAATCAATGAATTCTGTAAGGTCACGAGATGTAAAAACAATCTACAGAAATCTGTTGAATTTTTATACACTAATAATGAAGTAGCAAAAAGAGAAATTAAGAAAATAATACCACTTACAATTACACCAAAAATAATAAAATACCCAGGAATAAATTTAACCAAGGAGGTGAAAGACCTGCATAAAACACTGATGAAAGAAATTGACGATGATACCAACAAATGGAAAGATATTCCATGCTTATGGATTGGAAGAACAAATAGTGTTAACATGCCCATACTACTCAAAGCAATCTACAGAGTTAATGCAATCCCTATCAAAATATCAACAGTATTTTTTTTTAACAGAACTAGAACAGTCTTAAAATTTGTATGGAACCACAAAGGATGCTGAATAGCCAAAGCAATCATGAAAAAGAAGAACGAAACTGCAGGCATCACAATCCCAGATTTCAAGATATACTATGAAGCTGTAGTAAGCAAAACAGTTTGGTACTGGCAGAGAAACAGACATGCAGATTGATAGAACAGCATAAACCCATGGTTATGTGGTCAATTAATCTTTGACAAAGGAGGAAAGAATAGGCAATGGGAAAAAGAGAGTCTTTTCAACAAATGATGTTGGGAAAACTGGACAGTAACGTGCACAAGAATGAAACTGGACCACTTTCTTACACCAAACACAAAAATTAACTCACAATGGATTAAGGACACTTAATGTGACACTTGAAACCATAAAAATCCTAGAAGAGAGCACAGGCAGCAATTTCTCTGACATCAGCCATGACAACATTTTTGTAGATGTGTCTCCTGAGGCAAGGGAAACAAAAGCAAACATGAATGATTGGGACCACATCAAAATAAAAAGCTTCTGCACAGCAAAGTAAGTAATCAGCAAAACTAAAAGGCAACCTACTGAATGAGAAGATATTTGCCAATCACATATTCGATACAGGGTTAGTATCCAAAATACATAAAGAATTTATACAACTTAACACCAAAAAACCACAAGAAATCCAATTTAAAAATGGACAGAAGATGTGAAATAGACATTTCTCCAAAGACAGACATCAGATGGCCAATTGACACATGAAAAGATGCTCAACATCGCTAATCCTCAAGAAATTGCAAATCAAAACCACAATGAGATCTCACCTCACACCTGTCAGAATGTCTAAAATCAAACACACAAGAAACAAGTGTTGGCAAGGATGTGGAGATAAAGGAACCCTCATGCACTGTTGGTGGGAATGCAGCCACTGTGGAAAACACTATGGAGGTTCCTCAAAAATTAAAAATAGAATTACCATATGATCCAATAATTCCATTACTGATTATTTAACTAAAGAATACAAAAACATTAATTTGAAAAGATATATGCACCCATATGTTTATTGCAGCATTATTTACAATAGCCAAATTATGGAAGCAGCCCAAGTATCCATGGGTAGATGGACAGATAAAGGTGTGGTGTGTGTGGTAGGTGTGGTATGTGTGTATACACATGGAATGGAATATTACTCAGCCATAAAAAAGAGTGAAATCTTGCCATCTGCAACAACGTGGATGGAGCTGGAGAGTACAATGCTAAGTGAAATAAGTCAATCAGAGACAAATACCATATTATTTCACTCATATGTGAAATTTAAGAAATAAAACACACGAACAAAGAAGAAAGAGACAAACCAAAAAACAGACTCTGACCCACAGAGAACAAACTGGTGGTTGCCAGGGAGGAGGGGGAGGGGATGGGTTAAATTGGTGAAGGGGATCAAAAGTACACTTATGATCAGGACTGAGTAACGTACAGAACTGATGGATCACTATATTGGACACCTGAAACTAATATAACTACAATTGAATTAAATAAAAAATAAAAATAATAAATATAAAAAATAGAATAAGATAAAAGACATCGTTGCATGGATTCTACCTAATAGGATGGGATACGTTAATGGGAATAGAGAAGCAGAGGAGTCCGCCATATAGGGTGAGGTTTCAAAAACCAAAAACAAAAAAAACAAAAAAAACCCCCAAAAACCAAAACACCAGAAAAAGTTGCCTATTTTTCTCAATTATGAAGAAGATTTATCTCAAATATCATTAAGTGGTATTATACGATATGCAGTTAAGATATTGCTTTCCTGGGGCCCCTGGGAGGCTCACTCGATTAAGTCTGACTCTTGATTTCAGCTTAGGTCTGGAGCTCAGGGTTGTGAGTTCAAGCCCCGTGTTGGGCTCCACCCTGGGTGTGGTGCCTACTTAAAAAAAAAAAAAAAGATACTGCTTTCTTGAATTATCTGGAAAATTATGATCTTGTGAGGGGAGAAAGCGCTTGCCATGGGAAATGAGGGTAGAGTGTTCGCTTCTGCGCCCTAAAGAGCAGTGGCAATTGGTTTCTCATTCACTGGACAGCGATGGAAGGGTTAATGCGTTAGTGCCGACCCAGCGCTGGAAGATGAAAACCAGTAGGCTGGGATATTATTTTTATTGTGTTGACACAGATGCATTTTCGTAAAGATTTATAAGAAACTTCTAATTTTTCAAAATACTCAGCCTCTTGCTTTTCAAATTCCATTTTACTTATGTATGTGTCATCTACCCTACGGCCTCACTGGGGGAGAACAACAACAAAAAATATTTCTCTTTTCTTTGAGGTTTTACGTTCACGTGGAACATTTTTCCTGAGTCAATAAATCGTTGCTTACCAGTGAGGGGAATTCCCCAGACGTCCCGATCTTCAGAAAATTGTCTGAAATTTGGGCAAACTAGTCATCAGTCACGAAGAGGGAGCAAACAAACTGAACCTGTTAACTTCCAAGGGAAGCAGGAGGATTTGCATGATAATATCACCGCTAATCTACCAAAAATCATAAAATAAATAAAATATCTACCAATAATCATAAAAAACAGCAACCAATATAGACCACTTGCTCTGGGACTGAAGCAATGCCTAGTGCTTTCCACACATCCGGAGCCTCCCCCAATTCCTCCTCTCTACTTGTACTATTCCCAACATACAGACAAGAAAACTGAGGCTCAGACAGGTTAAATAAAATGCCTGTGGATACAGCCGTGGGGGGGGGGTAAGCAAAGCTGGGACCCATACCAGGCAATCTGATCTCAAAGTGTACAGCAGTCTTAACCACTGTGTAATATTGTCTCACAAACATCCCCAGAATCTCCTCCATCTCTTATCATGGGCAAAGCCTTGGATTTGCTGGGAGAGAAAAAATGCTTGAAATCTAACTGGGCTCCTCTAGTATCTGTTTTGACAGCCGAAATTAATTGTCCATTTTCTGAGCACTTTTTGGCAGCGCTCTGTAATGACCCGAACTGCCGTCCCCTTCCTTTTCAGCTTGGCAGGGCTCCCCGGTGTGTCGGGCTGATGGGGAGCGGGGTGGGCCGTGCACTCCAGCCATGGTGCCTGGCAGGGTTGGAGGCTTTGATGAGAAAGGAAGCGATAGATCGCACTCCCCGGAGTTGCCGAGGCCGATGGTGGGCATTTTCCGACTCTCTGATTAGAACGAAAGCCTCACAAAGCTGATTAAACCAAATGTGATAATTGAGTGGAGCCTATCTCCCATCTTTGTGTTTGTCTTGCCAAAATAAGATAAACTGTCTTTCTCCCACTCCACCTGAGTGTCCTCGGGAAGGGAGAGCCGTCCTTCCTCTGCGCTTTCCCTCCGTGCTGACCAGAAGAGGGAGCCGCTTAGGCTGGAAGGTGAGAAATGTTCGGGCACACGTCAGAATGGGCACCCATCTGCAAGTGTGCTCTTGCTTTTCGGACTAAAAATATTCGTTAAATTGAAAAATGTTACTAAGAACAGAAAATTATCAATATTTTTTTTTCTTGTAGCTCTGAGCCTCTAACAACCGTTTTGGACAACTTTACGTTAAAGCAAGCAGAAGCTGCCCCCCAAAGTGCATTAATAGTTACTTGAGTGAGCCCTTAACGTCTTTGATATTGTTATTGTCGAGATACGTGTGCACTAGTGTTTGACCGGCAGAAGGCATGAGTCCTAAGTGCAAGGTACTTATAGGGTAAAATGCGAAAGAGATTGTGTGAATAAACACCATCATTTCCACCGCCCCCTCTTTATTTTCTCTGTGTTTCGCTCTTGTAAATAATGTAGGATGCAAATAAATGGGGAGGTCAATGTTTGGCTTTGGATAAGAATATTTTCTCCCCTGATTCTTCACCATCATTCCAGGCGAAGGGGACCTTCAAGTGAGGGTGAACTTCAAGTTGGGTTTTAATTAGGAGGAAAAAAGTAAATTGGAACTGTGAAGGGGAGGTGATTCTTCTAGGTGGGGACTGCCCAAAGAAGAGGGAAATGAACAAAGAACAAAAGACACCTGTGGTTGCTTGACATCAGATGGAACAAAGAATTTGGATCAAGTAGACTTCCAGCAAATGGCAGGAGGAGGAGAATGAATTTGATGCAAAGGCAGGGGAAGTGCTGGGGATTATTGAGGCTGGAATCAAGAGAGAGGAGATGATGCTGGCATGCTCAGATACCAGGGAAAGCATTCAAAACAGTAGATCCTGCTTGGGGGAGGTGTCAAGTAAGAAGGGGGGGCCACATGTACTGATTGGCCAGGGAAGGTCCCAGTTTATACCTGCTGAAACTATTATTAGCTCCTTTGTTCACTGTCCAGGTGTCCTGGTTTGGATGGCAAATTATACAGTCCCCTTAACCTTAGTTTCCATATGGTTCATGGTCAAGGGATAAATCACATATTTTCCTACACATATGGAGGGAGAGGGATAGATTTTGGAGAGATTGCTGTAAAAACAATCAAACAAACAAAGCAGGATGACTAGAACAGTGAAAAGCGACCTCACTGGTGATCTCCCGTCACAAGGGGACATGAGGGGGACCGCGAGGGAGCAATAATGCATTGCTCCATGTGATAGCAAGATCCCCAGGGACAATGGACATGTATTCAATGAAAATGCTGAGCAAATAATACATACCTGTGAGACGGATGAAGTTGTGCTCAGGTGGAGGAAGCAGAACTTGATGTGAAGAAGGTGAGATCAAAGCCCGAGAGGGAGCTCCCAGAAGCGGAAGTGATTTTCCAGGGGAAAGATGTCTAGAAAGAAGTGTGGAGAGCTCTGTGGATTCTCACTCCTGGCTGGGCCGGAAATAGGGGGCAGAAGAGGAAATAGAGAGATGATGGTTTGGGGAATGAAAGGGACATACAGTAGAAGATGAAGCTTCAAGAGCGGAGGCATGGTGAAGATCTCACTTGTGGTGTGTGCCAGACGCCACGCGAGGCATAGGAGAGAGTGGAGTGATGGCGTGGAGACAGGCCTCATAGCGTTCACGGTTTGGAACTCTAAGACAATCACCGACAAGCAGTTACAAATCAAAGAGATGATGTTAGAGAAGTACAGTCAGGAAGGGCTTAATCCTGCTTCAAGGTGGGATGAAGGTCCTGGGGGCAGGGAGTGGCCGAATTGTTGGAGATGGCTGATGGGGGCCTCAAAGAAAGATTAGGAATTTTCTAGTCGTGGGAGTGGCAAGAGGGAGGATAAGAACGTTATTCCAGGTGCAGCCATCAGGGCAAGCACGTGCAGCGAGGTGCAAGTGGAGTGCAGGTTGTCTGTCGGATTAAGACACAGATGAGGGCATGTGAAGAGCATCCCGGGTTCAAAGCCAGTGTGTGTCACTTTTGTCCCGCAGCTCACCATGAAGACTTATAAGACAAGGGGAGTGTTCCGAAAGTGAACTCTGACCATTGGATGGAAGGACAGATTGAAGGAAGGTGAGACTTGAATGAGGGAGAGGGTGAACTATGAGAGAACTTTTGCATGGCGAAAGGACCAGAGAGGAGTGGAGGGAGCTAAGGGACACCTGCACGGACTATCCTTCTGTTCGCAAGGTCTGGAGGGTGATTCGGATGTAGAAGGCGAGGGAGAGAGAAGACGCAAATATTTTGACTATGAGGAAATCTCTGAGAGGGTGGTGAAAGGAGGCAGCTCCAGAAACAGAGCTTCAGGGAGGTGAGAAGCGAGTTTGGTAAAAGAAAGCAGAGATGGGTGGGGAGAGCCTCAGTCTGGAGGGGCTGAGATGGGGGTAACAGCATGGTGGGGAAACGGGGAGGAGAGGGGTGGGGGCGGGCACGTTGCCAAGGCTTGAAGAAAGTGGTTAGTCCTATTTCCTGAGATGGATGGGAGAAGCCTGGGTATATTTGGTTTTGACGGGGTTATAGAAACAGAAGGAAAAAGCTGATGAATAATGAGGGAGATTTCTGTGCTCACTAGAGAAAGCAAACGGCTCCAGCCAGTGTTACAGCCCTGGTGCTAGGCTCACCACCAGCAGGCACTCTAATGCTTGCAGGTGATATGGTGAGTTCAGATTCAGGTGGAAATCAGCAGGGAGGCAGGAGAAGAAACACGGCTGAAGAGGGAGAGAGCCTCCAGGACAACATGGGATTGCTGTGTGTTTGACGAAGGGACCAAGGTATTAACAGAGCTACCGGTAGAGAAGGAAAGAGAAAGCGACGGGATGTATGGACTCGTGTGGGTGCAGGGACACCAGAAAAGATAAGAAAACCAGAAAGCAAGTTTCGGGTGGTGGTGAGTGTTTGTCGGCTTTGCCACCTGACATTCATACCTACTTCTTGAAGTGAGAGCGTCCTGAATTTGTTTGGGGGAAACCACCCTTATTCAGTGTTTAGCTCAAGTGCTTAGAGTTTAGTTGATTCCACTGAGCTCAGCACTGGAATGTGAGGCAGGGTCCAGTGCTACACATTGTATTTCACCCCCTTGGCATGGTGACTGGTACACGTGTATGCACTTTGCTCAAGTCGGAGCTAGGGAAGCTCAATTCTGGGATTCATTATTGAGCCATTGAGGGAGTGGACCCTTCCTTTCCTTCCTTCTTTTCCCCTTCCTTCCTTCCTTCCTCCCTTCCTTCCTTCCAAAGATTGATTTATTTATTTGAGAGAGTGAGAGAGAAAGCACAGGGGATGGGCAGAGGGAGAGAGAGTCTTAAGCAGACTCTGCACTGAGCGCAGAGCCCCATGAGGGGCTTGATCGCACCGCCCCGAGATCATGACCTGAGCCGAAACTGAGAGTCCAATGCTTAACTGACCGAGCCACCCGGGCATTCCAGGACCCTTTCTTTAATGCTAGACTAGAACCTAGAAGGATATGAGCTGGAGTGGCAACAGACACTTTACAGCCTTGAGGGGAGAGCCTAACAGAGAACATGGACAACCTAGCAGAGCACACAATTCATAGTGAGAGAAACTGGGTCTTCATGACATCCTCTGAGCTCCCCGCCTGAAGCCCGGTGCAGCACTAGGTGTTCAGTTGCACAAGCAATAGACCACTTCTCTTTCAGTTAAGCCATTTGGATTGGTTTTTCTCCCTTGACATAGAAAGAGCTACAACTGATAAAGGATGTAAAGGGATCTAGGTGACAATAAGGTGACTGAAGAAGACAGGAGAGGGTTGAGTAGGAATGGAAGAGAGGTAGAAGCACAGGGATTGTTGGAGGTTATAAAAATAAGGCTTATGGGGACTGAGAGGAAAGGCTGACCTGACCAGGACGAGCCAGACATTTACATATGAAGGGCGCCCTCGGCGTGTAGTATATTTCACTAGTGGATATCAGCCTAGGAGTTGAAGCTGCCCTGGGGATTCAAAATTTTCCTCTCCTGGACACAAAGACAACAGCTTGCGGTGATGATATTTACACTCGGGAATACCCGATAGAAGCCCATTCATCCATTCATTCATTTGCCCAGTGAAACTTTATTAGCATCTGCAAAACACTATAGTAAGAATCAGAGGCAGAGACCTGGTCTTCTCCGGAGAAGTGCTTTGATGAGACAAGGCAGCAGGCAGAGGTCATTATAATGCTCGTCCTCTGCAGACCGCAGGGTAAGTCCAAGAGGTGGAGCTCAGAAGGAGCCAGAGAGAGGTATCTGCATGGCCAGAATAAGTTAATAGAAATAGGGCAGCGAGCTAGATGCCTCAGAGGACTGCCGGTTGGGTACTGGCGGTCTAGGTGAGCTTTGTTCCTCTTGGAGTCTCGGTCCCACCCTGGGAAAGAGGAACCAGATGAACGTGGTTCTCTCTGTTTCCCTGTTCTGTTTCTCTTAATGCAAGTGGACACTTGCTTATTCACGGTGTTAGCCTCTGGTTATTGTAGGATGCTGTTCATTGAGGCAGTCAGATGTGGATTTTGAAAGTCTCCTTGACTTTCACAAACCGCTTGCATTAAGTGCAGTTGCCGCTGGTTTTTGAATAGGGATCCTGACTATTTTGTCCACCTGGGTCGAACAGGCTCACCCTGCTTGCCTCTCCGAACAGTGCATCTGAGCAGCTGCAACACATATTTGATGCAATGAAAAAGCAATTTTTGTCCTTAAAATAAACAAATTTTCTCCTTCTGTAAGCCTGTCCAGATGATCAAAAGCCAGATAAGACCTTCAAACAAATTTCCCTTTTACCATTTGTGATGTAAAGAACTCCTTGATTCCGAGCAAACCCTCCCCTTTCATTAATGGAAGCGCAGCTCTTATCTTGATGTATGTGTAGCTGGTGCTTCTTCAGTTCTGACAACAGGAAAAAGTGAGCCCCGGAACATAATGGAGCCCTGAAAAATTGCTGGCCTGATACCCCTGAAATTTCTCCTTCTTTCAAGCCCGCCCCGCCCACGTGTCATGTTTGAGAAATGGGGAGCAGGAGAGAGCTCTGTAAAGTCGACAATCCGCAAAGCTTTTTGTCTTTTAAACAGCCCGTGATTACTGAGTCCTTGGCTGGGGCTCGAACACTGGAGGTACAGTGACACTTAATGGGACGGACCAGACCCTCTCTTTTGCCCTTCAGAAGCTTCTAACCTAACATGGGCAAAAAACAATCAGAAAAAGAAATGAAGTTCAAGAGCGGCAGAGTCTGAGGGTCTGTGGACTCGGAGGCAGGGGTTGCAGCTTCCTGGCTCACGTGCCACTCTTCCCCGATAAGCAGGAAAAAAATGAACGAATCTGACTCTTTTGTTCTCCGCCTATTTTGCAGGGGAGTAAAAAATAAAAATAAATTCCCCCGCGGAGGGGAACCTTGCCTGTCCAAACCGTGCAGTATGGCGATCACGGGGGCGCCGAGTCTCGGGCGGTGTTGGGTGGTGAGGGCGACCCTGGACCCGCCACCACTCACGGGCGACGGGGCAGCCAGCTGTAGCTAGACTGACGTCCCCAGCGCTCGCAATGAAGCTACAGGGAGTCGAATTGTTCGTCATGTCATCCGGGATGATTAGAAACCGAGCGCTATGAAATAAGATTTGCTCAAGTCCTTTTGGCTAGATCTTCTGACCATGTTGCCTTTAATCAGTTTGGAGCAGGTCAGGGCCGGAGGGAGCAGATGACAGGCTCCGTCTTGATAAGGCAGCTGAGGTTATCCGAATAGCCACCAAGACTCCCTCCTGGGAGGATATCCATGACACGTAAAGGTGGTACAGGTGACAGGGTCTCCGGTTGACTCTGTGGGGGGGGGACGTGGGCTCTGAGATGGTCACCCTTCTCATTTGCAAGGTCTATAGCTAGGACCCTGACCACCTCCTGATAACCGTTAGCATAGTACCTTCACCCGAAGTCCGGACACCTGGCCAAATGTCACCTTCTTTGTCCACCATTATTAATGGGTGGAGACCATTAATAATGGAGTACTCTAATTTGCTCCTGAAACTTCAAGCTGACCACTCTGATAGACAGCGACCCAAGCGTTAGGGAATGCATGTTTGTGTACCTCCTAAATCCATACATTGAAGTTCCAGTCCCTCAAGGGATGGGATTTGGAGATAAGGCCTTTAGGAAGCAATTAGGCTAGGAAGGTGGAGTCCTCATGATGGTATTAGTGCCCTTATAAGAAGAGACAGGAGGGGCGCCTGGGTGGCTCAGTGGGTTAAAGCCTCTGCCTTCGGCTCGGGTCATGATCTCGGGGTCCTGGGATCGAGCCCCGCATCGGGCTCTCTGCTCGGCGGGGAGCCTGCTTCTGCCTCTCTGCCTATTTGTGATCTCTCTCCTCTCTGTCAAATAAAAAAAAAAAAATAAAAATAAGAGACAGGAGAGAGCTTACTTTCGCTCACCAAGACCGGTCACCCTTCTGTGCCACGTGAGGATATAGCAAGAAGGCATCCATCCACAAACCAGGCTGTGGGCTCTTACCAGGAACTGAGCTGGCCAGCACTTTGACCGAGGACTTCTCAGCCTCTAGACTGTTAGAGATAAATATTCATTGCCCAAGCCACCCAGGCTAGAGTATTTTTGTTATAACAGTTCAAACTGAGACACTCGAGTCACCTCAACTCGGTGTGCTTGCCTTCAGCTCCCTGGCCAGTTTAGTACTAACTTCTAAAAGCTGGTGGTCTGCCTGGTCCCTATTTCTTACCTCACAATTTTAAAAAAGACTTTATTTATTTGAGAGAAAGAGTGTGCAAGGAGAAGCAGAGGGAGAGGGACAAGCAGACTGTGCTGAGTGCGGAGCCCAATGCTGGGCTCGATCTCATGACCCCAAGATAGGGACCTGAGCCAAAATCAAGAGGATACTCAATTGACTGAACCACTCAAGCGCCCCACTTATCTCACATTTTTATGCCGAATTTTGCCTCATCCACCGGCCGAGGCAACTGGTTTTACTGAGTTCTGACTGAGCCAAAGCTCACCCAGGAACTCGTCAATGCCAAGGCAAGATGGCAGCACGTGACCCACGTCATGCTTCTAACACTGTTGCCATCATTTTCTGAGGGCAAAAGTCTATGAAGGCAGTGGATAAAGTTGCTCACCAGCTCCTACAAAGAATGTATCCCTAGCAATATCAACACAACATCTACAACTTTCCACCCAATGGGCTCAAAGTAGCCATCAGCAAAATCCACTCTCTAAGAACTCTTCATGGCATCTCCTTGTCTGAGCAGTTCAGTGCCAAATCTTGTCTGAAAGCTTCCTCTGCTAGAGCACAGGGAAAGGAGAGAATGAAATGGAATTTCTGGAGGATGAGAGCAACAAGAACACCCTTGTCTCAGAAAATCAGTGGTATCAGGATGCTATGAAGAGAGGGCTTCATGAAAGAGGCCAGGAAGGAGGCCGAGGGAAGACATCCTCCCCCTTAGTCTTCTCAGTTTACCTAGCTTTCAGTCTGGCTCCACTTCCTCCCTACCCCCCACCCCCCTTAAAGCCAGTAGACTATTTCCATCTAGGACTTTTCCCACCCAAGAGTCTACTACTAAGGACCTGCAATTCGGATGGCCTGATTTGAGCCCAGATTGTGGCCAAGAGAAAAAGAAGACGAGGATGATGGACTCTTAGCAAGTGGAACCACAGGGTCACCCCTGACTTTCTCATGTACCATCTCCAGGTGTTTCCTTGGCTCTCCTATGTTCCCTTCCCTTTCTCTTCTACCTCAGTTTCAAGGCTAGACGTTGGTGGCGTTATTCCGATTGTTGAGTTCTCCTGAGTCCTGCTCTGAGCTCTCATTTTCCTCTGGAGGAGACTTTCCCACTCTGTTGAGGCGGTCACCTTACTTTACCTCCTTCCTTGGGGCAGCCAGAAGGTGGGGAGAAACTGCCTTGATCTCTAAACCCCTGGGGATGATCCCGCTCCTCCTCTTCCCTTGCTTGTTACAACCACAAAATAGGGAAAGAAATGCATTGTCAGCCGAAAAGAGTAACATTTTCCCCAGGGTGAGAGGGGTCAGAGGATTTCTGTCAGTTTCTCTTTTTCTTCCATTGCTGGGGCTATTTTTTTCCACCTGCTTTCTTGTTCTGTCACTTGGTTTCTGTTTTGAGTGGAATTTGCTGCTTTTTGAAAAGGTGAGGTTGTTCTGAGCCAAAACCGGACAGAAAATGGAAAAAGAAACTGAGCTAAGGTGCTCAGACTCCCCTATTTGCTTTCATTCAATACACCTTCATCAAGCAGCTGGTCTGTGCCGTGCGCTGTGTGGGGAGGGACACAGCCGCAAGTCTTGCTTCCTCTCTGCAGGGACCTGAGCCGGTTGGGAGCTAAGGAACGGCCACCCTTTGGGGGGCAAGGATGAAAGCTGGATGGGGGTGCTAAAAGTGGCTGATCATAACGGCAACGATGGAAAGTGTGTTGGGATCATTTTCTGTGACATGTAACTCTTTAAAACCCCGCTGGGAGTACTGAAATTTTCAGTGTAAGGAAAACGAACTTCGCCCAGTGGGGCATAGCCATTGAGATGCACATTTGTATTATTTTTGTGGCTTATTCTAAAGCAGTGGTTTCCAATTAAGGGAAGTTTGCTCGCCCTTCCCCCACCCCTTTTCAGGGACATTTATTAATATCTGGAGGCATTTTTGATTGTCATAATTGGGGTGGGGAAGTCATGGTGGGGGAAGGAAGGACGATCGTTACTGGCATCTAGTAGGTCGAGATCAGGGATGAGGTAGACATCCTTCAGTACACAGCCTCCCACAACCCAGAATCATCAGGTCCAAGCCATCACTAGTGCTGAGGCTGAGAAACCCCATCCTAAAGGAGGAAACCCCGGTCCCTTCACTAACTGTGCAATGAAAGCGATAACTAACACTGCCAAGCGCTTTGCCACGTGTCAGGAATCATTCTTAGGGTTTTACATGTGGCAGCTCATTTATTTCTCACGGCTGATTACAAGATAGGTTCTACAATCATCACTATTTTTTTTTTTTTTTGGATGAGAAGAGTGAATCCGGAAGAGACTAAGACTTTTGCTGAAATCAAGGCTTGAAAAGCAGCTGGGTCAGGATCTGAACCCCAACAGCCTGAGACCAGTGCACCTGCCCTTGACCTCTTCATTGTGCCCCCCCCCACAAAGGAGCTACTAATGTCCATTGTTCTCAGGGGGAAGTATAGTTATTCTTTTTGTTTGTTTGTTGGGTGGTTGGTTGGGTGGTTATGGAAACTAGAAGAGGGGATAGAGGAAAAGGGACAACCTCAACAACCTGCCTTTGTAATGAAAATGATCGGGGTTTCCTGTCTTTAAATGGCTGCATGGGGGCAGGTGGGCCTCGGTGAACAGGAATGAAGATGTGCACTGACCAGACAGGACCCACATTTAATGACAGGACACACGTTGTCAGGCACGCCACTCCTCTTAAGCCACGCTCACCCTGCCCGGCGGACGACCCTGCGTCCGAAAGTAGGTCCGCAGCCTCAGCCAGACTTGGAACCCTTTGAAATACCACGTTGGAAACTTCTTGGCAAAGCCTAACAATGGAAACCATAAGCAGATTCTAAATTACCATTATCATTAATCGGGGTTGACATTTAACAACCCCCTCCTAAGTACTGCTCAATCATTGTCCCTTTTCATTCGTTTCTCCCAGATTCCCACAGGCCTCCTTAGAGTGAAGGGTACCTGAGCCCTGCCCCTGTGTGTGGTCCTGGACGGAACAATGGAGGCAAAGTAATCCCTGACAGAGCAGCCTGGGACCTTGGACATAAAGCAGATATGGGGGCACAGCCAGGGCCCTGCAATCTGAGAGACGGCCATAGGGAGCAGTGCAGAAAAGGGAAGAGGATGTGGGAGAGAGGCCAGGCATTCAGGGGTGGGTGGGAACGAGGACAGCCAATGATCTGGGGTAGGGAAATGGAGCCGAGGGCACGTTTGTGTTCATACATACCCAGAGTTGTCACTTTAATGGATTCCAAAGAAGGAGGCAGACATGCCCTACAGGTGGCCTGGGAAACCAGCTTCGTTTGAGAGAAGAATTTTTAAAAATCCTTAATTCAGGAAACCTACTTCTTAAATTATTGTTTTAGAGCATTTTTCTTTTTAATAAGTATTAGTTATGCTTCCGATTTTTATTTTACTTAATTTAATTTAATTTAGTTTTTTTCCAATGCATGTAGGTTTTCAAAACTGCAAAAGGCCTGGGCCACATCTCTGATCTGTCCCTTCACTCCTTCATTTATTCTGCAAATATTTGTTGAGATCCCACTAAGTGCCAAGCACTATTCTGCGCATTGGGACTACAGCTGGGGGCAAAACAGACATGGGCTTGCCCACCTGGAGCTCACATTCTAGAGGGAGAGACAGACAATAAGATGGTAAACATTACAAATAAGTAAATGACTTCCGTGACTCAAAGGACACAATCCACAGAATGGAAAGGCAACCTTGGAATTGGAGAAAACTTTTGCTGATCATATATCTGATAAAGGGCTACTATCTAGAATATATAAAGAACTTCTATAACTCAACAACAACAACAACAACAAAAAGCCCAAATAACCAGATGAAAAGATGGGCAAAGAACTTGAATAAAGATTTCTCCAAAGACATACAAGTGTCCAACAAGCACATGAAAAGATATTCAACAACACTAATCATTAGGGAAACGCAAATTAAAGCCACAATAAGATACCACTTCATACTTATTAAGATGACTACTACCAAAAAAACACAAAAAACAAACAGAAAATAACAAGTATTGGCAAAAATGTGGAGAAATTGGAACCCTGGTGCACTGTGGCAGGAACGTAAAATGGTGCAGCTGCTGTGGAAAACAGTATGGCAGGTCCTCAAAAAGGTAAAAATAGAATTACACTATCATTTAGCAATTCCACTTCTGGGTATATAATATGCCCCAAAGAATTGAAGGCAGGGTCTCAAAGAGATATTTATATACCCATGTTCATAGTAGCATTATTCACAATAGCCACAAGGTGGAAGCAACCCAAATGTCCACTGGTGGATAAACAAAATGGAGGACATACATGGAATATTATTGAGCCTGAGAAAGGAAGGAAGTTCTGACACATGATACAATATGGATGAAGCTTGAGGGCATTATGCTAAGTGAAATAAGGCAGCCACAAGAACACAAATACGGCATGATTGCACTTATATGAGGTACCCAGAACGGTCAAATTCATAGAGACGGAGCATAAGATGGCGGTTGCCTGGGGGTGTGGGTGGGGTTGGGGATGGAAAGTTGTTTCACGGGGACAGATGAAAAGTGTCCTGGAGATGGATTGTACAACAATGTGAAAGTAGTTAACATGAATACACATACACTAAAACATGGTTAAGATGGTAAACTTTATGTTATGTATATTTTACCATAATCAAAAATTAAAAAAAAATAAGGTGAGTGTCATGGAGACATGGATATAAAGCAATGGGAGGGGCAGTGGGTGTGCAGGATGGAGTTGGTTGCATCTTAAACATTGGGGCCTTTAGTTAGCCTCACTGAGAGAGCGACATCTGAGGGGAGGCTTGTACGTGGTGAGGGAGTGAGCCATACGGATCTAGGCAGAGGGTGCCGCTAGGGCAAAGGCATTCGGTAGCTTGGCGTGTTTGAGGGACAGGAGTCCAGCGAGGACTGAACCAGGTGAGCAAAGGGGAAGAGAAACAGTGGATTGTGCTGGGCCTTGGAAGCCATGGTAAGGATCTGGCTTTATCCTGAGTATGGGGGAAGGCACTGGAGGACTAATAGGGAACAGTAAGGAGCTGGCTGATGCTTTAATGGGATCACTCCATTGGCTGTGCTGAGAAAGGACTGTAGAGGGCAGGAAAGGAAGCTGGGAGACCGGGTGGAGGCTACGGTGTCACCCCAAAAGAATGAATTACGGTGGCTCGAACCCAGGTAGGAGCAGCAGAAGTGTTGAGAAGCGGCTAGATTCTAGATAAACCGTGAAGGCAAAGTCAACTCAATTTCCTGCTGAATTGGAACGTGTGTGTGAAAGAAAAAATGAGTCAAGGATGACCTCCAGACCTTTGCCCCGAGCACCTGGAAGAATGGAATTAGTGTTAACTGAAATGGGGAGAGCGGCAGGTGGAGCAGTTTGGGGAGGAAGAGCGGGTGTTCGATTTAGACATGTTAAGTCGGAGACGATGATGGCATATTCAAGAGGGATATCTGGGGATACACGGGTCGGGAGTTCAGGCGGAAGGTCCCAGCCTGAGAAGTCGACTGGGAAGCTTTCAGGAGGTAAGTGGTAGAGGTTGAAAGCCATGGGTCCAGAGGAGATCTCCAGAGTGGGGGTAGATAGAGAAGGGAGGAGGCCCTCAAATGCTCCCAGGAGGACCTAATGTTTAGAGGTTGAGAGGAAAGAAGGGCCCAGAGCAGGAGACTGAGAAGCCCAGACAGCAGCTATGGTTCAGAGCCCACAGTACCCGCAGAGAACCTCCACATGGAGCATGCACTTCTGTATGTTGGACCTGAGGAAAATGGAATCCTAGAAGGGAGAAGTGACATACTCAAGTCCCACAGGGAGTCAAAGACACACTGAAAGTATGTGCTCCTCATGGGACCCTGCCTACTGAGGACTCCTAAAGGAAACACATTGTAAGGCGGTGTCGACCAAACCTTCAGTCAAGTAGAGAGGTTCTTTCTTTAAGCTCCTCCGGACCAACCCCCCCCCCCGCCCCCGCATAATTAGATATTATGTTACAAACTCTGTGAAACTGACAATACACAACAAGCAAAGCAGAAGAAGAAGACCAGCGAACCGTGGCTCCTGTTGACTTCATGGGATGTGGGATCATACAGTTAGTAAGATGGCAGCATTCACCCAGTTATAAATTTCACTTTCAAATTGGCTTCCTCAGAGACATTCTCTGCTCAACCCTATCAAAAGCTTCTCGTTTTCTTGAAACTCTTAAATCACCGGACCCATCGGAATACCTGGGAACGGTTTGGACACTTGTGTTAAAGACATTTTCACGAGTCCACCAGGTAGAATAAAGAGAGCTTTCCAATCAGCTGTTATCTGTAAAATGATGTCTGAGGAGATGTAAACTGTGTATTCTGAGACAGCCAGTGCAATCTATAGTAGAGCGGGGCTCAAGAAGTTTTCCCTACATCATCACTTCCTTGGCACTCTTAACACGTTGCATATTACGCCTTAGCCTAATCTGTCTTCACAAAGATTTTAAAATTGACCAACAAAACAAAACAGAACAAAATAACTCAATCATATTTTTTCCCCACAGTACACATACCTTTTCTTAGATCCTTCCTTCCCTAATAGCTGCTCCATATCTCACCCTTTCTAGGCTCAGATTTTCAGAAACACTTGGAAGAGGGAAGAAAATAAAAGGGTGTGTGCTATGGTGAGTGCTGTGAATTGTGTAAGACTGATGAATCACAGACCTGTACCCCTGAAACAATACATATGTTAATAAAAAAAAAAAGGAAAAGAAAAAAACCAAATCACCCATAAGACCATGCTCCAGAATCAGTAGCCGCTACTAACCTTTTAACATGTTTACTTCTGGTGGATTTTTCCTCCTGATGTTAAACTTATTTTTATTTATTCGTGGTTATATAAGCATAGCACTTTAGGTTATTCATACTTCCCAACCAGCTGGATTGTTCTGGGTTCATTGCTTCTGGAGAAATAGGTGACTGACACTCTCTCTCTCTGACATATAAATAAATAAAATCTTAAAAGAAAAAAAGAGAGAGAGAGAGAGAGAGAGATGCCTGGGTGGCTCAGTTGGTTAAGTTAGGCATCTGCCTTCAGCTCAGGTCATGATCCCAGAGTCCTGGGATCAAATCCCACATCGGGTTCCCTGCTCAGTGGGGAGCCTGCTTCTCCCTCTGCCTGCCACTCCCCCCTGCTTGTACTCTCTAGCTCTCTAATAAATAAATAAAATCTTAAAAACAAAAATACATGACTGTGCAGAGAGTAGAGAAAATGGGAATTTCTCCCTGGCTTTGGAGTTTGAAAAGCCAACATGCTTAGGGGTATAGAGACCATAGACCAGAGTTCTGAGAACTCAGCGCTGAGAACAGAGGAGCTTGTGCCCATTTTCCAAGCGGGGCCTGGGAAAGTGGTAAAATTACAGAGAAGGGAAGAAATGGCTATGGGTGTGTCCAGGCAACAAAGCCTAAACCAGTCTCACGGAATGTTCTGTACCTCACTGTGGTTTGGAAGCAGCAAGATGACCAGCTAGGGTTGACTTTGGCTGGAAATGAGGAGGATGGACAGACTGGGGGCTGAGCTTCTCCATAGACGCCCGAGGGCCGTGGGGATACCGCAGAGCCGCTGGGAGAAAGGCAGACACCCGGATTCTGAGGTTACGTTTCTAGTGCTCCAAGGTTCAGATATGAAAGGGAAATTAAACTGTCATAACAAAGTATTTTTTCACCCTCGGGTTCGTGGACTAAAATCTGTACCTGTTAACTATTCTACAGATTTATTTTATATCCAGACCTTTTCCCTCCTTTTTTTAAGATTTCTATCCAAGGTGCGCCTGGGTGGCTCAGTCGTTAACCGTCTGCCTTGGGCTCAGGTCATGATCCCAGGGTCCTGGGATCAAGCCCCGCATCAGGCTCCCTGCTCAGTGTGAAGCCTGCTTCTTCTTCTCCCTCTGCCCCTGCTTGTGTTCCTGTTCTCGCTCTCTCCCTCTGTCAAATAAATAAAATATTTTTTAAAAAAATTTAAATCTGAAAATTTTTAATACTGGCTTAATATTTCATTCAGTGGATGTCATAAATTTCTTAATCAATTCCTTGTTGTTAAACATTTTGGTTATTTCCAATGTTTTGCAGTTATAATTAATGTTGTGTATATCATGAGACACAAGCATCTAGGGTGAAAGTTTAAAAAATTCCACAAGTGGGGTTATAGGTAAAAAGGAGTGAACAATTTTAATTCCCATAATACATATTGCCAAACCGCTTCTACAAAAGTTTTAGGAATACACACTCTCATGAGTCATCTATAAGGACTCATTGTTAGAATTTAACATTAGATCAGCATCAAATGACAACTATTTTGTCCCTAAAAAAGAGATATCGCTGGCTTATAAATAGTATATATTATTTTTCTCTGATTAAAAAAGCAAAATATGTTCATTTTGGAAAATATAGAAAAGTACAAAAAAGAAAAATAAAAAAGAACTACAGATCACCTAGAATCTCAGTACTTGAAAATGGCCCCGGGCCACACGGTGATAGAGATGTCCCCGTCCTTCTGAGTACGCATGTCTACTCTCGCGCACACTCCTATCTGCCTATATTTTACCGCTTATAAAATTAGAATCATCGTATATATCCTTTTTCACTTAACAACACTATGTTTTCCAATGTATAAAATATTTTTAGAACCCCTTTACACTATTATTAACATCCTAAACTTGCCTGCGATACAAAACGCTCACTCAGTAAGAGCTTGCTGTTGGCATGATGAAATGGGGATATATGGACACAAACAGACACACACACCTACCTCACAGAGATGTTGGCATGTGATTCTGGCACCCAAAATACATGATCGTTTATGGGTAGTGGACTGGAATGAGCACTGATGTCATGAGTTTGATTCCACTGTTTAGCGGTCATGAGACTTGGAGCAGACTAAGTATCACCACTCTTTGCCTACCTTTGACTTAGGGGTTTACTGGGTGATTAGAAAAGGAATAGAAAATGTCGTAAGTCTGACATCTTTGACCTGTATAGTGTGTCTCCACAATACTTTATGTTGAAAGTCACGAAACCCCATGAATTAGTTGAGCCTTGAGCCCAAAACATCGTTTTTTGACTTGGCATCTCGGGGCCTTCTCCCTCTCTAGTTATCGTACCCAAGTGCTTGTGAGACATAGGAACACTGGTATGGTCCCGCTCGATCCTAGATATCAATTTTGTTGTTGTTGTTGTTAAGAACTGGACTAGAGCAGAATACTTTTTTATCTTAGCAGGTTATCTTCTGCTTAGTGACGAGTTGGCTGTCCGTAGGCTTTCTTCAGTTGGCTCCACCCACAGGCTATTGCTAAATACTCAGTCCTTGGGAGTACCTGGCACTTCCTCTCGCTTTTACACAGGAGTAGCCTGTTTAAAAGGCTGTCCCAGGAAGGCGAGCAGCTTCTAAATAAGCTGCCTTACATTGAGCAAAGTGATCATGGCAAAGCCCGGCCAGGATCTGCCTTGCAATGTGCAGGTGCTTTCAGCGGGGCGGCTCGTACTATTTAAGGGCAGCTGTCTGACCCACCTTGACACAACTTGCATGGTCCATTTACTTTCCTCGTTCGAGGAGATTCTCTCTTTTAAGGCGCTGGCTACTGAAAAATATGTGAGTGACCCGAGGGGAGAGACCTAGGGCCCTATTCTTATTCAGACGTATCTCCAGGAACAGTCTGGGTCTAACCCATCGTGTTTACTGGTAGTATTTTAGCAGCAAGATGTTAATTTGGCAGGTATGTTATCATTCAGATTTATTCTTATGCTACTTATAAGATACTTGATTCATGTGGATGCTGAAGAGTAAGACTGAATTATTTAGCAAATACTTTAAAAAACTTATTGAAAAATTTTACTATTTTAGCTCCCAATTTCTCTACAAATGAGTCAAGAAGACTCAGCAGATGATTCCCATAGTACCTTTCGGAAAATCAGTTTAGCCTTGTTTTACTTTAGTTTTTTGAATACAAAAACAAACATTTGGGCCTTTTGGATTTCTTGAAACCTTTAGAGAAAAGAGGCCTTTGAGAATATTCAGAGGAGGAGGGGAAAGGAGAGGGGAGAAGAGTGTGGTAAGATCTACTTTGCTCTCAGAGTCATAGGATGTGTCCCCTATAGGAATTTTTTTCTTCTCTCTTTTGTTGGTGAAATAGGCTGGGTCACTGGGAGAACTGTAGTTTCCTTACCTGCTGAGGGGAATTTAACCGTGGACATATCCCTACTCTTGCCATCTATGTGTGTGTATCACAGACACACACACACACATACACACACACGTGCATACGCTCACACTTGTGTGTGTACATACTTGTATTCAAGAGTATTCAAGTGTGCGTACGTAGCTGTATTCAAGATTCAAGGGTTTTGGAGATCAGACATGATTGGAAAGACTCTTTAGGGAACAAGTAGAACGGTATTTATTGGATGCTTACTATGAATTGGGCCCGGTTTGTATTATCCCATTTTATACCTTATTTTACCGTCACCCAAAAAACCATCACCTGAGGTGTTTGTTATACTTGCCTCCTCTTAACAGATGCGAAAAGCGGGGCTCAAAGTAATTATGTTACTTGCTTGTGCTCACACAGCTGTTCTCTGCCAGATTAAGAATTCAAGCGCAGGCCTGGCCAACTCTGGAGTCAGATCCACGTCTGAAGGGCAGAGCCTGAGGGCTTTACACTTCTTAGAGATCTGACCTTGAAGCATTGCAGGATTACCTCAGGACCCTCAATGTCTCACGTGGTATGGGGTCTGTGAGGACATGGAGTGGGCCCTGAAGGCCCTGGAATTGCCGATGTGAACTCACACCACTAACACGGATCATCTTCTCTCATTTCCTCTTGTGAACCTGTTATGGTTAATTTTATGTGTCAACGTGGCTGGGATACAGTGCCCAGATAATTCCTCAAGCATTCTATGGGATGCATCTATGAGGGTGTTTTTTGGATGAACTTCAATGACATTTAAATTGGTAGACTTTGAGTGAAGCAGATTGCCTGCCATAACATGGGTGGTCCATATCTAATCAGTCGAAGGCCTTACTAGAACAAAGATGACCTTCCTCTTAGCAAGAAGGAACTCTACCAGCAAACTGCATTTGGACTCAAACTGCTACTCTTTTCTGGGCTTCCAGCCTGTTGGTCTGCCCTGAGGATTTTGGACTCACCAAGGTTCCATAATGACATGAGTCAATTCCTTAAAATAATCTCTCTCTCTCTCCCTATATATGTGTGTTTGTGTGTGTTGTGCATACACACACACATCCTATTGGTGCTGTTTCTCTGGAAAACCCTAACCCATACAGAACCTGTCCAATTTAGGTTGGAGTCCTTTTAAAACTGATAGTGAAAAGTTAGATAACTCTTCCTCTAGGATTCCCTGCAGCTTGTTTGTTATTTCTTTCCTCCTGGAAAGCTCAGTCCAAATGCTACTGAACATCCTAAAGACTTTTTCTTTTCTAATTTTTAAAAATTACAGCTAGCCCCCTACTTTCCCTTTCCTCATCAGATTGCTTTCTAAGTGTGAACTTGGTGGGGCCAGGATTTTCCGGTTGACAGTGGGCGCCCCACCTCTTACTGTCCACTCTCACTCCAGGTGTGCTGACCTTCTCGTTTCCTGATGGGGCTCCTTCTTGGCTTTGCATTTGAGGCTTGTGGTGCCTGTAACAATATCCTGCCAGAAGCTCCCTTCTGTCCCTTCTGTCCCTCTCCACATTCAGGCTCTTGCTTACAGATCAACTCCTGGAAAGCTTTCTGAAGCCCAGGACAGAGCAGCTCTGTCTCTAGCACCTGCCTTGTTTTTTGTTTTTGTTTGTTTGTTTAAGATCGCGAGAGAGCACAAGCAGGAGGAGCAGCAGAGGGAGAGGGAGAAGCAGGCTCCCCAGTGAGCAGGGAGCCCGATGCAGGGCTCAATCCCAGGACTGGATCATGACCCTGTGCAGAAGGCAGATACCCAACCAACTGACCCACCCAGGTGCCCCACCTGCCTTGTTTTATTGTCTTCCTTACAAGTATCATTTCTGTTGTGTCCTGTTTCTTTACTTGTTTAGTGTTGGCCTTTCCCCACCAGAATGTCAACATTGTGGGGGTCTGCCTGGCCTTTTCTGTCCTCTCCCTGCTGTATTCCTAGTGCCTAGAACATTGCCAACTCTGAACAGGGGCTCTGTGAATAGTGGCTGAGTGAGCGGATGAATGAATGAACAAGTACATTTTATCAGAGTGCTCAGCTAGTGAGACACGGGTGTGCAGGTGTGTGATATCCTACTGGTGAGAAGAGAGTAAATTGCTCATTTTGGAAGGTGCATTAACTCTTTCAGGCCCCTAGGGTATCATTTAGTTCACTGGAACAGTAATTTACCAAATAGTACCTCAGGGGCTCAAAAAAGTTAATGCGCCTCCAAAAGTTTCTAATTTACACCAGGGAGTAGTTTATTTACCCAGCAGGGTTTGACCTAATAGGTCTTAACTTCATTTAAGAGAGTCATAAGGACTTTATCACTTTTCCACCTTCACGTTTCCTACCCTAAACATCTATCTGTTTGTGGAATGCTTGTGCCGGTTGTTGGTGTGTACCTGGATGTGTTGGCGTGCACACACGCACACACACCCATCTCCATATTAATACCAACCCCTAAGGACGTTGCCACCTAATATAAATATTTCATGTATATTTTAGTTTGGATAATTAAAAAATCTGCATATTATAGCCCTTTCAGATAATGTTATTTTAGTGGCTTCTTGGTATATATAACAAGTAATTGCTTAATTAGTTAACATTTTGTTTTTTATCCAACAATTCAGTTACAAATATTACAGAATGTAGAAAATTCTTTTTTTCTTTAAAGATTTTATTTATTTTCTTGTCAGAGAGAGAGAGAGAGCACAAGCAGAGTGGCAGAGTGGCAGGCAGAGGCAGAAGCAGGCTCCTCGCCCAGCAAGCAGCCCGATGTGGGACTCGATCCCAGGACCCTGGGATCATGACCTGAGCCGAAGGCAGCCGCTTAACCAACTGAGCCACCCAGGAGTCCCAAGAATATAGAAAATTCTATGCGTTTGGGTTACCAAGATTTGTCTATAATACACAGTCTTATTTATTTTATGTTATGCGAGGTTATTTTATTTTAGGTTTCTGTTGTTTCAAATAGCGAAGCTGTCTCTACTCCTAGTCTTGGATATGTTTGTTCTGAGATTTTTCCAGATTTTGCCTAATCTTTCCTTTTTTACCAATTACTGTCAATTTTGTACTGGTAGAGCATGTCAAAAAAATTTCCTCCACTCCTGGGTTTATTTTTTAAAAGATCATTCTTACGGATTCAAGCTGTGGAAATAACTTTTTAAAAATTGTCAAATTGATGTTACAAGACACGGTAAAATGTATTTCTCAACTTTGGGGTCAAATCAGATATGATTGTTACCAGTGATGGGTAGCAGACTTTTTGATAAAACAAGTTGTGGGCAGAGATTTCCAAAAATGGTAAAAACCTGTTAATTAAGAGTTCCCTAATTTAGACTGTGATAATCCATCCTGAACTGGGTTTAAATACGCCCTTACTGCGGAATGAGTAATTTGCCAAGCAAATAATAGTGTAAACCAGGTCGTAGAGAACAAACTCTTTCGAGAACATTAGCATAATATGGCAAAATCTCGATAGGGTCATTTAATTTTTTGCTTCACAAAGTTCTGTTGTTGCTAAACACTGTAAAAATATATCCCCTTCTTTTGGCTAATATGGTAATTGAATTCAATTTATGGATATTGTATTTCCTTAGGGATATAATTCTGGACAATATCACAAATCTGCATAGGTCAGTAGATGTTAATAATTAGGATATTGGATCTATGAAGGATTTATTTATTTGTTTATTTATTTTGACAAAGATTGTATTTTTAAGTAATCTCTATACCCAACATGGGATCAAACTTACAACCCCAAGGTCAAGAGTCCCACGTTCCCCTAACTGAGTCGGCCAGGCGCCCCTGGATCATGGATGTTTTTAAAAGATATTTTCTGATGCAGACTTAAGGTTTTGTGAATTAATACATTCTTTAAAGGTTGCTTGTAGCAAAACATCAACAGTATCTGGAGAAGTGGAAGTTTTCTCTTTAAGATCGCAGAGATTCTCTAATTTCTAACAGATTATTTACGATAGCAAGCAGTTTATGTATTTGAAATAAACGGATTTTATTTTAGTATTCTATCATTTCAGACTTTTCACTAATTCAGAATTTATTTGTCCTGTTAATTAAAGTGGTTGCCTGAATTATAATTGCACTAGAAAAGCATTTTTAGTGAAGTGTATTTCAAAAGTGGGCTTTGCTACAATATTTCTTGTGTGTCTTATTAAAAAAAACACATTAAAATTGGACTTTATAATAGAAATACAGACAGTGTTGGGGAGGGGTTTAGGTGAGTGCTGTTTCCATGGCGACCTTTGTTGTTGTCCTCAGTGCACAGATTTTCCTACCTCTGTGTTATCAACAGGTGGTAATGATATTTAAAAGATCAAGGGTCTAACTTTACTAACTTGACCCTGGCATTCTGAACAGCTACCCCTTAAATTCCTAGGTCCTTAATGGGGCTCATACTTGGCTGTCAGGTTGTAGAAGTACCTGGTGCCCTGACTGTGTTCTGATTCTATTTCATACCCTCAGATTTGAAGGCTGTACCTAAATTCACATTGTTTTTTTTTTTTTCTTGAGCCCTAACATCGACCTTGCTTTCATCTGACAGCTAAGGATGAAAAACTATATCCTGAAAATGGTCTGGTCTTACAAATAGAGAAGTCTGAGCTGCTTCATCATCGACTGTCTGAATTGCTCTCAGGAATATAATTTGAGTCTTGTCATTTTTTTTTTTAACATTTATTTTAGCTTCCCCAGGATGAAAGACATCCAGAGGGTATAGAAGTGACACAACAGATTGGTGTCGGAAGACAGGAAGAGTGTGGCAGGAGGAAGTATCAAGCTGGGTATTCTTCAGTTAAATGTGATTGTTTTAGTCAAAATGACTTGTTTGATGCTACCCGTGCGTGTCTTAAAATCCTTGAATGACACTTAATTTTGTATAACCCTGTAGATCTCCTTTTCTGATTCTTTAGTTAGATAAAGTTTTAAGTCCCAATGAAAGCCAATGCTGATTCAAGCATAATCAGATTGAAAACTACTCCCTGGAGTCTACGAGAAAGCAGATCAAGTTCAGAAAAATTCTAAACGGTACGGGATCCATACAAGGTCCTGAGTGTTCTGGGAGTGGTGAGGCATTATTCTGCCTTAACTTATTATTGGAAGCTCTATGCTTTCAGGGAATTTGTTATATATTTATTGGTAATTTTTCACAAGATTTCATTACACTGAAGAAATATGTAAATTTATGTGAGAAATCAGTAGTTAGCCTCAAGTGACGAATGGCAATTGTTACTTTAATCTCATATTTCAATTAGCCTTAATCTTTTGTTTGGATAGCCTTGAAAAGCTGTAAAAATCAGTCATTATAGTTTAATTACTAACCATTATCCCGGGTGGCTAACTCCACTTCCTTCTAAACAAGTTCCTTCTTTCATTTCGTTTTGAATTGCCACCATTGGCTTTCTCAAAGACAGTATTATCCTTTATATGGCAGGCTTTGTAAGTTACATTGGAGAATATTTGAAGTTCTGTTGCTTCTTCCAGGTCCCAGAGAGCTGCTGCTGCTTCTTTTTCTTCTTCTTCTTTCTTCTTCTTTTTTTTTTTCCCTTTTGAACCGGCCTGTTTGCTGCTCCACTCAGAATAGAATCACACTTAAGTTTTTACATAATGACAGAAGTTGACTGTTTCCTGCTCTAGTGTTTATTTAGTAAAACATTTTACATTCCTGGATAGATACCAGTCTGTCATTAATGGATTCTTGGCTTTGGGCCAATAGCTAATAGTTTTATTGGTCCTCATAACATAGCTATGTGATTTTTGTAACCACAAGGGGCTCTTTTCCGTGTTTTTCTTTCTTTTTTTTCCCCCTTAAAAAAATAACCTAACAGCCCAGAGATGCACCAAATGTAAGAACACAGCATTTCTCTTTAAATCATTATCTACTCCTCTTCATTCATTTCTTTTCACTCTTTGGAAATTCTCACGTATCTTGGCGTATTTTGAACAAGGTTAGAAGTCAATCGCTTGATTCTACTCCCAGCTTTCTCACTGCCTTAGGGAAAGGGGCCTGGCAAGACTCATTTTCTCTGCTAGGTGGTGTTGATTTGCCCACCTAACCAGGGGAGGGGCAGGAAGGGTTATTTATAGTATGGGAGTTTTTCAAGCTTTATTTGATTGCTTTAAGCATTGAGTAAGGGAGACCAACATTTGAAATCTTTAAATCAGGTAACCAAAAAAGGAAAAAAAAAAAAAAGATCTTTACAATTGGGTGAGTGTAAGCGAAGCTTGTATATTTCATGTATTTTTTTTTTTCTCCTCCTTAGAAGCATAGGTGTTAGTTGTGAATTCAGAACCTGCCTCTTTGCTCTTGACCTCACACAAAGCTACGCTCTGGTGCCTTTGTAACTTCCATGCTTATTTCCTCTTGGTGCCATTTGCTGTTTAGATCTTTCTCTTCCAGCTCCCCATGTATTTTAAAACAGAAGTACTTTGTGTCTTTAAATTCCCCCCAAACTCAATCTTCTTCCAAATGTATAAGTTACTATGAAATCCCAGGATTCCAAAACCATCTTAAAATAAGTTAGATTGATTTTTGAACATTTAGCCAGCCTTGTACCTTGCGACAAATACGACTTGATCATAGTTTTAAAATATTTTTATATATTGCTGGATTTTATTTGCTAATATATTTTTAAGAATTTCTGCCCCCCCCCCAAAAAAAAGTTAGAAATTGGCCATGATAACTAGGTTGTGTTTCAGGGATGGCAGATCCTTTTCCTTTGCCTTAATAGATACGACATAGCAACAACCAACCATGGAGGTAATGCATGCAATTGTGGAAAATTTGGAAGATATAAAGACAATAGAATAGGATAATCACTCTTGATTCTCACCCTCACCCTGTCACAATGATAGGTACACATTTTCTCCTAGTTCTTGTAGTAGTTGCTTTTCTCCACTTTTATACATACTTTGCATTCTCCTTGATTTACTTATAGGATGCTCATTTCCACATGCCATCTGAACCATTAACATCATTTTAAAGGATATATAATATTTCATTACAGGAATTATATCATCATTTACTCAAGCATCTCCTAATATCGGGCATTTTGTTTTTCTTTTCTTTTCCTTTGCGGTCATGAAGAATGCTGCAGTGAACCTGTGTGTGCATAAACCTGTAGCTGATTCTTAGAATTCTTGAAGACCGCACAGTTTTTAATGCTACCCCCATCGTACATTAGAGGCGTCCAGTTCCATTGGTGGACATGCACCTCTGGCAGGTAACTCCAGCGAAAATACTTTGCCCAGGGACTAGTAAATAAGAACGCTCTATTTTGGTGCAAGAGGTTTGCCTTCGAAAAGAGGTAAGAGTCTCAGAGTTTGGTAGGTGGGGAGAGGGTCCTAATTATTTTAAGGAAAGAGATTTGCTCTTGTTCCTCTGGAGAAGTGAGGGTATGACATATGAGATACATATGTGCAAATACGTTTTGGCGGCATGACACCCCTGGAGAGGAAGGTGTGGCTTGGTGCTACAGGTCAAGTTTATTCGACACTGTGATGTTTTAAAACAGGATGATGCCAGTTCAATTAAATGTCCCAGAGCAACAGTGTGTTTTGCAAGGCAGTTCTTTGACAAGAAAACTTAAAAATAAATGTTTTCCACCTTTGAATACAATGCCTATAAATAAGTCAGATACTATATAAAACAAACCAGCCACAATATAAAACGTATTAGAAAAGCCAAGAGAAAAGGCTCTGGATAAGTGTATCACGAATCACCTGTTAGTCCCTTAGCTGTAATAGCCTACTTTTGTTTCTTTGTGAAATCAATTCTTTGTTTCTTTGTGCTCTTATGTTAAAAATGATGTATGGATTTATGGAACTTAAGAAAACACTAGCTAAAAATAAAAGCCCATAACACAAACTGGTACAGCCACTCTGGAGAACAGTGTGGAGGTTCCTCAAAAAGTTAAAAATAGAACTACCCTACAATGTAGCAATTGCACTACTAGGTATTTACCTAAAGAATACAAAAATACTAATTCAAAGGGATACATGCACCCCAATGTTTATAGCAGCATTATTAACGAGAGCCAAATATGGAAAGAGCCCAAATGTCCATTGACTGATGAATGGATAAAGAAGATGTGGTGTGTGTGTGTGTGTGTGTGTGTGTGTGTATGAATATTACTCAGCCATCAAAAAAAAATGAAATCTTGTCATTTGCAATCACATGGATGGAGTAAGAGTATTATGCTTAGTGAAAGACAAATACCATACCATTTCACTTATATGTGGAATTTAAGAAACAAAACAAATGAGCAAAGGGACAGAAAGAGAGAGAGAGAGAGGTGAAGCAAGAAACAGACTCTAAACTATAGAGAACACACTGATGGTGACCAGAGGGAAGGTGGATGGGGGGAGGATGGGTGAAATAGATGAGGGATTAAGGAGTGCACTTGTTGGGCGCCTGGGTGGCTCAGTCGGTTAAGCGTCTGCCTTCAGCTCAGGTCATGATCCCAGGTTCCTGGGATCAAGTCCCGCATCGGGGTCCCTGCTCAGCCAGGAGCCTGCTTCTCGCTCTCCCACTCCCCCTGCTTGTGTTCCTGCTCTCACTGTCTCTCTTTATGTCAAATAAATAAATAAAATCTTAAAAAAAAAAAAGGAGTGCACTTGCTGTGATGAGCACCAGGTGCTGTATGGAACGTTGAATTACGATATTGTACACCCGAAACTAATAACACACTGTCTGTTAACTGGAATTTAAATAAAAACTTAAAAAAAATAAAAGTCCATGTTTTCATGTGATAAGATTATTGTCAGTATTTTGACTTGCTCAGCCGATGCTTTTAAACAGTGGCCTGTTCCTGCTCTCGAGTTCAACCTCACCCTCTCTTCCTGTTAATATCAGAGCCAGGTGTATTTGGAAGCTGAATGAAGGAATAGAAATGGGTTATTGCTCTTGCTGTTTCTGATTATTAAATTAAGACTGTTGCTTATCAGATTTGGGGGAGGACATTTTCTTCCCTCTGGATACCACAGAGCCTCTTTTGTGTAAGTTCTGTTTGGGCCACCAAGCCTCGTTCTGAATTTTGTTAACGGACTTGGTTGATGGTTGAGTAAAACCCCCTCTAGCAGGCCAGCCAGGGGAGCACAGCTTCTGTCTTGAGTTACTTTTGTGTGAAAATCCAGGCTGACCAAATGGATTTCACACCCAGGGAGATGGTATGATATTCGGAGCAGTCTCTGGGTCTCCTAAGAGGTCTGGCTGGAAGAGAGGTGACGACTTCGCTGCAGCCAACACTTTAGTTTGGTTTTTGCCCAAGAACTAGCTGGCCAAGAGGCAGGGTTCCAAAATGAGAAGATTTGATTTCCCATCATACCAGCGACAACCCTGATCTGTTTGAACAACAACGTGGAACAACCTCTGGGCCTAACCACGAAGCCAAGAGATAAGAGAAGCCTGGGTTCTTTGAAGTGAAGTGCCACATCTTCTTCATCTTTATCTATCCCTTGCCTCTTTGTACCATGCTTTGTATACGGTATTCCCTCACTGAACATTTGTTGAATAAACCATCCAACAAATCTATTAGGATCTGGTATTAGAAGGTGATGCATATCAGAAGAGCCAAGTCTTGTGCCAAGTCTAGGAGTATGTATTTTTGCCTGGTCGTTTATGAGGCCATAGGACACTTGGATAAAGGAATCATCAGGGCTCCCTGTGTGTCGTGGTTCTGGAGGTGCTGAGGAGCCATCGGAATGGGTGACTTGTTTAGAAGGAGACTCTGAGAAGGGCACTGCGCAGAAGGTGGCCACCTGGCCTGCCATGAGTTCTCACCAAGCAAGACCCGCTATAAACAGGAGTGTTTTAAAATAGCAGGATGATAACGTGAGGGATTTCACAAATGATCATTTCTCTCTCAAGTTCTCTCTTCTTAAATGGTTTATGAAGTCATGCTCTTGTCTATGCACTTTCCTTTCATTTTGAACTCCCCATCTCAGCCTGAGCAAGAATTTTGCAAGCTTTGAAATATGTCAACATAAAATAAGCTTTGAGACAGCTTGAAAAATGTAAGATTCATAATGGACTCCACTAAAAATATGGTTTGTTAAAAAAACAAACCAGGCTCGATCTTCCTCACTTGGAAAAACAATCAGATGGAACTTGAGCTATCACCATCCTTTTATAGATTCCTGCACCATGAGAAGTCAAGAGTTTCCCGATTAAAGCAGGCATATTTGTGAGCTTCCTTTCAACCACTTGCCCAGTGACCTCTGTGACCTCTTCGAGTTCTACCTGATGTTCCTTTAGGCTCTTACAGAGTCTGCCTGTTCCATGAAGCCTTCGAGACTGCTCCTCACGTGACAACCTATCCATCTGATTTCATCCTCCGCTCCAGATTGGCTTGTATTCTTCTCTGATCAATCCATTGGTATTCCCCCTTCCCCACCTTCCTCATAGACAGGGTTCTTGGTGGTCAGAATGAAGTTTTTTACTTAATATGAGCACAAAAGTTTATTTCTTCTTCACGCAAATGCTGATGCTGTGTGCAAGGATGGGTTGGGAGGCACTGGAGGGTTTTCCTCGGGATTTAGGTTTCCTCCATCTTGTGACAGCGCCTTCTCCACCGGGACCTTCCAAGATCACTGCAACACAGGAGAGAGAATGCTGAGGTGGCTTCCAGCTCTTCAAGGCCTCAGCCTGGAAGGGATGCACGACATCACTTCTTATTTCGGTTGCAAGGTGGCTGAGAGGCGTAGCTGTCACACGGACACAGGAAGGAGAGAAAAACGTATGTAGGTAATTCCCAATGGTGTCTACTGTGTGGCTCGACACACCCAAACTAGCTTCCCTGGCTCTAGTCTTACTCATTCCAACCCAGTTCCTGTAGTAAAAAACAAAACAAAACAAAAACAAAAACAGAAAAAAACACCCCAAAGTAAATGAGACCGTCACACTTTCTAAGTCATTCATTATCTATGGGATAAAATTTCAACTCTTTAAAAAGTCACAGAGGCCCTCCAGAAGTCATCCGCTGACCCCAGCCCTTCAGCTGTCCCTCAGATGTGCATAAAGGTTCTGCTTTGTCCCGCCTGGATACTTTTGCCTATGGGATTCCTTGAGTCTGGAATGTTCTTCATCTCTGCTCGCCTGAAGAATTCACTCACCTTTCCCTTTAGAAGTCTTGGAAGAGCCACCTGGCAGCTTTAGGGGTGTCTTCCTTCAAGCTCCCATGGAACCCCCTATAATGGTGTTTCCCACACAGCTGCCACAGTTTATGTGTCACTCTCTCCCATTTAACGTGGCTTGGCCTAGGGAAGGTGCCACGTTCTGCTCAGCTCTGAAGCGTCAGGCCCAGCATTGTGCCCAGCACTGAATGGGCCCTTGGGATATATTTGTTGGGTGACTACATTTAAGTTGAATATACACATTGACTCTACCCACATTGAAAATAATGAGACGAATTTGTTCTCTTTCAAACCTTGTAAGGATTTTGGGGCCCTGGGTGGGGATTTGGCTGAGGGTCGGAGAACTGAGGGAGTTCACATTTTTGGTTTAGTGTGGGCAGTTATGGGGATGAAGCAGGGGCTCGCTATTAGAAACAGGTGCAAATACAGGAAGGAATATAGTTTAGAGACTGGTTTATTTTTACCTCATTCATTTTCTGTGGTAGTCTTTTTTTTTTTTCCTTACTTCATTGATTTTCAGTGCTCATTGTATCATGTTCTCCAAAGCTTTGGAGAACATTCTGCCTCCATTGTTCTTTTAGGGCTGGGCTGTCTCCTTTCCCCCAGCGATTTGGTGCTGCCTTGCTTTAGCTAGGCATTCTCAACCTTCACTCTTGCTGAACTCTGTGTGAGGAAAATCCACCCCTTCATGCTCACTTCTGTCCTTCATAGCTTAATTCAAGACTCTCCTGCTCCAAGAGGCATCAGCAGACTTTCTTAGACACACAGGGGGAGAGTCACCCAGCACTATAATTAAACAAGTCCTCTGACAAACAGGTTGGCTCAGCCGGATGGCCTAGAGAGGGTTGAGAAATTAGGCTGAGAAGAAGGAGTTAGAGATGAGGAGAGATTCTCATGTTAAGCTCCAGACAAGGGTTCTCAATCCCTGAGGCAGAATAGAATCACTTGGGATCCTTACACACACACACACAAACACCCTGGCTCCATCCCCTGAAGAATCACATCTAATGGGCCCAGGGTGGGACCCGGGCATCACTCTTTGTGAAAGTTCCCCCAGTGATTCTGTTGTGCAGACAAGTTTGATAAACTCATTGGCTTGCAGTTTTTGGAATGCAAGGGACATTATCTGAAACCCAGTTCAGAGAGTCATTAGTACTGGCTACTAACGGTCATTAATATTTTCCATCTCAATAAATCTCTTCTCTCTTCCCTCTCTTTGTTTTCTCCTGGGAGCTGGAAAGAAACTTAAGGATCTTCAAGTTTTGTTCAGCAGTTGTAGGACTTAGCAGAGGAACCTCAGAACTCCAGGCACTCTCACTTCCCTCTTCCCTCAACCACAGGACTCACCTTATTTATGTCTTTTTGTATTTATTTGCTTATTTTCAATTGGGGCTTTGGTTAATATTTTGTTGGAAAAATGGTTTTGTGGCTTTAAAATAGCTGAAACTCACTGTAACTAGTAAATAGTGTAAATAGTGATTCCACTATTTTAGAGATGGACCTGCTTTTTAGAGATTTGTTGTGGGTCACACAGATTATAGTAATATGAGGATCAGAGAGTATGTGATAGAGCAGGAATGAGATCTTGATCTTAGCACCTAACTTCCAGGAGCCTCTGTTGTTTCCACGTCATTAGATTAATGGCCTGTCCGAAGCTAAGAGTCATTCACGAATGAGAATCTATGTGGTAGGATGCTAGAAACACTATAGAGTATACTGTGGGAGATACCCTTTTCAAAATTCAGGACTTTTATCCACTTTACTGTGATGCAAATAGACAAAAGCTATTTAAAGCTATGTCGTTTTGCAGTGAGAGTGGTGTCACAAAAGTCAATCCAAGGAGATTTGAAGTTTCTTATTTATTCATCCTGAAGTATTTATTGAACACCTAATATAAACCAGGCATTGTGTCGATTTCTGGGCTTCCATAGCTAACGAGATGGATAAGGTCCCTGCTATCCACAGGGTTTGAAAACGGATTCTGAAGGCAATTTCAAAAGGGGTTCGCAATGACAGGTAAGTTTGTTACTTTTAGTCAGACTCCTCTTGTGCCTTGCTTTGCTCTCTTCTCTGTATTAAGTTGTTTTTGATTTGTGCTTCCAAGCCGTAGGAAGACACAGCAGGACTGGGTTTATACCTAACTAAAACCAGAGCAAATCCCTTCCTCCCTCCCTTTTTATTCATTTGAGGGAGAGAAAGAGCGTGAGTGAGAGAGCACAAGCAAGGGGAGCAGCAGAGGGAGAGGGAGAAGCAGGCTCCCCACTGAGCAGGGAGCCAGAGGCAGGGCTCCATCCCAGGACCCTGAGATCATAACCCAGCGGAAGGCAGCTGCTTAATTGACTGAGCCACCCAGGCGACCCACGACCCAGAGAAAATTTCTGTGTGCCTCAGGCAATGATAATGACTTACAGTGTGCTTTCGGGGACCAACTTTCTGAAGAGTGCTGCCGCTGCCTTGTGTCCAAACTTTTCAGTGATAAGGAATCACCTTAGCCTACGGGTAAGCCAAATAACAATATTAACAGCAGCTTCTCCCTCCTTAGCAAAGCCATGAAACTATGTATGCAACAAAAAGCAAATCAGCTGCCTTGCATTTATTCCTCTTGGCTTTAAGTAACAACACTCCAGTTTCCTTATGGGGACATACCGCTTCTCCTCTGTCACATGATTCTGGCGGGGGCGGGGGTTCCCTCTACAATCCAAGAATAGGCCCAAGACACGGGCTGGCCAATCAGAGAACCAAATGCCCTCAGTCATAATTGGCTGTGGGTGGTGAAATAGAGCTCCAGATTCTCTGGGTCAGGTGATTGGCGGAAGTTAGAGAATGGGTTGTGTCTGTGTAATAGAGCGAACTCCAACACTTGAGTGTAATGCTTTCTTCTGCTGGGGTTGCTGGGGGGAGCATGTATTTCTGGACTGCTGGTAGCCAGGGACAGAGCAGGCCTGAAAATAGAGACTTTCAGAGGAAAGCCACCATGAGAGAGGGAAAGAAACCACATCCTGAGGACATTGTTTGTGTTACTTGATTCATCTGGGCCTGCAACCAGACTAGCCCTGAAGTTTTTTAGTTACACAAGGAAATAAATCCTTGCCTCTATCTTTTGGTGCTAACTCATTAGCCAGTTGGAGTTTTTCTTTATAAATCACCAGATACTGAGAAAGTCTGAACTAATATGGCACCCTAAACATTCATTCCACAAATATTAATTGATAGACAAATGTATAAAGCACAGCACTATGTCTGGGATAAAATGGGTGTGCGAACAGAAATATATTTACGTAAAATGGGTGATTCTGACCTATGGTTGTATTTCGTCTGTATTTGTTTGGATCTTTAAAAGGTACAGTGGCTTAACCTGGGATGGCCTCCAATCTGTGGATGCTTTGTAGGTCACAAAGTTTAGATTAATTATATAGGTATGCAGGGAGACATTTTGTTAGCGGCTGTTTTAAATACTTGCACGTTGGTTTGACTCTTGAGGTCTTGGTTTTTAATAGATCATATCATATGAAAGTTTCACATTATCATTTGGAGGAAATTCAGATATTTTGAGATGGAGTGATATCCAAAGACATTCTCCGTTTCTGGGAATTTTGGTTTCTATATCCTGTGTTGGTTTGCAAGATATGTGCAGGAAACTGTCTTCAGGACAGACCTGCCGTACTGTGTAAAACTGGCTCACAAACACTAGTTTTTAAAAAAGTCCAAAATGACAGGCAGAAATATCTGCTCATGTGAGCACCATTCAAAGCTCTGGAGACATTTGAGTTCATGGCTGGTTCACTGATAACTGCCGTGGACGTGATCTCCTTTCTGAGTGCTCTCAGCTTGCTGAATTGGACCATGAATTTGTACTGGACCAACCGTATCTCATCCCAAAGTAATATAATTCCTCCCAAAGTGTTCCCTGGTGCTTCCTATTATAGTCTATGGAACTTTTTCCTGTTATGTTTTGTCACATTGTGTTAAATTTTGCAGCATTAGCTGATATTTCATAAAGGGAGGAAACAGGATGTAGGACAATGTAGAAGATGAATAAAAACACACATTAGCATGAGTTTGCTTGTATATTTTAAAACAAGTTCCATATTATTTGACCGAAATGCTGTTTTTATTTTAACTTAACCACAACGTTATTGTCACACCCACCGCAATTAACAATGTTCTCTAAATACCATGGATACACAATGTCTTTTAAAATGTCCTTATTTGTCTCAGAAATGTCATTTTACAGTTGATTCACTCAATAAGGATCCACACAAGGTCCATATTTTGCATTTAGTTATGTCTTATGTCTTCTTTTACACCAGTCCCCACTCTTTTCTCGACCCTTCACCCACCCATGTTGTTTATTTGTTGAAGGAACTGGGCTGTTTGGTCTGTAGATTGTCTCACATTCTAAATTTGGCTGATTGCTTACTTTTGGTATTCTTTTAATTTATTATTTTATTTCTTTTATTTTCCTCTAAGCTGGTAGAGAGGTCTAGGATTAATTAGATTCATGTTCATTTTATGTAGGCAGGACTGAAAGGTGGTCTACTTCCTATTCTACTCTGTCAGGAGGCACATAACGTGCAGCTGTTTTTCTTTTAGTGGTACCAAGATTGAGCAATGGGTTTATGTCGGCTGCATCCATTCATTATGACATTCACTATCACCCACTTAATTAATTGTTTTAAGTTATTGACTGCATTCATTCTTTCATTAAGAGGCTACAAAATGGCACTTTATTAGCTGGAAATCTTCCACAAAGAACTCTCCTCCTGTCATGGCTGCTGTAACTATATACCAGGAAAAGGGAATTAACCAAACATTTCGAGTCCTGATTGACTTTGTACCTGGGGACCCGAAGTACCATGATAGCCTGCTTTTAGAGTAAGGACACACAGGGGCTCAGTAATAAGTGGGGTCCTAGCCCAGAGCTGGCTCACAATGGGTCCACTGGGACCATGAACACACCTGGACAAACTTAGTAGTTGGCACAACCCACACATTGATTCCTTGGCTTCTGGGGTAAGAGCTCTTGTAGTGGAGAAAACCAAGTGGAAACCCATGAAACTGTTCACTCCCTCCAGCCAAGATAGTAAATCAAAAATTATATTGCCTCCCAGGGGAATGAGAGAGAGTACTGCCACCTCTCAAGGTCTGACACATGCGAGGGTGGTGGTCCTATTATGTCTGCATTTAATTTAATCAGTCTGACCCTTACAAAAACCAGATGACCATGGAAGATGACAGGTCCCCACACACCTAAACCAATTAGAAGCCCCTACTGAGGCTGTTCCTCCAGATGTGGTATCTTTGCTAAAGTAGATTGACCTGGACTCAGGTATATGGTATGAGGCAACTGATCTAGTGATCTGGGAATGATTTTTTCCCCACTTATATTGGAAAGGAGGATTGAAAACAGTTGGTATTCACTTGGAATGAACAGTAGGACACATTCACAGTCTTACCCAGGGCTATGGTAACTATTCTGTCCTCTGTCACAATATAGTTCAAAGAAACCTAGGCCATTGGAACATTCAGAGCCTAACACTGATATACTCCACTGATGACAACAGGCTAATCAGACCAGATGAATAAGAAGTGGCAAGCATATTATTGATAAGATATGTGGGCCCCAGTGGGTAAGAGGTAAACCCTAGAAAATTCAAGGGCCTACCCTATCAGTGAAACCTCTAGAGGTCCAATGGTCTAGAATAGGCCAAGACATCCTCTTCAAAATAAAGGACAACTTACTGCATCTGGCACTTGGACATAGCGCATTTCACACCTAAGAATTCTACTCCCATGATGCAAACAACACTGCTGAAAACGTTGAAAGGATCTGGCAACTAGTCAGATCTACTATCCGTATAGACGTGGAGACAAAGACGATGCTGAAGTTTCCAGTCTGAGAGACTGAGATGATGGTGATGTTAGAAATTCAGTTTTTGCATGAAAGATAATGAGTTCAGTTTTAGACCAATTCAGTTTGAGTTGCATGTAGATAGTCTAGCAGGCAGTTGGACACATCAGGCTGGAGCTTATAAGATATGTGAGGGCTAGAAATAACATGACTCCACGAGTCATTCAATAATTATTTACTGGAAACCAATAATGGTTGGTTTAATAGTTAAAGCTGGAGCACCACTTTCTGGTGCCACTAAGAACTAGTGGCACCAGAAAGTGAACAAATGCCGTATTAGGAGATTAAATTTATATCCGGGTAGGGGGGGAAGTTATATTTTATTTGACATGGGTGTCATCAGCATATTAATATCGATTAATTTAAATTAAGTAATTAAATTTAAAAACCAATATGAAATATTAACATTTGAAGCTATCATTCCTTCACTCCCTCATTTATTTATTCATTTACCTGATGAGATTTCTTAGGAAGAGAGAGAGCAGAATAGTGATTTTCATCTTAGACGTACAAATGGTCCCAAATTTACAATGGTTTGACTTGTGATTTTTTTTTGACTTTATGATGTGCAAGAGTGATACATGTTCAGTAGAAACTATGCTTCGAATTTTGAATTTGGATCTTTTCCCAGGCCAGTAATATATGGTACCATCTTCTCTCAGGATGCTGGGCAGAGGCAGCCATATCTCCTGCTCAGCCAGGCGACCATGAGGGTAAACAACTGATACACTCACACCCGTTCTATTTTTCACTTTCAGTATTTAATGAATTACATGAGAGAGTCAACACTTTCTCATAAGATAAGGTTTATGTCAGATGGTTTTGCCCAACTGCAGGCTAATATAAATGTTCTGAGCACCTTTAAGATAGGCTAGGCTAAGCTATGATGTTTGGTAGATTAGGTACATTAAATGCATTTTTAACTTATGATATTTTCAATCTATGATGGGTTTATCAGGACTTACCCCCACTGTAAGTTGAGGAAGATCTGTATATCAGAATCACCTGGGAGCTTTAAAAAAAATTGCATGGTTGCTCTCCACTCCAGACATACTGAATCAGAAACTCCAAGGTTTGGACTTGACACATATTTCTTTTCAAAGCTCCACAGGTAATTCTTATATTCAGAAAGAGTTGAAAGCCACCAAAGGAGTAAAAAATACATCCTTGGTGAACAGTTCATTTAAGAAGGTAGAAAAGCTAGAGAAAGAGTATCAGCAAAATAGTTGAGAGAATCAGAAACAGAAAGAATCAAAACAGAAAGAGAATCAGCAAAATAGAAGGTGGCTCAAAAGAGGATAACATCATGGAAACCAGAGGAATACTGTGTGTGTGTGCGTCGGGGGTGGGTGGAGGATAAAGTGAACTTATAACTAACGTTAGTAGGGAGATGTTGTGGAGGAAGGAAAGAGCAGCATCGGGCATCGGTGTGGTGTCTGTTGGGAGAGAAGATGGCAGAGGAGGAGTGGCAAGGAGGCTCAGTGGAAAGAAGGGTGTGTATTTTTTTATAGGGACACGATGGCTCTTGCGTCATATGAAATTGTACTTCTGGCCTCGGGCATGGAGTCCCAATGGACAGCTGTACCATTGTCTGGGAAATAGGTATGCCCTCCGACTCCGAACTAGAGTCCCAAAGCAAGACCCTAGGTAGGTATGGGAGGGCATTCAGCATCCCTTGATGTTCCTGAACTCAAGTCATCCCAAGGGAGCTTAGGATGGCATCACGATGATGGTTGGCCTCAAGATGATGCTTGACATCAAGACGATGCTTTCCTATGGATAAGGCATCAGGGTTGGTGGGAAGCTGTGGTAGGATCAGTACCCCACCCTGCTTCCCCGATGGGTTATCTGAGTCCTGTGTGTTTTTCTCTTGTTATAAAGGAAAGTCTCTTTGGACAGCTGTAGTCTCTCGGCTGGTGAAAGGAAGAAGGAAAAGCGTTTTGTTCTCTTGATTCAGAAAATTAAGCACAGGGTAGCCAGCCAGGTGGTAGCACGACGTGACGCAGCTTCCCTTCCTCTTGTCGAAGAAGAGAGTCATCTCCAGACTTTAACCCTGAGGGTTCCGAATAATGTTTAGAGTAGGAAGGCAGTAGGTACTGATGGGAACCTCCTAAGTCAGGGTATTCAGTGATGGGGCTGACTCATTTAACTATGATTTCTTTCTTTTTTTTCCTTAATTACGATTCCTTTTTATCTATATTTCTTTTTGGTTTCTTTTAGGGAAAGCTCTCCCAAGGAGAGGTCAGAAAACTTGAAAGAATAGTATAATCATCAATCATGTTATTACCACCTGGACTCAAACACTGTTAACATTTGGCCAATATTTGCTTTATCTATCAGTTGATAATTTCTTTTCGGAATCATCTGAAAGTTGTCGATGTCATATCTCATCCTGAAAATAATTCATAATTCATCTCTCAAAAATATGGAGAATTTCCTGCATAATCATAATACCACTATTATACTTGAGAAAATTAACATTAATTTCTGATTTCATTAAATGTCAAATTTGTATTTAAGTCCCCATTGTCCCTAAAATGTTTTTTTTTGGCTGAATTATTTTTAAAAAAAATCAGGATTCAGTTAAAGTCTAGACATTACTTTCAGCCGTTATATCTCTTCATTCTCTTTTAATCTGACACAAACCTCCATGATACGGGTCACTAGCTTTTTGAAACAAGGACCATATCGTAACACTTCTTACATCCAGTCTTGAACCTGACCAGTAACAGGTATAATGGTAGATAGCTGCTTTTGGGCTGGCTCTCCAATTGCTTTGACCAATAGAATGTGAGAGAGGTGGTGTTCCGGAACTTCTGAGACCAAGCCTTCAGAAGCTTTCCCGCCCTCTTCCCAACCATTTCTTTGCTCTTCACACCCTGACCTCAGCAGGCTTTTGCAAGCTCCGCCCTCACAGCTGCCTCCCTGCACACCACATCTTTGCCCCTCCCGGACTTCCCAGGGCATCCGATGATGCTCTTCTCTGCACGCTGGCCGCCCCGCACCTTCTCTGGGTCTGCCACACGTCAGTGCCACCCTCCCTGGAGCTGGTCTGCGGGTCTTTCTCCATGCTCCTGCAGTGGTTTGTCTATATTTCTCCTGTCATATCTGTCACGTCCTTTGTGTGCTGCAGAGACTTCGCTCATAGCTCATCAGACCCTGGAGAGCGGGAACCATGACGTCTCATCGTTCCATTTCTCTCACCGCTCTGCTTACAATGCCTGGCACGGGCTAGGTACCCAAGACGAGCAAGATGTGTGGCTCTTCCAGTGGCTAAGACTGGGCTCGGAGTCAGATCACCAGGTGTCCATCCTGCGCCTGCTGCCTACCAGCTGTGTGATACCGAGCAAGATCCCAGCCTCTCTGTTTCTTGATTTCATCACCTGTACAATGAGGATGGTAACAGTATCTGCCTCATGAGGATGCTGTCAGAGTTAATAAGATGCATAGCTTGCAGTAAGGCTTGCCGCACAGTAAAAAAAAAAAAAAAAAGGATTTTAATCAAGGAAGTTCGCTGAATTAAATTAAGCATTTCTTTTCCACACTGTACACCCTTCTTTTTCTCCAACCCCTCACCTTGTTTGAGGCTGTATAATTTTCCACAGCAAGTAGAATCTTATTGGATATAGAGGGAGTAAGAAAGGGTCAACCCTCAGGGCGGGAGGCTCTCATGGTGTGAATAATATGCCTCACAGACCTCTGGAAGGAGTGGTATCTTATTATTATTATTTTTAAAGATTTTATTTATTTATTTGACACAGAGAGAGAGAGATCACAAGTAGGCGGAGAGGCAGGCAGAGAGAGAGGGGGAAGCAGGCTCCCCACTGAGCAGAGAGCCTGATGCGGGGCTCGATCCCAGGACCCTGAGATCATGACCTGAGCCGAAGGCAGAGGCTTTAACTCCCTGAGCCACCCAGGCGCCCCTGGAGTGGTATCTTAAATGCCTAGAACTCTCTTTAACAATTTTTCATTTTTTTTTTTTTTAAGATCTTATTTATTTATTAGAGAGAGAACGTGTGAGCTGGGGGAGGGGGAAAGGGAGAAGCAGACTCCCTGCAGAGGGGAGAGCCCAACAGAGGGCTCGATCCTAGGACCCTGAGATCATGACCTGAGCCGAAGGCAGATCGTTAACCAACTGAGCCACTTGTATTTTTCAATATAGATGGACTTCAGGCTGAAGAGGTATCTGTGGATGGATGGGGCAGAGGAAGAGGATAGGATTAAAGAAGAATAAAGCCTAGAGTGACTGATAACCACTCAAAAGGCGACAAAAGGAAGCTGGTCCCTCTCTGCCCACAGTGGAAGTCCTCGATTGGGCTGGATTCAGCGGGGCCTCCCCCTCATGCCAGAGACAGCTGTTTATTTCTGGCTTCTTTTAGGAACCACATTAGAGAGGACACACCCTTTGGGCCTCCTTGAAAGATCCTGTAAAGATGAAGGCACTCCCTTGCAAGTAAAATATTCCTGAATGCAACAATATTTGGATAATTATAGTCTCCCAGGAGCATAATCCTTAAATGGGCACGATAATTATAGCATCCCAGGCCTGTGGCATTTCTCTTTTAAGAACCTAATCCCACGGGCAGAGGGGAGTGGAGACCCCAGGATGCTTCCTCTGGAGTCTCCCTAGCCCAAACCTTATGATGGATCATTCTAGAAAGCAAGCCCCGCAAGCCTTGCAACCAAGACTTTCTTGCTCATGCAAGGGTATGACAAAGAGCCCAGCACCAAGCCATGTGCGGGAATGAGTGCAGTTATTTCTGACAAACTGAAGTCAATCTTGTGCATAAACAAATGAGGTGAGAAATGATTCTTTGGAACTATATGTCTGATAATCATGAGAACACTGATGATTCTTTCTGGGACAGTTTTGGCCAAGGAATCAAGTCAAAGTTTATGGTTGTTGATGTAACTTTTATGTTTATCTTCTAGTCTACTCTGGGAAGCTAGCTAGGGGAAGTGTGGTATTTCGGCCGTGGCTATGCTTGATCTTTTAAAAGTTCAGATACATTTGCAGAAAGACAAATGTGGCTGGCTCTGGGCTGCCCCTTCTAACGCTGGTCAAGGTATAAGCCAATGCTCACAGTGCAGAGAGAAGGGGTTTGGTAGGGACCATCACCCTTGCTGGGAAAACAAGCCAAAATGAGTCTTTAAGAGGTAAGCAGTCAGAGGGGTCCAGCTTGTTTGTGTATCAAAAGGGGGGCCCAACATTGCTCGATTCCAGGATGCCTCCCCCTTCATAGCTTATAGTCTATTAAGTTGCTTTCGATGCCCAGCAGCTCTCTGAGTGATTTAAAACCATTGCAAAGACTGTATATTTTGTTTTATTAACTAGATTATAGCCTCCCCAAGGATAGGTACCACGGTTGATAAGAGAGAGAAGAATACTCGCGAGCCTGAGACACACTATCTCCAGGACTTACCCTTGTTTTATGGGAATACCCAGCATTTCCTTTTACAACCTGCCACCTCTTGGTTCCCACAATTAGGAGGAGTCGTTACGACTCACTTTGCTCACAAGGCTCTTTTCTTTTGAGGCTTGGCAAGGACATTTTCTCTAGTTCGACTGACTTCTGTGGGCCTCGAGATGATTTTTATAGATAAGAGTAAGAAAACCCTCTACTGACCTCTATGTCCTAAGCTGGTAGGGATAGATCTCTCTCTCCATTCCCTTGAATTCTATAGGGTTTTTGTTTGTTTTTGCGTCCATATCCTTTGTGACATTCTTTCATTCACTCACTAGCAACTACTTGTTTCATTCTACTTTGAAGATACGTGCTGGCTGCTGGAAGAAGAAAAACTGAAGATATGTATCTTACCCTTTCAGGGCCTATTCTGCACAGAAGATATGCAATACATGGAACCCATGTCTCGGAAAGCACAGCCATGTCTGATTGCATTCGTATGCCTTGTTTCACAGGCCCCCGATAGATTTAACATCAGCTTTCTCATGCCGCACGTATTTTCCCCACTGGCATCTTTTTGTCACTTTTCTGCTAAGGGGATTCAGAGAAGTGTGTTGATGGGGCCCTGCTTTCCCCACTTGCTTTATTTGTAGCCATTTTCTCTTTGAAGAATGGAGGTGTCACACTGGGTAGAGTTCCCAGGACTCATCTGTTGTTGGGGTGCCTGTTGGCGTCTTTTTGTGGGTTGTACGAAGAGGCAGAGGTTGTAGCAAACAAAAGCAAGACTAGAGGAAGCACTACCAATACCCAGAACAACCCTCCATGAAGACTTTGGACAGCAGCAAACACACGAATGCATGAATAGCATTTCAATAGTATTTCACAAAGGAACGTATCTACTTGTTAATAGACACCAAGTCAAGTTCCGCCTTAGGTTCCCTGCAAATCTGAAGGAGTCAGAAAGTAAAAAACAAAACAAAAACAAAAATAAAAACAAAAAACTATTCTGAAGATTTCTATGTGTATGTGTGTACATATATTCATACATACATATACATATATATATGTATATATATACACATATATATGTGTATATATATACATATATACACATATATATACCACATTTGTGGTGATAAGAATATTTAACATGAGATTTATCCTCTTAACAATCTCTAAGTGCACAAAACAGTATTGTTAACTACAGGAAGTGTTGTACAGCAGATCTGTAGAACTTATCCATCTCGGATAATCAAAACTTTATACCTGTGTAATAGCAACTTCCCACTTCTCCCTCCCCCGTCCCTGACAACTGTCATTCTACTCTCTGCTTTTATGACTTTGACTATTTTAGATACTTCGCCTACGTGGAATCATGCAGTATTTGTCCTCTTGTGACTGGCTTGTTCCACTTAGCATAATGTCCTCAAGGCCCATCCATGTTATTGCAAATGGCAGAACTTCCTCCTTTAGGTCTGAATAATACCCCACTAGATGCATAGGCCACGTTTCTTTGGCAGTGGCCATTTAGGTTTTTCCACATCTACATTTTTACATAAAATTTTACCATCTAGAAGATGAGTTAGTTGTTCTTCATGTGATATATATTGTAGTCATATCAACGCCTAGCTTAAAATGCTTTGAAATTCCCAAAGAAAAAAATCAAAGATTCCCTAACATAGGATATGAAGTCCACCAAAATCGAGCTCTGTCTGCATCTCCAGCCTCATTTCTCACCATTGCCTTCCCCTCCCTTTTTGTTCCAGCTTCACTGAACTCCGTCAGATTCCCCCACACAAGTTTCTTTCTGCTCTTTGCCTCAACGTACCTTCCTCTCTCCCAGGACTCTCTTTTCCTTCCCTCAGCCTCTTCACCTAGATGATTTCTATGCAAATGTGAAGACTCAGCTCATGTGTCACCTCCTCCAGGAAGCCTTCCTGGAACTTTTGTCTCCTACCCCACTCTTCCCCCGGCTCTGTTTGTAGTACTATTATTTGGTTTCCTGTAACATATCATAATTATCAGTTTCTGTGTCTGTAACTCCCCCCAGACCCTGAGTACCTTGTGGACAGTGACATTTCATGTCTGTGTCTCAGGGCTTAGCCAAGCGCCTAGCAGAGTACTAAGTTCTCAACACATATTTGTGGACCGAATTAATGAAAGTTAAGTTTTCTGAGCCTCAGCTACCTCGTCTACAGAGTGGAGACAATAATATTTCCTTCCAGGATTTCTGCAGGGACTGAGAACATGTAGGTAAAGTGCCTCGTCCAGAACCTGCAAATGAAAGGAGCTCAGTGGCAGGTGGGGCTCGTTCTTATCAGTGAAAGGGCAGTGGACTCGCTGGGGAGAAGGCCATGGTTCTGACGGTAGGCTGGGAACCAGTCAGCGCGAGGCTGTGGCTTGTTGGGGCGATGCGCCACACTCTCAAGCCCGCTCACTGGGATGACACAGTGACTCCCACCGACAGGTGGTTGCCCATGATTGGGGTTCAGAGATTATTCCTAGAATAGAGATGAACTTTATGCTCATTTTAGAGACCCATCAGGTGACCCACGAAGGCCATGCAACACAGCGGAATTAGGCCAAATGTATTTACTTTCTTCCTCCCACAAGACCTGTGCCTCTCCTGAAGGTGCTGCAAATGGTCCTGGGTGACGCTGTGCCAAATGCTCTTCTAGAAATCAAGTTAATTTTTCGGACTCACTCTGTGTGCTTGGGCAACTGCCCAGTGTCTCCACGGCCATCTCTGAACCTCAGTGTACCTTTCCTCACTTTTGCCACGCACACAAAATAAATTAAGTTTAATTTGAATGGTGCTTCCCCAAGTGTAGGCTCTGAGGGGACCGTCATAGGTGTCTAAACGCTTTTTATTCTATGTGACAGAAAACCTAACCCCAAGTGGCTTACACAATGAAGGGGAATTTTGATCTCAGCAAAGGTCCAAAGTAAGTTGGGCTTCATGAGCTGATGCCTAATCATGGCCCCAGTTTTGCTGCTCTGTGATTTTGCTGTTTCTGCTGCCTCTCATTTCCCGGTGTGACTCTCAGGCTGACTGACCTCATGGTGGCAGAAGTGACTACAGCGCTTTGGGACTTCAGTATTGGCAAGGACGTGCCCCAAGATTCACTCTGGTTCAGTGAATGTCACATATGCCACACGAATCAATAAGGATGGCCAGGGAAATGGAACGTACGGATTGTGTAAGCCAATCAGACTGGAGTTGGTGGGAGGAAAGAGGCAAGGTCAGCTTCTAGAATGGATACCTGGGTAGGGGAGAGGAAATTACAGGAATGAAAATCTTAGAGGGATGAATGGATATTTATTATCACAAACAATAAAGAGCCACTATAGCCATGAGGGGAATTGCTATTATTTGAAAGAAGGTATGATTTTGGATGGCTAGTTGAATTAGGCCACTTCTTTTTTTTTTAAGATTTTATTTATTTATTTGACAGAGAGAGAGAGAGATCTCAAGTAGGCAGAGAGGCAGGCAGAGAGAGAAGGGGAAGCAGGCTCCCCGCTGAGCAGAGAGCCCGATGCAGGGCTCGATCCCAGGACCCTGAGATCATGACCTGAGCTGAAGGCAGAGGCTTTAACCCACTGAGCCACCCAGGCGCCCCGAATTAGGCCACTTCTATCTCTTTAACCATATCCCCAGAACATGGGAAAAAAAATCATAGAAGGTTTCAGTAATGCCAAAATAACTGTGAGATAGAGAATCACAAGCTTCATGAAATTGTGTCCCTTTAATAAAAGTTATTATTATATTCTTTGGTTCTGGGATTATATAGAAAAAAAAAAAAAACTTGGCTTCCCAACAATACCTCATGGTCTTAGAAAGAGATTGAGACTTTTTGCATCAAGTTCCAACAGAAGATTAGTGATTAATGGTTGAGTTGTAAAATACTCACAAACCCCGGGCTGGTTCATAATGTGTACGAATCTCTAAAAACTTTAAGTGTACAATCTTCTGCCCAGCTGCACCTCAGCCCTTCCTCTCTGTTTTAAAAATAAAGCTACCAGTTTATAAACAACTTTCATACCAAAGGCTTGACCCCCTGGGTGATAAGTGACAAGAGAAGTGTACTAATGGACATTTTAAGAGTCCCGCATCAGCAGACTTACCCTGTCTCAAACTGGCTTGGGGTTATCAGTGTAATCTTTTAAAAATTACTTTCTAAACAAACTTAACAACGAAGATGATTGGTATAGGGAAGGAAAGTTAAAGCCAAAAATATTTCAAATGTAGCTTTAGAAAGAATGATGGCACATACATTGCTGATCAGTTTCAGAGCTCTGGACATTTTCCTGTTTTCTTTGTAGAGCAGAAGAGTTTTCATCTGCTCTTGTGCCTTTGACCTCCTGCCACACATCACAATCTTAACAAAAAATGTGGATGTTGTAAATAGGATTCAGAATTACTCCTGCGCACTGCACCACACTGTGTTAGGTATGATGGTAAACAAGATGAACAGTTATCTCCCATGAAGCAGCTTTTATTTTAAATCAAAGTCTTAACGAGTCTTCTAGTTAAATTGATACATTGACTTCATGTGTTTTCCTCTTCTACCTCTACCTCCTGAGACCCCAAAAAGGGAGGAGGAAATACTAAAGGATGAGAAATTTAAACCAATGCCGGAAGATTGAAAATAAAACAAGGACTTGTACCTGACATAGTAGGAAAGATGAGGTCAGAACCTCAAGTACTATGGAGAGGGATGCTGATGAAGGACAGAGAAGGATATTGATGGCTGGCCAATCGCTTGCTCCCTATAACCTTCCTCCTGTAATGCTTAAGAATATAGGGGTGCCAGGAAAACCCTAAAGGTGAGCATGAGGTGTCTAACTAAAACCAGGAAACTTGTTGAATCGAAATTCTGTAAAGGAAACAATTGGACCCCAAGATCTACTCCCTGATGCTTTTTTTTTTTATAATTGAAGTAGAGTTAACATACAATGTTACATTAATACCAAGTATACAACATAGTGATTAGACAAGTCTATACCTTATGCTCTAGTATTGCCCCATTATTTACAACAGCCAAGAATGGAAGCAACCCAAGTGTCCATGAATAGATGGATAAAGAGGATGCGACATATACATGGAATATTATTTAGCCATAAAGAGAATGAGATCTTGCTATTTGCATCAACATGGATGGACCGAGAATGCTAAGTGAAATATGTCAGAGAAAGACAAATACCATATGACTTCACTCATATGTGGAATCTAAAAAAACAAAATAAATGAACAAACAAAAAGCAGAAACACTCCCTGATTCTGTTTAAGCAGGGGCTGCTAACCCCAAGATTGACACTGGAAGTTCATCCTCTGGAATTATTCAGGGCTACCAGATATAGGGGGGGCAGGGAGAGGGTTGAACTGAAGGAGCGAATTAAATAAAAACCTCCATCATGAAATGTGACACCCTTAGGCTGCTTCCTTCCTTTCTCCTCTGAAAACGTAAATAGCCAGGGATAAACTCCTCAGGCACGACACTGGAAAACTATTCTTTGGAGACACTGAACTGGTCCAGAGAAAATACTTTCAATACTGATAATTGAGAGTTCTCCGACAAAGAGCTGAGCCTTTCGCCATAGTGGAGTTTACCAATTTATAAGTCCTGCTCACTCACGGAATTTCCAAATAGCTTAATTAAAAATCTTTTATTATAGAAACATGAAAATAGAGAGAGTAGTATAATAAACCCTCACACATCCATTACTTAGTGTCAACAATCAACAATTTATGGCCAAGCTTGTATTATCCATACTGCTACCCACTTTCACTCTCCTGTACTATTTTGAAATAAGTCCCGGATATTATATCATTTTACCCTTTGATATTTTAGGTTGTATCTCAAGTGTTTCTAAAAGATACTGACTCTTCAAGAACCACTATCCTATCATCAGCACTGAAATAAATGGACAATAATTCCTTAATATCATCCATGATGTCAGTGTTCAAATTTTCAGTTGTCTTATAAATGTCATAATTTTATCTTGTAGTTTGTTTGGAACAATCCCCAAATTAGTTTCACTCACTGCAATCAGTTGATATGTCTTTTAATCTCTTTACCTCTATGGGGTCCTTAGCTATCTTTCTCTTTTTGTTTGCAATTTAATTTGTTAAAGAAACCGAGGTTTCCTTTCTGGAGTTTCCATGTGGTAAGATTTGTTGGTTGCCTCTATGTGGTGTAGTTTAGTAAGTTCTTTTGTTGTCTTTATTTCCTATAAATTGGATCTAAAGGCCGGATCAAATGTAGGCTGGATTTTTTTTGTAAAGAAAAATTCCCAGGTGGTATTGTGTTATTCCATTTGGAGGTACATAATATCTGACTGTTTTTCTCTTTTTGGATGTTAGCAATTATTAATGATCATCCATTAATTTATTAAGGGATGCAAAGTGGTGATATTCTAATTCTACCATTCCTTCACTTGTGAGTTGGAATGCTTCCATTAAGAGAAAGTTCCCCTTGTTTGATATTTGCTTACATACAGTGAAGGTATAATAAGTGCTTGATTCTTTCTCTTTATTTGTAGTTTTCTAAATAATGAGTTGACTCACCGATAGCCTCTAATGATGACCAATTAAATTTTGTTTTGCCTCACTGCTCTTATGAACTCATGGATTTAAACATATTTTATGTGTTCCAAATTATTGATATTATTATTCTATGAAGCTTAAATTGTCCCATTTTTGGCTAGTGAATTTGGCTACCGAATCCTGATAGAACATTAGTATCATCGATAACTTCTTTGCTATCAATAGAATGGAATGACAGGATGATCCAGACCCACTTTGACATTTTTTTCTTTAAATCACAGTCATTAGAGAAAAGTGTATATAACATGAAAAAAAAAAGATGTCAAAAGAGAAACCCAAAGGAAGCAAAGGTAGTGCAGAAAACCATAAACAATGAATTTTGGAACACTGAAAAAAAAAAAAAGAAAACCATAGAAATCTTCAAAAATAACTCAGAGGTTGCTAGGATGGAAGATGAAGCAAAGGTAATTTCCCAGGGGAAAAAGAATAAAAAAAGAAATAAATGAAAATGATCAGCTTGAGATCCAACATTCAACTAGTTCTAAGACTGGAAGAAAAGAATAGAGAAAAAGCAAGGAAAGAAAATTACTGGGAAAAAAACCCCAAAACTGAAAACCCCAAACCCAAACCAAACAAACACAAAACTAAACCAACTCTGTTCTCCTTCAAACTTTCCCAAGGCTAAAACTATGAATCTTGAGACTGAGAGGGCCCACTAAGAACCAAAGACAATGAATGAATATTGATCCATATTAAATGCACCATCATGAAATTTCATGAAGTTTCAGAACACCAGAAATAAAGAGATCCTTTAAAACTAATTACATACAAAGACACAAAAATGAGTAAAGCTTTCGACCTTTCAACAATAAACACACTGAAATACAATGGAGAGATTTCTGCTTTCATCTAAAATGGCATAAAGGGGCCCAGGTTCATCCTCCTGCCTGAAATAACTGAAAAACCAGACATAATACGCAAAACAATGTTTTCCAGACATTAGACACTAGGCAACAAAGTATAGTGATCCCTGAGGGATGGGAGACAAACAAAGTTGCCTCAGCTTGCTGCCTTGAGAATTTTCAGGCCACAGAACTGAACTCAGGGAGATTAAGTTAAGGGTTAAGGAGATTAAACAAACAGTGTGGCGGCTGAAGTTCACAGGCAGAGCCTGGGAGAGAACAGGGCTGTGCAGAGAAACGTCCAAACACCTGTGGATGAGTTCCTTCAAGTATTCAGCAAAGCACTGATCCAGTGACCTCACTGAGACTGAGCAAAGAAGCAGCACAGAAAAGAATTAGTGGGAACAGTACTTTGAGCTCACACAGGTCTGGGAATAGTTCCTGTATCCACCATCCAGGATGGAAAACCTCATTAGTTAGCATAGTCAAAAGGATCTCTCCTTGTTAGAAGAAAAGAATTAGTCCTAAATGAAATGCTACTCTGTTTTTGCTTAGTAATTATTTATTAAAAGCAATATCCAAAAGGGTCAAACTATTTTTTTTTAAAGATTTTTTTAAAGATTTTATTTATTTATTTGACACAGAGAGAGAGTTCACAAGTAGGCAGAGAGGCAGGCAGAGAGAGAGGGGGAAGCAGGCTCCCTGCCGAGCAGAGAGCCCGATGCGAGGCTCGATCCCAGGACCCTGGGATCATGACCTGAGCTGAAGGCAGAGGCTTTAACCCACTGAGCCACCCAGGCGCCCCTGGATCAAACTATTTCTAAGTCACTTCTAGAATGACGCTCAAGAATATTTGTAAGGATGCAAATATATCTAGTAGCTAACCAAAAGAATGGAGTAATATTTTTTAAAATACTGAAAGAAAAAGTTTCAACCCAGACTTTAATACCCAAAGTGGCTACAAACTAAATGTGCCCCCTCCACGTTTCTATGTTGAAAGACTCACGCCAATGTGATAGTATTAGAATGTGGGGCTTTGGGAGGTGATGTGGTCATGAGGACAGAGCCCTCATGAGGGGATTAATGGGATTATAAAAAGAGATCCCAGAGAGCTTCCTTGCCCCTTCTGTCACATGAGGGCACAGCAAGATGACTGGACTACGAACTAGCAGGTGGGTCCTCACCAGACACTGCATCTGCAGGTGCCTTGATCTTGGCCTTTCCAGGCTCCAGAACGATGAAAAAGAAACCTCTGTTATTTATAAGCCACCCAGTCTGTTGTATTCTGTAATAGCAGCTCGAACAGAATAAGGCACAAAAATATCTAAGTGGAAACTGAAGTTGAATTACAGAACTTTTCAGACATATAAAAGCTGAAAAAAATCCATCACCCACAGACCCACATTATAAGAAATGTTAAAGGAAGCCCTTGAAGCAGAAGGAAAATTATGCCAGATGGAACTATGGATCCAAATACGGTAATGATGAGCACCTGAAATGGCATCTACGTGGGTAAATATATGACTTAAAATTATTTACATCTCTTTAAAAGATAATTTACTACTTAAACAAAATGACAACTATGCAGTGCAGAGTCTATAATGTATGTAGAAAGCAAAATGTATGACCAAAATAGAATAAAGGCGGTGGAGTGAGAAACAGGAGTAATACCCTTGTAAGGTTCTCATGCCATAAGTGAAGTGGTATAATATTGCTAGAATGTAGACTGTTATAACTTGAAGATGTATACTGTAAACCAAAAGTAGCCACTGAGATAACCAAACAAAAAGTTGTAGCTAATTAGTCAACAAAAAAGATAAAATGGAATCATAAAAAATTTTCAGCTCCCCTCTACCCCCCAAAAAGGTAGAAAAAAAGAGGAAAAAAATGAACACATAGAAAACTGTTTGTTAGGACAAATAGAAAACAAATGGCGTGATAGTAAATTTAAACTCAACCGTATCAATAAATATGTAAATGTAAATGGTATAAACATCTTAATTAAAAGACAGTTATAATCAGGTTGGAGAAATAGGCAAGACCCCAATTAATATGTTGTCCGCAAGAAACCCAGGGCAAATATAAAGACATAATTAGGTTAAAAGCTAAAGGAAGGGAGATCTACTCTTCTACAACTAATCAAAGGAAATCTGCAGAGGCTATCTTCATATTAGAAAAAGTAAACTTCAGAGCAAAAAGCATGATCAGAAATAAAGAAGGTCATTTCTTAATGATAGAGGAGTCAATACATCAAGAAGTCAGAGCAATCCTAAGTGTTCCTGCATCTAATAACACAGCTTCAAAATACATGAGGCAAAAACTGATATAACTGCAATGAGAAACAGACAAATGCATAATTTTAGCCCTAGATTTCAATATCCCTCTTTCAACTTCTGGAACAAAGAGACAGAAAATCAGAACAGAATGGGTAAAGACAACTTGAACAATACAATCAAGCAACTTGACCTAATTGACATTTATAGAACACTCTCCCCAACAACAGCAGGGTACACACTCTCTTTAGATACACAGAGAACAAGTCTGTCAAGTACCAAGTACGCATGGAACAAGTCAACACACAGTCCACCAAGGTAGACCATAAAATAGGTCTTGATAAATCTGAATGAATTCAAGTCATACAAAGTATGTTATCTGACCACAATGGAACTAAATCAGAAATCAACAACACAGGGAAATCTGAGAAATTCACAAATAAATGGGAATTACGCAACACACTAAAATATTTACTTTCCATTCACCTTTTTGGAGAAGGCTTAAAGGATGTGCTCCAGAGAAATTAGAGAATAAAACAAGGAAGGGCAAAACCTGTGCTTCGGGGTATGGGAAATCCCACACAAGATCTTGTCAAAAGGAAGTTCAGAATGACAGTTGTCCATAGACCCCAGAGAACAATCAGATCGAAATTAGGAAAGAGGAAGGAGAATTTCCCAAGGAAAAAAAATAAAAGTGGTACATCATCTGGGATGTTTAAACACAGGCACATGATCGAGGGAGAGATTTGAGATATCTAAGGATATGTTTATAGATAATTATGAGATAAAAAGAGGTAATAAGGTAATTCCAGTAAAAATAAAAAGTTGTGTGAGAAGCATAATTATATCATACTATTTGGCTGTGCAGAGAACAATATTTTGTGTTGTTATAATAATGGAAATGATAGTTCCTGGTTTAAAAAAAATTATGTGATAGCTGTACTGGGAAGCTAAAAGTCTGTTGGTGTAGGAGAATTTATTATCTATCATAACATCATAACATAATGCATCTTTTTGATAAATCAAGAGATAGGACCACACTGTCTTATTTAAAATAATGGAGGTTAATATCAGAATAAGCAGTTTTCAAAAGCTGAAATTGTTGCCTCTGGATGTTACACTAGGAAAGTGGAATGGGAAAGAGTGGGTCAGATGATTGCTAATCTCCACTAGATGCTCTCCTCATTCTTTGGTTAAGACAAAATTCTACAGAGGTATTTTTTGATAAAATATTTAAAATGAAAAATTAAAGCAATTAAGCAGGAAACAGCCGTATCTCCAATGACTCTCTAGTTTGAGGGCAGAATAAGGAAAATTTCTTAGAGTCACTCATCGGCATCTGAACTGTAGAAGATAAAGCAGAATATGACCAAAGTGTAAAATGTAGACATAGTATTTAACTAAGTTTACTAGTTAGTAGTATTGAGTTGTAAGGGTAATGACATTTAAAAAGTAATGATATTGCAATGAATAATTAATGGATTGGGCCAGGTGTACCAAAAAAAACCCCTCAGTAATCAAAATAACATTTAAATGTAATATTTTAAAAATCAGGATTAATGTGCAAAATCTACAATGGGAAAAATATCAAAACTTTTCATGAAAAGACAAGACTGTGGTACATATTTTTTTCTGTGTGTTAGGCTCCAATATGGCTCGGTATGACACCATTTAACAGATAATAAGTGTTCTAGGTACTGGAAGAACCATAATCATGTCTGCTTTCTTATCTTAAAATTCTGTATGAAGATGAGCTATTGGCACAAGGGAAAGTTTTTTGAAAACATGCTATATACACGTCAGTTGCTTCAAATAATCTCCCCAGTACTTTATTACATGTTAAATCATTAATGCTAATCAAAGATATATTGACTTCTAGCAAAGTCATCAATCTTCTGTTTTCTTCAAAGCTCTTAGCAAAATGAGTAATTCTTAGGGATACCATTTTCTTTGCAGGCGACTGGTGTTTGATGTTATTAGCCATCTGTTCCATTTCCCTTACTCCTCACAAGAGAAGAGAAATTTGTCCAAATCCCCCTGTTGGTTTACTTCCTGTGTTCACAGCTTAAACTGTAACAAGGGGGATGGGACTAACATTTTCTGTTGGGAGACAGCGCGCCCATGGGAGCGTGAGCTCTAGAGCTCCAAGGTTTGGCAAGTGATTGAGAACTTGGAAGCTAGTGGGTAGCTGGTAGAAGAAATGGAGTTGATACTTCTGGATAGGCACCTTTCCCAAAGACCTGTTTCTCTCAAGGTCCATCTTTTTAATTGCTGACTTTGCACAGACTCCAAAACACCTGCATACCATAATCTGAAAGGGAAGGTCAACCTAAAGGTCACGGGTTTTAAGGGTGGTACTTCAAAGACATTTATCTCCTTTACAAGGCCATTAGTCTTGGGTAATGGTCTATTGTCTTTCATCATCCCAACCTCTTCACCTGCCTGTTTACTTTGAGTCCAACCACGGAATTCAAGGCCCAGCATGAACGGGTGCTTTTTTGCTACTTCACTCTGGCCCAGTGGAAGCTGGTTCACAGTCTGCGAAAGCAGTTGTCAGCTGTAGGAAGGAAATGCAGTTACTAGGGGAAGGATGTGCTTTAGCTTTCAGCTAAAACATGGGAAAGACCTTTTTGGGGGGAGTAGTTAACAATGAAGAAAAGAGCCTTATGCATTAAGATGGTATTGTAGGTTTATGCCTAAGTTTAAACAGGTATCAGAGGCATAAATATCCAACAATAAACATAGTTACATTGGTATAGCACTGACCTACACATTTTATATCAGATACCTCACTGAATCTGCATTGTGACTCTATGAAATACGTATACTTATTAGTCCACTTTACAGATGAATAATTTTTCAAGGCTCCAGTAAGCAGCAGAACTGGCATTAGAACCCAGGCAGTGTGGCTACAAAGTATAGGCCTTTAACATCTCTGCTATGCTGTCTTGCATATAAAAGAATAGTATAGCCATTGGTGATGGATTATTATTTAGCCTTTAATGTGGCATCAAGTCTGTGTGGCAACATAAAGACAAAATGTAAATTTCATGACCTTGGGTTTAAGCTGTACAAAATATATACAGTGTAGGTAAAGATGATCAGAGGTCAAGGACCCCAGATGGCCAAAAAAAAAAAAAAAAAAAAAAAATCACAGAGCCAAAATATGGCAAGAAAAGCCATAGTAGACGGGCGCCTGGGTGGCTCAGTTGGTTAGGCGACTGCCTTCAGCTCAGGTCATGATCCTGGAGTCCTGGGATCGAGTCCTGCATCGGGCTCTCTGCTCGGCGGGGAGTCTGCTTCTGCCTCTGACTTCTGACTTCTCTTCTCTCATGCTCTCTCTCTTTCAAATAAATGGATAAAATATTAAAAAAAAAAAAAAAGAAAAGCCATAGTAGATTTTGTAGTATGTATATAGTAGAATTTGTCTTGGAATATGTAGTAGAATTTGTGCATTGTTGCTAAGAACTCTGTTCCTGATTCAGTTCCATTTCCCAAACTCAGGTTTGTCCCTGGATTTTGACTTTTTGCAGTGTTCTGGAAAGGTTCTTAGGGAAATCTCTTGCTGGCGCATATTCTTTCTTTGACTGCTTGGGTCTCACACCAATTCACTCCGGCATGGCTGATACTCACCACATACTCCCCAGTCTCTGCCCTCGTGTAGCCTGCCATCCCACAAACAACAATAATGAGAATAGTTCTTGTGGTGTGCTAGTGAGATTATGTTGATCATTTTCTCCTATTAGAAATAAGAACAAAATGTCTTGAACCCAGTTGTAAGAATGATTGTGACATACAGATTTATTTCCTTAAAAAACCTGCCTTGATGGTGAGCACTGAGTAAGATATAAAATCGTCAAATCGATGTTACACACTTGAAACTAATGTAACATTGTCAATTATACTTCAATAATAAAAAAATGAGGAGATAGAAAATAAAACTAAAATAATAAAAAACATACTTTGATCAAATGGGTTATGTTTGATAATACCTGCTGCAAACACAAATAATGTGAAACTGGGTGTGAGCCTACAAGTAAAAAAACAAAAACCTCTCACGGGTTTTGAATGAGATGATACTTGGAGGAACAGGTTGTATTGGGAGAAAAAGGAAATGATGGATTCCAGACAGAGTCAGTGGTCAATCTATATCAATCCATTCATCTATTCAACAAATATTTATTGGGTATACACCATGTGCCAGGCACTGTGCTAGGTTCTGGGTATTTAGTGGTGATCGCCATAGATAAGGTCCCGATACTTGTAGATTTTACCATATAATTAGTAGTGGAAACAGATTTTAAACAATTAAATATAAGCCTATAATTACTAAGTGTTGAATGCCGTGAAGGAAAAAGCAGAGAGTCATGAGAGAATAACGTGGGGATCTACTTTAGACTGAACACTCACAGAAGGTCCCCTGAAAAGACAAGGCTTAAGATATGACTTGAAGACTGAGAAAGGACCAGCCATACTAGTAGTCACTGTGAGCACACTTCAGGTGGTGGGAACCACCTCATAAGGATCCTGAGGTGACAGAGAAAAGTCCAAAGAGGCTAGCGTGTAGCTACTGAAGAGGGGAATAAGGCAGGCGAGGGCCGAGGTTTGGGTCACGAGAGAGTAGTGGATTTAATTACAAGTGCAATGGGAAACAAGTGAAGATCACTACTTGGAGAATAAACTTGAGAGCAACAAGAATGCAAACGAAGGGCTTACTGCAGATGTCCAAGCAAAAAACGGTAGACCTTTGGACGAAGGTGTTGGTAATGAAGATGGGGAGGAAGAGATGAAGATGTATTGTAATGCAAGAATTCTTGGAATTTGGATAAGGGACTGGATGTGGGAAGGAAAGGGAGAGAACAAAATGTTGTATTCGTCAGGCGGTAATTGCTGTGACAGACAGCCCCTTCCAAGTCTCAGTGATTTAACCACTAAAAGCTATTTTCTTGCTCCTGTCACAGTCCAGTGTGGGTCAGCAGGACAGTGAGGGAGGTCTGCTTGCCACATTGAGGTTCTTGCATCTTGTGGAGACTCCATTGTCAACAGGTGGCCTCCAAAATCACCAGGAACAGAGAGAGCATGGAAGACCCCATGGGACATTTCGGGGGCCCGTCCAGATACGGGGTGCATCACTTTTACCCACATTCCACTGGCCAGAGCTCAATAACAGAAGCACTCCTAACTGTGGGGGTTCGGGGCTGCTGGCTAATATAATCCGGCTGCCTGTTCGGAAGAATAGGAAAGAGGTTTGTAGCATTATCTCTGCCCCAAATGACTGCGGGTTTTTGGCTTGAGCAATTGGCTGGACGGCGCCGGCACTATCTGTATACGGAGCTGGGGAAGCCCGGAGGAGGGACAAGTTTGTGGGAAAAGCTCAAGTAATTGGTTTTAGACTGGCTAAGCCTGAGATGCCTAGTTCCCATCAGGGTGGAGACGTCAGGTAGACAGTTTGATACTCAAGTCCTGAGTTCAGGTTTTGGTCAGATATATAAACCATTAGGAAGTGTCTAGATAATTTGGGTAAGTCCGTCTGTATTGACTATGTATTTGTCTGGCTATTTATTTACTTTACTTACTTACTTATTATTTATTTATTTGTTTAGTAGACAGTGTCAAATTGATGGGCATCATATCTAATGGAAGGTAAGAGGATTAAAACCAGAGAATATTTTGGAATATTTTCTGTGACGAAATCCTCACCTATACATTCCCATTGAAAAACACTTATGAGAACTTCCAATCTTCAATGTTCACATAACATCCTGGAATTTAAAAAAAAAATTGATCTAGATCTCATTTTACAGATGAGGGAACTGAGACCTGAAGAGATTCAGTGACTTGCACAGCACCAAAAAAGCAAAAGAGTGGCCTCATAAGGATCCGGTACCACAGGACGTTCGAGCCAAAGCCGGCCCGAGGGCTTTAGGAGCAAATATACCTTTTGTTCTATGTCGTTTGTTTGTTTGTTTTGACCACTTGGAATATATACCTCTTTGAGCCTAATTGTATTTCTAGATTTTACTGGAGACTTTGACACAGTTCCTAAACTCCCCACAAATTCATTCTCAAACACCTGTTAGTATTGGTCTTACCGCTTTCCGCTTCAGGGATGGCACCCAGCCCACACTGTTCTGTAGAAACTTTCTCCAGGAAACACAGCCTTTGTTGGTTCTACTTAATTTTAGGTTTTGTCCTGCTACTCTTTCTCCCTTGGTCTTGGAGAACGCAGAGAACTTATGAAGCTAATTTAGGGCAGATACGCTAAAAGTGGAAAGTAATGTTTTCTCTTTGCAAGAAACACCCCAGGGGCAGAGAACGCAGGAAATTGCGTGTCACTGTGATGAGAAACAAATGAAAGCCTTTAGAGCAGAAATGTCCGTCTCCAGTCCCCTCACACGTCCATCGCTGCGCGCCAGGGCAGATGCGTTGTACGGTCAGCAGCCAACTGAGCAGCCGAAAGACGAATTCCCCCCATTCCCTTCTTTACTTGTCCTCCATGGTGATTCCCAGGGATCATAAGGAGGCAGTGGATGTGCTCAGAAAAATAATGTGAGCGCCTGTGTGACTCGTAAGATAATTAGAATAGGATGTAATGTGTGACCCTTATAGGAAGCAACTCCCTCGAAACTATAGTGTGTTCCTCTTACTGCGTGAAGGCCGTGGTTATTTTATTCTACTCAGATATGGTTATCCTGATGAGATCATTCCTGTTTCAGTTACCTGGAGAAAGAGGAATATCCTTAGGCAAGTAACAGGAATTGAGATGGAAGACTCTGGGAATGTAGGCTGGAGAAATGACTCTTGGCTTAGTCTCTAAGGATGCCATGTGTCTGGGAAGATTTTCCTTTGACGAAGGTCAGAGGTAGCATCCATTGTGAGAAAGCAATTGGGAGGTAAGAAGAGATCTCAAATATTGTCTTCCTGTGCTGCGGTCAGCCGCAGCTTGTAAACCAGGTTATTTAGATTCATGCTGCTCTCTGAATTTATTTTCTCTTTGTTATACCCCAGAAGCAAGGTAGATTGGGCACACTTGGCCAGTTTTAAATGAGTGAACGGTTTTCTCCTGGGGCCAGAGATAATCGAGGAGAGACCCTGATGCAGTGGTTCCATCTGGGGGCAATTTTGCTTCCCTGGTGACATTTCTCAATGTCTGGAGACGTTTTTGATCGTCACAACGGGTGCTGCTGGTGCTGAGGGTGGAGGGGGGTGCTACCGGCATCTAGTGATTTGATCTGCTAAACATCCTGCAATGCACAGAACAAGCTCTGCTGCAAAGAATTTTACAGCCCCAAGTGTCCACAGTGTCAAGATTGAGAAATCCTGGCGAAAAATAAAGATGAGCCTCAGGGAACAGAGTTGGTGGCATTGTGGTCCGGCTGTTGCCAACCTCCAGATTTTCCTTCCAATGCTACCTTTGGATATTCTGGGTTTTTACTGCTACTGAAACAAGTAACATTTCCTGGCTCCAGTGTTAGGTAACAGGCTTCTCCTATTCCCAAATCAGAGAAACCTCCCCGGCTTCCTCCCTTCTCCAAGTCATTAATACTAAATATTTTTTGAGCTTAAACTAGTTCTATAAACTAAACTATGCACTGTGGAGACAAAGAAATTTGAGATGTCCCTTCCCAGAAATGATTGAAGACTCAGCTGGGAATTCTGAGCTGTCACTGTCTTCACAGCAGTCCTTTTATAAAGGAACTTGAGGATTTGGGACAATGGGCATTACCTCCCGCTGTGATGAGGCAGACTTCTATCTTCTCCTGGGTTATTCCCAGACTCAGAAAGTTATTCTCCAGGTTTATAACAAATACCTGGGACATTAAGACATTTGGAGTCCTCTTAATCTAACCAATCACGGGATCTAGAAATCGTGGTATTAATTGCGCCTGATTCTCGGATTGTGTTCTGCGTTCATTTCTTAGTGGGATCATTTTCATCTCTCAACTACATTTTGTTCATTGTTTTCTCCCTTGAGAGGCTGCGGGTTGACTTATTTCTTACGGAAGACCTGCTTTAAGAGTGTTATTTCTGAATCTTATTTTCTTTAAAGGAGAAGGGCAGAGTTGGGGGAGATCAAACATTCCTGGGGACCATTATTTGCCAATTATGAACAGACCTAGATTTTTCAGTATGTATTTATATTACTACCTCTCTTCACACATACACACACACACACACACACACACACACACACACACACGAGCAAAAACTGCTGGGCACCCTCACATGGGGAGTGGGGTGGGAGGGCAAAGACAAATCTATAATCCAACATTTGTATAAATTATAAAAGAAATAAGAAGAAAATATAATTTAGCATAAAATTAATATACTAAGTGACAGCTTAGTATTTTAGAACTATATGTGGTTTTTCTACAAATATAATACTTATCTCTGATTTCTATATATGCATTATTTTGCTAACTATTTATTTACGTTTATACAGTGGAATTCCCCCCTTTGTGTTACTGGCCATGTATAAAGTTTGAAGTTTAAACTTTGATTCTGACTAATTTACTCACAAGAATGCTGAAAGCTGTTATTTCTACAAGGTAAATTGTAGTATATTAAAGACCTTATTCAGCCAAGATCTCATGAATAAAGAAGTAAATTAGACTAGAGACACTCTTTTCCCAGAAAAGGGCTTTAAAGGTAGAAAATAATCTTTTTCTTTTTATTTATTTATTTATTTGACAGAGAGAGAGATAGTGAGAACAGAAACACAAGCAGGGGGAGTGGGAGAGGGAGATGCAGGCTTCCCCCCAAGCAGGGAGCCTGATGCAGGGCTGGATCCCAGGACCCCAGGATCATGACCTGAGCCAAAGGCAGATGCTTAACGACTGAGCCACCCAGGCGCCCCTAACGTGGAAAATAATCAGTGCTTATATGATTTTCATAGATCTAATACACTTTTCTACGATAACGTTCCCCTTTAAAATATAAACAAATACCACTTATCTTTCTCCGCAGTTGGTACTTCTGTGTAATAACAAAATATAAAATAAAGAATTCAATAAAGAAAAAAAATAAAGGTAGAAAACATATCCATCTGCAGTAAGGAATGAGACATTTGGAGATTGGAGAGTTAGTTTGAAAACCTGATCACATAAGATAATTCAGTTAAGATGAGTTCCTCAAATATTTATTGAGTGCCTATTACATATACTAGAATTAAAATAAAATATGATATTAACCAAGAAATCAGTGTAATGATTTGGCTCCATTAAAAAATTCAGTTTAAATTTAATAACCCTGTCATGAGGGTGCCCGAGAACATTTCCTGGTATCAATATATCAACAAATTAAAATTAAATTAACAAACATTTAATTAACAAACTAAAATCAACAAATAGTTAAATAGCTACTATGCATAAGCAACTGTTGTAATCACAACTGGGGTAGAGTGGGGTTAGGAGCAAACGTAAAGATGGAGAGCAACAGGCTCTTAACCTCAAGTATCTTACAGATTAGGTCATTTTGGAGTTAATTCATTCCCATTATGTAAACTAGTGTGTGTGTGTGTGTGTGTGTGTGTGTTGGTGTGTGTTTTGTGTGTGTATATGTGTGTGGTATGCGCATGTGTGGTGTCTGTTTATGTGTGTTATGGTGTGTGTAGTATGTGTGTAATGTGTGTGGTGTGTCTGTGTCTGTGTTGGGTGTGTGTGCATGCTGTGTGTCTGTGTGTCTGTTGGTATATGTGTGTGTGGCATGTATGTGTGTGTGTGGTAGGGTATGTGTGTATATATGTGTGGTGATACGTGTGTGTGTGTTGGTATGTGTTGGGGTGTGTGGTATGTATCTGTGTGTGTATGTTGGTGTGTGTTGGTGTATGTGTGGCATGTGTGTCTGTGTGTGGGGTATGTGTGTGTATCATGTGTGTGTATCATGTGTTTTGGTGTGTGCGTTAGTGTGTGTATATGTGTGTGGTGTCTGTGTGTGTATGTTGGTGTGTGTTGGTGTGTGTGTGGCATGTATGTGGGTGTGTCTGTGTGTGGTGTGATATGTGTGTATATACATGTGGTGATATGTGTGTGTTGGTGTGTGGTGAGGTATGTATATGTGTGTGGTGTCTGTGTGTTTTGGGATGTGTGTGTGTGTTGGGGTGTGTATGTTGGCATGTGTTGGTGTATGTGTGTGACATGTGTGTGTCGGTGTGTCTGCTTGGGTATGTGTGCGTAAGGTGTGTGTTTTTACAATGTCATTGTCATACTAACCAGTGAAACGGGTCCAACTGAGGAAGAGATGGACAAGAGAGTAATACCAACCTTTCCTTGTCAATTCCTCCTTTAAACTATTAATAGAAGGGACAGAGAAGGTTAAAGATCTCTGGTAAAAATTGAGATTTGTTTAGAAACCATAAACAGTTACAACCAAGAGCTGTTGAAACAAAGGCCAAAGCAAGACATACATGCACTCTTACGTATCAAGCAATAGTAAATTGCAGCAGAGGATTATTTGTTTCCTCACGGCACCCTGCACTCTCCCCTACCCCGCCCCCCCGCCGGAAGTATGAATACCGAGAGAGAGGGAAGGTATCTGGCTATTTACGTGAAAAATGACTCTCCCCTACAATCACCTTCTGTCAATAAAATGCTTATTTTCTGACATGTCAATTAGGTGATTCATAATCCAGATGACCATCCCCTTCCATTTAGTACTGTTGGACTGGGTTAAATGTCTTCAGTGTTTACCCTTTATGACCAGTGGCTTGGATCTGTTCTCAGTCAAACTGGGCCACTCTGACATGTTTGCCCGTAGGATTTCTCTTGAGGTAAAGTAACCATTATTATCAGATTTTAAACTGAACGGCAGATTAGGACAGTGGCTTTACCATCAGCAGTGAGGAATGCTTGCTTTACAGTACCGGGTATCCAAAACAGGGAGTTTGGAGGAAGAGTTCAATGCAAAATAAATAAGCCTGTAATTTACAGAACTACGTGAAGGAGGCTTATGAGGCAGAGCTCCGTGCTTCGAAGGGATCCTCTGTTTTTCAAAAGCCAGTCATTAGAGGGGAATGATTTGTCCTAGCATCTAAAGCTAATTTTAAAAGATCTGACTGGTAATGAAGTAATCATTTTTAAAAAAATTGAGATGCGATTCACATACCCTAAAATTCACCATTTTAAAGTGTACAATTCAGTGATTTCCAGCACGTGAAGTAATCATTTTTTAAAAAGACCTGTGAGGATTGGTGTAGGATAGCCATGCTGCATTTTTCTTTCATAAATATATCCAGTTATTCCTAACAAATATTAAATGATTGCAGTGTTAACATACCAGAATGCTCCTTTGTACTTCTCCAAAGCAATCTACAAATAAAGAATAGGTTTCTATTCTACTGAAGGCATGAATTATTAAACCAATTTTACAGTTAAAGTTAATGCATTTTAAGCTTTAATGCTGAAGAAAGACAGATGGAGTTTAAAATAATCTCTTTTCAAATTTCTTTACGGAGATGATGTTTGGAGAACATTTGAATGGAAAATGTTTAAATTGTTCTAGAAACTAGAGAACATAGTTTTTGATAGATAAAAATAAAGTTGTGGAAAAACATTTTTTGCAAATAGGCTGAATTTCAGAGAAGACTGCTTTTCATTATTTTGGAGTAGATGTATGAGTAACAGGGAAATTTCAACTTTAAGTTGTCAGAATGCTATATGAGTAAAACAGGCTGAACAAATAAGCTGATGAGAGACTTCTGGATAAGTCAGTACCACACAGAAGAAAAAATTTAGTAGAAAATAGAAGATAAAAATTGTTTTGGCTGAAAGTAGATCTTCTTAACTAGTGAATCTCAGCTAGAGGTTCCCAAAGAGATAACTACAACTTCACTGAGACTCTTTCAAATTATAATCCTTGCACATGCTTCATGTGTCTTCCTGGTCCGTGGTGAGTAACAGCCTCCTCTCCATTGGAGACTAGACTAAGGAAGATAACTAGTGCTTTCTTTTTTTCTTTTTTTTTTCCTTTTTTTTCTTCTTGTTTTTTACAGAAATAATTTTTAATTTAAATCACAGTCAAAATCTGTAATAATTTAGTGAAAAGTTAAGAATCACCTCTGCAGGGGCGCCTTGGTCGCTCAGTTGGTTAAGCTACTGCCTTCGGCTCAGGTCATGATCCTGGAGTTAGAGGATCGAGTCCCGCATCGGGCTCCCAGCTCCGCGGGGAGTCTGCTTCTCCCTCTGACCTGCTCTCTCTCACTTTCTCTCTTTCTCTCTCTCAAATAAATAAATAAAATCTTAAAAAAAAAAAAAACACCTCTGCATTATCCATGAAGGAAAAGGTTTACTTAGTAACTACAGTAAACATTTTAAAGAAAGTATTTTATTTAACCTACTTAAGAGCCTCACTTGTTTACAAGCACATTGGAACCATCATTAACTTAGGAAGAACGCTGTTCCATTAAAATAGAACCGCTATGGACCTCTGCTTGGTCCTCCTTTCCCCACTACAGCTAAAGCACCTGGGGTGGGGGAGAATTTGATAAATAAATTTGGGCCACAACAAGTTGGATAGATGGAAATCATTTTATGTTCCACATGATTTCTCATATATTTTAATTTACTGTTGACACACCAAGAGCACCATGTCTGATGAGCAAACTTTGCCATTTCACTGGTGTTTTATTTGTAAAGTTGTGGAACATCTTTTTATCTTGTAATTTTTTTTCTGTATATTGCCTGTTCATATTCCTTACCTATGTCTCTATTGGATTGTTGGTCTTCTTCTCACTGCTTTTTTTTTTTAAGCAGGTCATTCCTTTCTATTACACATGTTGCAAATATTTTCATTCTGTCATTTGTCCTTTAACTTTTGTGGGTTTTTTTTGAAACATATATTTTTATTTTTGAGTAGTCAAACTGACAGTCTTCCTTCTTATGATTGCTGGGTTTGTGCTTTAGAAAAGCCTGTCCCCTCCCCAAGACTATAAAGATATTTTTCTGTATTTTCTCTAACAATTATATAATACAGTATTTAAAATATTTCAATGCCCAAAGAACTTTCTTGAGTGATAGAAACGCTCCATGTTTGGGATGCCTGGGTGGCTCAGTCGGTTAAGCGTCTGTCTTGAGCTTAGGTCATGATTCCAAGGTCCCAGGATCTAGTCTTGCATGGGGCTCCCTGCTCAGTGGGGAGCCTGCTTCTCCCTCTGTCTGCTGCTCCCCCTGTTTGTGCTCTCTCCCTCTCTCTCTGACAAATAAATAAACAAAATCTTAAAAAAAAAAGAAATGCTCTATATTTGCCCATCCAATATGGTGGTAACTAGCAACATGTGGCTATTGAACACTTGAGATGTGGTTAGGGGGAACTGAAAAACTAAAGTTTTATTTTTATTTAATTTAATTAATGAAAATTTAATTTTAAATACCCACATGTGGGTACAGGCTATATGTTGAACAATGCAGAGATCTCTTTATCTGAAATTTGTTTTCACATGCACCGTGGGGTAGGGAGATTTTTTCAGTATGAATGTCCAATTATTGTAACACTATTTGTGGAATCACTCTTACTTCAAATCAATCAATGCGGATTGATCCGAAAAGTCACTTATATCAGATGTCAAATTCCCATGTATATATAGATATATTTCTGGACTCTAATTTGTTCCATTTATCCACTTGACCATCCCCAAGCCAATATATCATGTTTTAAAGTACTCTTTATCTAGCTAGCAAGGCAGATCTTTTGTCATTTTTCCTCTTTTTCAAAATTTATTGGCACTTCTTGCATATTTCTTTTCCAGGTAAAGATTAGAATTGGCTTGCCAACTTCTATAAAATAGTTTCTTAGAATTTTGATGTGGATTGCAATGAATTTATAGATCCATTTGGAAAATAACTGACATATAAATGATATTAATCTTTCCCTCTAGCTATTCTATTTTTAGTCTATAATTCTACTCCTATGTTTATTTTTTGTTAGATCATTCCTAGCTATTGTATAGTTTTTGTTGCTGATGCAGAGTCTCTTTTCTGAATTAAATTTGGAGTATAAGAAAGCTAGATTTTTGCACACTGATCTCATACTGTCTACTTTGCTGAACTGTCTTAGTTTTAGTCTTTATTATCTTTGAGTTTCTTGATAATCAGTTATACTATCTTCAAATGATGCCAATGTTATTTCTTAATTTCCCAATTTATACTTCCTCTCTCTCTCTATATTTATCTTATTGCATTGGCTAGAAGATTGAGAACAATGTTCCTAAACAAAGTAACGACAATTGGGAATATTATTTTCTTTTTTCTTTTTGGAACTGCTTTCTTTCTTTCTTTCTTTCTTTCTTTCTTTCTTTCTTTCTTTCTTTCTTTCTTTCTTTCTTTCTTTATTGAACTGCTTTAAATGTTTAATCGTTGTATGGGTAGCTTGCTTATCTCCCCGCTCATCCTGAAGTCTTCCGCATTTCAGTAAATGGCACCTCCAAATTTCTAATTCTGGCTAAAAGCCTTGGGTATCATTCTTGACTCTAGTCTTTCTCTCAAATCTTATGCCCAAATCCATATAAAAATCCTGCTGGCTTTACCTTCAAAATGTGTGCAGGAGCTCTTCACTACCTCCTTCACTTCTGGATTGTCGCCTTGGCCTCCTATTTGGTCTCCTTAGTTCTGCCTTTGTTTTAACCCAGCATGAAGAAAAATTCCTTAAGTTTATAATTCAAATCATGTCCTTGCTCAAGTCCTTCTAAAGATTTCCCAGCTCATTCAGAGCAAAAGCCAAAGTCCATACCATGTCCTCTAAGGTCCCATATGGTCAGACTTCCTCATCATCCCTTTGACTTGTGTTTCTTACTCTTATTGTCCCTCCCTCCCTCATCACGTAAATATCCCTTCCTCCTTCATCCCTTAAATGTCAGCTTTTCAATAAACCCTTCTCTGACTGCTTCATTAAAATGTTCACAACACCCTATTCCTCCCTATTCTGCTTAGTTTTTCTTGACAGCTCTTGTTACCATCTGACAAAATCTCTATTTTATTTGTTTGTTGTCTATCTTCCCCCACTAAAATGTAAGCTCCATGAGGGCAGGTCTTCCTTTTTTTTTTGTCCACTACATTACTACATCCACATTGCCTAGAAGAGTGCTTGGTGCCTACTAATGGCTCAATTTATATATGATTTTTCTCCTTGATTCTGCTAATATTAATTCAGATTTAAATGGATGTTTAGCCATAATTGTGATCCTGGACCAAACTCTCATTGGTCTTGAATATTTTTTATATTTTGCTGATTTTGAGTTGATACTGTTCGATTTATGTTTTTTCCTTTTTTTTTTTCTTAAGAGAGAGCAGTTGATAGTTTTTTGTTTGGTTTATAATTATTCAGTTTTTATATCAAGATTATACTTGTCTCATCAAATAAATTGGGGAGGAGCTTTCTTTCCACCTTTATTCTATGCCTATAACCCTATAATAGTCTTTTCATTAGATGTTCTGTAAAATTTGTGTATAAAAATCAGCTGGACCTATTATGAAGCTTCTTCATAGAGTCCTTCTATGGAGTCCTTCTATGGAGATTGATTTATTCAAATTTTCAAATTCTTGATTTAATTTTGATAAAATCATCCATCTCATTGCATTTTTTTTTTTAAGATTTTGTTTATTTATTTGGGGGAGAGAGAGAGAGAGAGAGAGACAGCATAAGCAGGGGGAGTCACAGAGGGAGAGGGAGAAGCAGGCTCCCCGCTGAGCAGGGACTATGTGGGGCTCTATCCCAGGACCCCAGGATCAGGACCTCAATAAACTGAGCCACCCAGGTGTCCCTTCATCTAATTGCATTTTAAAATTTATATATACAATTGCTGTCTTTCTGTCTTTTTATTTCTAATGATATTTGAGTTTTTTCTATTTTCTTGCCTACAAAAGCTTGTTTATTACATTGGCCTTTAGAAGCTTTGGCTTTATTTTATTTATTTATTTTCTCTCTTTTTATTAATTTTTTCTTTCAGCTTAAATTGTCTATACTGTAGTGTTGAATGGGTGGACCTTTATTTTTATTTTTTTCTCTTATTTTTTAAATGAGTATATTTAAGTGTATAGAAAGCATTTGAGCTGCATCACAAAGATTTTGAGAGCTTGTTCTCTTTGTCATACATTTCTGCATAATCTGTAGTCTCCATTTTGATTTACTTTTTTCACTCAATAATTATCCAGAAGAGTGTTTTAAAATTTCCAAATTACATAGATAAATATTATTTTTTATTTATCTTTTTGTTATGTTTATTTTTATTTTACTATGCTCAGAATCTGCACCCTGCATGCTTTTTTATGTAAAACA
>CM052900.1:32593270-32617949 GCA_028534135.1 Potos flavus
CCCCCCCCCATTATTTCTATTCTTTATGATCAAAACCATGCTGTTAAGTGTATGGCCATTGACATGATGAAGACCTACTATTCTTGATCTCTACATTTTCTTTGTGGAGTGTTGCTTTTATTAAAAGCCAAAATAATATTTTTTGCCTGTTTATTTTTATTTTGTCTCAAATTCCATTTTGAATAAATTAGCAGACTGCTACGATTGGCTTAGTTTCAGTAGATGCCCACTCTGGACATGGATTATGGCTAGAGTAGGATTAGGTAAGGCTATGTGACATCCAGAGTAGCCATGGGGACTAGGGTTTTGGGCAAAGGGAGCAAGGCATTAGATCCCAGGAAAACACAGAGGGGGCTGCTGCCCAGACAGTGTCACAGATGCCCACCAAATTTTACTGTACCATAATGTAAAATGAGGGAAATAATGTAAGACATCAGATACAGGAATGCATGAATTAATTTCACCATTCACTTTTCTCTAATAAACATCCCCATTTGGAAAGCCTTCTCGATTTCAAAGGGAATGAAGCCAGGTACATGTCCTGCAATCCTTAGATGACTGGGTAAATACAAAAACCTGAGGTGTTAATTACTTTTAAAATCATTAGGGAAAATGGAAGCACATGTAGCAACTCTCAGAAGGGAATTGATCGGGTCTACAGAATAGAATTCTAAATTCTTAAAAAGAGAAGCTCATAAAAACGTCGCCTTGTAAGCTGAGGTTCTTTAGTAGTACTGAAGTGAAGGGGAATTTCAGATTGTTCATTCATCAGGCTTTCCACTCAGACCTGTGTGGTGTATTTTGCAGTGTGGCTCAAATGGCCATACTTTCTTAATAAGTACTCCTGCAAAGCAAACCTTGACTCATGTGGAATAAAAGGCAAAGGGGAATCACAGAACCATGTAATTTAAAGCTAGAAGAAAGGGAAGAAAGAGGAGAGTTCTTTTTTAGTTAACAACCTGAATTATGGAAGATATTTAAATACATGTAATTTTATAAACCTTAAGTACATGTTGTGAACTAAGATACAAATAGACCTCAGTAAGAAAAGTGGGGCAGGGAAGAATGACAATTTACCTGGGTTTCACATCACAAAATGAGATGGTGTAATGAGAGATGCAGCAGTCTCCCTCAAGAATGTTACCTAGTCTTATATGCCCTCTTGCGAAATATGTGCTTCTGGCATTTGAATATATTGCATTGCAATTAGTTTGTTTCATGGATCTCACCTATTAGCACACAGACGTGAAGGGAGGTGTGTGTCATTCCTTTTTGTGGCTGCCCTGTCTAGAGTGCCGGTAAGTTTCCAAATAGTAATTGGTGCTCAACCAAAGTTCGCTGAAAGACTGAATGAATAATTAGAGAGGATTTATATAGACTGGTCGAAATCCATCATGCCTCTGTATCCAAATATTCCAAACTGTTGGTGAATGAAGTAATCAAATTAGGTATGAAAATTATCTAAAGGATCTGTGTTTAGCACAAACTCAGAGACAGTAGGGTCTGGCTTGAGAACTTTCTGTGTTACTAATCAGCACGGGACTGCATGAGCACAGAGTTGTATGTAGAAACACTCCCAAGTCCTCCCTTAATCCTTTCTGTCCAGCCTCGGTAACCTCAAGTCCTGGTGTGCCTGGGATAGTCCCAGTTTATGCTTTTGTCTCAGTATAATTATTATTAGTGCCCCATTTCAAAAGTGTCTCGTTTGGAAAATAAGTTATATGGTCATTCCATTTAGAGCAGTTTTTACAACCCTATGTTCCTGAACCTTTATGCCCTTCAAATATTGGAGATTCTGTTATATTAGAACAGGACTTTTTTTTTTTTTTTTTTTTTTTTTTTTAAACCAAGGTGAACTCTTTTCATGTGCACTTCTGCAGAAATGTCTTGGGATCATGGAAGAGTGAAATTTGTACAGCTTTGGAAGATGACATATTTGGTTGCCTCAACATGCTAGGACAGTTTTGGCTTGAGCAAGACTCCAAGGGGCCAAAATATCTTGGTGCAGTTTTTATGAATCTGAGCCACTCTCTGTTCTCTGCTTGACATTTGACCCATTTGAAAAGGAAGAAGTATCAGGTTTCTCCAAAGCTTTGAACGTGAAATTCTCCCACACTCTGGCAAAACCCATTGCCAAGAGAACTGACATACAAGTGACAAAGGCAGTGATGACAATTTAGAGCTTCATATGATTCAACTCCCAAGTATCAGGTATGTGGTAAAGGTAGTTTAGAGACCTGTAATGATGACTGCTTTACGCGCTGACCTTTTGTACGCACTTTTCTTCCTCCCCTACCCCCACCCGTCATCCAGCCTGTCCCTACTCTGTCTGCTTGATAGTGGTATGTTTTTATTAACCTGAGTCATAACTGTAGTTACTAGGTAGATATTTGTTCAAAACATATTTATCAAATACTTGTCATGTACTAAAACTAGGAACATAGAGATTTTTCAAAAGGTGTCTGCATTCTGGGAACTCACATTCTAGAAATTGAGGCTGAAACATTGGTAGATCATTAAACTGTAGTATGATAAGGACCATAATGGTGGTCTATCCAAGGGGTTATGGAAACTTCGAGGCAAGAACGATTGACTATGTGTTAAACTTGAGATGTTCTGTCAGATATTCAAGCACAAATGCGTTGTAGGCAGTTAGGAATATGGATATGGGGCTCAAGAGAGGTTGGAGCTAGAGCTAGAGAATTCTGTCATTTATAAAGAGGTCCTTGTTGGAGTCTACCAGAATGACCCACAGTGTAGCATAGAGTTTAAAGATGTGGGCTCTGGAGTAAAATCCTGTTCTGCTAAGATATTAAAAAGAGCTTTTTGCTTCTCTTTTTGATTTGTGTTAATTATAGTTTATGTTAAATCATTTTTGTTTGGTGGTATATAGGATGTCACGTCATATGTCCATTTGACAAATATGTCACTATGACAAACTCAAATTTTCCTTTCATTGGGTAAGGGAAATTTATTTGATTTCTATTAAAATGGCTGAAAATGGATTTACTCCATTATATATCATTAATGCTTCTTTAATGAGATTCCATCTATCTATCTATCTGGAACAACTGAATGTGTTATTTTCCTAAATGGGGATGATGGAGATAAGATTCGGTGGTGAGGAAAAAAATCTGTCATGTAAATGAATACATCTTGGAACTAGCTCCAAAACATCTATTGTTCTATAAATATTCCCTCTTATCTCAAGGTGTGTGAGATAAGGCAATCTAGATTTTATCTTAGAAATCACTCAGGAGAGCTAATCCTGATTGGAGACATCTGGCCAAAGAATGCTTATCTCCCTACCCCTTTTTACCCTGAAGGCACAGAATAAGAATGATACTAAGTCTTCTGCCCAGCACCTCTCAAACAGAGACCTAAATCGTTGGATAGTTCTTCAGTCCCGTAATCACCATCCAACTCTCCCTCCACTGCCAGGGATCATGAAGTGTTCTGGTGGAAGAAGACTGGAGACATTACTTGATTGAAATGACATAGGAAGGCAGTGTGAAACCTGGAACAGTACCCAAGACTCTCTCCAAGATCCTTCTTTGACGATGTTTTTGTTTAGGATGTGAATGGTTGGGATATAGAAATGATTTACTTTAAATAGCCTTGAAGGAGAAAACAGTTGGGAGGGGTTGTATGTGTTTATATGTCCTGAGTAGGTCTGCGTGCAGAAAGTAAATGTTAAAATTTTCAGAGATATATAGTATTATTTTTATAACAACAATAAATGGTGACAACGACCAGAATGATACTAATAGGGGACAATTTTATAGCAAGTATTGTATGCCACATATTCTTCTAACCACTTATTTAATCCTCACAATCAAAACCTTATAAGGTAGGGATATTATTAGCCCCATTTGACATATGATAAATCAGAGGTAACATATTAAGAATGTTCTTGAAGCAAATTTGGGATTCTAACTTGATTAAAATATTTCTATCTCAGGGCCAGTTTTTTCTCACAGGTACATGAGAAATGATAATGGGAATTATCAGGAAAATTCCATATCAAAAGAATTTTTTTAAAGCTTACTTTTTATGGCAAATTAATACCTGTATTTGAGATTTTTTTCATCTCTTGACATAGAGTTGTATTTGACTTCCGAATGGCACAAAGAAACACATTCTAATTAAGTTGTGAATCCTTTTCGGGATCACTTAGTCTTCAGTTCAGCCAAACACATGCTTTTTCTGCAGCAACCTGGGACTTACTTAAGCAGGAGCGAGGACGACCCTCAAGTAATCTCTTCAGCAATAAATCACCCCAGATACTCAAGAACTTGCTATATTTCAAGTCATATTTATCAAGGGATTGAAGAAAATATCCACTTTTAGAAGTCCTCCGAGAGTTTGAAACTTGGTAGTATATTTAAAATTGAGTCCTGGGGACTTTAAAGCATGTTTTTGCTTCCGTTTATGGTTTTGGAAGAGGAAAGAAAAGCCATGTAATACATTTTCCTTACCCTTTCAGGGAGGAATGAACAATTCTGTGTTCCTAATTTAGGCATTTTTCTGCACAGTCTTGATGACTGGGTCAAGTCGGTCTGATGAATCAAGCCACAGGTTGACTGGGCAGGAAGCGGCTGCCACAGGACGCCAGCTTGCTGGATGCTCTGTGCCCAAGCATGAATGTCAGAAGGACGAGCTCACGCTCTGTGGGTGACTGATAAGAGGTCAAGATGTGTAGGAAAATGAATACCAGGGCTGAAGACAGAAGCTCAGGGTTGGAGCACCAGTTCTCTAAGATAGTGGGAGGGTGGCTGCAAACAAATGGCCTGAAGGCTTGGGTTTTTCATTAAGAAATAGCAAGAACATCTAGTTTATCATGCAAATATTTTCAAACTATTAAGTGATAAATTAATATTTTATTGATGGTAAAATTAGTAACAAACTTTCTGTTCTGCAAATATCTGTTGAGGGATTACTGTGCGCTAGGCAGAGTTCTAGGCGCTGATGACACAATGAGTGAGTGAGTGAGTCTTTCTAGTGCAGAAGACAACTTCTGAGGGTCAGGAATCCAGGAGTGGCTTAACTGGCATTCTGGCTCAGGGCCTCTCAGGAGATTGTGGTCAAGGTGTCAGCTCCGGCTTTGGTCATCTTAAGGCTTGGCTGGCCTGGAGGACCAACTCCCAAGCTCATCCATGTGACTGTTGGCAGCGGGCTTTGATACTGTAGCACATGGGACTCTCCATAGGACTGCTCACTACATGGCACCTGGTTTCCCCCAGAGCAAGTTGCCCAAGAGAGGAGAGAAAGAGAAAGCAGGATGGACGCTGCAGTGTCTTTTATAACTTTATCTCAAAAAAGTGACACATCATCATTTCAGATCAACCCTGATATGCGGTGGGGTGGAACTACAGAGGATGGGAAGACCCGGATCTTAGGATCACTGGGGGCCATCTTAGATGCTGGTTATCACAATATCGTAATATGTGCAGTAAAAAGTGCTGCAAAACTAATAAAGTGCCGTGGTGAAGAATGGCAGAGGGGTGGGGCCTCGTTTAGATAGCCTTTCTAGGAAGGTGACTCCTAAACTGGGATCTTCCAGCAGTCAAGGAGCCAGCCACAGGAAGTTCCAGGGAAGAGGCACTGAGGCAACAGCAGGGATGTGAAAGAGGTTTGTGTTTCCCGGGGATTGTTAGGATGATAGAGTGAATGAGTAATGGTGAAGGGAGAGAGTGTGGCTTGAGGTACCACTGGAGGGTTAGGCAGGGGCCAGATCACATACGCCATGTCACCAGAGTAAGAGTTTGCAACGAGCATAATCAAAGGCATTAGGTGAGACGTAGGCATAACCTACATTTTAAAAGAGATCTTTCTGGCCCTTTCTGGAGACTGGATAGAGAAGAGCAAGAGTGGAAGCAGGGAGACTAGTTTTCAAGTTATTTTAATAGTTGGCAGCCAAGGTAAGAGGGGATGGTGCCAGGTACAAGCTGGTGACAATGAAAGTGAAGAGTGCTGGGCAATGAGGGCTATAATTTGGAACAGGAGCTTTCAGGATGTGCTGATGGATGGAAATTACTCTTTGTGTGTGTGTGTGGAGGGGGTGGGAGGTAAGGACAGGATCAAGAATGAATCCCAAGTTTCTGTTGGTGCCATATGCTCAAATGGAGAACAGTAGGTTGGAAGGGTTCGGTTGGGGTGGAGGATTAGTGGATGGGTGTCGGAGAGGATCAAGAGCACCTCTGTGATGTTTTAGAAATGGCTATGAAATACAATTAACAAGAAGGCAGTGGTAAAACAGATCTATGAATTTGGGAATCACTAACAGAGATGTTTTTAAAGCCATGGAATGAATGAAACCCTCTAAAGAGGGTGTAGATTGAGAAGCAAAGAGCCCAGAGAAACCTAACTTCATCCTGGGGATAAATAGATGACTCCAGCCATCACCACTGTCACTCCAGGCTTTCCTGTGAGTGCCAAGAATATGGATTAAAGAAAGAAGGAAAGAGAGAAGGAATGAAAGACCCAGAGGAAAGGAAGGGAAAGGAAGAAAAGGAAAGAAAGATCTGTTAGAGGAGGAGCCAGCTGAGACAGTGGAAAGGCGTATCTGTCAACTGAGCAGAAAACAAGACGAGGGTGACCCCCAGGATAAAGAAGAGGAGAGAGTGGTCAACGTGTCCAAAGCTCTTGAGACATAGAAGTGTTCTTTGGATTTGTTTACAAGGAGATCATTGGTGACTTTGCCAAAGGGGGTTTTGGGAAATGATAGGTGAAATCATAGTGGACAAGAGAGTAGGCGGGAAATGGGGAAGAAAAGACTGGATATGTAGCAACTCTTCCAGAACTTTTGCTGCAAAGGGAATACAGTGGGAGCTGAAGGACAATGTGGGAATGAGGGGTGTGTGTGTATGTGTTTCAGGATGCTTTTCCACTGGAAAGAAGAGAGAGAGAGACTTTTGATGCATAAAAGGGAGCAAGAGTGAGCAAACAAGAGAGGCAGAATAAGAGACGATGACATCTAGATAATACACGTGGCAAAATAAACAAAGAAAAAATTAGTTTAAACTTTTAAATTTGTTCCTTCTCTTCGCTCCTACCCTCCCTGACTAAAAAAGATTTTAAAAGTTGGTTTTTGCCAGATTTATTTAGGATGTGGTGGTACTTTCTTCTTTCAGTCTTTGAGTAATTTTTTTGCCCAGAAGGCTGAGTTACTCATCCTGAGTCTGACTCATGCCTGGATGGAGGATCTTAAAAAATAACCCCAGCTGGGTGTGGAATAATATCTTCTACACAACATAAAGGTCTTGTGATACTCCGTGTGGTAAAGCGAAGGGACCACCTGAATGGAAAAGAAATGGAATTTTCTTGGTTTGATGCCAGTCTGCTGGTTGAAGATAAAAGGCAACAAGAAAGGAGAGAGAACCTGTCATAATGACCTGGAGATCCTCAATATTCCTGGTTCCCAGGGTCTTTCCTTCTCTGTAGGATGTGTTATGAAAATACCAGTCAAGTTACTAGGAGAATTAGCTCGTGTAGTAGCATATCCGACAAACTAGTTTTACTCTTCTTTCCCTCCCTACCCCTCTCCTCTCTCTCCTTCTTTAATTCTTTCTTTCGTTCTTCCTTTCTTTGATACATGTTCTTGGCACTCACGGGGAGGATTGGAGTGACAGTGGTGATGGCTGAAGTCATCTATTTATCCCCAGAATAAGCACAGAATAGGCAAGAGATTACGCAAATTGACATGGATTGTGCATCCAAAAATACTTTGGCCTTAATCGAGAAGGAGGGCGGTTGTCCTGAGCGTTGACCTTTCCTGTGACTGCCTGGACCCGACCCCCACCCCTTGTCAGCGAGAATGGTGGTAACTTCTACTGAGGACCAGGCACCGTGCCGGGCATGCGTCATCTCACGTAGTCCTCCTCAGAGGAGTTCTGAGAGGTAACAATTATCATTCTCCTCTTCCTGAGATATATTTAGTAATTTGGCTGAGCCTGGATTATATTTATTTTTAAATACCTTTTGTCTTTCCACAAAGCATGTAGGATAGTGTTAACTAATGGTGGATAAAAAAAGTGCATTGAAAGTCAGTATGGTCTTTGGTGACTCTTTCACTCAGGACCAAAGCTATTAGTGTATTTGAGTCACTTGAGTCCCTCTATTCTATGGCATCCTGGTTCTCCACCCAGGCCATAATAGGCTAGTGTCAAAGAGAGCTGTTTAACCTCAGGCAAAGGAAGGATTTGGGGGAAGTTTTTATTTCTGCTCCCCTGGCTTCTACTTTCTTCCTCCAGTCTGTCCTTATACCCGCCCTCATCTGTAGGTGCCTCCCACGCCTTTCCCTCTTATTAAAGCCTATTCCATTCCGGAGAAAGGAACAGATAAACTGATTCTCGGTGAGGTGCAAATTACTCACCAGTCCCGGTAAACAGCCTCTCCTACAGGAATTTTCTGTTTTTAAGAGGGGGAGGAAAGAAAAGTTCTCATGGTAGAACTTTTATAATGAGTGGACAGTTGGGCAATTGAGATACATTTTCACCTGGGAAACGTCCCTATGGCTCCGGAGAGCGTCCTGCACCCTCTGAGATGGCTGCTCGGGGAAGGGAGAGGACAGCTTGACTGTGATAGGACACACCTATTGAAGACGGCTCCTTTCCTCCTCCTTCGGCTTATTCGTCTCCTGATTTTTGGGTTTATAAATATGCCCTCAGATTTTGTATGGAGCAGGGGGATTTGGTTAGCGGTCATGGATAACCCAGAACAAGAAAACTACAGGGTCCTCTAAACTATAATTTAAGGGAATTGAACTATATTTTGAAGGTAAAGTAAGGTAAAATGACCTAAACATTTTCTAATTTCTAGCACTTACAGAAACTATCTGGGACTATATAACTTTATTTAAAGGGGTTTGGGTAAAGATTGTCAGTGTTCTTTTTTAATTCACTCTTTTTATTAGATAAAAAAATCACAAATAACGTGCTCATTAAAGCAAGTCATGGAATTCAGTGGCTTATAGGGAAAACGTGTCTACTCCCTCTGCCTCTCTCCTGAAGATATTAGTTTGGTATGTACCCTTCCACAACTTTCCATGTGTTCTTACAAACGTATCTATAAAATAAATATATATACTAAATGCATAAATACATCTGTATATAATAATTTGTAATAAATATAACGTATATATACATGTACATATAGATATGTATATGCATATATACACACATACATAAATGCATATAGTAGGGTTTATTTGGTAATTTTTGTAAAATGGTATCATACTAAATAAATTCCCTACAACTTTCATCTCTTCACTGATAATAAATCCCAGACAGTCCTCCAGGTCAGCACAAACAGATCAAGCCCTTCTTTTTAAATAATATAATATTCCATAACATGGCAGTGTCGTAATTCATTTGACCGTTGTCCTATTGATGTACATTTAATTATTTTCATGGGGCAGGGTGGGGGTGTAGATTATAAGCTCTAAGTATAAAGAACATCCTCAAATTGGTAAGAAAAATAAAGTCCAATAAAATTTTTAAAAACGGGCAAATAGATTCACAAAGTAAGAACTGAAAATGTCCAAACATATAGGAAAAGAAGCTCAGCTCTCTAGAGTCATAGACATGCAAATGGAAACCATTCACTACGTTTTTTACTCATTAGATTAACAAAAATTTTAAAAAAAGTCTGTCAACACCAATTGGTGGCAAAGATAAGGCAAATCTTGTATCTTGTTGGTGGGAATGTGTATTGTGACCCAGTAATGTCTTCCAAAAGCAAGGCCTCTTATCTTCGATACTGCAATCCCACATTTAAAATTCTAGCTGACATCATAAAGGGCATCAGTATGTAAGAAACTATGTTCAAAGATGTTTACAGCCTGTTCAACCTTCAGATCCAGTAATTTTATTCCTGATGTTCACAAAGGAGATGGCCACAAATTGATTTTAGAAACCTTAGAACAGAGGCAGGTAAAACAACAAAAGGGAGGAAAAACAAGCCAGAAAAGCTAATAAACCAGGAAATGACATCACTTAGTGCTTGTGGAATATTTGTGAGCACGAATTCCATACAGATGTCACCCCCTGTCCCGAGGAATAGAAGTCCCAGGAAGGTGGGGGAGTCCCATCCCGTCCGTGTTCTGGCTACCAGGCAGCATGCTGCGGTTATGTAGGGAAGGTTAAAAGAAAACTCCCCTGAAGTATGGCTCTAATTATTTTCTCAAACTATGTATACCAGACTTAATTCTGATTTTGCCCATGGAAAGCAAGGCAAACTTTTAACCTTTTCCTTACTTTACTTAAACTACTGAGCCACTGCTCAATTGTAATTTCAGGACACTGTTAATCCCGACAACCTCCTTTGAGGCTCTGGAAAAGAGCCTCACCCAGCAAATATGTATCGTGAACCCTTTACAACTGCCAAAAAGGATGAAATGATGCACTAGGTAGGGTTGGCATTGGAGGGGGTAGCAGCCCCGTCTGAGGCATGGTGGATGGCAGGGCAGGAAGGTGTACAGAAGAGAGGGCTGCACGTTATCATACTGATGGGATCAAGTACTAAAAATAAAAGGAATGAATTTCCTTAAGAGGAGGTGACATTTGCGTCTTGGAGGATGAGTGGACTTACTTCTTGGTGGATGAGCATTTCATATGGGGGAACAAAATACGCAAGTGCATGGAGGTTGGAAAGGTTTGAAATGATGCTTGGTATGTGGTCTATTACAAATAAGTGTTGAGAGAAAACTAATAAATCTCAGTAAGAGGTACCGATGGTCAAGACTAAGTAATTGGCAGTAGGAATAGAAAGGAATATTGAGAAATATTTATTTTTGAGGTACAATTTAGATAGTTTTGGTGACCAGTTGGATGTGGGAGATGAGGAAACAGGATGCATCTACAACATAGTGATGAACAGCTACCCTCTGAAGTAACACAGCCCTGGACCTGTGAGCAGGTGATTTAAGATCACTTTAAACATCATTTTCCCCCTCTATGAAATCAGACTGCTAATGCATTATAACCTCGTAGAGCTGTTTTAATGCTTAAATCATAAAGTGCATATAAAATGCTTAACACAGTGCCCAACAGCTAGTAAGTCTTCCATAAATGTCCTTATAGTATTATGACTCAAACAGTAAGGATGAGAGAGAGAGAGAGAGAGAGGCAGAGAGACAGAGACAGAATGGTTTATGGTGTTATTCATCAAGATGGCATACATGATGTTGAATGGATGGAGGAAAGACATCAAGTTGCATTTTGAACCAAGTCTGAGACACCTGCAGGATATCGTGAGAGATATCTAGTTGGGAAATGGCTCTGGATCTCCTGTGAGAAGTTTTGAGATCGTTGGTGCTTAAGTCATGAGACCAGATAAGATCACCCACAGAGAACAGAGGAAGAGGTGATCAAGATAGAAACTCTGCAGACCCTAACACCCAAGGGTCAGCTTGCTGGAGGAGGAGCCAGCAAGGGAAACCAAGAAAATAATCGTGTTCCTAAAACAAATACAGTGATAGATGTGTCCTGTACTATTGTGAAAGCTGGATATCTATCCACAAGAATGGTCTTGTGTCTGAAGTGTTATTTACAGCATTTGCTGTGTTCTTACAGCATTTGCTATGTTTTTACAGCATTTGCACATACATTACTTATTTTAATGTTCCTAGCAATCATCTAACGGCTTCCTCAGTTATCGTAAATTAAAGCTCAGGTTTTCAAATGGCAGAGCTAAGACTTGAAACCACATCTTTCTGCTCCAAATCCACTGCTCCTTCCACTTGTTGTTGTAAAAAAAAAAGCCAAGTGAAATGTAGATTTGAGCTACCTTGTTCCTAGAGACTAGATGACCTGTTGAGATATTGTGATGATCCACTTATCAGTCTCTTCAATCCTATCAATGAGTGGAAATTTCTGTTGACACCTGATCTTTGGCACGGCCTCCAGATGACCTAGCAGAGCAGCTCTTCAGGGCCTCAGAGTTGAGGAACAGGCTCCTTCCTCAGGGCAGGAGAGGGGAGAAGGATGCAGCACAGACGTTCTTGCAGATTACCCTAGCGGGGTTGGGATTATTTTGCCCTCATGTTGCTCCAGGAGTCTTCAGCATTTCTGTTCATTTCTCCATCACTGGATGAGAGGGCATGGGCTTTAAAGTTGGGCTTATCTGGTTTTAAATTCTGGTTCTGCCACTTGCCAGCCAGGTGACTTTGGGCATGTCATTTAACTCTTAAAAGACTCAGTTTTCTTTCCCGGGAAATTGGTCTAGTAATATATTCCCAAGGGAAGAATTATTTATGTTTGGCAAACAATTGATGATCAAGAAAAATTGGTTGAGTCTTGATTGAGATTAAAACTCTTCATTGGCTCTCCGTTGCTCTGGGATAAGAACTCCTTTATCTTAACTGGGCTAAAAAGCCCTGTGAGGTCAATCTCTACTTCTCTCTCCAGCTTCCTATTGTAGCATGGATTTCTTACACTCTTGGCTCCAGCCAGACTGGCCTTCTTTCTGTCCCTCCTCGCCATGTACTTTCTTACCATACAGTCTTTGCGGGTACTACTCCCTGTGTCTAAAATGTTCCCTTCTCCCCCTTCTTTCCCAACTTAACTCCTACTCACCTTTTACAACTCAGTTTACATGTCCCTAACTCCAGAGAAGCCTTTTCTAGTTTCTAGATCAAGTTGACCTCTGTATACTTTTCCCTAATTGCAGTCATTATAGGTAAAATTTTCTTATTGATTTGTTTGGTTTTCAGTACCTGTCTGGGAAGGTTAAGACCTTGTCTGTTTTTGTTATCTTTGAATTCTTAATGGCTGGTACACCACCTATCACATAGTAGATTCTCAATATTTGTTGACTAAATGAGTGAATGATATAATATATGCAGATTATTAGACAGTTACAAGTGCTCAATAAATGTCATTGGGTTCCATAGCTCTCAGAAGTGTGTCAGTGATCTCTTGTGGTTACAAAGCTCTGGATCCCTCTGGAAGACAATATTGTTTTTGAAATTATATGGCACTTATAGTTGCACTGAAACTGAGTTTGAATGCCAGCTTTGCTTACTAACTGAACAAATTGGAAACTTCTCTGACCCTCAGTTTCCTCATCTACAGAATGGGACAATCATCCCTTACAGGGCTGTTGTTGATATTCATTCAGATATTTAGAGTATTTTCCATGTGCTGGGCATTGTTCTCGCCCCTGGAGGCAGAGGCTGATGGGAGTAGTAATCAGTGAGGTCTGAAAGGTGACAGGGGCCAGATCATGTAGGGTTTTACATGTCAGTATGAGGACCTTTATTCTGATTGAGGTGGTGAGGGTTTTGGATAAAGGAATGACATGCATTTTAATGGGGTGACTCTGGCCACTATATTCAGAATAGATTGTAGGGATGCCGGGGGAGGACCAGGGACACCAGTTAGATGAGATACACTGGTGGCTTGAATCAGAGAGGTAGCAGTGGAAGTAGTGAAAAGTAGTTGGGGTCTGCATGTATTTTTAAGGTAGAGCTGACTTGCTAATGGCTTGGATGTGGGGTAGTAGGGAAAGAGAGGACTCAAGGGTGAATTGTGGACAATAGGAAGAATGGAGTTGCTGTTTACTAAGATGGGGAAGATTTCGAGAGAAGTCAGTTTGGTACCTGCAGTGGGAATCAGGATTTTGATTTTGGACATCATAAATTTAAGATGCCAAGTAGAGATAGCCAATGGCAGTTGGATATGTAAGTCTGGAGTTCGCAAAAGAGGTCTGGAATGAAGACATAAGTTTGGGAATTGCCTGCAAAAAGATGCTATTTAAAGCCACGAGACTGGATGAGAACACCATCCAGTCTAATGTTGATAAATGCAGATTTAAAAACAGAGACATTAGATCTAAGGACAAACATTTAGAGATTGAGATGGTAGGGAATGCCAGCAAAGGAGTCTGATAAGCTAGGGAGGTAGGGGGAAAACCAAGTGAGTGTGGTATCCTGGAAGTCAAAAATGAGGAAAGTGTTCAAGGGGGAGGGAGTAGTCCGTTAGTGTCAAATGCTATTGAAAAGTCAAGCAGGATGAGATCTGAGAATTGACCATTGGATTTAGCAATGTGAAGGCTAACGTTTTTGTTATATGCATTTATATATGTAATGGAGGAAGAAAAAAATTTTAAGCCCTAGTGACTTTCTAGGAAAGCTGTCTTTCACTGAAGGAAAATCTCTTTGGGTCAGCGGAGTCTAGATTAATGTAAGCAGGAATATTCCTGGAGCCTTCGGTAGCAGTATCTGAGGTAAGCTGGACCCTTTTCATAAAGGACTAAAAACGATCTGTACTGGGAGTTAGACTGGGTGGCTTGGAGGGAAAGAGATGAGGAGGAGGGATGAAATCAGAATGAGTGCAGGAGGTTATAGAGATGATCTGAGGCTGGGATTGTGGAGCACCAAAAAACGCCTGATGATTGGGAGCAAAGAATTCTGAAGAACTGGAATGGTAATGTTTAAATTGAGTAGCGAATTGAGAGGATAGAACCATCTCACCTGTGGCTAAATCTTTGATTAAGTCTATCACTCACACTGATACCTTTTAAGAGTGATTTTGGGGGGCACCTGAGTGGCTCAGTCGGTTTGAGTGAAGTCATGTTCTTAGGGTCCTGGGATCAAGCCCTGCTTTGGGCTCCCTGGTCAGTGGGGAGTCTGCTTGTCCCTCTCTCCTTACCCCTCCCCCTACTTGTGCCCTCTCTGTCAAATAAATAAATAAAATCTATCTTAAAAAAGAGTGTAATTTTTGTTTTTATGGTAGAAACTGAGGGTGGGGTTGAACTTCATGCATGTGTTAATGTGAGGAGGACCACACACAAGATGTCTGAGATAGAAAGATACTCCATCAACCAGAAAGCAGCAGGGGCAGGAATTGAGAGCTGCGGATGACTAGGGGAGTATTAGCCTCCCTGGAAATTGCAGGACACTTTGCAGAGAAGGCTCTGGACTTCTCCAGAGTGTGGAATGGGAGGCTTACGGTGGTCCTACCTAGGTGACAATATCCAGGGACTTCTGAGCTTCAACTTAGAAGGTACCAGTCATACTAGTCTATACAAATGTTATTTTCCTTCCTCCATCTCAGCTCCTTTCTAACCAAATTTAAGCAGGTTCTCCAGGCATTTTATCAGTAACCACCATGATTAACGACTGACAATGGCACCAGTTGCAGTCGGCACTCTAGAGTAGAAGGCAGACAAGGTTTTTGTTTCCCAGGTGCTTGTAGTTGGGATGGGGGGCGGGGTCAAAACTAAGGCAAGGCAGGATGAACTCAAAGGTGAGGTGGCATGGCTCAGGCTACTCGGGCTGTGGAATTTCTCGGCCAGTCGATGCCCTGTATTGTTTTGGCCTTCCAAGCATTGACCTGTTCTCTTAGAAAAGCAATGAATTCATCAATGAAAGTCATGCCAAAACAAGCAGCCCCATATGTCAGTGACTTAATCTAACGATTCAGTTCTTACTTATTTCCCAGGTCAATGTGGATCAGTTGGAGGTGGAAGGGTAGGGTGCTCTGCCACACACTGTCATTCAGAAACCCAGGCCCTTTCTTTCTAGTGGCTCCCCTGTCCCTTCAGATCTCGGAGTCCTCTGCATCTGTCTAGCCACCCGATGGAGGAAGCGTGTGTCAGGGATTCCCTGACCTTAGTTGCCTGTATGGGATGCGGTGTCCGCTCGATGCAAGGGAGGCTGGGAAATGTGCTTTAGCTAAGTAGCCATGAAGAGGCCCTGGGTCTAGTGAGCATCCAAATTTTAAATAATCCCTGCCATAAGCCCGGAGTGCGGAAATAACATCATTCTACAGTGGAGGGAACTAGCAGAGACTGTGTTGAGGCCTGGATGCAAGAACAAAAATTTCAATTCATCTTACTTCATAAGAGACAAATTAAGAACACAAATGAGATGGTAAGGGCATTAAATCTGCTTTATAGCTCAGCACCTGATGTGAAGGGATCCCCTCGAGCCTCTTTCATTAACATTTTAGCATTTGTTTATAGACATAATTGTGTGCCTGTGTAGGTGGTAAAAGCCGTCTCTTCTAAACAGGCTTCTGGACCAAGCCAAGTTCTAAACCACTTTTATCGCTGGCCTACCATTGGGGAAGCTGTAGTTCCTTAAGCCAAATTTGGGAGCTTTGAGGACATTTTTATCAAAAACCTTTGGAAGGAAAATGGAACCTAGGCATGGGAAAGTATAGAGTAAGGGTAAGAGCATGATGTGCTTTGTTTCTTCTTTTTAGGGGATCGATCAGGCATTCAATCCAATGGATAATTTTCAGGCACAAACCTAGTATTGGTTACCGTGGATATAAAAATGAACAATTCTTATTTCTAATTCCCACAAAAGAATAATCATTTTGAATAACATACAAATAAGAGGCTTTAGAGTTGACTAAAATAGCACGGTCAGCCAAATCTTATCATCCTCAAACAAAATGTTAAGACAGGCATCTTTCTTCTCTCTCGTGGCCCTGCTGGAGAATTTGAAGAGAAGCATAAGCAGGCACTGTGAGAAGGGAGGTGAGCAAGTGAGGAATTCCACAGATGGTTTATAAACTATACATACCATTTTCAAAAGAATACTGACATCTTGGGGTAAAACCTTATATTTCTGTTGTGTACTAGTCATTTGCTGTTGCTTGAAAGCGTATCACCCATACAGCCTTGAAATATGAGATTTCTTTTAATTAACATTCTCATGAACCTTATCACCAGGCTCAATGTGATTTTTTTTCTTGATATACTTGCTCTTTTGCCTGAGGCTGCCTACAGGAGGCCATGTCCCAACTTTCCCATAAAAATGACTTCCACATTCCACATCCCAATTACTCTGACGGACCTGCCCAAGATGCCTATAAAACTCTACTACAGTCTACACCACCTTCTAACTAATATTCGACATGTGTTTTTGATCATTGAATCAGATTTTCAAAAGTCAGAATGGTTTTCCACGTGGAGTTTGAGTAAACATATAAACCTTTGTTATTTATATACATGGTTCAGAAAATAATATATGAGGCCAAGGTTGTGGAAAGAGCATCGGACTTGGAGTCGGCTGAGCTCAGTGCTCAGTTCGGTCACTTATTCTCAGAGTGACATTGGGAAGGTTAGCTAATCTTTTTGAGTCTCAATTTCCTGATTTGTAGTTACCTCCAGGGTTACTGTGAGACTTACGTGAGCTAATGCGTGCCAAGGACTCACATAGTGAGGGGCTTATAGTAGATGCTTAGGAGATAAACTTGCCTTTGCCTTTATTCGGTGCTTTTAGGTGCCAAGGAAGAAACACATTCAGGTTAAATCTTACTGGAAGTGCTTTTGGTTACAGTTGACAGAGAACTTACACCAAATGATTTAAACAGTATAATAAATGCATTGGCTCATTTATGTGAAAATTCTAGATGTGGGACATCAGGCATGGTTTGATCCAGAAGTTCAGAATGTCATCAGGATTGCAGGGCTAGTTTCCCATGACTCTCCATCACATTTGGCTTCATCTTTAGGTTGACTTTTCTTGTGTCACTTGGCTGCCTGCTGCCCCAGGGCTATTGTTTCCTTCTTCACGTCCCGGGGGGAAGATAGCTTCTCCTGCCCCAGACGTCAAACAGTAGTTATGAACTCCCTCTGGTTAGGTCAATGGGCCCATCACTGAACCTATCTATCACTGTGACTGGGGGGAATCCGATTCCTTGATTGGCTTAGATGAGTCAGGGCTAACTTCTGAACCTGAGGATAGAGTTAAAGCTTCTCAAACCACAAAGGTGGGGAATTTTTTTCTTTTTAAGAATGGGAGAGAGTAATGGATATTGAGGAGAGAATCCATTGGCAAATCCACCCCTTTGGTTTCCCCCTTTCTTTCCATACCTACACTGTCAAAAGTTCCTGCCTATGTGAACCACACCTACCTCTTCCACAAAAGGAAAGACCCCAAGTCTCATCTTGGGGTCCAGATCTGGGATCTGCTGATGTACCTTCTTCTAGGTCAGTTTTTGGATGGAACTCTTCACAGTCTGGTAATTTATGGCTAAATAATATTGTCCACTCTTGTGGAAGAGCCTGCAAATAGTCCATACCATCCAGTCTCCCATTATTCCCTTTACTCCTGAGTTTTGACGGGGATCACGGCTCCCCGGCTAGATGCTATCTTTCCCAGCTTTCTTTGCACTTTGTGTGGCCATGTGTCCCACTTCTCAACAGTTGAATGTGACCAAAAGTCACAGGTGCAACTTCCCCACTGCGTACTCCAAATACGTGATTTGTCTTCTATTTCCTCTCAGTCTCCCTTCCTGATGGCAAGAATGCCATGTGGTGACGAGCCAGTCATGCCCAGGAGCACCACCACCTAGAGAGTGTTCTCAAAGAGCATCAGCATCACCTGGGAGATCATTAGAAATGCATATTTTGGGGTCCCACTCAGACCTATGAATTCAGAAACTATGGGACTGAGGCCCAGAAATCCCTAGTTTTTAAAAACTTATCAGTTTTATAAAGATAATTTGAGGATGCTAAATTAGTTGGGGAAGGAAGAAAGTGATTTTTAATAACCTGGAATTATTTGTGAGATGGGAAAACAGTGAATATGGCTGGAGACAAGACCCTGCTCCTAAAATCATCTCCTAACATTGCGAAATTCATTCACACTTACAGCAGAGCAAGAATTTTGCGTTCTAGTAAGGAAAGGTAACAGAAATGTCTGTCTTAGTCTGCTATAATGAAAGAGCCTGTAGTAGAACGAAATTGCTACCAAGAAAAACTCGAAAAATTAGATAAGATTAAAAAAAAAAAAACCATTTGTATGAAAGCGTCAAGGCAGGACTAAGGCAGGACTCAAGAACTCTGTTTTTACAAGCTCTCCTTAATCCCCATGCCAATTTCACCCATCCCCCCCCCACCTCCCCTCTGTTAACCATCAGTTTGTTCTCTATAATTAAGAGTCCGTTTCTTAGCTTGTCTCTGTTCTTTTTTTCCTTTGCTCATTTGCTTTGTTACTTAAATTCCACACATGAGTGAAATCATATGGTATTTGTCTTACTCTGACTTATTTCGCTTAGCATTATAGTCTCTAGCTCCAGCCATGTCCTTGCAAATGGCAAGATCTCATTCTTTTTTATGGCTGAGTAATATTCCATTATAGCTAGCTAGCTAGATACCACATCTTTACCCATTCATCTATCCATGGACACTTGGACTGCTTCCATAATTTGGCGATTGTAAATAATGCTGCAACATAAACACAGGAGTGTTTATATGTGTATATGTGTATAATGTATAGGTGTATTAGTGATACACACTTAAGTTTGAGCACCACTGCTAGGGTGATTGGTCCCCTTAATCTCCAGCATTTGGTAGTATTTTTGATTGTCACCAAATGGGTGGAGGAGGGGTAGTGCTACTAGCACCCAGTGGGTGGGGGCAGGAACACAGTGATTGTGTGTAGGAATACAGTGCATGTGACAGCCCCCCCCACAGCAAAGACTTATATGGCCTCAAATGGCAATAGTGCTGAAGTGGAGAAACTCCACCCTGGGGATGGTGGACTAATGGACTAGAACTGTAGGTCCCTGGCTAACTTTGTAGAGCAGGTCGGTCTACTTGCTCTGGATGCCCTCCTACCTCTACCTCTGCACTGCCCAACACGGTAGCCACTAGCCACATGTGGCTATTGAGCACTTGAAATACAGCTAGTCTGAATTGAGATGGGCTATAAATTAGTGCAAAAGAAAAAGAATGTAAAATATCTCGATAATGTTTTATATTGACTACGTGTTGTAATTTGGACAGCTTAGGTAAAATGAAATTAGGTTAAATGAAGTATGTTTTTAAAATTAACTTCACCTGTTTCTTTTCTTCAATGTGGCTGCTAGAGAATTTTAAATGACAAATGTGACCTGCATTATGTTTCTATGGGACAATGCCACTCTAGACTGCTCTATGAGAGAGAAATGAACTTCTGTCTTCTTTGAGCCACTGGATTTTTAGGTCTTGTTGCAACAGCTAAGCCTGAACTCCTTTCTAATACAACAGGTTAAATATAAAATGGTGGCGGAGTAAATATAAAATATAAAAACTGCAAGAAAAACTTTTATTGGAAAAAGTAGACAATGAGAAGACAATACCTAGGGGTTGCTGGTTCATTGCCTATATTACAACCTGCTAGACAGGGACAGTGTCTGCCTTGGCCCTGCAGGGAGTCACTTGGTCAGCCGATCTGGCAAACGCTGGCTAGGCTTTCTAGAAGGATCCCCCTTGTCCATTGTCCTTCTTGGCTCATCTAAGGTTGATACTGGTGCATATGCCCTTTCTGGGATCTGTACTTCTTTGGAGCCCATTACTTTTTGGTGCAAATTTGGGGGGCCTGGCAATTGCCTTAGGAGCCGAGTAATTACAGGCTGTTGTCAGCCAAGCTTGGGTTTCTTGGGTTGAACCGAATTGCTTAAAACCTTAGGCTTCCTGTCTATTTGCCTCCCATCAATTCCATAAGCTGGTAATCAAAGCCAGAGTTCTTGTCTAGCCATCTCTGAGTCTGGGAATTCCTGTCTCTTAGCAACAGATTTCTGTACTCTGCCCTGTCAAGATGGCCAGGGATGACGACTTAGCCATATTTCCACCAACCATGATTGTTCAGCAGGCTGTGAGGCAACCAGCCCGAGGGCACCATCCCACAGGGCTACCTGGTACTGCGTGGTGAGTGGACAAATTGCAGGGATCCTCTGTGTTAAGTAAGTTTCAGTTCAAGGTATATTGGAGGAGTCAGTTGTCAGCAGTGGCAGAAGCAGGGGCCCAGACGCGGAGAGGTGGTGGGGTCACTGCAGTGACCGAGCACTTCAATAGGAAACAGTAGCCTCTGCTGCTGAGGAGTGACAAGGTCAAACAGGCACGAGAACTGTTTATATCCTGAATACGGCTCTAGCTTCTGAATACCATTCTGGGCGTCATAAAGCCTGGTGGTGTGGCCAAGGTGGTGGGTTTCATGATTGAGAGCAGAGTGACCTATCGACGTAAGAAATCCTTTAAAAGATCCCTTTTGGGGCTGCAAAATACACCCTAAGTGAGTCTCCCAGCCCTGGATCCCTGCCACGTGTCTGAAATATGTCCCATTCCTAGTGGGTATTTGTCAGGCACTCTGGGTCCCCTCTCTTTGAAATGGGCAGAATAAAACTCCTCTCTTAGATTTGTGAGTAGATTTTTCTGGCAGAAAAACGAGCCCCTCTTGCCATTAATCTTAATAGGCTTTGGGGCTAACAAAATCCATTTTCCCAAGGTCGAAATTATTCTTAAGTGGACTTTGGGAAACATTTTAACCTTTTTGTCACTCAGGCTAAAGAATTAAAACACATTTCTGGAATTTTTTTCTGGGGTTACTAGAAAGCCAGAGTGAGGCGTGGCTACCTTTGTGTATTTTTCTTTACAGAAATCTTGACATCAGGGGACACGGGCCCTTCTTAGTGCTGGTTCATGTTTGTATTTCCATGTATGGTGCACATTCCCGGTAGATATTTCTAGAAAAAAGAAGTGGCATAATGATAGACCAAGGAAAGTAAAAAAATGTTTTTTATGAAGCAAACAGGCCAAAACTAAAAAAAAAAAAAAAATGAGAATGATTATGACACTGATATAGCCCCCTGGTTATATCCCAGGCAGCGGGGTTATCGGCTTTGCATTAGAGTCTCAGACTAAATTCTTCTAACGTAAAACAGTGCATGGCAACCAACTCCCCCTTTTCTCCCAGGTAGAGTGACATAGTTAGGAGATGTCACTTTGAATACTCCCAAATGAGAAAGAAAGATGACAGATTCAGCCGCTGCACGGTTCAAAGATGCAGGAAATGGATACGATCCGTGGTGTCGTTTAGATTTAAAATAAGAGTCCTCGAGTGTTCAGTGTTACTTGCAATAAATATATAAGATTTAAGCCTCAGTTTGAACCTAACCATTACTGGACTCTTAACTATCTGGTTTAAATGACTGGTAACATGAGGCATTTCATAATTTCTGGTCCATTAGTTGCTATCGGGTCCCAATTAACATTCCAGGACCTGGCTTTAGCCAACCTACGTGGAAAATTGGAAGTGGGAGCACATATTTGGACAGCCTGTGCCTTTGGTTGGTGTTTGTCATGTAGTTTGTATTGAATTTTTTTTTTTTTTTTTGTGGGGTTGGACTGGTGGAGGTCATCGATATTTTCTTTCTTTAATATTAACCTGAGCTGTATGTACTTCCTGGTCCGAAGACACTCTCTGTATAGAATGCAAGGGAAAACCCTTCTCCAGGGTGGTGAGCTTATCTATTGATCAGGCCAAGCTAAAAGCTAAAATCCATTTCTCTGCTTAATTCCATGCCTGACTGAGAGGTTAAACTGCTGCCCCATGTTAGCAGATTCATCTAAAAACACCATTTCATGCACATGTCACGCCCCCAACACGAATCCAGCCTGCTCCTGTGGGGCCTACTGTCCCTCTCAGGGAAACCTCGTAGGTGTTTCTTAAACTCCAAACATCATCAAGAGGTGATGTGTCCAAATTATTTGCAGGAGAAACATCAGAAGGATTCTAATGCTCCGCCCAGAGGAGCTGACGGGTCATCCCAGGTGGGCTTTCCCTGAGCTACAGTCACTCAAGTGGCCCATGCTAGGCTTGAGGAAAGGTAAATATTGCGAGTCTGACATCACCTCAGTACCCGTAACCCCGCCAGGCTGTAGAGGGTGATCTGGATGCAATCAAAAATAGTATTTTTTAACATTAAAAAATTTTTTATATATATATATAGAGAGAGAGTGGGGGGGGGGGAGCAGAGGAAGACGGAGAGAGAGACTCTTAAGCAGGCTCCATGCCCAGCACGGAGCCTGATGTGGCGCTTGATCTCGTGACCCTGAGATCATGACCTGAGCTGAAATCAAGAGTGAGATGCTTAACCCACTGAGCCAGCCAGGTGCTCCCCAAAACAGTTTTTTTTTTTTTAAAGAATAGCTCCCTCTCTTTAGTTTATAGGTTCACTGGGAGTCACGTATCTGGGGGTGAATGCATCGCAGGTAGCATCTGAGAGCTCAGGGTTTTATATTGATGATGGGCTCATCTAATGGCACTATATTCCTGGATTTCTGACTTCCACAGAAAACACTCCTTGTTGGAGAGTCGATCATGAATTCCCATGTGGCTCCTTGAGTTCCTGGATTCTGTTTGGCTGGAAAGAGCATATTGAAGAGGTGCAGTGCTTCTAAGAGAGTTTTACTGGCACTGGGCTAGGCTTTGCCAGTGAGGATACATGGGCACCCTGACCTCTGCACTTGACTCCATAGTCAATGCTACCATAAATTGATCCAATTCTTTCTATCTCTGGACACTGCGCCTGTTGAAGATCCCACCACCTCTCACCTGGACAGCTATGACCCTCTCACCACTGGCCTCTCAGCAGCCATTCGTGACCCTCTCCATATCCTTTCTCTGGCTGCTGACAGATGAGCTTTCTAGATTGCAAATTTGACCATCTAACTTCCTTCCACAGTACCCTTCCATGGCTTTTCACGGCCCTTAGGATAAAGCCTCAAACTTTTGAGGTGGCCCATAATAATCCCTTCCTCTTTCCCCGGCCTCCTCAGGACTCTTCGTTCAATGATAGTCTTTTCCTTTCAGACTGTAACATCATGAGGGCAGACTGGAAATAAGTTGCTTATTGATGTGTCCTCACTGTTGGCATGGAACTGCATAGAGCAGGTGTTCAATATTTGCTGAGTAAATGAACAAATGAAGAAATGAAAGAATGCCTCCAGGACCAAAAGCTAGGAATTATGTAATGCTTATATCATTTGCAGACCTGGGTTCATCCATCAAATTAGCTGTATGTTAAAAGATAGCTAAAACCAAGAAGGTCAAAGATTTTAGCTTTTTAGGGATGAATGGTGGTGGAAGGAGTTGTTATGTCTGCCTGGTCATGGAATAATGCATTAAATAGGATTATAGTAAAATTGCAAATGAAATGCCCAGTAGTACTTATTTTTATTCTGGTCTAAAATGGGATAAGAGTGGGCTGGTGGTTGCATCTCATCTCTGGATGTGGTTTGACAATCTGGAAATACTTTCAGCCTCAGCAGGATGGCTGCCTATGTTCTCATGCATGCCTTTGCATGTTTGTGTGGCTTTTGCATTTGTCACTGGAAAGCTTCTCTGTAGATTAATGAGTCTCTCTGGTTCTACTCCCATGCCATTTTGGAAAGACTAGAGATGAAGAGCCTTGTTTGGCTGAATGAGACTTCTTCCTTAGAGGAGTCAGGGCAAATTTTCCTGATAACCCAACTAGCCACTTACCATCTCCAATGGGAACAAGAGGTGGAGGATGTAGGCATAGGGCTACAGGCAGACGTTTGCATGCCCAAACAAAACTTTCTGAATGGAACTCATATAACACACAGATCTCCAAGAACCACAAAGAGTCTAGAGGAACAGTATTAAAAAAGAGGAGTATCTCCCCACCCAGCCATTTTTCCAGCATCAGTTAGATGCATATTTCACTTTTATCAAAGTAGGTAATTAATACTATTGTATTTAGACAAATGGATCTAGAGAGACAAGAACTTCCATCTACTTCCAACATAATAAATATAATGACCATAAGTGATTGTCACTATCTTTTGAACAATGATCAGAACATTAATGAGATGTTTTACATGAACATCCCAGAAGTAGATATAGTTCCCTTTTGTTTGGCCCTCCATGGGTATG
>CM052900.1:32618449-32663394 GCA_028534135.1 Potos flavus
GATATTTAGCTAGGCACGTTGTCTTCAAGATGAAGGGCGGTATTTTCAAGCCTCTTTTTGTAGCTAGGTGTGCTCATATGATTAGTTTCTAGCCAATAAGATAGAAGCAAAGTATTGCGTGGAGTTCTAGGAACTCTCCTTAGAAGTCAGAGAGTGGAAAAAAAAAAAAAAAAAAGAAGTCAGCGAGTGGCCTTTCTTTTCTGTCCTTTCTCCATCCTGCTGACTGGAACTCATATGTCATGGCTGGAGCTCTAGCAGACACCTTGGACCACGTGGACGTGGAGAGGGTACCTGGAAAAAGCCTGGGCCCTTGGTGTAGATCAGCTCTGGTTGATGTATTTCCAGTCTTCTTTTACAGGAGAGAGAAATAATGTTGCGTAAGCCACTGCGTGTATGTGTGATGTGTAGCCAGACCTAAGGGTAACTGTTATACTGTGAACAGGGAAAGAATGGGTGGAATGAGTTCTCATTCTTGGCACCCAGTGTCTGCGTACAGCAATAACATTTCCTTAGAGCACATTTTTCCCCCTAGGCAATATATGAGTTCTATATGAGGCAGACACTCACTCCTCAGATTGGGGTCAAAGCAGCAAGTGGTAAGATTCGTTTGACTGGGCTCTGTGCAAGGGTTCATGGGAATCTGGCTTTCTGTCCTAGCTTGGAGGCAATAGTCTTGCCATCATCAAGAGAACACATGGAGAGAGGGGGTACACTTTGGGAATTTTGATATGACTCCAGGTATGGTGTTTTTATTAAAGATGCTGCTCTTTTGAAATTTAATCAGAACTAGTGGTATGGTAGCTCTGACTTATACCAACTTATGAGAACATCTCTTCTCACTTCTATGGTCAGTATGTCATACTGACAGCTTGAAATTGGCCTTGGTGGGAGTATTTATAGTACGGAAATCAGCAAACGCTAAAAATCGGTTGTTGTTTTTTTCCCAGAAATTCTGCTCAGCAGGCCACTGGCTAACACAGGATTAGTGTTCTAAAATAATCTTCCTCTTTCTCACTGAACTATCAGAGAAGAGTCTGGAGCATAATAATTACTTCTACAGTCCAGAGCTTGAAGAGCTACAGAATGCCTTCCCTTTTATATCATTTGAGCATTATAACAACACATGAAATAGGCAGGGCAAGGGGCTGAGATTGAGAGGTCCACGCTGAACAAGGAGTGAAAGTGGGATCAGAAGCCAGTGCTGTTGTCTCTTATTCCTGCTAATTCCATGGGAACCAACTGCATTTCCTTAGGAACATAGGATAGCAAAGAAGATTGGGAAGATCTAGCTCTGAAGGAAAAGATGAATCAAGGAAGGTAATAATTTTTTCCATTTCAATGTTATCTTTTCTAATATAGGCCTACTTGAGGGGTAACAGATAAGGAATCAATGTGACAGGTTGGAAGACAGCACTGTACTTTTGTTTGAGTACCTGTACTAATTACAGTCCTTTACGAAGCTGTGGCAGAAACCAGCATGCTACCGAGGAAAGGACACGAATTCTGGAATCGCACACCTGGTGCCCGAACTCTCATTTTACTGCTGTGTGACTTTAGGCAAATCACGAAACTTCCACACGCATCAGTTTTCTTATCTGTAAAATGGGCATATTAATGACTGCTCAGGGCTATTTTGGGGATTAGGTGAGATTGCCATGTAAAGCGACCATCGCAAAGCCTGGCACATAGTGGATACTCATCAAAAGTCACGCCCCCCCCCTTTGCGTTTTGATTTTGAGATGCTAATTATCATAAAGTAACTCACGAGCTGTGATTCATACCTACATTTTCCTCAAAATAGGCCAAAATGTCTCTAACCTAAAACCATTTATATTATAAATGGTCTGAAGGGACTCCTGGGTTTTCAAAGCCAGAACCGGCATTACAGGTTAGTGGGAGACAGAGTTCAGAGGAGAATTTTGCGAGAAAAGGCCAGCAGTTTTTAATTTTGCTCTGTCTGTAGTACATTCCACGCTGGCTTTTGAGACCAAAACCAAATCTGGCAGCAGCAGGCAATCATAGAGTTTTCATGTAATTCAATAATTTATCACAAAAAATATTCATTTATAAACAATGACTTGTTTTGGAATGATAGCAGCTGTCAGTTTGGAGGCCTTGTTTCTCCCCCCCGGGAGAGAAGTCTGGCTTCCCCTTCGCTAAATCATACAGGGTCACTGGGTTTGTATTCTGAGGCTGAATGCACTTTACAATGTGTTTATGTTTTGGTATGTGCATTATTTCATTTTTACTTTGTGGTCATGAAATCCATGTTGCCAGATGCTGAAAGTGCCTCTGAATAGCCCCCCTGCTTGTGGAGATGAAATAATCAAGCTCGGAGCTGTGATTGCACCTGAAAACACTTGGATCAGAAGAGGGACAAACGTAACTCTCCAGCATGACAGACACACAACGTCCTGGTGCTCTTCTGTGTCATCACTTGGATTTGCTTCAGCAAGAAAGAATCCTGGATCCTTTGCTTTTTGGAAAGTCCATTGCCAGAATGATTTGTACGTCTGAAAGTTGTGATTATGTCTCTCTAGTGTCTTGGGAAATTCAGTGTTTTGAGTTCAAGAGATCAGACTGCCTGCCGGGAAGCAAGTGTTCAGCATCCTAGGAAACCACTTGCTACCTTGCATCACTTTTTCACAACTTCACATCCGTTTCACTAAGAGCCGAAGGGCCCTGACTTCTCTTAGAGCTCCCCAGGCTCTCTTGAGAGCTTGGAAAGCTGTGAGTAAATGCAGAAGGGAACTTGCCCAAGAGCTGGAGGTCTTCCACTCCCGGCATCCTCTTTCATTGCCTGCTGTGCCATTTTCTCTCCCAAGTTAGTCTTTCACAGTTCAAACAAGTTCACTCTCAATGGCCACATACTAACTGTAGGCAACTAGAAGACCTATGACAGAGTCTACTGGGGGGGATTTATTGAGACTTTAATTGTGTTACCCCCTCACCCCTGCGCCACACACATCAAAAAATACGTTGAGGTCCTAACCCGTAGTACCTGTGAATGTGACCTTGTTTGGAATTAGAGTCTCTGAAGATATAATCAAGTGAAGATGAGGTGATAAGGGTGGGCCCTATTCCAAGATGCCTGTTGTCCTCCTAAGGAGTAGGGAATCTGGACACAGGCACACAGAGAGAACACGTGTGACAAAAGAGGCAGAGTTTGGAGTGAAGCAGCTGCGAGAATTACCAAGGATTGATGGTCATCTGGAGAAACTAAGAAGAGATGAGAAGAGCTTATCCCCAGCGGGTGTCAGAGGGAGCATGGCTGATGCCTTGATTTCACACTTTTATCCTCCAGAACTGTGAGACAATAAATTTCTCTTGCTGTGGGTCACCCCGTCTCAGGTACTGAAATCTGTATTAGTTTGCTAGGGCTGTTGTAACAGAAGTACCACAGGCTGGGCGGCTTAAGTTTTCCCTGCATGTCTCAAGAATCAGAAAAGTCCAATGGAATTCTGCAAATCACATTCTCCCATCCCTTTATCACAACTCCCCATCCTTGCTCCTCTTCCCCCAGAATCTTACAACGCTCCTCCCTAGCTGTTGACATTGCTTGAGTCATATCACCACTCAGGTGATGCTCAGGCTCCTGATTGCCTGTCCCCACCAAAGCTTCTTGCCCTGTGTCCCATGTCATCATTGGCTGGCCCTATGACAATGAGTAGCAGTCGTTTAATAGGATAAAGTAACTGCCCAGTGGGGGTGACTTCTGTGTGATATTCCTTCTTCTGAGAGTTATGCTGATTTAACCCAAATCTCTTCTTGAGAATTTCCCTAAGAAGCATGAATGAAGTCTCTCAAACACCCTTGTGGGTTAGTGGGGAAGATAGTATCAGGAGGACCTTTGCAGTACAAAAGGGGTGCTGTGTTTTCATTCCCATCCTACAAAGGAAAAGATAAGGAAGAAAGAGCCATCTATCCATGTTCTCTCTCTCGGTAGTAATGCTTCAGCTAGAGCTATTCTTGCCCAGATTTCATCTCGCGAGAAGGAAATTTTCCTGTGCAGTCAAGAGACTATATGTGGTTTCTAGCAAACAGGCCTTTTAAACGTTTTTATTTATTTTTAGTTAACAACATAGATCTTCTGGGCTGACACTTTTTCTTCAAGAAATGTCAAATGAGTTGTAAATTTGTGATGGTATTAAGCCAGCTCCTTTCATGGATTTCTTTCCTCTAAGTTGGAGAGCACCGAGCCACCTTCATTCGGGCTGCCAGTGTGCAATGAATAGTCTGTGGGAACCACATGACATAGCAGGACATTTGGTAAGTGTCCATTCCTCTTTCTCCTTAAATATAAACTCCCAGCTGGTTTATTCCCCCCTGAAGTTTTATCCAGCTTAATTTCAAATTGTTAGATTGCAGTAAGCAATCTGGGGCACTTCAGAATGGGAAGGTAGAATGGGTGGCAGAGAGGGAGAGAGAAGGAGAGAGAGAAAAAGAGAAAGAGAGAGAAAAGGAGGAGCATCTGGAAATCTGGAAGAATGCGGTGCATTTGAAATCTGATAAGCTGCCGCTGGTGTTACCAGATCTCACACTTTATAACAGGCACGAAACATTTATGGCTGAAGGCATATGTGCCCCTTGCACAGGTTCAACATACTCACACTGCAGGGCAGACCAGGGACACCGCACTTGGGATTTGAGCCTAGGACTGGCTGAGCTCTATACATTGAGATTCTGTCTGATTGAGAACAGAACCTGGACACTAGCCTGAGCCTCACCATGTGTGAGGGCACAGTTGGGTTGACTTCACCAAGATCCATTTTAAGTAGCTTCCCAATATATAGCTGTAGGGTATCCAGGAATCATGACAAATTGGAATTAATACAGAAGAGATTGAGGGATTCCTAAACTCCTCAGAAGGATAGTATACAATACTATCAGATGACACCAGGTGCTTTCTCATTAATGATAATAGCTATGCTAGTGACAATTTATGAGAGTCTCCTATGCATCTGACATTGTGCTAAGCACTTGACATATATATCTCATTTAATCCTTATTACAAGTCTATGAGATGTGTTTTTACTATTAGCTCCTTTTTATAGGTGAAGGAACTATCTTAGGGCTTAGCACAGTGTCTGCCATCTAGTTGGCCCTTGATAAATACACCTTGACTATGCAATGAGAGGTAAAAAAATGTGCTTAGGTTCATGTAGTTAATAACTGATGGAGGCCACATTTATATTTGTTCTGTGTAGTATTTTCAATTACACTAACCAATGGACTCTGAACAGAATTTTGGATTAAAATAGCAGAGCTGGAAGTAGGACTTGTTTATGTGAAAGTCAGCAATCCTGGAGAGTAGCATTGAAATACTTCTCTTTTTCTTTTTTTCTTTTTTTTTTTTTCCCCAGAATAGAGGAAGGAGGGTTGGAGTTGACTGAGGTAGTAGATGAAGGCAGTCAGGCTAGGGCTGTAAACAAGGCAGGAATATTTCAGAGGACAGACTTGAACCTATATAGGACCCTTGCATGTGGCTGCAGTAAGGGCGGGGAGGCTCTGAAACCTTACATGGTGTGAACAGAAGGAATGAATTAGCTGAATAAGGGCAACTCTGGACCAGCCAATGCCAAGGGATCAGTGATAACAATCTTGGTTCCTTTCTGCTTTTGCTGGGAGGAAACTGCTATGTCTACATGTTTAAATGAATAGTTCTTCAATTCCAGGTCCTGTTTTAGACTCACAAGGGCAGTCAGGGCAGCAGAAGTCTGATTCCAAAGAGGTGACATCACACTGGCCTATCTGAAGATGACCACTTCAGAGCTCAGAAACAGTCTGTGTCATCGTAAGCAAACATGGCCCTCCAAAAAGCAGCTGCTGCTTGAGTCAATGGAAAAAATATCGTGAGAAGGAAAATGTGAGCCATGTGCCTGTGCCCCACCCAGTTGCATCCCCATTTAAGGAATGGCCTGCCCTTTGAAATCCTAGGAGTGAGGAGTTTGCACTCAGAAGCCTGAGTACTTTGCGACATGGGAATGTAGAGTTGGCCACTTCTCCAGGAAGGGAGCTTAAGTTCAGACAAGCGTTTAGGCCTGGTTGTTACTTCATTATCTAACTGCTCCAGTGGGAGGGGAATGAACCCAAAGGACCGCGATACCTTTCAGATGTGGTCCCCATAGATCAAACAAAGCTCTCTGAATCCTCCATGATCCAAAAAGGCAATAGAATGGAGCTTCGCAATTAATTATTTCTTATTTGTTAGTTACATCAATGTGTCATCTAAGCAGATAAAGGGAACTGACACAGAACTTAATATGGAAAATAGCCAATATCTCTAGTGGACATTGTTGATTTCTTATCCAGCATCCATTCTCTCATTGTTTCACAATGACATCCCAGTTTTCACATAATTTAGGGGGAAGTTACTCCATTTCCAGATTTAGAGGTGAGAACCAATTAATTTTGGCCATCAAAGGAATTGAATCCATTTGTCAGTGAATGCTTTGGGAATGGATATATGACCTCGTTTTGGTTTAGGAGAGGGTTGTTGTAGGCTTCAAAGACAGTTCTTCCCTGTCCATAAGATAGCCGGCCAGAGTCAACTTTTTCTTTCAAGGGATCTGAATAAAGATATTCTATACCTCCTGCTGCAGGCTGCCAGAGGGAAGGTCAGATTCAGGACAAAGCTAACAGCTGGAAGAGGGAAGAGACTCACAGAGAAATGGAACCTTGAATGTATCATCAACAGAAGCTCTCTACCTTTGGATTTCCAGCCAACACAATTCCTTGATATTTTAGCCAGTGACTGTTACTAGCCAATTTCTGTTAATAGCGGTTGAACACTTTTGGACTGGCAAATCATGAAACTGGTGATAACATGGGAGATAGAGAAGGAAGCAGTGGTTGGTGGTTAAGGTGAAGGATAAGTATAAGAGGGAAGACTTGGGGGGGTAGGGGGTGTGGTGAAAGATAAGGCAAAATTCACCTCAAATAGCTGATTGATACATTTGGGACTCTTAGTCAACTTTTCCCTGTATTTTTCTTTATTAATGCTTGTAGATGAAAGGAGTAATGGTAGGTATCAGAATTTCTATTGTCTAGTAGATCATGGCCAAGGATTTGTCCCAACCTAAAAGTATAGCCTCTGTATCAAGGTCAGATGATAGGAAACAAGATAGGTGATGAGTGCATACCAGAAGAAGAAACAGATAAAATGGCCTGCCATTGGCCTGGAAAAACTGTATGATTCCCTCCTTCATCTGGGTGCATAGTGTACCCGTGGTCAACAATGTGGATTTGCACAGCTATCCAGAGACTGGGAATTTTTAAAATGCCATCGCAGACAGGTTTCCTTTATCTCTTTGGAGTAGGTATTCTTTTAAAATATTTTATTTACCTATTTCAGAGAAAGAGAGAGAGGGAGGGAGAGCACAAGCATGAGCAGAGGGAGAAGCAGACTCTGCCCTCTGAGCAGGGAGCCCAATGCAGGACTTAATCCCAGGACCCCGGGATCACGACCTGAGCCAAAGGCAGATACTTAACCTACTGAGCCTCCCAGGCACCCTGGAGTAGGTATTTTTTATTATAAGTAGGAGTTTGAAGAGTATTGAGTTCTCAATGATCCATACTGATTGTCATGCTTGATCTTTTGGTCTAGGTTGCAATTATGATATGGGAGATACTGGCTGAAGGCTAGGGTAGGTGTGGGGATTAAGGGACCCCCAGCCAGTAGCTACAGGATATTACAAAGCTGAACAGTCTTAATACACAGACTGAACATAGAGCTAAGACACTGGCCTCATTAGCATTCCAGCTAGGGCCATTTCTAAAGTGCTTCATGTTTTTCTAGATCTTAGACATGGTTGTGCCCATAGTTCACAGAACCAGCGACTCTTTCTACACGAAACAACCAACCAATCAACCAACCACTCATATGAGCACATAAACACACACATATACACCAACACACACACAGGCAGGGTAGGAGAAAGAGAGGAAAATCGCATTGATGTCAGTGTTATTTACTAAGTGTGTTTTACTCTTACATCATGCTGTCCAGGAATGCTGCTTTGGCCACCAAAACTCTTGAATATTCCTTTCTGGGTATGGGTTTGCTTAACATAATGTTCAGGGCTACAAAAGAATAGAAAAATGGAACCCCTATGTGTTAAAAAGTGACAAAGAGCCATACAATTCTGAGATCTTGGTTGTAGCACTTCCCAACTGTTTTCTGCCACAACATGCGTGATGGATGATGTTGACATGCAGGACACATTTCCGGGAGTGTACCCATTGTGTCTCCATGTGTGATTCCAGGTGTCTTCAAGGTAACATGAACACTTTCTCTGCAACTCAATAAAGCATACTGGCAAATGCAGGGATTTAAAGTGACACTATTATAGAGAGAATCTCAAGGCTGCTTCTAAGTTTTATTTAAAAGTGAATCATTCACAAATCTCAGTACTTTAACTATTATTAGCAAAAGATCACTTGCAACATCTCACAACCGATTGTGATACACAAGTATGACATTATACCTCAGTTGAGAACTGTTACTCTCACACATAATCATGCTTCTTTTATTTCCAGAATGAAGGTTGTTTTCCTTATTTAACCCTGTGTCTGTTCATTAAGTTAGTAGACAGTCTTTGCTTGATTTCAAGAGGTCTTTCCTTAGGAACTCTAAATACAAATAATCCACATCACTCCACAAATGTAACTTTGTGTTAAATTTTCTATATGATACAAGACTTACTGAAAAACTATGAAGAAATGGGATAATCAGAGTCTATAGAAAAGGAACATTTAATACAGAAAACTGACTTGATAGATGCAGTTAGTGCCACCACCTTGAATAGTGTGAGAAGTAGCAGCGTGATGAATAAGATTTCAATCAACTTTTTTTTCTAAAGTAAGTTTTAAGTTTGATAGAGTTTAGAAATTGATGGCCTTCCCTGCTGAGGGACAAGTAAGGGAAGGCATTTACCATTTGACATGGCAACTCTTACCTGGGCTGTGGGGCAGCTTTAGGCAGCCCAGGTATCTTCTGTAGCTTCCTGTTTGGGGGAGGCTCTGGGTGTATTGGCGTGATTCCAGTATCCAACATAGCCAAGTGATAGTGATTGCTTCCCTCGTTAGTGCATGCTGAGAGTGGATCTGCCCTGTGGTCATCTGTGTGCCCTCTCCCCATCTGGGAATGAAGCTGCCTGGAAAGGAGAATGCTGGGAGAACTCCCAGAACTTGAGTTCTTCCTCCTGTTACTGAAAGCGTTTGCTTCTCATTTTTTTGCTCCTGGTTGACAGGTGGATAAAACCCAGTGCAGTGCAAGTCATAGGAGGAATTCAGTCCAGTCACATACTCTCCAAGTCAGCCAGTTGGTCTGGTTACAGAGAAGTGAAGCCCACCCATAGTCTGAATTAATGCCACAAAACATGTTTAATCGCAGCCAGTCAACGCACACACGCTCTCACAAACACATGCAAACTCACTCACACACCATAACAATAACAGCTCAATCAAGCCAGCACTGTGAATGAGAGGAGACATTTTGCCAAGCCCACAGTGGACTGAGGCATCAGGGGGTTTGGAATTTGAAACGTCTTTCTACTCACTCCCCAACTGCACTCCTTCAACCCCAGGGAGTGGAGAGTGTCATCTCTTGGCTAAACAAGACTTCTTGATATTGAGGGAGGAAGGGTTCAACATGGCACACTAGTGCAGAACCTGTGGGATATGACAGCTCTGACAAAAGGAGAGTTGACGAGTTAAGTGTAAATGAATCAGAAACAGATGGATGAGATTTTTGTTAAAACACACATGGGTTTTACAATTAAGGGAGGAGGGGGGTTGGGGGACAGCTTTGGCAAAAATGTCTTGGATTCTGCTGCACCCTACTGAACTGTTTGACGAACCCACAACATGGCCAGGGTCAACCTTCCATCATTAATGGGTAATGTATAGCCCACGATCACACACAAGCCATGAAGTAGAAATGACCTTACTAAATACGTCCATGCATTAGCAAGATTTTCAGGTTGTGACAAGAGTGAAATGGCTCAAATTATGTCATGTGATCACATGACATGCATCCCTTAAGCCAGCAGTTGACTTGATGTTGGAATGTGGACAGAATGGAGGTGTTCTCTATACCTCCCTCCCTTCCTGGGGGCTGGGCACTCTTCAGTCATAACCTTTCACAGGGTATTAAAAAGTGAGGCTTTTGAATTCTAATTTGCCTTCCTTTTTGCCACATCTCTTTACTAATTGAAAGCTGACAGCAGAAAATGCCCTCAACCACAAATATCTAGAAGAAAATGGAGACATTTGGACAGGCTAAAATACTTTGAGTTTTATGAGCTCTAATAAGGTTAATCAAGGCTCTGGAAAGAATTTCATTTCATGGTGGACTCAACAAAACAATGAGTTTGGACCTTCAGTGATTGGCCGGAGGGGGAGGCCTGGGAGCGGGGGCCCTGATGAGCTGCTGGTAAAGTTGGGTGAGGCCGTGCCGCAACTTCTTTCCATGCTGACGCAATCATGGTGGAACTTGGACACTGTCTATTGCTTGGCCTTCAGACTGCTGTCAGTCTCCGACCACTGGAAGTCCTAAATAAGTCTCCTCTGAAGTTCTCACAGCTGAGTTTATCCCTCAGGGAATTTGTTTTCTGAGGAGATTCATCTGAAGTGGAGGCAAGATCCCCCACTTCAATTCTTTATGGCAATGTTACATAACCCAGGCTGGGGTGTGCTTTGTGTGGATGAGGAGCAAATAGGAAGGAGCCACTCAGTAGGAATAGCAAGAGAGAAAAAGGGAGTTGACAAAATAAGAGGAATTGCTTCTCTCCAGGTATTAGTGCCAGTGTCAGGTTCCCCACATGCTGGGAAGAAGGGAGACAGAATCCCTTTCCCTGACCCACCTACCATCTTCTCCGAAGGGGCTCTTAGGAAATGAGGAAGGTTATACCAGCCAGCACATTCTGAGGACTGGCTAACTATCAAGGCCTCCTTCCTAACAACAAGGCTACTCCGGGGCAGGGGTGGGGGGTAGAAGGGGTGGGGGAGGAGGCATTACCTTTACCTGGGTCACAGATGTCTCCACAGAGGTCTAGGGGGAGTGGCACTTTATCTTCAAAGCCTCCGACCCTCTCTCCTAAAGTCCTCCCTGCCTTTTCTTCCCTAAATCTCTGCCATGACTTTTTTCCTTTTCCTGACATCCTAGGAATTTCCTTAACTTCTCAGGGGAAAGAGATTACACAGTCTTCAGGGGTAGGGACTGTATCCAATGTAATTTTGTAACCTGAGCTCCAGCACAATGTCTAGCACATAGTGGGCTCATTACGAATGTTGGGGAACTTCTGAAACTGGCTCTGCTTGCACTTGAAACTCATGCATTGGCTGTGATGGGGCACGAAAGGGCATGGCCTGCCGTTCTTTTTCAGTGCCTTGACATTTTTCTTCCTTTCCTCCTCCTCCACATGTGTGTTCACATGCTCCCCACTGTGTGTTGGCAGGACCCCCCTCCCCCACAGCCTTCCTCCGCCAAGTCAGTAGGAACCTCTTCACATTCTCATCCCCAGCAGTGCACTTGACTAGGAAGCATCAGAGGCTAACTGTGCTGTGTGTGTCCTGTTCCCTGCATTCTGGAAAAGAAACAAGTGTCCAATAATTTCCTGTCAATGTGGACTAAGTGCTAACGGATCACTGAGCTAGGTCTCCCAGGTAACATATTTCTGTTAGAGAGAATGCCCTAAGCCAAGAAGTGACCCAGTGGTGGGAACTCCAGGCACCACAAAGTCCAGCGCTTTCTCCCCCTTACCAGCTGTGGGAAAATAAATAAGCAATTTTCACAAGCTCCCAGAGCCCATTGGATATGAACACTCATCCTTGGGTGTCATGGCCCCTGCCATCATCATCATCATCATCATCATCATCATCATCACCATCCTCAGGGTTACTGCAAGGATGAAATGACACGATGTATGTAAGTCTAACACAGTGCCAGGCACACAGTAGGCACACACTAAACAAGTTCTTTTCCTTTTCTTTCAGTTATTCACTTGCCGCTACAATGAACTATAATTAAAAGCCTGCTCTTGCCAGGAGCAGTGATTGTCCTACAAAGATGCTCCCCCGGTGCTGTGTAAGAATTGCTTCCCGTTGGCATTAGAGGCCTGGGGCTCTCCACTTCTCAAATAGCCCCACCTTACCTGAGTAAACTCTTGCCAACCAGATGCTCTTTGGCTGCTGAGGCCAGGGGTGGCCATTCTCCAGTGAGTCCTCCTTATAGGTGCAGACATTTCTGTGACTAGTCTTCCCCTCTGCTCACAGCTTGCTGGTTGTCCCGAGCAGGCCCCGAGGGCTTGCCTCTCTCCCTGACAGCTGGCTAGGCTCTTTCACAGCTGTGAGCCCGGCTTCCGCAGGGAGAGGTGTACCCCAAGCTTCCTCTTCCCAAAAGACCGAGCTCCCCAGTTAGCATCTCCTGTTCCCTCAGGAGAAACATCGGTTGGTTTGAGCAGAGGAGGGTGGAGCAGCCCGTGAATCTGGACTCAGCTCGTCCCCTGGAGTGTGGATCTCTGCTGACCAGCTCACTGCCGTGCTAATAAATATCAAACCCTTCAACGGGAAAATAAATTATCCTCCCGCTGCTAGGCAAAACAGTCGTGATAAATTGTCGTTTTAGCCAACAGTGTTTAAAGTAAAATCAGTAAAGTGTGAGTAATGATGGCTGAGTCAAAAGTCTTGTATTAAACACAATGGTCTGATGAGGGCGGGGGCAGTGTTCAGAGAAAAGTGAATGCAAGTTTAACTAAAACAACTCTTGTTCAGAGTGGGGAAAAAAGGACTTGGGATTTATTATCCTATTAGTTTTTTCTGTAGGAGCAGCTCTCAGGGTGTCCTGGGCATAAAGTCAAAATCTCCATTTACCAGAGATGTTTAGAAAACATGTTCTTAAAAGTGGGAACTACCAAGTTTTTGACTGGACATCAGAAATATGGTTGAATTCTTTCAGTTTAGCGAGGAATCCTGAGAGAGTTCTATGGTATGGCTCTGGTTCTCAAAGGGGCTGTCTGGGAGGGATTTCTGGGTGAGGGAACTCGAGGATTTTTGCTTAAAAGAAAAAAGGCAGGGTGGGTGGTCACATGACCCTGTTTCCAATATTTATACATTATACTATATAATGTACAGTCAAACCTTACTAATTCCAATGAAGATTAGCGAAAAATTGAAATGGGGGGAAGTCGAGCACGATGTACTAATGACCTGGCTTTAAAGTCCTAGAACCATGACAATATCAATAGATAACATTTATCATTGAGAACTTAACGTGTTCTAGGCCTTCTGTGGATCATTTTACATGAGTTAAATATTAAATAAGTTTCCTGGGGTCATATGGTGGCAAGTTGGTACATGCAGGATTCGAACATAGGTCTGCCTATTTCCAAATCTGCATTCTTAACCACTATGTATTGGCTTCTATGGATAATTTATAAATTCTATTTTATTATATTCTGGCACATAGGATTACTTAAAATAATTAAACAGGTCTGCCAAATGAGCATTGTATGGGTTCAGTTTAATGAACAGAAATTTCATTACCGATATTAATTAATAACTATCACATTAACCGTTGGTCGGCAAATGTGCAAATAGCTAAGGTGCCAGATGCTTACAAATGATTTATTTTCAAGGACACAATGCCCTTGTATTCTTAGTTACATTGTAGATATTACTAACTTCAGTTAATTAAGGATTTGAGGTAAGTTAGTATATATATATATAGATTATGAAAGAGCACTCATCCCTTTTCCCACCTAAAGTCATTCTCCCTCTTTTGCTATTTCGTGTGTTTCCTTCAACTTTCTGAAAGGGGACTTTGCTTGATAGATCATCTCTTGTCTCTTCTCCATCTTTGCTTTTTCTCTCTGTTCTGGTCTCTGAAAACTATTACTTTTCAATCTGTCCAACATCCCTTGATTTTGGGAACTCTTTTTCTCCCATTCCATATGAATTAGATAGGACTGCCAATCAAAAGGCTGTGTCTTCTCTGCCACAGGAAGGGGCACATGATACAGACTGGCTAATCAGAATATCTTGTTATCTATTGACATTGATGATCCCTAAGTGACCATAGGTACCAAGCATAATCAGAGTCTTTTTGATAGAGATTTGTATAAATGCTAGGGGAGGGGTGATAGGGAAAGGGAAAAAAAGAGAAGGGAAGGGAAGCAAAAGGAAGGGAAGGGAAGAGAAGAGAAAAGAAGAGAGAAGAGAAAATTTTTTTTAGATATGTGAACTCTAAATCCTTTAAGACTCAAGCTGATTATAACCATCTGTAAATATATAGGAGTAAATCCTAATAATGAAGCCAATGCAGAGGAATCAAGGGTAAGAGATAGAGAGAGGGAGTCCTGAAATCATTTTTGAACAGTGACCCCATGACTTATGTTCACCGAGATCTTCATTTCTGATGATTGTACTTGACAATTTAATTAGCTGTTATGACAGTGTACAATCCCTCAATTCTAATGGGATTTTCACAGGCTTCATCCCAATGAGATCAGATTTCCAAAATTAATTCCTTCCATGTCCTTGATGATCTGTGCAAATTACTCCCTGGTACCAATTTCTATAAGTCCAAGTTCTTAGTTGCAATAACTTTAGCAGGGATGAATTTATTGTTCAGATTTTTGGTTGCTAAATTTAGCAGAAACACATTTATTGAATGACCTTTGGGTAGTTCATAGAATTGATTGAAAGCTAGAACACCAAATTAAACATTGGCAAGGACCAAGGGAAACTTGGCAACAGAGAACATCCTAATTATCCTTGCATTATTTTATCACCCCACTCAGAATCAAAGTCCTGGAGGGTAGCATCCTACTGTCAGAGTCGAAGTCCTTTCCCCACCCCATTCTTGTAAAGGAGTTTTGTGTTTATGTTAATAAGGGATATTAGTGTATAGTCTTCTTGTAATATCTTTATTTTTTGATATTAGGGTAATGCTGGCTTCATAAAATAAATTGGGAAATGTTCTCTGCTCATCTGTTTCCTGAAATAGTTCATGTACAATTGGTATTACTTCTTACAAATGTTTGGTAGAATTTGCCAGTGAAGCTATCTGGGCTTGGACTTTACTTTCTGGGAAGGCTTTTTTTTTTTTTTTTTTAAAGATTTTATTTATTTATTTGACAGAGAGAAAGAGATCACAAGTAGGCAGAGAGGCAGGCAGAGAGAGAGGGGGAAGCAGGCGCCCTGCTGAGCAGAGAGCCGGATGCAGGGCTCAATCCCAGGACCCTGAGATCACGACCTGAGCCAAAGGCAGAGGCTTTAACCCACTGAGACACCCAGGCGCCCCTCTGGGAAGGCTTTTAATTAACAAATCTAATTATTTAAACAAATGAAGGACCATTCACACTTTCTATTTCTTCTCATATCAGTTTTGGTAATCAGTATTTTTTCAAGAAATTTGTCCATTTCATCTAATTTGTCAAGTTAATATTTCTTCATTGTCCTCTGAATATCTGTATAATCCCTCGTGATGTCACCTTTTCCTGATCAATCTGTCTAAAGGCTTATCGACTATTAATCTTTTCAAAGAACCAGCTTTTCATTTCATTAATACATCGCTATTATTTTTCTGTTTTTTATTTCATTAATTTCTTTCTTTATTTTGTTTACTTTAGGTTTAATTCACTTTTTTTTCTATTTTCATGAGGTTGAAGTTTAAATAATTGATTTGAAACTTTTCTGATATAAGCACTTAATGTTATGAATTTCTCTCCAAGTACTGCTTTCATTCATCCCACCAATTTTGATAGCATTTGTTATCAATGGCTACTTTTATTCCTTTGTGGTCAAAGAATATACATTACATAATTTAAAGTATTTTAAATTTATCAAGTTTTTTTTTTTTTTTTTTTGGTAGTTCCGAATATGGTCTAGTTTAGCGAATGTCCCCTGTGCACTAAAAGCATGTGTCTGAACCTATTATCGGATGGAGATTATATAAATACTAATTAGGTTGAGTTAGTTGATAACATTTTTTTTTTAACATTTTATATACCCTTACTGATTTTCTTTGTACTTGTCTTATCATTATTGAGAGAAGACTGTTGAAATTTCCAGCTATAATTAGGGATTTGTCTATTTCTACTTCAAGTTCTATTAGTTTTTATTTCCTGTATTTAGAAGTTCTGCTATGAGGTATAGACATTACATGATTATCATGTAGTTTTTATTACTTGATCTCTTTATCATTATAAAATATACATCTTTATCCACTGTAATATTTCTTGTCTTGAAGGCTACTTTGTCTGATATTAATATAGCCACTTTAGTTTAGTGTTTGCCTGCTATCTCTTCTTCTATCTTTTTATCTTTTGTTTTTTTTTTTGGGAAAAAAAAACTATCTCTGCAGATGACATAACCTTGAATGTAGTGTACAAAAAAAAAAATACTTTAGAACTAATAAGTAAATACAGAAAGACAGCAAGATGCAAGATACAAAATTCAATTGTATTTCTCTATGTAAGCAATGAACAATCTAAAAATGAAATTAAGAATAAGTTCTGGGACACCTGGGTGGCTCAGTTGGTTAAGCATCAGGCTTAGGCTCAGGTCATTATCCCAGGGTCTTGGGATCAAGTGCCACATCAGGCTCCTTGCTCAACAGGTAGCCTGCCCTCTCTTCCCCCTGCTTTTGTGCATGCTCTCTCTCTCTGACAAATAAATAAAATCTTTAAAAAATTCTTAACCTTTAAAAAAAAGAATAAGTTCCATTCATTACAGCATCAAAAGAATAAAATACATAGGAATTACTCTAACAAAATTAATACGTGACTTGTTTGTTGAAAACTACAGAACATTGCTGAGAAAATTTAAGGAAGACTTAAATAAATGGAGAGACATTCTATGTTCATGTATTAGAAGACTCAATAGTGACTAGATGGTAGTTCTTCCCAAATTGATCTATACAGTAAACATAAGCCTTATTGAAATCCCAGCAGACTTCTCTGAAGATTCTAACAAACTGATTCAAAAATTTACATGGGAATGCAAAGGACCCAGAATAGCCAAACAATTTTGGAAAGAACAGAATTGGAGGACTTATGGTACTCAACTCCAAAACCCACTATAAACCTACAGTAATGAAGACAGTGTGGCATTGGCCCAAGGACAGATATGTAGGTCAACAGAACAGAACAGAGTCCAAAAATAACTTTGCAGTCAATTAAATTTTATGAAGATTCAAAGGTATTTAAATGGGGGATAGTATTTTCAACAAACGATGCTGGATATCCACATGCAATAGTAATCATCATCATCATCATCATCATCATCATCATCATCCCATGCCCTACCGTACACCATACACAAAAATTAAGCCCAGAAGGATCACGAGTCTTTTTACTTTTAACCTAGTTATTAGGTCTTCAGATTCAAAGTAACCATGCTTTTTAGTCCTATCTGACAACCTATGCCCTTTAAATGGGCTAATTAGACCATTTATATTTAATGTAATTATTGATATGCTCAGATTTAGATTTACTATCCTGTTCTTTCTTTTCTGTTCATGCCTTTTGTTCTTTGCCTTTATTTCCTGGAAGGGGCTGTAGAATTTCTGTAGAATTTCTTCCTTAAGCGTTTGGTATAATTCACCAGCGAATACATCTAGGTTTGGTGCTTACTGTTTTGAAAGATTATTAATTAATTATTAATTCAATTTCTTTAAAAGATTTAGGCCTCTACAATAGCCAAACTTTGGAAAGAGCGGAGATGCCTTCAACAGACGAATGGATAAAGAAGATGTGGTCCATATATACGATGGAATATTAGTAAGCCATCAGAAGGGATGAATACCCAACTTTTGCATCAACATGGATGGGACTGGAAGAGATTATGCTGCGTGAAATAAGTCAAGAAGAGGAAGTCAATTATATGGTTTCACTTACATGTGGAACATAAGGAATAACATGGAGGACATTAGGAGAAGGAAAGGAAAATGAAGGGGGCAAAATTAGAGGAGGGGACAAACCATGAGAGACTGGAATCCGAGAAACAAACTGAGGATTTTAGAGGGGAGTGGGTGGGGGGATGGGTGAGCCTGGTGGTGGGTTTTAAGGAGGGCACGTATTGCATGGAGCACTAGGTGTTATATGTAAACGATGGATCTTGGAACACTACATCAAAAACTAATGATGTATTGTATGGTGACTAACATAACACAATAAAAAAAAATAAAAAAAATTAAGACAAAAAACCAAAAACCAAAAACAAATAAACAAACAAACAAAACAAACAAAGATTTAGGCCTATTCATATTCTCTATATGTCCTTGTATGAGTTTTGGTAGACCATATCTTTCAAAGAAGTGGTCCATTGCATGCAGATTATCAAATTTCTGGGCCCGGAGTTGTTCAGAATATTCCTTTATTATTTCCTTAATTTCCATGGGATCAGCAGTGATGATCCCTTTTTCATTTATGATATTAGTAATTTGTGTTTTTACTTGTTTTTCCTTAGTTAATCTTGTTGGAGGTTATTGATTTTATTAACTTTTCAAAGGACCAGATTTTAGCTTCATCGATCTTCTTTATTGATTTCTTATCTTTAATTTCATTGATTTTTGTTTTAATTTTTATTTATTTTCCTTTTTAAAGATTATGTTGGAGAGAAAGAAAGCACATGTGTGTGCATGTGTGTGGGGGGGGAGGGGCAGAAGGAGAGGGAGAGAGAGAATCCCAAGCAGACTCCCTGCTGAGTGCAGAGCCCAATGCAGGGCTCAATCTCACGACCCTGAGACCATGACCTGAGCTGAAACCAAAAGTCAGATACTTAACTGGCTTAGTCACCCAGCACCCCCATTATTTCATTTCTTTTGTTTTGGATTAATTTGATTTTCATTTTCTAGTTTCCTAAAGTGAAAACTTAGATTATTGATTTTAGATCTTTCTTCTTTTCTAGTGTTATGCACTTGTCGGTACAAATCTTCTAAGCATCACTTTCATTACATCCCACAATTTTGGTAAGTTGTATTTTCATTTTTATTTAGTTCAAAGTAGTTTTTAATTTTTCTTCAGACTTCTTCTTTGACCCACGTGTTATTTGGAAGTGTGTTGTTTAATCTCCAAGTATTTGGAGATTTTCTAGATATCTTTCTGTTATTTAGTTTAATTCTGTTAGTTCTAGTTTAATTCCATTGTGGTGAGAGCATTACTTTGTATGATTTCTATTCTTTTTAGTTTGTTAAGGTGTGTTTTATGACCCGGAGTGGTGGATGTTCCATGACCTTAAGAAGAATGTGTATTCTGCTCTCGTTGGATGAACTATTCTACAGATATGAATTAGATCCAGCTGATTGATGACACTGTTAGTTCAACCATGTCCTTACTGATTTTCTGCCTGCTGGATTTGTCAATTACTGACAGACGGGAGTTAAAGATTCCAAGAAGATACATAATACTTGGATCTCTTTAATTTTCAAACTCTTCTTCCATGTTCTGCAATTTTACTGTGATAGGTTAATGTTTGGTCTATAAAATTGATCTTGCTCAGAACTTGATAGAATATTTTAATGTGAGGATTTTTCTTCAGTTTGGGGAATTTTAACTATTTCTTTATTGCCTTATTTTTCTAGTGACATTAGATTCTTAATCTATTCTTCATATTTCAAATCTCCCTGCCAAAACAAAACCAAAACCAAACCAAACAAAAAATCCCACAAAACCCAAGTCTGTATTCTTTTTCCATCGTAGGAAAATGATTAAGGCACAAATTCAATCCCTTGCTCCTCATCTGTGTCAGCAAATAAATTGTATTTTTATTTTCATATTTTTTCTAACATCTCTAGCTGGCATTTTTGTTTCAAAATAATCTATTCCTGTTTTGTATATGTAATACCCACCTTTATGACTTTGATGTTCCTAATTATGCTGAAATTATACATTTTACTCTACAATTAATTATCCCTCTCCATGCTTCAATTTCCTCATCTTTAATAGGAAGGAATTACAAATAGCACCTTTCATATAGTTCTGTAAGGATTAAATGAGATAATGTGTGAAAAACCCTCACAACAGCTAGAGTGTCTCTGCCTGACAAAACATTTCCTCTCCCTACAGAGATCTACTGAGACAAGGCTGAATAGTTGCAGAGGTTGTGCTCCAAGGTTTTCAGTGAGAATTGGGGACTGATGATGTTTGCTGCTGGGCAGGGTACCTGGGTTGCACCTTTTCTTGTCTTGGACGCTCTTTGTTCTTTCCATGCAAATGTAGCTCTTTGTGGTATTGCTCAATCCCTCTGCTCTAAACATGGCTATTATCAGGGACATTCTTTTTGCTACTAACTGTCCCTGGGGGTTGCAGGGAATTAGGGAAGATGTGTAGAGGTCAACTAGCCTTCTATTGTCATGTCAATACCCCCAAGCAATCCTATAGTCAATTGCCCTATTGCCTCTCCCACCTTTGACTTAATCTTCTCCTGAGGATTCCTGCACATATTGTGAGTGATCTTTTCCCTGCGTAATAAATCCCATTTGTCCCTCAGGGAGGACTTACTGACAATTTTCCCTTTTACTTTTGAGTACAATTACATATTCCGAATATCAGTTATTTATGGTTATGTGTAATAGACCACCTCAACACTTAGTAGCTTAAAACATAAACACTTACTTAGTTCATAGGTCAGCAATTTGGGCTGGCCTAGTGGGGTGGTTGGGCTGATTGTGGCTGACGGATCTTGCTCAGGCATTTGCCGGCAGCAGCCTAGTCAGCTGGGGGCTGGCTAGCTGGTCCAAGATGTTTCAGCTGTGATATCTTGTCTTTGCTTTACATGGTGTCCTGTCATTCTTCAGGCTAGGCTGGGCTTGCTCACATGGCAGTAGCAGCAGGGGTTCCAAGAGCAAGAGTGGAAGAATGCCTGTATGGCATCTTGAGGACCAGACTCAGAACTTGGCTTCCATTATGTTCTATTGGCCAAAGCAAGTTTCAAAGCAAGCCCAGGCTCAAGGAGTGGAGAAAGAAGCTCCAGTCGTTGATGGGAGGAACTGCAAAGAGCTGTGGCCACTTGTAAAATCTACCACATTTTGTTATATAAAAATTTATCTCGTCTATAACTTTTAATTTCCTTAATCCTGGCAGTGGTGGGGAGTTTTTAAAACACTTCTCCATGTATTCAGTTCCTCATTTTCTATTTAACTCTTTAATTCCATCTTCAGTTTATTTTGGTATATGCTGTAAGGCATCACTCTAATACATTTCCCTGTAAAGTGTCTATAAATCTGAATTTCAAATCGTTTATTAAAAATCATTTTATAATTATTTTAGAGCTTACTTTATCACATATTGAGTTTTTATAGATAATTGAGTCTCTTTCTGGACTTTTGTTTTATGGAACCATCTATGATAGGTTTTAATGACTCACAGAGGTAAATACTCTTGTTGCTTTTTTTCAGAATTTTTGTCATTCTCATATGTTTATTTTTCTTGTAAACTATGAGCATTTTTTCAAATTCATACTAATACTGCATCCAATTTCAAAATAATATGGGCGGAAAAGTCAATTTTTGCAATTTTTAAAAATTCATATACTTGATGACAAATTTCTCTATAAATTTAAAATTAAAAAATACTCACATTAATATTTATACTTTAAAAATACCTCCAAATTTCTCTCAAGTAACTCCCATCTTGTTGTTAGAAAATTGTAAACTCCCTGTTGTAAATGGGATCTGGATCTATCTTTTTCAAAAATTGATGTACTATTTAAATAGTTATTGACAGTATGAAGGAGCAATATTGACTTCAGAATTTATCTTGAACTTTTCTCCTTTACTTAAGTTCTTTTATGACTTCGAGTGGGGTTTCTCTTGATTTTTTGACTCCATAACTACACGAGCCAATTCTTGCATCTCCTTTTATATATAACCATATGTATCTTACCGGTTCTGTTTCTCTGAAGGACCCTGACTAATATATGTATATAAGCATGTCATGTTTAACTATTAATTTGTCTCTCTCTTTCTAGTACATATTCATTTTATTTGTCATAACATTTTGCATTAGTAAAAATCAATACAATAATAAAATTAAAATCGTAATGGTAGGCTTCTTTGCTTTGTTCTTGAATTTGAGTACATTATTGAGAATAAAATTGACCAATTTTAGCATTTGCTGAACAAGTGAATTTTATTTGAAAGATTTTTGATGTGGCCATTTTATTGGATTTTTAAAAAAGATTTTATTTATTTAACAGAGAGAGAGCGAGCGAGCGAGAGAGAGACAGAGAGTGAAGACAAGCAGGGGGAGTGGGAGAGGGTGAAGCAGGCTTCCCGCTGAGCAGGGAGCCCAGCGACTATCCTCAGGCTCAATCCTAGGACTCTGGGATCATGACCTGAGAAGATGGCAGACGCTTAATGACTGAGCCACCCAGGCGCCCCTGGATTTTTAAATAATGCATCATAATTCCATTTCTGAGATAATAAGCATTTGGTTGTGATGTTCTTTTCTCTTAAATGTTTGCTGAATTGGGGCACCTGGGTGGCTCAGTTGTTAATCAGCTGCCTTCAGCTCAAGTCATGATCCAGCGTCTGGGATCGAGCCCCACGTTAGGCTCCCTGCCCCACTGGGAACCCGGCTATTCGCTCTCCCACTCCCCCTGCTTGTGTTCCCTCTCTTGTTATTTCTCTCTCTGTCAAATAAATATATAAAATCTTTAAAAAAATAAAAATAAATGTTTGCTGAATTATATTTGATAGTTAAAGTACTAATTAAAATTTATATTTTATATATTTCTAAAAATAAAAATCTCTAAGTACAATGTGGTTTTTGTTAATTCTCTTCTTTTTAACACTTCATTTCTCATCTGGTGTATTTTTTGGTTGTAGGTTATTAAATGCCTACAAGCCTATTTTTAATATTATGTCTTTATAATTAATCTATATCTGCCATCATAACATAATGTTCTCCTTTTGTATTCCAAGAGTTTATTAATAATGTTTGCTCATATTATATTTTAAGCTTTTCAGAATCTTTGTGCTTTTTGTACATCTCTAAATTCATCATGGATTTAAATAATCAAATAGCATGTCCTTTGGTTAGTGAATTAAATAATTTTATGTTTTTTATTTTATTTGTTCTGTCCTCTGTTTTCCTAGTTTATGTTTTATAAAGTAGGATTCCATGTTTTTTCCTTTACAAGTTCTGATGAATGGACTATAATATTTTCTTTTTCATATTAGAATAATTTAAAAGTTAAAGTCCTATACCTACCACTACTTATGATTAATTTAAAACAGACTATAAACATTCTTAATTGCAGGAGTCATTAATTTATTACTGTAATATCAGTCATAGTTACTTTGGCAAATGTTTAGTGTTCTAATCATTAATTTAGATCTGTACATTTAAACACAATTACTTTGGTCTCTCCTCCTATGGACAAAAATACATTTTTGTGTTTCATGACTCCCCCTTTCTTCTATTCATCATTTGCTTAACCTGAGGTTCTTATGCCTTCATTATTTTTGATTTATTTTATTCTACTTTTGTTTAAACAATTAGTCCAATTAGTTAGATGTCTCAGCAACATCACCCTCCTTTTGTTTCTTTCTCCCTCCCGTATTTACTCTTGTCCTATCATTATTGACTCACTACCTTTACTTATTAACATTTGCTTATTTTTAAAATGAAAAGAAGGCAGGGTTGGCTTTACTGGATATAGTACATTATTTTCTGCATTAACTTTGTCATTCAAGGATTCCGTCTTAGACCTCTACCCCAGAGCTTAATGTGCTGGTTAACACCCCATGTGATCTCTGTGGAGAGGGCATTCAGTAGGTTTTCTAGAAGATTGGCCTCAAGGGAATCCAGGCCTCCTTCAATCAATAGGTTCTGGGTCTGTCAACTGACTGAAATCTGAAAACTGGGTTTTTCACCGGGGTGGCTATCACTAGCCTTCAACTCATCAACCCTTGACTTTCTCAGATTATACAAATTGAGCCATACCTTTGTAGTTCATTTATTTTCCTCCCAGCAACATCATCCTCTATTCTCTATTACCAGATCCCTGCGGGTTAAGTCATTATGATAATTCAATTCACCTTGCCTCTGCCGTGTGAGTCCTCCTTGCCTGATCTCCGCTATTCTAGAATCCCATCATTCTCACTGATACTCAGTATCCTTAATCTCCTACTATTATACTTGCCTGCAGAGAACAGCCAGCCCCTAGTTTCTCAATTATGCCAACGCTCCTCTTACCAACAAATTCCTTAATGCTTTACTTAGTGAATTGAATGTTCTCTGGGTCTTGCCAGGAACACGGTTAGGTAGAGAGTTCTCAGGTACCATAAGCATAGTTGATGCTTTTCTTTTTTTTTTTTTTTACAGCTTTATTGATATTTAATTCACCAACAAAGTATACAATTAAATGGCATCTAGTATATTAACATAGTACTCTAATATCCATTTATCACCACAGTTTTAAAACATTTTCTTGCCCCCACTAACACCCTGCATCCTTCAGCCATTACCCTCCAATCCTCTCAAAGCCTCTATCCCTAGGCAACTGCTATTTTGCTGTTTCTATAGATTTGCATATTCTGGACATTTTGTATAAATGGAACCAATAACATGTGGTTCTTTGTAACTGACTTCTTTCACTTAGCATAATATTTCCAAGGTTCATTCATGTTGTCGCATGTATCACTACTTCATTTCTTTGTTATTGTTGAATAATATTCCATTGTATGGTGTATCATATTTTATTTATTCCTTGATGGACATTTCTACATTTTGGCTATTATTAATAATGCTACTATGAACATTTATATACAAGTTTTTTGTGTTTGCTTATGTTTACATTTTGCCTGGGTTTATACTTAGCAGTGGAATTGCTGGATCATATGGTAACTCTATGTTTAAATGTTAGAGAAATTGTCAGACTGTTTTCCAAAGTGGCAGCACCATATCCTCAGCAACACTTGTTATTATCTGTCTTTTTATTGTAGTCATTCTAGTGAGTATAAAGTAGTATCTCATTTTGGCTTTGGTTTTCCTTCCCCTGATGGATAATGATGTTGGGCATCTTTTTAGGGTTGACCATTTGTATATTTTCTTTGGAGAACTGTATATTCAAATCCAATTTTTAAATTAATTATTTTTCTTTCTATTATCAAATTATAATAGGTCTTGGAATATTTTGGATACAAGTCCCTTATCAGATACATAATTTGTAAAAATTTCTCCCATTCTTTGAATTATCTTCTCTTTCTTGATGTTGTCTTTTGAAGCATAATTAAAAAAAAAATTTTATAAGGTCCAGTTTATCTATTTTTCTTTTGATGCATGTGCTTTTGGTGTCACATCTAAGGAATAAATGGCTAATCCAAGGTCACAAAGAGTCACATTTACGTTTTTGTCTAAGAATTTTATAGCTTCAGCTCTTACATTTGGTTTTTGACCTATTTTGAGTTAATTCTTATATATGACATGAGGTAAGGGTTCAACTTCATTTTTTTGCATGTGGATATCTACACCCAGCATCATTTGTTGAAAAGATTATTCTTTTCCCCATTTCAACAAGGCACCCTTGTTGAAAATAAATTGATTGTAAATAGTTAATGCATTTTCACACGCACCTCTCTCAGACATCTGAATTCTTCCTAGGTACAGCTGAGAATTTGTAGCCGGTAAGCAGAGTAAAGGGCTCAATGGATGGAAAACTACTACGAGGAGACATCAAGGGTAGGGGGATTCTTGCTAAAATGACCTAACAGGATTCTTGCTGAAGGCAGGCTATGATGATCAAATATCAAGGGTGGAGGATGAGGAATGTGATCAGATATCAAGAATTGGGGGGATTCTTATAAAACGGAGTGAGATTTTTTGCTAAAATTGGACTTTACAAGGACAGAAACAGAAACCCAAAGTTGAGGACTAGTTGATAAAAGGGCTTAGAGGAGCCTGACTACAGTTTGGTTAAGAGAGAATCTTTGTCGCCACACCAAGGAAATCTTACCATGTTACCATTGTCGTAACTAAGTTTCAAGTAACCACCATCTCTGCATAGTATTAGGGCCAGTTCTAGGTATCCTTGTCAAACATTGAATCCTGAGTTAAAAGTGAATGCCCTCTATCAGTGAATTTTCAACTATTAGGTTTTATAGTTTACTCCCAAATCCTAACACTCCCTAAACCTACCCCAAACATATTCTCTCCTTTCTTGCCATAAATATTGGGCAGCTTCTGCATTTCTTTTGGTGTATAAGACAGTTCATCCTTCAGGGATTATACTATCCCTCTTAGATTATTCTGAGGCCTTTTATTAACAGTTGGAATGCAATGAGGAGTGGTGGGGGCAAGTATCACTGGGGAGGCACCTGCTGCAGCTGAGCTCATTGTATGATAATCAGGCAAGGAGAACTTTCTTCTCTGACAAGAAGAGAGCCACTTTTGCTGGCCTGGAGGGCAGGGGATTTGAGGGTTTGAAGATTCTTTTTTTTGAAATTATCTTTTATTTTATTTCACGTTATTTAACATATAGCATATTATTAGTTTCTGGGGTATAATTAGTGATTCATCAGTTGCATTTAACACCCAATGCTCATTACATCAAGTACCCTCTTTAATGCCCATCTCCCTGAAGATTCTCAGTCTTATCCATCCAAATATCCCCATTCCATATTTTAGGGGACCACATTTCCTTTCAGGACCCTAACTTTGACATGAGAGACTCGTTAAGGCTACTTATCCAGTCTCCATTGCAGTTCAGTCATTCTTACAATCAGATCCTGGGCATAACTTTGAGCACAGTCTACCTTGCAACTGAAAGAGATGAGAGTCTCTTTAAAGCAAGGCAAGGTACAGGTGAAGCTGAGAGGAAATGAGGTCCTCATTTTGGAGATACAAAACCCATCTATTCAATATGCAAACAATGTGTCTGTGTCAAATAATATAATTTAAGTTTCCATTATGAAGCGAACCATAGTAAGATCTATGACTGAGATGCAGATGAAAAGTATATGGGGTGAAAAACTTTTTGAACTGAAAAAGGCCAACATTTCAACAACATTTGTTCTTGAACATGGATGAACTAAGAGATGCTGCTTTCAAATGCAGCTTTATATTATTACAATAAAATATGCCCACTTCACTTTGTTTATATTAGTAAACTTATTTATATTAGTCCTCTGGCCTAATGAAGCATTTGTGTTTTAGACTACTGTGAAAAGGAATAATAATGGCATTTACCATTTACTGAAAGCTTACCGTGTTCTGGGTGCTTTATATAACTTATTTATTTAATCTTCTGAACAGCCTTAAAAACTACCTATTGCTTCTGTTTTAAAGACAAGGAAAGGGAGGCATAGACAAATGACTTTAACTTGCCCTAATTACACAGCTAATGATGGCAGAGCAGGAATGAAATCCAGAAACATCTGGCTATGAAGCACCTCTGTTGAGCAGTTACTGTGTGTGCCGAGGGGTAGAGAGTACACTGTATTGGCTGGAGTTCTCCAAAGAAACAGAACTGACTTATATAGTATAATATTACATGTGTGTATAAAATTATATTGTACAATTATAATAATATTAATTATAATATTAATATATTATATTATACAAATGTTTGTAAATCCCAAGATTTGCAGGGTAAGTTGGTAAAGTAGGGACCTAGCAGAGCTAATGGTGTAGTTTTAGTCCAAAGATTGGCAGGCTTGAGGTGTAGAAGAGCCAATGTTTCAGTTTGAGTCTGAAGGCAGGAAAAAAAAGCCAGTGCACCCATCAAAGGCCATAGGGCAGGAAAACTCTTTCTTATTCAAGGGAGTCAGCTTTTTGTTTTATTCAAGCCTTCAACTGATTGGATGAGGCCCACTGGAAGAGCAATCTGCTTTACTCAGTCTACTGATTTAAATATTAATCTCAGTCAAAAACACCCTCACAGACAAACCCAGAATAATGTTTGACTAAATATCTGGGCACTAGTGGCCCAGTCAAGTACACATACAAAATTAACCACAAGCACATCTTGCCTTACTCAGCCCCACGTCTGCCCATGATTCCTATTTTATAGTTGAGACGTGAGAGGGGGGAGGTGGTAGAGACTAAATGATTTTCCCATAGTCACTTTCCCATAGTTGCCAGAAGAGCTGAGCTTCACACAGCACTCTTGGGAGCCAATGCTGGGGTTATTTCCCCTGCACACTTCTTTCAACAGGAAAATTTCTGTTCTATGATGTGGGGTTGTCAAGGAGAAGAAGATGGGGATGTGTGCTCAGCTTTGTTTTGGGAAGATTAATTAGCAGGGAGTATAGAATGGATTTGAGTTTTGTCAAGTGTAGTAGACAGCTGGGAGACTAATGTTCATAATAGAGCTTCATTTAACATCTCTAGGTCATTCATTAACCATGGGGGGATTTCACGTTGAGAATTTGAAGCATAATTCTAGCGTGAAATATTGTACTAAGCCTCTTCTCAATTTCCTAACAAAATGGATTTTAAATAATTTTTGTTTTGTAGTAAATACATCCTGTATTTCTATATTGTTTAATTTAGCTTGGTTTTATTTAGTTATTGAATTGCTTTCATTTTTCTCTTCAAAATACTAACCTTAAACAAACGTGTGTGTGTGCATATACATTTACTTTTAACAGATTGCAAAATTAATTAAAATCCATACTTAAATATATATTGGTACTTACTGTTGAAAGGCAGTAGAACACAGTAGTTAAGAGCTAGACTCTGGAGACAGACTACCTTGATTCAAATCCTGGCTCTGCCACCTACCAGCTGTGTGACTTTGGGAAAATTATTTAACCTCTCCGTGGTTCAGGGCTTTTTTAAATTCTGTAAGTGGGTTGTATTAATAGCACTTAGAACAGTGGCTGGCACATATTAAAGTATCTAAGGGTTAATAATTTTTGGAATGAAGTTGGCTTCTAGAATCTAAAAAAGAAAGGGGACAGATAATTTCCTACAGCCTCCAGCAGGAATGCAGCCTTGACTACACATTGATGTTAGCCCAGTGAAAACCATTTTGGATGGCCTTCAGAACTGTCAGAAGCGGGTCATCTGCATGCTGCTGCTTTTCTTGGACATGGCAAGTGTCTCTCAGGTTCCTGCTCTGACTTCTCATCACTTGTGGTCATCACTGTAGGTATGCTGCCCGCCTCTGTAGGAAGCCACCACTCTGAGTCAAAATGAAAATCTACACTACAATTAAGAACTGTTGAAGTTCCCAAGCTTGATTGGACAAACTGAACGCAAAGATGAGGAGCCAAAGTGCAGTCATTAGGGCAATACAGGCATGAGAGTCTTTGTCCCCTTTCCCGGAAATTTACTATGAATTTTCTTTCTTTTTTTAAAGATTTTATTTATTTATTTGACAGAGAGAGAGAGATCGCACAAGCAGAGGGAGTGGCAGGCAGAGAGAGAGGGAGAAGTAGGCTCCCTGCAGCGCAGGGGAAGCCCGATATGGGACTCGATCCCAGGACTCCGGAATCATGACATGAGCCAAAGGCAGTGGCTTAACCAACTCAGCCACCCAGGTGCCCCTACTATGAATTTTCTTGATCCTAATTCTGAATATATAATTTCCATTATGCAATAAATTTGTGCTTTGCCTGCTCAAAATATAATTTTTATCATCACTATATGAAAGGCACTATTTTAGATACCAGTGATAGAGTAGCAACTAAAATAAATAAAGTATTTCTGCTCTTTGCTTTTGTGAAACTCATTCTACTGGCGAAAACAGCACCCGTTCTTATTGTTTATCCAAAAAACAAACAATTCTAGCTTAAAATATTATTTTTGCAATCCATTAGACACAGATGGCATATAAACACAAAACGTATCTAACCTTAGTAGTAATGAAGAAATGTAAAACAGTTTAACATTTTTGCTTATTAATTTTGTAAAGAGGAAAAATATCACTGGTGAGGTTATGGGAAAAGAGCCTATGGCACACTGCTGAGTACCACAACTTTTCTAGATGGTATCCTCGGTTGACTCTATTTTCCTCATACCCAACACCCCGTCCATCTGCAGGTCTTGTCCTCTACTTTGAGATGCTTTTAGAAACCATCCTCTCCCCTAGGACAAGGCACGGTCCCCAATGCCAGCCACGCTTGCCTCTTGCCTCTTGTCTGTACTATTGTAACACACACCTAAGTGAACCCGTTTCCCATCGCCCTTTCTACAACCATCAGCTAGCCATATTCTTAGCAGGTAACATGATCACTTCACTCTATCCCATCACAGTTAGAGCCCTTATGATCTGACCCCTGCCTGCGGCCCCCACATTCCTCCTCTTGTCTACTCCACACCAGCCACCTCAGCCTTACAAGCCCACAAACTCGCCAGGCTCGGCCCACCTTGCAGATCTTCCTATGTGTTCTTTCCACCCGGCATACTTTCCCCAGGAGTGGTTGCTGCCCAAATTCCATGTCCTTGGAGAGGCCTCCTGGCCATCCTCTCTAACATACCAGGCCCTATCACTGTACCCTCCCTTTTTAATTTTTTTTCGAAGCACTCAGTGCTCTCTGAACTCACATCATGAATTTAATTTTTCACTTGTGAATTGTATCCAGAGTTGCCTGTTTCAGACATTTTAGTATTAAAGTTCCCTGTCAGCTAGCTAGGATTTTGGTGGGTGTTCTGGATTAAATGTTTTTGTTTCCCCAGAATTCATATGTTGAGAGCAGAACCCCAAGTGATATTGTTGGGAGGTGGGGTCTCTGGGAGGTGATTAGGTCATGAGGGTGAGCGTCCATGAACCCGGAAGTGGACCTGACTATACTGAATCTGCCGAAAACTTGATCTTGGACTTCTCAGCTTCCAGAACTGTGAGAAATGAATGTTTGTTGTTTAAGCCACCCCATCTATGGTATTTTTGTTTAAGTAGCCTAAACAGACTAAGACAGTGGGTTTGGGGCAAATTAATGGGTTGCCCCACATAATCGACTCTATCTCACAGCACGAGACTCCTTTCTGAACAAGGAAAGAGCTGGGCAGGAAGTTGGCATTTGAATAAACCAATTAAAAAAAGGCATGAAGTATCATGCTGTGTAAGGACAGAAGAGGGAAAGAATGAAGGATTCAATGTAGGGAAGAAGAGCAAGGAGTCTCTTGATCTCCAGAAATAAGAAAACAGAGATGAATATTTACCTGAATATTAGATTCATCTTGAATTAGCCCAAGTAGACTGATGTTGAACCAACTTAAAATAAAATTACATTTCTTTCTTTCCTTCCCCAAATCCACTCTTATGTTAATCTGCAAGTGTTTTGGCCAGGATCCCAGGGGATTCCTGTGAAGAATAAATTTTCCCGCAGTTTAAATGTGCTTTGTTGATGCCACAGAGTGATACCACCTTGGAAGTAGCTATAAACTCTGGACACATTTGTAAAATTTGTAAAACTTGCAGCTAGTATGAATGACTGCTGATGCCATTTCTTAGAAGTTCATCTCCTCAAGGTGGCCTAAAGTAGTTCAATTTTTTTTTAAAGATTTTATTTATTTATTTGATATATATAGAGAGAGACAGCTAGAGAGGGAACCCAAGCAGGGAGAGTGGGAGAGGGAGAAGCAGGCTCCCCGCTGAGCAGGGAGCCTGACCTTGGGCGGGATCCCAGGACCCTGGGATCATGACCTGAGCAGAAGGCAGACACTTAACCGACTGAGCCACCCAGGTGCCCCAAATAGTATGGTTTTAACAGAAATCTGTAAGCATCTATACTTTAAAAATAAATTTATGCAACGTTATAGCATAATTTCTTGTGCATTTTCTGTGCATGGACTATAGTACGAAACCTTTTCTCAAAGCAGAGATTATGTCATTTTGTAACAGTACTTACGCTTGAACTCAAAATCCTTAGGTGTCTTTCATTATTCTGTGCATGTAATGGTGCGAAAAAAATCCGAAGTTCCCCATTTGAATGCAGTTTATAGGGCTGCAATACTTTGGGAATGGGACTTCCACGTTTTTTGGGCAATAACTGTCATCAAGAATCCCACTGTTGTGAGGTAGAGAAATAAACAACATTCAAAAAAAAAAAAAAAAAAAGCAATACACATATCTCCTTGCTGTTCGGCTTCTGATAGAAACAAGGAAAGAACTAGAACTCTCTCTTCCAATTAGTTTTGCATGAAAATGCCCAGCAATGGGGAGGAGGGTTGCAGAATGGGTGAACAGCAGGTCACCAGTGAATTGAAAAGAGAGCCTCCAAGGGCATATTGCTTATGGCTAATATGTAGCCACCATGTGAAAAAGTATGATCAACTTGAGGAAAGAGAAGTCTGCAATGAATTTCATCTTTCTTTAGAGATGTTCTGAGTTGTTGGAAGAAGTCTAGGAGAGAAAGAAAGCATAGATCTTCCAAGAAGGTCTGGCTCCCAGGTCGACATAGGTGAAATCCTCTTCTTAGAGTGCGCTTGGTATACTTGACTTCTCTCTCGCCCAGGAGTGTCAGAAAGATTGAAGATTTTCTCCAAGGTGGAAGGCTCTCCTGGCCGCAGCCTCTACCAGAGGGAGGACCTTGCTAGGGCTGTTTGTTGACTCAGAGTGGTCAGGCATTGGCATCCCCTACCATGCAAATGTTTCTTTCAGGGTTCAGCTCATGGCACATTGAGTCCTAGAACACACACATATACACACAAAATCCCTTGTTTTGCACTGCTAGGGAAGCCCTTTGGAGAACTTGGGCCTGTCTCTCGAGTCCCACCAGCAGATGTCTCTCCTGTGTCTAAAGGGCAGACTCCTCTCCTAGGCTTGTGTCTGGAGCCAACTTGGGTCTTGATCTAATTTGACCCTCTCTCCAGTTCTTGGTCAGGGAGTCAGTACTTTGCCCTGTGCATGCTGTTCTGCTTTTAAAGACGTTTTCCTAAATAAGGCCGTGGAAAAATAAGATGTGTTTTGAAGTTATTTTTAAATATGTTTAACTGGAAAAGACAAGTTTCCTTCATTTACAAGTGACAACATAATGCAATAATTTCAGAAAGTTTTGCCACAAAACATTCTCTGCAAAAGAACTATGTGTACAAGACTTACTTCTGAGCAGATTTTCAACTTTGTGACTCTGGGTAGGTCTAAAATATAAATCTGATTAAGTGCTTCCTCTGCTTAAAACTTGTCTGGCTTCTTTATTGCCCAAAGTTAGTAATCAGAAGTTAATTAACAGTAATATCGTAACAAGGTAAAATAATATTTAGTGGAATGTATGATATAACAATACTATTAGGTTAATTTTCTGGATTTTGTGATGCCTGTGATATTTGTCATCTTTTAAAAATTGTAATTTGTTAGAATTACTTTTCTTATTCTAAATAAATATTAACTTTCCTAGGAATATTTTATTATTTTAAAAATAAATATAAAATATTTCCTAAATAAAAACACTCATTTTGTATTATTTTTACTGGAGTGGAATCTCCAAATGTATTCAGGCCCCACAAAACCTGCATCCCCTTTGGTCCTACTTCAATCAGAATTTTCTCAGAGTGATCTGGACATCTGCATTCCTTGCTGGGCAAATGTTCTTTTGAGGATGCAGTTTATACGGCACACAGAGATGCAGAACACATACATAGACACACAAAATCCTTCATTTTTTACTTCTGGGTAAGCGCTGTGACTATAAGCATCTGGAAAAACTAGAAGTAGGGGAGAGAAAAAGGCCAACGTAAGAAGGTTCCTTATGTATCTTATCTCTCATTGAGAGAGGAAATTGCTTTGTGTTTCTTGGAAGGATGCTTTAACCCAACTTTGTTTTCTTTGGGGATTCCTGGGAATCACTTTTTGAACATGACCTTCTAATCCTGTGTCCAAACCATGAGCGACCTTGGGCTTCCCTGTGAAACATATACCTGTGTATATTTCAGACCTGCAGGTGTGTCACAGCTAGGGGCCTTCCCCTTTCCAATGGTCCTGCCCCACCACCAAGCCTCCAGATCCTCTTGTAGGATGCTGCCCACCCTTCTCAAGGCCAAGTTGGCTTGTCCTCTCCTACCTAGCTTCAGAACCAGTTCCATATAATGCTGTGGAAAAGACAGATACCTCCAGGTTCAGACCCTGGCAAATCATGGTCTACTGTGGTGGGTTCATCTTTTTAGAAGGTTTTAAGTCTTTCCATTGCACAGCTGAGCACAAAGGCATAACTGTAAGCCCCCACCATCCACTCCCAACCCCCTCACACCCGCTAAAAATTTAGGGAAATTTATTTTGGGTGACATCCACCTTCTGAAAAAAATCAACTTTCTCTAACCAATAATTTGAATGTAAGTGACTGAAATGTTTGACCTGAGGGTAGTTAGGAGTGCATATGACGGTACTAGTCTTGTCTAAAATCCAGACCTGGTCAGTTGTGTCTTCCCAGCCAATAAAATGGGATCGACTGCATAAAGTCTAGAAAATGAGAAGCTAAAGAGGTGGAATTTTTCAGAGCATCTCTATCACTGTCTAGAGAAGGCAGCACTCTGGTCTTTGGGCCTATTTCCATCTGCTCAACACGGATAGAGATATTGTGCTACATGGTTGGATGGATGAGTAAATTGGGTCAACCCCTTGCTTATTCCTTGCTTATCAAGCCAAACTTACTTTTTTTTTTTAAGATTTATTTATTTCTTTGACAGAGGGAGACACAGCGAGAGAGAGAACACAAGCAGAGGGAGTGGGAGAGGGAGAAGTGGGCTTTCCGCTGAGCAGGGAGCCTGATGTGGGGCTCGATCCCAAGACCCTGAGACCATGACCTGAGACGAAGGCAGACGCCCAATGACCGAGCCACCCAGGTGCCCCTCAAGCCAAACTTCTGCTTATAATCTTGTTTTCTCCATATAGTCTCCTCCTAAAAAAGTGCTAACTATGCAAAGCTGGCAATTAAAGTCCTTGGCAGTTATATTTTTATAGATAATTAATAAATTGGCATTCTCCCAAACCTGAGCACCAAGTCTGAGACCAGGTGGAATTCAGGATTGTGGAGCAGATTCTGGATGGCCTATAGTCTCCTCATTAGACACTACCTCCAAGGTGGCAAGATCTGAGTACTTGCTGTACTTTCTAAGGAGCTCTTTATTTCCCTCTTTCTAAAAATGTAAGAGAGTTAAACTTCAGTGTGTTTTAAATCTGTTGAAATTCTGGTTAGTTGGGATTTGGCACACACGTATAACTATATTCATGTTCTAAATGTTCTTCATTCATCCATTCATTCAATTATACACGTAACAAATCACTATTGATTACCACTCTGTTCCAGCCATTGTATTAGCTAGTGGGAATATAATGGTGAATACAGCACAACCCCTGCCCTTTAGGGACTCTCAGTCCAGTTGGAAAGGCATGTATTTTAAACACATAATCACATAATATGTTAAGCACTGTGGCAGAGTTATAGAAAAAAATGTGGAAGAGGAATTCTTAATTGTTCACATAGCAAAGTCAGAGAAGGCTACCCATAGGTGGTAATATTTGAGCAGCATCTTTAGGTTGGCCAGGAGTTTGCCAGGAAGATGAAATAATTGGAAATTCTCCAACAGAATAAAGAATATCTTCAAATAAGTTGTTCAGTCAGGATGGAATTTAAGTGAATGTACATGTGGGTTGGGGAGTGGAGGAAAGAAAGATGAAGTTGGAAAAATAGGCAGGTGTCAAGCAAACAGTTTTGTATATTAGGGTAAGGAATTTATATTTTTATCCTGTACACTAGAAGAGGAGTCCTTGAAATATCTGTCAGGGAATGACATGGATCACATCACATTTGTTTGATTATAGAGGATAGATTGAATGGGAATGGGCATGGTAGCAGAAACACCAATTGGGGGACTTTTCCCAGAAACAGACTTCAAGAAAAGTTAAGGCAGGAGAAATGTCCAAGCTAGGATGATTCCCACATTTCTGACTTGAGTGGATGGGGTGTCCTCAACCGCAAGGGGGAGGTCCCTTTTGGGGAGATGCAAGATGTGTTTTGTATGTGTTGATTTAGAGCTGTCCTGACATGGATGTTCAGTTGGAACATCTGGCTGGAAGTTAGAGTTTGAAAGAGACATCCAGGCTGGAAATAAATGTTTGAGGATTCAAGAATGGGTAGTAAGTGAAGCCACAGGAATAGATGGGGTTGCCCAAGAAGATCTAATAAAAGGAGAAGAGAACTGGACCAGAGGCAGCACTCTGGAGAACTTTAACATTTAAGGGAAGAGCTGAAGAATGAGGGAAGTGAGAAGAAGGGGCCAATTGAAGATTTGTTTTGGAATGTTCTCATGTTAAATTGTCTTGCTGATAGTTACCAGGACTATTCTTCCTTGACTTTTTCTTTCTCCTCTCCTTCCCTCCACTTCATCTTCTCCTCCATCATCACCTTTTCTTTTTCCTCTTCCTCTTTTCCCCCTCCTCCTCTCCCTCATCTTCCTTCTCCTTCTTCTTCCCTCTCTCCTTCCTCTTCTCTTCCCCTTTCCTTGATGCTCCCACCCCTCCTCATTTGATCTTCTTCTTCCTTCTTAACACTTAACTCTTCCAAAATAAATCTAGAGACACTGAAGCAGCATTTCTTTTACCTAGCATATTTTTCTCCTAACCCAGAGGAGTATTATAAGGTCCTCAGAACCTTATAGTATTATAAGTATTATAAGGTTCTCAGAACCTTAATACAGACAAAGCACCATTTACTGTTACATAACTGCTACATAACAGCTAAAAGTAAGAAAAACTAACATTATTGAGCATTTATTAGATCCCAAGAATTATCTCACTTGAATCTCTCACAATCCTGTGGGAGAAGTACTCTAATTATCCTCATTTTAAAGAGGATGAGCAGAGGCTCAGAGAGCTTACACGGCTTGCCAAGAATCACACAACCAGATGTGGTGGTCAGGATTCAAACCTATGTCCATGTGTCTAAGTCCTACATCATATTTCCCTTCTCCATTTTCCCATTACTTGCTCCTCTTGTCAATCCTAGTGCCGCATTGTTCCATCCCTTTGTACCCAGAATCTCCATGAATCCTTCAAGTCTTCAGGTCTTCACCTTTAATAGCCCGGGGAAAAAAGTCCCTTTCTGAGTCTCTTTCCAGTAGCTTCAGTGAGACTTGTTGGTCTATGGATCTGTTCCAATTTTTTCTGTCTCCAGCCCCCTGAATGATTTTGGATTTCCCTTGCGATGGTTGATTATGCCACCGGGGGCAGGTGACCTCCTGAATAAAAATAGAACTAGCAAACGCTTGTCCTTATTATGCGTCAGGCGTGTACTAGCTCATTTTCACCTTACAGCAGCCTGCAGGTCATCTACAGGGCTTGCTGTACTCACCACAATGTCTTTGCATCTCAACTTGGGCCTGGCTGGCCTTCCAGGACGCTCACATGGGGTCGACTCCCTACTCTGATGGGTCCATGGCTAAGTCCCAGCTGGTCCCCCTCCTGCTGGCAGCTGAAACCTTCTCTCTGGCTAGGCCTGCCTGCTTAACCCCCAAGAATGTGATCTCTATTCCCTAGGACTTTTGCCCCCGACTTCTACTGCTTTTGAAAATAAACACCCCCAAGTCTGCCTTAACAACTTGCTGACAATGCTACAGAGTGTCTTGCTGCCATAGACAGAGTAATAAACAGAGAGAGCATCTTCTGGCATGGACTGTGAGGGAGGCAGGACTCTCTTGGTAAACCTATCATCCCAATTTTCTGGAGGCAAACATTTCTGGGCTAGTCGACTTTTATTTTATTTGCTTGATTTCTCTGGCTCTAATAAACTGGGTAACCTCCCAGTGTTCTCATGACCTGGATGGGGTTGGAAAATAAGTCCTATCTCTCAACCCCCCAGGTCCATGCCTCCAAAACTGGAGGATCCCATCTTAGGGAGTCACGGAAGTGGGCTGGGGGTTTGCACACCACAGGATTCATTAATATGCTGCATCTTCCTATAGCAAAAGTTTACTCTGCAGCAGAAACAAAGTCCCTGTTTATGGAGTAGAACACAAAATTATTGTTAATTTTTAAGATTAAATGAGACTTCAGGCTTCCTACTTGCTACAGATTGGATTCCCAGAGACCCCTGTCACTCCTCTGAGGGGAGAGAACTTTGGTGGGAAACTCTGTGAGGCTCTGGCCTGAGCTGAGGCAAGCAAAAGAGGCCAGTCCTTGTTAGGTGCTCAATAAATTTTCCCTTCCTCCCTTCCTCCCTCCCTCCCTCTTTTCCTTGTCTCCATCCCTCCTCATATTTGTTTTTCTTTCTCCTTCCCTCTCACTTCCTTGCTCTCCCTCCGTCCCTTCTTCCTTTCCTTCTTTCCTTCTTTTTCTCAGGCTTTAGCTCTCTTTTTCCGTCTTAATGAAATGCTCTCTTTACTGGGGACAGTTTGTCACTGTCGTTTTCCAAGCTGAAATGAGTTTGGGAATTATATAACAGTCATAGACTCGAAATGCAATAGCCCGCAGTGACCACAGAAGTCTACCCCTTGCACTTCTTAGGTGAGCAATGGGACGTGACTCAATCAAGGTCACGTGGATAGTTAAGGGCAGAGTCAGACTAGACCTCAGGGCTCTGGACTTCTGTTCCAGTGCTTGCAGTGAGTAGGGAGAATTGTCAAAGGGACTTTCAACCAAGGCACCAGCTCTCATTTCATGAACAGGTTGTGGGATTTGCAGATTGTGTGTTGTTGGTGCTGCTGTAAGAACAAGATTGTGGTGATGATAGGAGGTGTCTGCTCCAGATTAGTAATACAACAGCTCTTCTGGAAATGCAGGGCTGGAGGTGGCTCTTGCCAAACTGTAGCAACCAGTGCCCGGGAATCCAGATCCAGCCAAACCAGGGCCAGCTGCTCCAGGGGAAGGAACAATGTGTTCTTTCCCTGCCCATGTGGGGAGCTGGGCATGTCCCCAGGCAGTTCACTGTTAGTTACCACAGCTGCTCCCCTACAAGGGAGGCCACGGTGGGTGCCTTCACATTTTTGCATCCTTGTACTTCCTGGCAACTGGCTCAATTATTTTTCTCAATGGTTACATAGTAGAGTGATAATAAAATGAACTTTTTTTATTCTATAGGCAAATGCAGATCTCTTCCTTCAGATAAGCTATTGCTATGTGAACCACAGACCCAGAAGGACCCAGAAAATACGTGGGCAAGATAATTTAGTATCCTATCTTTTCTTTCACAAATATATCTGAGAACTACTCCAAGATAAGTTTTGTGAGAGGAGCTTGGAACCAGCAAACCAAAGACATGATCTCCGTTCTCCAGGATCTGACCCTCACAATTAATTATATTCATTTCTTATTGGGGCTGTAACAAATCACCACAAACTTAGCTGCTTAAACAGCACATTTTATCCCCTTGCAGTTCTGGAGGTCAGAAGTCCAAACTAGCTCTCATTGGATTACAATCAAGAAGCTGGCAGGGCTGTGTTCCTTCTGGAGTCTCTAGGGGAGAATCTGTTTCCTTGCCTTTTCCAGCTTCTAAAGACTGTCCACATTCCTTGGCTCGTGGCCCCTTCCTCTGTCTTCAGAAATAGCAGTGGCCAGTCACATCTTTCTCTCATCGCCATTTTTCTGGTTCTCACTCTTCTGCCTTCTTCTTCCAGTTGTAAGGACACTTGTGATTACATTGGGCCCCACTGGGTAATCCAGGATTACTCATTTTAAAGTCAGCTGATTAGCAAATTTAATCCCTCTTTACTATATAACATAACCTAATTATAGGTTCCGGGGATTAGGATGTGGACATCTTTGGGAGGCCATTTTTCTGAGATTTAGATATGTTCATAGATGAGCATTAAACATTAAGATTGGTGCCCTGATTGACAGCAGGGGAGGCAACTGCGGGAGCGTGTCAGAGAGCCTAATCCAGTATGGGGGAACTAGTGTGATGGTGGGGCAGCAGGGAGGGAGTCTTCCTGGAAAAGGTGACTTTTGAGTTCAGATTTTTAACTTGTGTGAGAGTCTGGTCATGAGGGGGGAAAAGCATCCTAAGAAAAGGGAAAAGGGTACAGGAGAAGCGAGGGTATGGTAGTGTGATGGAATGAAACTGTGCTGGAGTATAGGATCTGGGGAAGAGAGTGAGGACAATATAAAAGACTGGAAAAGCTGTGCCCTGGAAAGTCCTCACAGGGAACAGATGGCACTCTCAAAGGGGCAATGGAAGGGCCCTTTTACAAAGTTTGAAAGAGGGGTCCTTTGGCAATTTCTGTGCTGGATTAAGGGAAAGCAACAAGGGGTGATAAAGTGCCCCAGGACTAGCAGCAGTCAGAAGTGTTACCACTCCTAGGCCTGGGGACAATGGGAAGGAGTCACTGAGAGATGGTGAGAGTTGTGACTGTAGGAGAAAACCACCTCCTAAAAAAAAGAGAGAATAAAAACATAGCAGTGGCCAAACTATAACCCAGCGGGGAGTGAATCAGGGGCACACAAACTCTCACGTCTTTGTCTTCCCATCTTTCAATCTGTTGCTCTTGCCTTTCATTGGCAAACCCAACCAGAAGCCAGAAGACAAGGAGGGTGGTGGCCACTGGTCCTGGTGGACACAGACTCTGAGCCCCTGTGATTCACAAGAGAGTGGATCTGGACGGGAAACTGCAGGGCCCAGAGAGGAGGACTTTGCATGTTGTGAATAAAGAATCTGACTCTTATACTGAAGGCCACTGGGAGCCCTCAGAAGTATTATAAGCAGGCTCTTTGAACCTTCCTGTCAGTTTGTTTACCATCCCATTTCCTATACTACCTTCACCCCATAACTTAATCTAGCTGCCATCTTGACTTTATCCCATCTCTCACAGTCTTATACAGTCTTTGTCAGCAAAGGTGTTAATGCCAATAATGCCTTCATGTGCTACGTCTTTCATACAATGTTTAGATTTATTGGGAGCCTTCAGTGCCTGGATCAGTTATATTGCCATAATTATGTCGTGTCACAAAGTGATTCCACACTATGAGGCTTCAAACAAAAAGTATTTATTTACCACAGAAGTCTGTAGTTTGGCGATTTAGTCTGGGAAATTCTTCTGGTCTCAGTTGGGCTTGCTCTCATATGGGGGTCATGGAGCTATCAGCTGAGGTCTCAGCTTCAGGTCTCTGGGGATTGGCTGGTAATCAAATGGTTTTTGATGCAGTTCATCTTCCCATGTTTCTCCCACCTCTCTAGTAGACTAGCCCAAGCTGGTTTTAAGTAAAATAACTCAGCTCAAAGAGCAGACTCAGAGAGGTGCAGGCTCTTGACCAAGCTCCTGCTTCTGTCACAACTACCACCATTCTATTGGTCAAAGTGAATCATGTGACCAAATAGACTCCGCCTCCTGATGGGAGAAACTGCAAAGTCACATGGCAAATGACATGGGTAGAGGAGCAGATAAAGAACTGGCACCACTAATGCCATCAATCTGTTAATCATTGTTGGGTGTCAGGGTGCCTTATTAATCAAATTATTTATTTATTGTCAGAATATTCCACTAAAATGTAAGCGCTGATGGGTCACAGCCCTGTGCTGGACCTGAGGAGTACCTCTGTGCCCGAGGGGCTGTGGCGTACCTCCAGTGACTCTTATGTGCTCAGTAAATTTTCATCAAAGCCATAAGTGAACGCCCTGGGCTCACGTGGGAATTATTTGGAGAACGTCCTTTATAGACCTATTCTAGTTCATCAAGTCCTTAAGCAGATAATTGTCCTTAAAAATAAGTGAGCACAAATATGGTTTCCTCCTGCACATTTAGGCCTGCTACATTGCAATTTTACTTTCTCTCTTTCGGGTTTTGATCAAGCTGGGTGAACCCAATCAAAGGCATGAGGTACAAGGAGATGAGTGGTCCATCAGTCAGGGCCTTGTGTTACCTGGTCACTCTCAGTTAGGGGTTGGGGAGCTAGGTTAGTTGTACAGCTTGAACAGATGACATCACTGAACTTAAGGGTGTGATGCCCCTGTTACAGCCTGAATTGTGCTCCCCCTTAATCTATATGTCGAAGTCCTACCCTCCAGTACATAAGAATGTGGTTGTATTTGGAGATAGGGTCTTCAGAGGTAATCAAGGTGACTTTATATGGGTGGGTCCTAATAGAATGTGACGGTGTTCTCATAAGAAGAGGAGATAAGAACACAGACACACACAGATGAAAGACCACATGAAGACACAGAGAGACATGGCCATCTACAAGCCAAGAAGAGAAATGTCAGAAGAAACCCAATCTGCTGCCATCTCCTTCTCAGACTTCTGGCCTCCGGAATTGTGAGAAAATAAAGTTCTATTGTTTAATAGTGGTACTTGGTATGGCACCCTAGCAAACTAACACATCCCTGTTTTTATTTATTTATTTGAGAGAGAGAGAGAGAGAGAGAATAAGTGGAGGGGCAGAGGGAGAGAATTTTAAGCAGATTCCCTATTGAGTGTGGAGCCAGACATGGGGCTTGATCTCAGGGCCCTGAAATCATGACCTGAGCTGAAACCAAGAGTTGGATGCTTAACTGAGCCACTCAGGTGCCCCACACATCCCCTTTTTGAAAAGGGGCCAGCCAGGGGGAGACTGATTTGAAGGGAACCCCCAACCTCACTGCTAACATTGAGTCAGAGGGATCCAAGCTGACTGCTGGGGAGAAGTTTGCTCATAGACGAAGCTCTGTGAACTCAAAAGCTCATGGGACCCCTTCAGAGTGGCCAGCGCAGACTGGAGACAGATGGTGTTGTGGCCCTTTCACATGGCCTTCCCTGGGGCTTTGCAAGCGGTTCTAATGTGTTCCTTGTAGGCTGATGCTAAATTCCATTCATTAGCAAGTTTCCCAGTGACCTGATTTTATTGGTTCCTCAGGAGTTCCTCTCTTGCTTTTCAGGCCTCCAGTCATCTAAAATGTGGTGTCTTCAGCAAATTCACCCACCTCATTATGTGTGATCCCTCTTCTAGGCCATTTAGCCCTTCTCCCAGCTCCTAATAAATAAATACTGATTCTAAGACCGAAACCCAAGAGGCCATACATTTAATTGCTTTCCATGCTGAGAAAGAATCATTTATTAGGGCTGTGCAAAGCGCTGTGTTTGAAAACTCCAAACCACATGAAACGCCACAAGTTAGGAGCCAGAGCCTAATGGAGAAACAGCCAAGTTTCACCTGAACTTTGTTAGGCTCATGACCTTTTACAAAACCTCAAAGCAAACATAATTCCGTCCCTGGATAGGCTCAAACTCTGAGTCCCGTCCTGCCATTTGTTTGGTTTTGCAGCAGCTGCTTATATCACAGATCCCCACTTGTGGTTAAAACAACAACAACAAGAACAACAAAAGAATCCATGAGGTGGCTTCAACCCAGTGTGATGTTCGGTTTTATTTTTGTTTTGTAGCCCATCTATTAATTGCGAAATTTAAAACTCCTTTGGAAAGTTAACTCTCTTGAACAATTTGTGGGTTTAGAATTGCCAGGTGAATTGGGGTTGAGAGATTTAAATGGAATTCTATGAGAAATCAATTGTGAATATGACTGGAATAATGAAAGAAGGAAGAGATGGCCTAGGAGGAGGGACACCGGAGGAGAATAATTCTGTTTTGTTTGAAAGATGAAAAGTTTGGTGCTGAGGCATTGTCTGCATAGTGGGTGCTTGGTGAGAGTTTGTTCCTGACCTCTTCAAAACATGTAAGCTGTAGTTTCCTCTTGTCCTGAACTTAATCCCGAGCTCCCTGACAGAAATTTCACAGCCATTTATGTATCACCAAATATCCATCTGGGCCGGCTGGACTGCTGCCTGGCTATGTTAGAATGGGCCTGACAGCAAATGCTGTTCTAAGAAGGAGGCCAGCCTGGGGCTCATCTTGTTACAGCTGGACAGAGAAAGGGCAAGGATGAGGCAGACAGGGAGCATACAGACTTTGAATCAGACACAACCACTGGGTTGGGGTAGGTGCCTGGGGTGGAGGCAGCCCCAAGATTGGGTAATGGAAGCTTGGTTGTATAGACTGAACACATTACCTGTAGATGATGGTGATAGCTTAGGCAAATAGAGTTGGACCAGAGCAAAAATAGGGTCTTCCTCTGACAGGTGGAGCCTTGTGGTGGGCAGCCATTTGGTAGTCAGCCCAAGTTGGCCTGAGGGAGGTGGCTGCCTCCACCATGGGACAGAGTTTGGGGGCAGATTCTGATCAGTGTGTGTTAAGAATTAGTTTGGGTAGGAAAAGATGGTAACCATAGTGATGTTGGAATAGCAGGAACAAGTGTGGATTCATCTGGGGTTCAGGATTCATCTGGTTCTAATAGCTAGCAGATGCCCACCTGTTACATGGAATCTCAAAATCAGGTAAATGGATGCTGACTCATTTATGACTTGGACCAGAACTACTTAATATACTTTTCTCCCTTTCATCCTCCTCCCCCAACTCTGTTGTGCCACAGATGTGACCAGAAAGGGTGTGCTGGGGGCGGGGGGGAGGACAAGGGAAGGAGATGGGGTCACAGAAGGAGGGGATCTAGATTGGTGTATGTGTGGGGGCTTACAGGCCACTATAAGAACCTGTGAGGTAAGAGGGCTCCAGCCATTTCACTCACTGACTGCTCTTCTCTGCTTCAAGGTCCCTAGGCCCAAAACAAGTCCAAGCAGGACCCACAAAGTTGGATTAAACACCTTTTCCTACATTCAAGGTGATATGAGAACCAAATCCAAAGTATCTGAGTTGGCAACCTTTTTTGTAGATATTGATCCCATTCTCAATAGCAACTACTTGTATTTGCTAAAGGTAATGCTTATGTGATATTTTTCTTCTTTTTTCTCTTTTCTTTCAAAGATTTTATTTATCGGGGCACCTGGGTGGCTCAGTCGGTTAAGTGTCTGCCTTTGGCTCAGGTCATGATCCCGGGGTCCTGGGATCCAGCCCCACATTGGACTTCCTGCTGAGCGTGGAGCCTGCTTCTCCCTCTCTCTCTGCCTCTTCCCTGGCTTGTGCACGCTCACTTTTTTCTCTTTCACTCACTCTCTCTCAAATAAATAAAAAAAACTTTTTTTTTTTTCCCCCAAGGTTTATTTATTTGAGAGAGAGAGAGTGTGTGTGCACATATGAGCAGGGGTT
>CM052900.1:32663894-32689908 GCA_028534135.1 Potos flavus
TTGGTTTTGTTTTGAATAATTATTTCTGCCAAGCCTGTTTCCTATGTTTATTGTTCAGTTTTTCATCTATGACAAATTTTACCATATACAGTTTTAGTCAATGTTAGTTTTATTCTGTGTTATTTTTTCCAGTGAATGTTCAATAAAAAATTAGATAAAGGGAGACTTTTGTTAAGGTTTTATTGGAGCAATAGGCCAAAAGCACAATCCTAGGCATTGGGTGCAGGGCAGAGTCTAAAGTGGAATCAAAATGCCTTGCCTCTGGCCCATCCCACTTCCCACCACCAGCCTACTATGGCAAGCCCATTAACCCCTTGGTTACATGAAGTAAGGCCTACAGGAAGATCCCTTGTTAGCTCTTTGATATACATGCTAATTTCACCAATACCGAGTGGTGGTCGGGGGCTGGGAAGGAAGAGTCTAAGAAACAAGTAACTGCCTCATTGTGACAAAATTCCAGAAGAAAGCAAAAATTTGCATATCCCTTTGACAATAATTTTCGGTTCAAGATTGTTGTTCACTGATTCCAAAGCTGCTGATATGCATCTCTTTAATTTGTCACAAAACTTTATGAGAAGCCTAAGCACTTAACAGAGTAGAAAAGAGACTGGGAGCTCTTTAGGAAAAGTCTAGAATTTGCAGAGTTGGAGTAAAGTGAAGATTGACCTGACTGACCTGCATGTGAAAATCAGAGCCTGTAAATTATACTGGGAAGAACAGGAATGCGAGGCCAGAAGACCTTGTTTCTGGTCCCTGAGAGTCTTTTTGCTATCTTGGGGGACTTAGGGCCATATACTTGGCAGCCTTGACTCTCTGTTTCCTCATCTACAAAGCCCTGAATGTCTCTGAGGGTAGTTGTAAAGTTTAAGAAGCAAGCACTCTGAAAGGTAAAGTAAATGGCCATTCTTACTGAGTAGTGGTCATGGGCTGAATCAAGCTTCTTTTCCTGACCTGTCCTGTCCTCTTCTCTCCCCTTCCTCTCCTCCCATCCCCCACCCTTCCTTCTTTCCCTCCTCCCTCAGTTGGCCACACCAAATAGTCTTAGGATGGGGGCTGACCACACCAGAAAGAACAACCTTGTTAATTAATTAGTTAATTAATTTTAGTTAATTAAAAATTCTCCTTGCGGAAGAATTTAAAATTAAAAGATTTCCCTTATGGGCTTGAGCAAGTAAGTTATTAATTACGGATTCAATTTCTTTGATATAGGCCTACTTGCATACTCAGTTTCTTCTTGTGTGAGTTTTGACAGATTTGTCTTTCAAGGAATTGGTCATTCATCTAAGTTTTCAAATTTCTGAGCATGGAGTTGTTCGTAGTATTTTTTTAAATTTTCCTTTTAATTTCCATGGGATCTGTAGTGATGTTCCCTCTTTCATTTCTGGTGCTAATAATTTGTGTCTTCTTTTTCTTATCTAGCCTGGCACAAAGCCTACCTATTTTATCAATCTTTTCAAAGAATCAGCTTTTGTTTTCATTGATTGCGTCTACTTTTTAATAACTATTAGGTAGTAGTTCTTCCTTTCTTTCTAAATCAGACTTGAATTTCTTTTAAAGCCCACACTTAGTGTGAATTTAGCACTTGTGTTTTTGTTGGCAAACACACTCAGAAGCCTGCCTACAATGTACACTCGTATAGTTCTCATATATACAAGTGGTTCGGGGGTCACATTGTATATTTAAATACTCATCTCCTAATCCCTAAGGTACTAACTTTAAAGTTGGCTATAGTATTTAATTAATCTTTGTAATATCCCTTATTTTGAGCTTAAATAATTTTTTTTTTTCTGGCTAAGAGCCAGTGTAAGAGATGTGACCAAAGTGTGCCTTGTCATGAATGGGGGTGTCTAAAATACACATCACATTTCCAATAAGAGATTTAGCTCACACACTCATCATCTCTGCCACATCAGTCCGTACTTTTTAATACTTGAGTGAAAATACTAGGAGTGTGTCGTGTGCTGTCTGGCACCTGATTATTGCACTAATAATGTTTTGAGTATGTCATTTATCACAGAAGTAATTAAGAAAAACTTATATGCCACCGAGTTCCCTGAAATCTATTAAGTAATCATAGAGTAATCATGATTTTTCCTCCCAGAAAGGGCCCTTAGAGATCACTTAATTCAATCTTCTTCTTTTATGTTGAAGAGAACGGTGTCAGAGGAGTAAATGATGGGCTCCAGATCACAGAACTGAAGCCTGGTCAGGGTTCCCCCACCGTGCAGCGCTGCTTTCTAAAGGAGCTCTCAGTAATTCTTGTTCATTGTAAATCACCCTTCCCCGTGTTTGTTGTGGTGCCTGACAGAAGGATGGGGTTTCCAGGGTTAGTGGCTCGCTTGCACCCCTGGAGGAGGGCCTGGGGCAGCCATTCCTCTAAATCCAGCCTGTCTTTCTTCATAAGGAAAGTTCTTGGGACTGAACTCTTCTATGCCCACTTGGTTCTTACACATTGGCAATTTTGTAGTGCTGCTGGAAAGGACTACTGAACTCCATCCCCAGAGGATTCTAGCTCTTCAGAAGGAATTGTGTCCTTCTTGTCCAAATTGTGTCCAACTTGTCCATTCAATATTGGTTGGTGTTTTTTTGTAATGATTGATTGAGGCCCTTCCTAAGTGAGGCCTCAGTTTGACCTGAGCTCTGTTCTTACTCCCTGTCTCAAATCATATATTACACTGTGATGCTAATGCGGGGACAGGTGCCACATCTGCAACTTTGCTGGAGCCTAGAGAGAGGCTAAACCGCATGCAGCTCTAACTCATCTTCTCTTTCATTTAGTTACCGGAACTGAGGAATATAGCAAATGAAGCACTCTTTTAAGAATTGCCCTTGGTAGGAGTCATCTGTGGCCTCTTGTTCTGGCTCTTGTTAGAAACTTTCTGAACAGAGGAATCATGGACCAACAAACTTCAGGAGGTATTTTCTTAACATGATTCCTGGGCATGCTCTACCAACTTACTCTAAGTACTCACTGAGCCAATGGGGCTCAGCTTCTGAGTTCTCATTCTGTAATTAGCAATGCTAAACTTCTGCTTGTGACCTAGTCATTGCTGTGGTTGTCCATTTTTGTGGAATAACGACTCTTCAATGCTTAATTCCATCATTTCCTTTGCTATAAATAACTAGAAAGGAGAAGAATCTTAAAAAAGAAAAAAGAAAAAATACAGCAAGGCTGTTTGTTTTGTCCAAATTGGCAATTAATTAATTCCATGTGCTGCAAGTTGCAATCAACGTCTGCAGCAAGAGCAGCATCTTCTGGATGAACAGAAGAAATGAAAAGAAAAGGATGGAGAAAGGGTCTGACATCTTAGGGCACAGGTTTCATGGCTGCATATCCAGGGACTGATGTTTATTTCCAGGTCTGTGTGAGCAACTCTCAGAGAGTAAGAGCTAACCAGCACGTGTGTACCGAGCAGGAGGAAAGCTTTAATTACGTGTGTCTCAAATGGGAGCTGAAGAAGGCAATCTCAGCACCTGCTCGGTTCAGAAGGAGTGGGACAAAGAGTGACTAACCTCCTTCTGTTCATGTGTACGCCTTTCAAGGTAACTACCTTTCTAGCAGGAGTTCCTTTGAACAAGAAAGAATCCTCCAGGAGAGGATTCCTTTCCCATAGTATGTATGCATGAAGGTGACATTGAAATAGAATGAAGAATGGAAGCTGAAAAGGCCAAGCAAGGATATTAAAGAGCAGCTACGTCAAAGCTGGAATGTGGCTAACTATGAGACTACCACACTCCCTGCCACTAGGTGCATCCCTCTGGGGGAAATTTCTCTGTTTATTTTTTACTAATAATCTCAATTGCCTGATACACACACACACCCCATCTCTTCTCATTACAGGGATGCTCATTCTCGTGGATCCTGAGAGTCATTACATGGACGCTCATTCTCATTGTCTCCATGCTCATTACTGGGACACTCATTCTCTCATTCTTATGGCTTCCTTTGGGACAGGGATGGTGATTCCCCAGCCTTCTTGGTGAGCCCTACTCAGGCCGTGTGGTGGCCTTGTGCTCTCCATCCCCGTGCAGCAGCTGCTGTGTCGCAGTGCACAGTTCTTCTTGAGAACATGACTTGTTTTTCTTTCATTTATTTTACTTCCTATATTCTTCCTTAAATGAACAAAATCTTGGCAAATGGCCTATCTTAAAAAAAAAAAAAGGCTGTTCTGGTTTCCATTTCTAAGAGAATTTTGGCAGTAAAATCCACAGTGCTGGATATTTTACTGCATTTTATCAATTGAGCACTGTGCATATGGAAACAGTCCTATCTAGATAAACCCTCAGAGCAGTCACTGTTCACAAGAAGCCATTTCGAATGAAGAATTTTCTAACTCCAAGTGGAGCAAAAAAGAAAACTATAAGGAGGGAGCCAGGAAAAATCTGATGACCAAGAGGAATGACACACTTTTCTAGTTCATAAAAATAAAGTCTGGTAACTCACTTGTGGTCAGGTCTGATAAACCTGCTTTTTCAAGTCAGGAATCCATTGTTTGTAAATCCAGACACCAAACTCAAAATATTTGAACCACAAATAGAGGTTCATTTTAAAGATCCTTGGTTCTTTCAGGGAACCCAAGAAAGAGCTAAGGACTCTAGCTCTAGAAGTAGCCAGGATGCAGATAATTCCCCATTACAACCGGAACCATCTCCTTGGTGCTGTCCCACTTTCTCTACATGGCAGAAATGATGGCATGAGTTTCCCTCTTCACCACTGTGAAGAGACTGATCTAACTCCCTCAGTCTCAAGTTCAAATATGCAATGGAGAACTTACTGGCACAGGCTGGTACTGGTGTTCACTGGAACAGTCAGCTATAGCAGGAGAGATGGGATACTAGATTGGCCTAGCTTAAATCCGGTGCCCACTTCCAGGCCAGTCAACTGTAGGGGATGGGGGGAAGCGGAGGTTGTACTGTATTTACATGGAAGTTTCCAGGTTAACCATGTGGATCAATGAAAGACAGCAGAATACCATAGGTGTCATCTACGCAGTTCAACACTATTTGGTAAACTGTCCTTTTGGGCTTGTTTTCCTTAAAACTTTGCTAATTATAGGAAAATAATGTTTCTTCAACTTAGTGTGGAATGGAACCTGTGTTTTTGTTTGTGACTGGGGGATATTTTTGGCTCTGAGAGATTAGGATCCCCACCCACCCCCACCAGAGTAAGCTCCAATGGCATTAAATATTGGCCTTTGTGAGAACCAAATACAAATGGATATTAGCCAACATCATGGTTTGAAGAGTATTTTGTTGCTTCTAATTAAAGGCTCCTAGGCAGCAGCTGGGCTAAGGAAATGCTCAAATCAGAGATCAGCATCTTATAGCATGCTGATTTTCAGTGAACTGTGAGCTGGGATTCATTGCCACACACCTCTTCCTGCCACTTGTGAGAGTCATTGATCTCTGCTGTTTCTATTTTTAAAAAAGTGTGGCCAACAAGGCATTTTCAACATACTCCATTCCCCTTATGACTCTATACAAACAAAAACTGACACATTGATATAAACATTTGAAAGCGTCTCATCCCTAACTTAAAGATTATTGGGTTGACAGGTTAATAATTCCAATTTGCTTTATTACAGAAGCACTCATCGAAATCACTGAAAGCAATACAATATGCCAATATTCCAATGCCAGTAGGAATACTGGTCAAAGGTCTTTCATTGTGTAGGAAGAATTTGCCTGAACCTGTCACATACAGAATCCTGAAAGATATAGCAGAGTTAGGAAGAAATACATTGGGAAATCCCAGCTATTTCTACTGCTTACATTTACAGGTAATATAATCACACTTTTGAGGAGGAAGTAGACAATCAGAGGCACGTGAATCAACAAAGGAAAAAAACCGACAAATGGCTTGTGAAAATATTATGTAATATAAGAAATGGTAAATGGTTCATTAAAGATAAAAAGAAAAAAATTTGTGTAAGAAAATCAGTTAACTAAAGGAATGCAAAGAAAATCTTTGAAAGCATCTGTTTTGTGTTCTCAAGAAGATTCTCAAAACGCGTCCTCTATGAAACAAAAGAAGGAAGAGAAGATAAGACAGTAGACTAAGATTAAAAGGGAGTTAGTTGCTTAGGACATAGGAAGAGATTAAAAAGGCTCGATGAGATATAGGTAGTAATAAATTTAGATGCTTCATACATTTTAAAGTTGCTATCATAAGTTTAAGTAGTTGTAAAGGATCTACTTTTTTTAGCATATTATGAACATTGGTATTTCAAAACAAAAAAATACTATCACTATTTAATATGTGTCCAACATAATCTACATGACTTAATCACTTTTATAATGACCATTTCTGCTTTATAAAGTGCTTGAATAAGCTTATCTTTAACAGTGGGAAAGTTAAAATAGTTTCTCACATTTTCAGTTCACTTTTCCCTTCTCTGTAGGATTTATAGTAATATGTAATTTAAGCATGGCTTTTTTTTTTTTTAAGATTTATTCGTTTGAGAGAGAAAAAAGAGTGTGAGAAGGGGGAGGGGCAGAGAGAGAGAATCTCAAGCAGATTCCCCACTGAGTATGGAGCCTGATGCGGGGCTTGATTGCATGACCTTGAGATCATGATCTGACCCAAAATCAAGAGTTAGACGCTTAACAACTGAGCCACCCAGGTGTCCCTAAGCTTGGGGTTTCTAAATTGATCACATTTGCAACACCAGAAATATGAATGTACAATTAAACTTAAACTTTAAAAAAAATTTCTATGACCATAGGCTCAAAGGGTTACACAAATTTCTTCTAGTTTGAGCTATCATTAAATTTTTGGTATTCAACTGATCAAAATAATACAAATATATCACACATTGTGATAGTTATTAACCATAAGAAGTATATGGCTTTATTGAGAATGCAGTTTTTTTTTTTTTTTTAAGATTTTATTTATTTACTTGAGAGAGAGCAAGAAGGAGTGAGCATGAGACAGCACAGAGGGGAAGGGAGCACAGAGGCAGAGGGAGAAGCAGACCCACTGCTGAGCAGAGAGCCCAACATGGGGCTCAATCCTAGGACCCTGGAATCATGATCTGAGCCAAAAGCAGACACTTAGCCAACTGAGCCACCCAGGTGCCCCTGAGAATGCGGTTCTTAATGAGATGGTTAGGATTATTTATCTTCTGGTCAATCAGTTCATATGATCATAAATGAATATTATTTATCATTAGAATGATATATGATTCAGCACCCATTTTGCGCTTTTTTTATTTGTATAGATGAAAATAAGGACTCTTACTCACATAAATAAGAATACAAGGAATTTTGTTATAGAGATGCCCTGTATTCTTTGAATTCCTTCTGACTTGTACACCAGAAATCAGAGAGCTACCAAATACAAAAATTATTTAAATTATTTAGCAGTTGATAAATCCATAAAGTTTTCTTATAATTTTGTTGAAAACAAAGAACCAGAAACCATGTGACATACCACAATATGTGCTACCCAGTTGCTAGAGTCCTTCCCTTTGTCAGCACCTACATCGGTATTTCAAATTGTCCCTTTGTCACCCCAGAGGCTTTTAAACCCTAGGCCAATGTACCTGTTCCCATTACTATTGCTACATAAGAAACCACTCCGAAACTCTGAGGCATAAAGAAACCATTTTGTTATGTTTACAGATTTCTGTGTGTCAGGAACTTGGTTAGGTTGTAATAAGGTATTGCTCCTTCTTCACGATGTTTGGGACCTCAGCTGGGGTGACTCTTAAGCGGTGGGACTAGAATTATCTGGAAATTCCTTCACTTATATGTCCAGTGCTTGGACTGGAAGACTTAAGACTGAGCTCAGCCAGAACTGCCCATCAGAGAGCCCACAGCCTCTCCATGTGGCTTGGGCTACAGCATCATGGTCTCGAGAATTCTTACAGGACTAAGGCTTCCAGGGTCAGTGTTCCAGTGAACAAAACAGAAGCTGCATTGTCATGCATAACCTGGCTTTGGAAGTCATATAACACCCCTTCTGCTATTCTGTATTGGTCAAAGCAGCCATAATCTAGCCCAGATCTAAGAGGAGACATAGACTCCACCTCTCTGTGGAAGGAGGGTCAAAGAACTTGCAGCTATTTAAAAAAAATATTTTATTTATTTATTTATTTGAGAGAGAGAGAGCGTGAGCGAGCACGAGTAGGGGGGGAGAAGGGGCAGAAGGAGATGGAGAAGCAGACCTCCTGCTGAGCAGGGAGCCTGATGCAGGGTTTGATCTCAGAACCTTGAGATCATGACCTGAGCCAAAGGCAGACGCTTAACTGACAGCCACCCAGGTGCCCCATTGCATTTTTTAAAACTGCCACAGTACCTAACTGAGATTTGGATGAGTGAGAGATATAAGTTTCTCTTCTAATGTGGGAAAAAGACAATTGTGAAAGGAAAGAAGAAACTCATGATGCCTTGATGGTGTGTCTTGTCCTAGGTAGATCAATTTTAAGAAAATTTACATGTAGAAGCTGAACATCTGGAAATTGATTTCTTTAAAGCTATCCACCTCTTATATGTACACTAGAAAGTCTTTCTATACAACCAGGGGTATGTAAACTTCAGTTTGAATATCATTACTGCAGGTTTTGGTATTGTCAAAGCTGACTTAAGTGTACTCTAGAAAAATTTAAAAATTATACAAACATCTCACCATCAAATAAACAGCAGCAACAATAAACCCCAATAACAACAGCAACAACAATAACACAAAGAATGCTTTAAAAATAAGAGAAAAAAGAAGGAAACCTGGTATTTAATTTCTCTTTTGCAACACAGAAAACTAGATTACAAGACTTAAAAGGAAATGGTCAAGATTCAAGAATTCTGTATTTAGCAAATTTTTATGTGAACAAAATTCCAAGATAAGAAGAGCTCAGAAAATACATCATTTATGTATCTTCTTGACATAAACACTCCAAAACACTAATAGAAGATGTGCTTGAGCTAATCAAGTGAGTATAAGTAAGTAAAATATCAAGAATAGGGGTATTAGGGACGACGACTTCGGTAGTGGCTGAATAGCTTTTGGATCTTCCTGAATCCCCATGTAAAAACAGATGGAGCATATAGATTGTGAAACAATATTCACAGATATTATTTAAGCAAAACCAGCTGACAAGTGAGTGGCAATAAACCACCATAGCCCCAAGATTGTGTGTTATCCATGTCTGTGCTAGAGAAAGCAGAGGGTCCTGTGAGTGGGAGAATGCATAGCTCAAGTTACTTACTGGGGAGCAAAGTCAGTTGAGAGAAAGTAGATAAAAGTAGGAAGGTTTTGCATCTATGGTAGCAGATGAGTGTTAAGGGGCTCACTCTAAGCATAATGTGGCTGAAGCATTGTACTCCATGAAACCTCAAAACAGACCTACCAAGACTCCCTTTAGGGTGGGGATCCACACCAAGGAGAAACTGCCAGGAAGAGAAGCGTAGAGGTAACAGAGCCCAGCAGTGTTTAGAAAACAAGTCACCGTATTGTTAAATACTATACAAAAACAATAGAAAAGGTTGTTCTGTATGGTCAGGATTGTTCTCTGAACCAAGCCTCCTTCTAAAAGTTCAGGAGAAAATCACATAAAAATAAGCAACAGAAAAGTACTGAGGCCAAATCTCATACAAAGTTATAGATAAAAAAAAGAGATTAAAAAGTAGAATAACATCCCCACAGACAGGGAAAGCATGCCAGAAAGACATGTTCACAAAACAGATAAAACTGTAATGGATTATTTAAAAACAAACTGAAAGGATTAAGGAAAGATACTAGACATGAAAGAATAACATAAATAAGAATAAGAAAACCTAAGAAATGTGATGACAGAGTTAGTAAAGAATTAAAAATGGAAGAAAAACACCATTTTAGAAATGACTAGAAGGAAAACAAGAGTGAATAAACAACAAATAACTGAAATGAAATAGAACATGAAAGAGAGGAAACATTAAAGTCAAGAGGAAGAAAGAGACAAAAGAGGCATTGAGAGAAAATGGCAAATATTTAAGAAGATCCAAAATACTGATAATAGGAGTCTCTGATGGAGGGAAGCAAAGAAACAGGAAAATAATGTGAGCTATAATTCAAGGATATTTTGCTGACATAAAATAGGATTTCAAATAACATATTGAAAGAATATATTGTATACCTAAAAAGAGGAACTGAAACCGAGACATATTCTAGTGAAATTATTGGACATTACAGAAACAGGAAAAATCCTTTCAGCATCTGGGCAAAAATAGCAAGTAACTTACAAGGGAAATAGAACTAGATTATCCCTGGGACTTTTTGATATTAATGCTTATGTCACAGAAAAACAGTAACATATTTAAGATAGTCAAGGAAAGAAAATATGAGCCAAGAATTTTATGTCCAACAAAACTGGCTTTCAAATATAAAGGACACAGAAATGGTTATCAACACTCAAGAACTCAGGAAATATGTTCCCCTGAGATTTTACTAGGTAATCTACTGGAAAATAAGCTTCAGACAAGCAAAATGACTAGAGAGACATTGACTTAAAGACTTGTGGTAAATATTAAACATATAGTTACTTGCAGAAATAAGACTAAATGAGGTTTAAAGGAGAGGTTAAAATATGCAATGGCTAAGTGATCTGAAAATATAGATACAATCCAACCATTAAAAATGTGGGGGAGAAGGAGGAAAACACATGCAAATAAAAATTTTAACTGTTTTCAGTAATAACAGGTTGTAGTAATATTAAGTTATTATTCTAAATCTATTGTTTGTGAAGAGTGGATAAACCAAATCAGTAATTATGAGATATTCTAGCATTCCTTGTGTCTTTGAGAACTGAGATTCTCAGAGTGGAGTAAAGGAGATACAGATCTAATACAGAAGATGTTAAGCAAAAATCTTGTAGTTCTGAATTTGAACTGGAAATATCAGTATGCTCTTACAAAGTATTTTAATATATATGTAACCTATATATTAATTATACAATTATTTCATATATCATACCAGATAGTGAGAAAGCTATCAAAGATTATTAGAATAAGAAAAAAACAAGAAAAAAACCCAAAACCCTCATAGCCAATTTGAAGAGAATTCTACTAGCCAAAGGCAGAACATTTTTTTTTCCCAAAGGCAGAACATTTTGAGTTTTTTTAAAACCACTTTATCGAGATACAATCAATATATAAATATTAGGGTTTATTAAGGATGGAAATTGTAAGAGATTAAAACCCATCTAATATTTTTAAATACACAGAATTTTTTTTGGTCACCTTCTGAGAATGATAAGGAACCAATTCATTAATTTGAAAACTGGGTGAATATAAAAGAAGAATCAAGAGTTTATCCTGTTTTTTCTGTACGAACTCTACCATACAGTAACCAAACCATGGATAAGGGGAAATATCTCCTTATAAAATTATTTCTAGCTAATAAATGAAAACAAAAAGATAGAATTTAATATTATCATTTTTCAACCTACAATGCTGACCACCAATGGTTATTAACAGCATAAGAAGAGAGAAACCAGACATTAAGCACCTCCTATTGTCTAAATAATGGGCTTGAATTTGTCTTTGGATCCAACTGTTCATACACAGAAAACACAAAGGACCCAAAATATGTTAAATTGAGTGGGTTAAAATCTTTGATTTTTCAACACAAAAGTTATAAAGAAAATAAAACAGTGGAGGGGGAAATGAAATTTAAAAAGACTTAAAATACAAATGATGGGCTAGACCAAAGAATGCTCCCTTGGGTGATAAAATCCTAAAGGCATACGAGGAAGAGATTACGGGAAAGTCTGGATAGAGTTATTTTTTTGGAGGGGAGGCTAGCAACCCTAATTGGGATGGGAGACATGGAGGGTTTTCTGAGATATTTGGCAAGGTTCTGTTTCAATCTTGAGTTTTAAACACTGACACATAGAAAATATAAGCTAAAACATGTATATTTTAAAATATAAAAGTAACTGAGAATAATTAAAATTTGCATGTGTTCTTTCCAATTTATTAAAAAGCAAACAATCAATCAAACAAAACTACATAGTCCTTAAAATAAAATGTAGAACAGAAAGGAAAGAGCAGGGATAAATAAGAGATAGCATAATATGAGATCACGGATGACCAAACATGTAGAACAAGGCAAAAGAGCCACAGTGACCACTGGGTGAATGCAAACAGGCTCATTAAGTGACCCACCTTGAAATAGCCACAGTCCCTAACTGACCAGTTACAACTAGGCACAGTTCCTAAGATTACAAAAAAAAAAAAAAATTCCATACATCCCCATATTCCCTCACTCCGTCCTATAAATATGGCCCCTCACCACAGCCTCCTCACAGACAGTCTCTCCTTTGCTGTCCTACCCACTGCTCCCTTGCAGTGTGTTCAATAAACTTTTATCTTTTTTGTTCTGCCTTGGGTGAATTCTTTTACCTCCTATGCTGCTGGCCCCCACCCAATTGGGATGCCCCATATTTGGTGGCCCCCGTCTGATCGGAGAACCCCACAAAACATAATCGTTTTTAAATAAAGTAAATTTATGGATTTCCCATGTTAATAGACAAAGGTGATCATTTCACTTTATTTTATTTTATTTGAGAGAGAGAGAGAGTATGAGAAAGAGAAAGCATGAGAGTGGGGAGGGTCGGAGGGAGAAGCCGACTCCCAGCTGAGTGGGGAACCTGATGCAGGGCTTAATACTGAGACTCTGGGATGAAGACCTGAGCCAAAGGCAGATGCTTAACCAATTGAACCACCCAGGCACCCCCAAAAGTGATCATTTCAGATCAATACACAAAACCGTATTTTGTGCTATTTTTGAGAAACACAGTATATTATATAGGGTTCTCCAAAGAAACAGGATCAACAGGGTGTGTGTGTGTGTGTGTAAGGAGAAACTGACCAACCCAAAATTAAAGAGGGAGATTTCAATATACTTCTCTCAAAAAGTAATAACAAATAAAAAGTTAGGATGTAGAAGATTTGAAAAATATTACCATGTCAGTTCCAGTGAACATATATAGAAAACTAGAGTACACATATTCTTTCAAAATGTGTGTAAAACATTAAAAAAATTATTTAGTTCTACTTGCTTCTTTTGGTGTTGAGTTGTATAAGGTCTTTATATATCTTAGACATTCACCCCTTATTGCATATATCATTTGCAAATATCTTCCATTCAGTAGGTTGCCTTCAGTAAGTTTCTAGATCACAAAGTTAATCTCATCAGGTATTAAATAATTAATAAAAGCAACAGTTTATGACTATGGTGCAATAAAATTATAACTCAATATGAAAATAGTTTAAAACCCCATAGAAATAGAAACTAAAAATTATACTTCAGATTAATGGGCCAAATAAATAATCATAAGGAAAATTATTTAGAATTGAACAAGGGATAAGAAAATTCTACTAGTAAAAACACATGACACTGCAGAGGGAAATGTATAGTATCAAGTGCATATGTCAAAATAAGGACTGAAAATTAATTGGCCATTCAAGTAAAAATTTAGAAGAATAGTAGAATATATCCAGAGAAATTAACTTAAGAAAATAATTTTTAAAAGGGTAGACATTTATTAAATGGAAAACTACACACTGGTTTGAAAATTGACAAACTATTGGCAAGACTGATTAAAAAAAGATAAATACATAAATAAACACTATTAGGAAGAAATAGGGACTACAACTAGAGAAGGATGGGGTTTCAAATATCATAAGGAACTTTGTGCTGATAAACTTGAAAATAAGGACAATTTCTTCTAGAAATATATAAATAACTAAAATGGATTAAGAAACATAAACACCCCGGATATATTTATAATCATTTAGTAACTTAAATCAATAGTCAAAATTTTACCCATAGTATTATTTAGCTATATTTACTATATAATACATATTTATTATTGTATTCGCGTTTTCCAGAGAAACAAAACCAGTAGGATGTGTGCATGTGTGTGCGTGTGTGCATGCACAGTTATTAAATATAAGGGATGGACTCACACAGTTCAGCAGGCTGGCAAGTCCCGTCCAAGATCTGCAGTCAGCTAGCTAGAGACCCTGGAAGGCAGATGTGTAGTTTCAGTCCAAGTCCAAAGCCTGAGAAATAGAAAAGGTGATGGTATAAGTGCCAGTCTAAAAACCAAGCTACAGGGGCACTTGGGTGGTTCAGTCCCTTAGATGTCTGATTCTTGATCTCAGCTCAGGTCTTGATCTCAGGGTTGTGAGTTCAAGTCCTGTGTTGAGCTCCACACTGGGTGTGGAGCCTACTAAAAAAGAAAATAATAATAATAAAATAAAAACCAAGCTAGAGACCCAAGAAAAGCTGATGCTTCAGTCCAAAGGCAGGAAAAGACCATTGTCCCAGCTTGGTTAGGCAGGAGGAGTTCCCTCTTTTTCAGTCTTTTTGTAACTGCTGCTCTATTCAGCTCTTCAACTGATTGAATAAGGCCCATCCACATCAAGGAGAACCATCTACTTCACTCAGTCTACCAATTAAAATGTTATTTCATCCAGAAACACCCTCACAGACACACCCAGAATAATGTTTGGCCAAATGTCTGAGCACTCTGTGACTCAGTCAAGCTGACACATAAAATGAACAATTGCAGTTATTTATTTTACTCATAGTATTATTTATACTTAGATCTAAGAGTATAGGTCAGTGGACATTGGATCCTCATACAAAAATCAGTTTTGTATACACTAGCAGAAGCCAATTAGAAAATGTAATGAAAAGAAAGATCATAGTCACAGGCTACAGGAATTGTAACATATTTTGAAATAAGTAAAAAAAAAAAAGGTAAGATTTTTATAAAGAAAACTATACTAATTTATTGAAGGACATGAAATAAAATACACATAAAGGGTAATATACTATATACATGGACAGGAGGAGTCACTTTTCATAAAGAAATATATAAGTTCACTGCATTTCCAACTTTAAAAAAGTCAATGGGATTTTTCATGAAATTGAGCAATTGATCCTAAAATTTTTTAGAAAAAGTAAAGGTCCAGGTCATTCTAATCATGAGAAAAACAGAAAAATTTCAATAAAGGCATATCCTATAATATGCCTGACAAGTATTTCTCAAAATCGTCAAGGTCATCAAAAACATGGAAAGTCTGTCACCATGTTATAAATATGTTGTACACCTGAAACTAATATAACATTGTATGTTAATTACATTTCATTAAAAATGTAAAAACAAAATATTCACTGTTCCCTGAGGTAACTATGAAAAATAATTGAAAAAAATAAATTAAATCAAACCATTATTAAAAAAAACAGCAAAACAAAAACAAAAACAAGGAAAGTCTTAGAAACCGTCATAGCCAAGAGGAGCCTAAGGGGACATGATGACTAAATGCAATATTGTATCCTGGATGGGATCCTGGAACAGAGAAAGGACATTAGGTAAAAACTAAGAAAGTCTGAAGAAACTATGAATTTTACTTAATAATAATGTATCAATATTGGTTCACTAATTGAAACAAATGTGCCATACTAATGTAAGTTGTTAGTAACAGAGACTATGTGGGTGTGTTGGGGTTAACATGGGTACTTTCTGTATTGTCTGCTCATTTTTTCTGTAAATCTAAAACTTTCTAAAAACAAAGTCTATTTTAAGAACCGAAGTCCAAGAATAGGCAGGAAGAAGGAAAAGGAAGGTGGACTCACCACCGTACTAACAGACTAAACTAAGGAACTAGAAATAGCCACATTCTGGGCATTCAATATATGACAGACATACCACTAAAAAGCATTGGGATGAAGGAATATTATGTCATAAATGGTGCTAGACATTTTGGTCTCCGTATGGGAAAGAATTACATCTTAACCACATAACACACACAAAAATAAATTCCACATTCACTAAATGTGAGAAGTAAAGTTTATAACTTTTAAATGAAAATGTAGGAGAGTATCTTCATGATGTTGAAGATAGGGGAGGATTTTGTAAATGTGACACAACAGGCACAACCATAAAAGAAAGTTTTTAATACATTAAAAAATTATGCATTAATTATATATAAAAAATCTGTAAAACAAAAGAAACAATAAAGTTGAAACCAATGCCACAAACTAGATGACATTTTTGATACACTAGAAAAAACTGATATACAGATAGTAAATAAATTATGTACACAATTTGGACAAAAACTTTGTACATGTGCACAGACATATACAAATGTATACAATATTGTTTGTAATATCAAAATTACATATTCAACTCAAGTGTCAAATGCTAAGAGAATGAATATATAAAACTTTTTTTATATAGTCAAGTATTTATTATACAGCAATTGAAAAGGGTGAGTTAAGACTTCATGTATAACATATAGCTTGAAAACATAAATGAGTGAAAATTACAATTAAAACATTTAATATTATACCACTAATATTATACACACATAACAATATTGCCAAAAAAGTTAGAAAACATGGGCAAGCTGGACAAATAATAATTTTTATAATTGTGGTTATAATTAGATAAAGCTATAGGGGCGCCTGGGTGGCTCAGTGGGTTAAAGCCTCTGCCTTTGGCTCAGGTCATGATCTCAGGGAATGCTGAGAATGCTGGAATCAAGCCCCGCATAGGGCTCTCTGCTCAGCAGGGAGCCTGCTTCCTCCTCTCTCTCTGCCTGCCTCTCTGCCTACTTGTGATCTCTCTCTCTGTCAAATAAATAAATAAAATCTTAAAAAAAAAGATAAAGCTATAATAAAGGTTCAACTATATCTGTAATGCTTTATCTCCTTTGGAAAAATATCTGGATCAAATATGGCAAAAATAATAACATTTAAAAAACAAGATGGTAGTTAAATGAATTTTTAATGTATCATTCTTTATAATTTTTTGTATTTATAATCATCTAATGGTAAATATATCTTTGATGAAATCTGTTTAAACATCTCCAACAGAATCAAATGCTTTGGCCATTAAGGTGGATCCACACAAAATAGTTTTCATTAACATTTGCTGACCTTAGGAACTATAGCCTTTGAATTTGAGGCAAAGAGGACCATGAGTTGAACAGCTTAATTCTTGAGCAATGTGCTTTTCATCCCCACCTGGGGAAAAGATGTCCTGAAGAGTGTAGGAACCATATGTGACTAAATCTCTCTTGGTCCTAAAGAAGAGAATTTCCTATAGAGTGGGAATTCTGCTCTCTGTAGAACCAACGGTCATAAAATTGTTAGGTTTGAGTTTTTTAAGAGGACACTTGGTTGTCTTGGATAGATCTAATAGATCATTAATACATTCAACAACAAATTTACTGAATTTACTGGATATCTATTTTGTTTGGTTCTGGAGATATACAAACAGGGCATATGAGACAGATGTATAAGGAAATAATTCTCTAGTGCAGTGAAGTTTTTATTATTTTAACAGCTGTTATCCAAATTTCTCTCAGGGAGTGAAATGCGTTTGACAAATTACTTTAAGTTCCTTTAAATAGAAGATATCTGAAGCAAAAAAACAAACAAACAAACAAAAGTTCTTTTGCACAAGAAAATGTGAATACCCCTTAAAAAGGAAGCAGGGCAGAGATTGAGATGAAAGAATAGAGGGCTGAGCATGGAAAGGGGAGGAAAGGGACGCCAGCAAGACAGCAAAAGGCTGGATATTGCATAGAGTTAAAGAACCATAAGTAGCTCTTTGGTATCTAAAATTAATTTTAAGAATAGGAATAAATATCACAAAGTTTGTTTTTCAGAATAGTGCAAAGTAACCCCTCACTACTATGCCCATGTATTCAGTAAGTTGCTCTAAAGACAAATGCTGGGAAAAAAAGGACAAATGCTATAAGGGAGGGACATTTCTGTAAAAACTGGAGAAACACCCCCTATGTTCCTGTCTGGGTCAAGGTTGTCAGGAACAAAGACAACACCTGCAGTAGCTAAAGCCCAGAGGTTGAGCTGATTATGAATATGAAAGTCTTTTCAGGATATATAGAAATATTGGTGAAGTGTTCCGGATTCCCATTGCCTGAAAAATCTAGGGGTATGAGCCAGTATTACCTAGATCTCAAAAGGGCAGTAGAATTCAACTTGAATATAATAATAAAGGAATGAGACACCTGTTTGCTGGGAAGAGAAAGTATCTAATTCCCTGTGGGAGTGATGAAATTTTTATAGGGGATGTGATAGTTGATCTAGGTATTAAAACATTCATACATGTGTGCTGCACTGATAAGGTGAGAAAGAGCAGAGAGAGCAAGATAGGCAAAGCCATAGACAATAGTGTAGTAGTTAAGAACACAGACTCCGGGATAGATTACTTGGTTTAAATTCCAGTTCTGCCACTTCCTAGTTATATCACCATGATTATTACTTACCCTCTTAGTACCTCCATTGTTTTTTTCTGTAGAATGAGGATAATAATAGCATCTACCTCTGAAAGTTATTTATGATGATTAAATGAATCACCAGCACACAGTAAACTCTCAATGCGTTGGCTATTATTATTATATTCAGAGAAAAATGAGTAGCTCAGTATGACATGCATTGGGGTACCTAGTGGTAAACACTGAAGGCAGAACGTGAAGATCTTATACACCAGACTAATTTGACTTTCTTCTGTTGGTGTTGTGGAGACCACAATTTTTAAAGCGTGGTCAGAGTTATGCTTTAAAAAGATGTCTGTGTCAGTTCCATGGGCAAGGACTGGAAGTGAGAGAGAAGAAAAAGGGGAATAGTTGGGAAGTTTCTGCTTTGGTCTGCATTGATTACTCTTAGGGAAGAGACAAGTTCCTCATCTAGGGCAGTGCTGGAATGGGTGACATGAACTGAACTACATCAGAATTGGCAATTTCCCACAGAGCCTTGTTCTACCCTCAGAATCCACAATGCTCTAGACCAGAACTCTCCACTGGAAATATAATGCAAAGTACAAATGTAAACCATGTATGTCATTTAAAATTTTCTAACAGCCACATTAAAAAAGGTAATAAGTAGGTGACATTATTTTTGATAATATTTTATTTAACTCGACATATCAAAAATATTATTTCAACATGCAGCTAACAAGAAAATTTGTTAGTGAGATATTTTACATTCCTCTTTTCATATTGAGCCTTTAAAATCTGGTGTGCGTTTTATAATTTACATTACCTACCAATTCAGACTAGTCATATTTCAAGGGCTCAATAGCCACATGTAGCTAGTAGCCACTGGATGAGGTAGGAAGAGAATCTTTCCGCCATCACTATTGTCTTTCAGCTTAGAAACCCTCAAGAAATTTCCAGAAAATCTGTCTAGCCAGAGATGCAAGGAGATATTTCATTTATGGGGTCCCTTAAACTGGCACTGGTGATAGGTAGATTGGGCTCACTCTGAGGGCAACAGTGTGTGTGATAAAAATCTTTGTTACTTTCCCAGTGGTCTTATGTCCCTGAAGACTATTAGTAACTAGAATTTCTGAAAACGTGTCTTCCTGCAAACTTGCAGGGCTTGCCTGTATTGTATCCTAACTCCACAGTCACTTAAAGGCTCTAGGGTTGCCTCATAATGATAGAATTAGCTTTTATGAGGACTTAAAAATGACCTGAAATGTTTACACTAGCAAGAGTAGTGGTGAGATCTCTTTTTATACTGAATCATTTATTTATTAAAAAAAAATACTAAGTGTCTACTAAGTATCAGGCACTATGTGGACACAGTGCTGAATCTGAGACATGATTTCTTCTCTCATGGAGCTCTGTCTAGTTGGCAAAAGTTGGAATCATTTGTGCTCAAGCCACCTGGTCTTATATGGACTGCACAGCATCAGAAGGGTTTTTTTCATCTGGTTATTCTAAGTGTCTGTCCTGTCTGGGGGAATTATTTGGGTTGCAGGCAACAGAACCTTGGAAAACAAGTACCTGGCCCAGTTGAGGTAGGTCACACTCTCCAAAACTCCCCTGAAGTGGGTTGACTGGCAATCCCCTCAAAGATCCTAACCGCTAGCACCTGTGAATGTGACCTTATTTGGAAAGTGGGTTTTTACAGAGATCATTAAGGATATCAAGATGATATTGTCCTGGATTTCTAGGTGGGCCCTAAATCCCATGACAAGCGTCCTTATAAGAAATAGAAGTGCAGAGGCAGAAAATAAGGAGAAGCCACACGAAGACACAGGCAGAGATGGGAGTCAGGTATCTACAAGTCAAGGAATGCCAAGGGTCTGACACCCACCACAGGCTAGGAAAGAGGCATAGACTAGATTTTTCCTCAGAGCCTCCAGAAGGAGCCCATTCTGTGCCTACACCTTCATCTTAGACTGCTGGCCTTCACGACTGTGAGAGAACACTTTTCTTTTGTTTTAAACCACCTGGTTTGTGGTCATTTGTTAGAGTAGCCATGGGGAATGGACACACCCTCCTTTAGACTTTGAGCTTTGTGGAAGGGAGCTGCTCTCATCATCTTTGTCAAATATTTATTAATCTCTCACTGGGTTCCTGGTGCTAATCAAGGTACTTCTATAAGATCACTTTATCAGTCCACCCATTCCTTTTGCTTAAATGTCCATGGGCCCTCAATTTTCTCCCAGCCTGGTAACTTTGTGATGTCAAAAAAGGGATCCTTACTCAAAAACATTGGGAGGCTCTTGCCAGTAAGATAAAACATAAATGCCAAAAGTACAGCAGACAACACCCTTTATGGGGGGAGAGTCCTAGTTGTCCTCTTAGAGCCATCTTCCAAAGTTACTCCATAAGAAATCTTTGCTTCAGTCCAAATGAATATCTCACAGCTCTTGAACACATCTCATCATCGTCCAACTGCAGCTGAAGTCTGTTCTCTGCCTACTCATCCCTTCCCCCACATCAAATATTATCTTCTCTGGAGAGTCTCTGGTTTTCCCTGAGCTCCAAAGAATTTGACTCAACAGCTGCTCCCACTGTAGTTCAATGTATTCATTTACACATTCTTCTTTCCTTCTGGACTATGAGCTTGTCAAGGATGCGACCTGGGTTCATTCATCTTTGTGTCCCCAGAGCCTGCAAATGGTAGGCCCTCAACAACTACTTACAGAATCACTGAATGATGGAATAAATGATTTTCAAACGTGAACTCATATAATGGAGAACTGGAACAAAATGGAGTACCCAAGAGCGGTATGGTTATAATGGCGTCATTTTGTTAAACGCGAATGCAGGAAGTGCCTGATAGTTAATGCTTTAAACATTAAACCAGAAAATAAAAAGTTTATAGCCGGTTTTCCCATAGATTCTGAGACTTTCAAAGTTGTGATATTGGTGGCAAGGCCAAGAGCGGTGCCTTTCCCACCCTGGGAGCCAACCTGGGCACATTCCTTTCCCATCCTCCGTTGGAGCCCACCAGTCCTGCCAGCCGGAGCAGAAATCACTACTGCTAGATCTGAGCCCCATGCTGCTTTCCTCTTTTTTCCTGGAAAGGGATGAGATTCTCTTATTTCATCAGTCATTTGCTCCCTGTCAACAGGCCTGCTGCTAGAAGCCTTGTGTGGCTCAGGTGGTTGCGGTGAGAAGTCCCAGTGGGGCAGAGGCTGTGTGGAGTGAGGAGAAGGCCCCCAAACCAGCAGGTGCTTTAGCAGCCCCAGAGGAAAGGAAACAACCTAGACGTCTTCCCCTAAGAGGTGGGTTTACCAGAAGAAGGATGAATAGGCCGGAAACCATCCCGCCAGCAAAACTCCCCATGTCAGCTCCAAGCTGGACAGAACAAATGCGCTTTATCTGCAAGTGAGATTGGCTTCTGCGGGCCGATATATCATGTGCAGACAGAGCGACTCCCTCCCAAGGAGTTTCATCTTCTCCCTTCTCAAAGTGCCCTGCTCCCCTGGCGGCCTTCCTGGTAGTGACCAAACAAGTTCAAAAGGGCAGGCGGATAAGGCAGACACTGCCTCTCTTCCTCCACCCATCCAGCCTGCACTTGGCCCTGAGGCTCAGGCTGGCTCTGGGGGGCAGGGGTTCTGCCTCTTTCCGGTATTGCTTGGCAGACCCTGATGGGCTAGGAATGGCTGACTTCCAAGTGCCTCATTTCCCTCCACTCATCCCACCTAGATGGCTCAGAGGAAGCTGGAGTCCTGGTCTGCTTAGTGGTCAGATGGCCTTTCATCTCTAGTGGGAGGATCCGGGGATTCCACAGATCAACTGCTCAGTCTTGGGGATTCAGCCACGTTGGTCATGGGTTTTACCCAGCATTGTTGGGGTTCCCATGACATAGTGGTGGGTTGGCAAATAGCTTAGAAGAAGGCTAATTTTGAGCTAAAAGCTCAAATTGATAAAGGAAAGGGACCTATGATATTTTTAGTTGTCTCTCCATAATCCTAACCACCTTCTTAGCCATTAATTCTGACTATGTCTGTCCTCCATTTAGGGTACAGGAAAGGAGACAGTGAGGAGACAGTGAGGGCAGCGGAAAGGAAAGGAGAGGAGAGGAGAGGAGAGGGGAGGGGAGGGGAGGGGAGAGGAGGGAAGGAGAGGGGAGGGAAGGGAAGGGAAGGGAAGGGAAGGGAAGGGAAGGGAAGGGAAGGGAAGGATGAAAGAGATGAGCAGAGAACAGGGCATATAGAAAGGTGAGGGGAATGGGAAGGGTGAGGTCCTTTGGACAGAAAACCAGGCAGCAGAAGATACTATAAGAATAGGACCTCTGTCTGGCAGAATGCAGTTTTCCATTCTTTTCCCAGATCCTATTTCTTTCTGTCTTCCATAGTCCACTGGTTTTGGAACCAGCTTGGAAAACTATCCTTGGCAGTGAAGACTGCTTTCTTCACATTGGGGGAGGCCAGCCTTGCAACTCCCTCATGAGCAGGTAACCTTTATTCTTGAGTGTAAAGTCTTGTGCAAAACTCTTGATTCATAGGACTGTCATCAGCAATTTCTCTTTTGGGAGAGATAATGTGATGGAGTGGAAAGAATCCTGAACTGTTGTGGACTCAACTCTACTCTTTCTGAAGGTGTTATTTGTTTGTTTGTTTGTTTGTTTATTTATTTAAGAGAGAGAGAGAGGGTGAAAGAGAGAGAGAGAGCACATGAGCAGGAGGAGGGGCAGAGGGAGAAGGGGAGAATCTCAAGTAGACTCCCACACTGAGCCCAGAGACCAACTTAGGGCTCAATCTTACCACCCTGAGACCATGACCTGAGCCAAAATCAAGGGTCAGACCTTAACTGAGCCACCCAGGCGCCCAATAAACTCAACTCTACCTGTTTAACAAGCTGCGTGACATTGTGAAACTCACTTAATCTCTCTGGATGTCATCTGCAAAATGGCACACCAGAGTCTAAGGTCCTCTCCAGCTTTAAAATGGCACAATATCTGATCATATCTTTCAACTGATTTAAAGTCCTATAGCACTTTTCCCACTGTCCTCACTGAGCATCACTTGACAGGTCCTCATCAGCCTCTCCAGCTGTGGCTTTCCCTCTCCTTTTCTTACACTCAGTGTTGAGGCCATCCTGAGGTAATCACAGTCACTCCTGATTCTGTTCTTTGAACATGCCATTCCCTCTGCAGGAATGCCTGCTCTCCTCCTTCTTCTCCCGAACTCCTATTTTTCCTTCCAATCTCTGCCTCTTCTGGGAAGTATTCTCTGGCCATGCCCTGACTCAGCTGAATTAGGCCTCCCATGTATTCTTAAAGCCTCTATGTTTATCCACAGGTCACTTTCCAGAGGATATGGTAACTGCTCTTCCTATCAAGTTGCCTTGTTAGGCCTTAATCTCGTTGAAACCCTTTGACAGCATGAGCTGTCTCTTGTATTTTTATATCCAGTTCACATCTGGGCATAAGACATATATAGATAATATGTAAAAATATGTAAAATATAATCTATAAAAATACAAAAAAAGTAACACAATGAATTCACCAGTGAATCACTGAAGCTGTCCTTAGACCCTTGTCTAGCTCTTTCTGAATTTTTTCTTAGAAATAGACAGAAGAAATATTTTCTTTAGTAAGAGAACCAAGGCAATGGGAATGCCAGAAAATGGGCAATAAAGCAAATGTATTTGGACCCCAAAGGCCTCTGGATTCTGTTAAAGAACTGTATACACTCTTGGACTAGAGATACGACGTGGCCTGTTTCAAGGACTTGGAATGCACAGGGCTGACCTCAGCAGGGCTATCCCTCCAGGGAAAAACATGACAAAGTTAATTGAAGCTGAAATGTGGAGGGGCATTGAGAGAAGTGAGCAAGAGAAGTTATCAGGGTACAGTTATGAATCATTTTTCTTATTTTCCAGTGACTCTGTTACTCACGCTCTCACTCATCCTCATTCTTAACTAAAGAAGCATAGGACCGACGCTCATCCAAATCATGGCCTTCCCACATTATCCAAGCTAACAGTGAGAAACCAGGCTTTGGAGGAACCTGGGGGCGATTCCAAAAAATTGCGAGAGAGTCAAAAGGGCACATGAATGTCATTACTTACTGAGCAAATGGGAGGCAGAAATTTTGGAAACACATGCTCATTAAAGAAAAAGTGAAAAATGGGGAAACATAGCAGGAAGGGGGAAAAAAATGACCCAAAGTCTACCTGCCCCTCCCTACAGACAATTACCAAAGAGTTTGGTAGGTTTTATTAACTTCTTTTTTTCCATGCACATTTTACTCCCTTTGCTTTATTTTAAAATTGGTTTTCTTCACATTGTACATGCATTTTTTCAATTATTTTAACTTAAATTATAAAAGAATAATCTTCCTTTATATGTACTTTCAATAAACCTTTTGGATTACTTTTTATTGGCTCAGTGTCTCTTTTTTAAAGGTAATAAATAGACATATATCCATTATAAGCAGCAAAGAGTGGAGACTGAGTAAAAGTAAAGAAAAATTTGAATTGTAATCAAATAAAATTCATGGTAAATGTAATAAGGAGTGTGTGAACACTGTATATATATCTCCTCTTCTAGAGTCAAATCAAGAATTTCCAGAGTTGGGTAAGTAATGGGCTTGTATAGTGGGAGGAAAAAGAAAAACTTGTGGTTCCTGGCTTGTCTCTCCCCCAAAGAAGGGAGGAATCAACTGATGTTCTTTTTTTCTTTATTTTCAGGCCAAGTAGCCCCCAAGGATCCAAACTGCTGTTGATTTGCAATCACTGAGGATGAGATGGTCCAAGAGGCCCTGGGCCAGTGGGTGGTACATTCTTTCCTGCTGGGGGCACCTGGAGGCAGAGTCACTTTGGGTGTTTGGGAGCAGAGCCATGGCTCTCTTCTTTTCTGCCAGGAGCCATCTACTCTGTTCAGCTGGATGGTGTGAGTTCACAAGCACTTCTCTCTATATAAGAGGCTGGAGGGCAAGAGGGAGGGAACTGCCGCTTGCTAAAGAGATCTCCCTCCCAGCTCCCTGCAACGCTATGAAGGAAAGCTTCATTCAGGTAATGCCTCTGAAAGAATTAACAGGTGCACGTTAGTTACTCATCAACACAACAACCAGACGTGCACGGAAAATGTAGGACTATCAATAGTAGAGGATTTAATTAAACAGTAGGAAGAAACTGGAAACTTCTAATTAATACCTAACTTCATGTAAAATCCCTTTTATTGTTGACTCCAGCTATGGACTAATGAAGCTATTAGAAGTGCTTTGGTTTGGTTTTGCTTTGGAAATGTAAACTTTATTCCATATCCCTATTTAGTTCTCTCTGATCTCTCTAAGGACGAGTGAGGAAAAGGGAGAATTGTAAATAGCTAATTCCAGCACTTTTTAAAACAAAAGTGGCATCAGCATGGATGGAACTGGAGGGGATTATGCTAAGTGAAATAAGTCAAGCAGAGAAAGACAATTATATGGCTTCACTCATATGTGGAACATAAGGAATAGCATGGAGGACCATAGGGAGGGAAAACTGAAGGGGGAGAAATCAGAAACGGAGACGAACCATGAGAGACTATGGACTCTGGGAAACAAATTGAGGGTTTCAGAGGGGAGGGGGGAGGGAGGATGGGGTATCAGGGTGATGGGTATTGAGGAGGGCACGTGTTGTGATTAGCACTGGGTGTTATGCACAACTAATGAATCACTGAACACTGCATCAAAAGCTAATGACGTACTATACAGTGGCTAATTGAACATAAATAAATAAATAAATAAATAAATAAATAAATAAA
>CM052900.1:32690408-32801733 GCA_028534135.1 Potos flavus
CAAGACCCTGAGATCACAACCTGAGCCGGAAACCAAGAGTCAGACACTCAACTGACTGTGCCATGCAGGTGTCCCCCCAAATGATTAGTTTTTTACCTATCCTGCTCTGCCAGTTGATTGGAGCACTTTGAGACAAAGCCATGAACTTTCCCCTTTTGTATCCTCAGCACCAGCAGAGCAGGGAGTGAGTGCTCAGTGACTGGGGAATAGAACTTATTGGGCAATGGGGACAGGGAAGAGAACAGAGGTAGAAGGTGAAGGGAGGGGGCCTCTTTCCCTTCCCAGGTGGCAGCAGAATTCTTCAGGAATCATTTCCTGTGCTCCTCGGGTTCTGTCAGGCGTGGCAGAGGGACTTGACCCCTCTGTGCACTAGATCTTTCTGCTAAGCAGCTAGTAAGCAGAAGATGTAAACACTGGAGAGTATAATGGTTAGAATGACTACTGCATGGGCCTGTGAGTGGGCTCATGGGCACCCCTTAGTGGAAGCTGTAAAGGCAGCTTTTCATTAGTTTAGGGTCAGTCTCTGACTACCTTTAAGAAACTATAATATCTGGAAGCATGCATGGGTTCTAATGACACAAAATTGCCTATGAAGCAGTTTTTTGTTGAACAATTTCTACGCTTCTGATGACTTCCATTATAAATGGAATGGAAGGGGACAACAAGGTACTTTAAGAATTGATGGACGAACTCTTGTGGAGAAAAAGTTGTTGTTTTGTAAAATCCCTTGATGGGTGAATAATTTGATGCTGGAAGTGTTGCTCACAGGGTTAGTCCAGAATGAGATAGAGATAATTCTCCTACTTTTGCATAAGAAATGGACAGAGAGTATATGGGTTGTTGGCTGATGAGCTAGATTGAAAAGGAGAAGAGGTCAAAGGAGCAAGAAAGAAATATACCTGAAGACAGAGAAGAAAGAGTTTGCTTGACAGACTGCTCAAAGTCCTCCATGCAAGAATTATCCAAGAATGGTTCAGACTAGGTATTTGTACAATGCTGCTATAATCTCTAGTGATATAATCCCTTTCCATTGCCTAGAACCTTCAGCCAAGGCCCCTCACATATAGCCTTTGGTGGGAATGCAATACTTTAGAGAATAAAAAGACCACAGCAGTGGTGAGTAGGGTAACATGAAACTTAAAAAACCAGTTTACAAGAAAGGTAAAAAGCTAGAAGGGCATTTAAAAATTTAACAAATAAATAGATTCTTGGAGATAGAGGCAACAGGTAGAAAATATGAGTGCACAGTCATACCCCATACTTCAATTGTCCTAGGGAGAAATACAGGTTTTCCTCACTCTACTGAGTACAGTGCTTGAGCCAATTTTAACTAAATCTTAAAAGATATGGTGAGAAGCTTGATATTTAATAGCCCCAAACTGGAAACAATCCAAATGGATTCAATGGGCAAATGGGAAACCAGACTGTGGTACACTCATACAATGGAATACTACTCATCGATAAAAGAAACAAAACATCAGTAGATTTAACAGCTTGGATGAACTTCATGGGCATTAGGCTGAGTGAGAAAAGCTGCTGTCAAAGTGTTATAAACTGTATATTTCTATTTATATAACCTTTCAAGTAATAAAATTAAGTTAAGGAGAACAGATCAGTGGATGCCAGGGGCTAGGCGCTAGGGTTGGGGGGAGGGTGTGACTATTAAGTGGTAATGGGAGGGAGTTTTCTTTTTTTTTTTCCCCAAGATTTTATTTATTTATTTGACAGAGACACAGAGTAAGAGAGCACAAGGAGGGGGAACAGCAGGCAGAAGGAGAGGGAGAAGCAGGCTTCCCAAGGAGCAGGGAGCCTGACGTGGGGTCTGATTGCAGGACCCTGGGATCACGATCTGAGCCAAAGGCAAATGCTTAACTGACTAAGCCACCCAGGTGCCACCAGGAGGGAGTTTCCTTATGGTGATGGAACAGTTCTGAATGCTGACCGTGGTGATGGCTACATGAATCTACACACATGATAGAATTCCATAGAACTACATATGTGTGTGTGTGTGTGTGTGTGTGTGTGTGTGTGTATTGGTGATATCAGAATAAGATATGTATTTGAGTTATTAATATTGTATCAACATTAATTTCCTGGCTTTTGTTTTACATTTCATTTTGAAAATAAGATATTTCAGTTGAGATAGCCAAATGAAGCATACATAGAAACTCTACTATTTTTGCAACTTCTCATGAGTCTTAAACTATTTCAAATAAAAATATAAACGGTCAATTCTCATTATTTGCAGTAGTTATGTTCTTTAAGTTTTCCATGAGCACTCACTTAGTGAATACAGAACCATGGCTCCCAGAGGAAATACAAGATTTTGTTCCTGCAAGCCTCTGGTCACAACATTTTCAACAATCAATCAACACACAAGCTTGTTTTGTGTGTGTTTCTGTTTAAGGACATCTTACTCAATATCTATTGTTGATCCATTAACACTGAACTCCCAGCCAACAGGACTATAATTCATTCTTGAACGAAGCTTATCTAACACACATATTTTCTCTGTAAGGCTCATCACAACCTGCTGACATTCAGGAACGTTAGACAGGACTCCAACACTGTGCTTGGGCCACTTTAAACAGTGAAATGGCCATTTTAAACAGTGAAATTACCAACAAAAAGCACAAAAATTCAAAATATGTGGTGCTAGATAGACCACAAAAAGGACACTTGTTTACGGTGTGACGATATGAGAATGGAAACAAGAAGGCAGAATATTGCCTTGTCTAATCTCAGCTGGGAAAGGGTGTGCTGAGCAACTCAAATTTTTGCGTCTGCTCATGTCCACAAATGACTATGAAAGAGCCACAAGTATTGAATCTGGGCTTATGAATAAATTTCAGTGAGTAGGTGAATTAGGAAATACAGATTCTGTGAACAATGAGGATTGGTGTATATGTCTATACGTGTCTCCCTACATGTATATGCACACACACACGTATATAGACACACACACACACATATATATACACTCATATGCATTTATTTTTAATATGACATGATGACCACAGAAGAGGCTGGAGCCTAAATTAATGTAATGATATATATTGTATAATAAAATCGTCAATGTCATATCAATAGGAAAAACAATCTCTGTCAAGCTGAGTTGCAAGTTGCTCATTTTCTTTGTAGTTTAGGGATTTGCAGCTTTTTCTGAATTCTGGGATTTTTTTTGGCTTCTAAACTCTAACTGCTGTGCTTAGGGCTGGTCTTTATCACCATTATTCAGAAGACTGGGTTGGTTTCCATCCCCCAGCCTCCCCTTTTTATGCCCCTCTCTTTCCCCAACCCATAGTTAAACATTTGAACTTAGGTGACTAAACTCCCTCTTCCCCTTATATGACTCACACTATTTCTTTCAAAAGCAGCTAATGACAGGTGTAAATGACTGATAAAGGTTCATGAAGGCCCCTTTTAGGGACCAATTTACTACTTGACTTGCACAAAGGAAACCAAGGTCAAGTAGGATATAATTTTAGGCACTGAGCCACTGGATGGAGAATATAAATGTATAGATATAGATATGCACACACACATTCTTCACCTACTTGTAAGTCTCTATAGGATGAGGATCATGAAAAAGCATTGTAGGTACTCTTGAAGTCATACTTCTGAGCTTCCTTAATCTATTTAAAAAGCCGACCCTAATAATATTAGATTTGGGTACTCTGTTAATTAAGTCTAAGAAGATATATAATTCTCTGAAAAGAAGTGGCTCTCCTCCTCCTCAGTGGAACTGTGTGCCTTTAACTGTTAAAAAAAGGTGAGCTTTAAAAGGTTCCAGGAGGAATCCCGTTTCTCACTATTATTAGGAATTACCAGAGCTCTTTCCTGCCCGTACTGGGAATGGTCTTTTAGTGATGGTAAGCCTGAAGCTCTTTTTGACAATCTGGAATGGCCCTTCTCACACTTGGTATCTATTACTATTATACTCTCTGTTATGATTAAATTGCTTTTCTTCACTTTGGTTTCTCTTTAATCCCTTGTAGGCTTATGCTAGTTCTGGAACTCTTATACAGGGTCTCTGGTTAGTGTATTTCTGAGAAGTTAGATAAGGCCAAGCTTTAGTTAAGCTCCACATAGCCGAGTGACATAGAGCTGTTTTTGGCTTAAGGCCCTCTAATTTTCCAAGGGCTCAAATGGAATCATTTAAATAAAAAATGTATGAACATCTTTCCTCTGAACTAAATGGTACTCTTTTTCTTGGCTTAATTTCCTCTAGACATAAAAATTAAGACTCTTTCACCAGTACCAGCGATCAGCAATGCTGTACATGTTGCCAGACTTACAGATTAGATAAGCATTTTGGTTTCCAGTAGTGTTTTCATGGAATTATCTCTATTCAGGTCAAATTCTATTTTGAGAACTCCAGCTGATTCAACAGCCCACAATTTGTACTTTTGGTCTCAAAGTAAATACTTGATTTAACTCAAGCCGAGAGAACTGTACTTGTATTTGAGCCCTGACCCATGTAATTTTAATATCCATTAGCCTGTAGTATGGGATGTAATTGGATGGATCAGATGCTTCGTAGGTTCATGCAAACAGTGGGGAAGGCATTCAGGCCATTTCCCTTCCAAAGCAAACAGGGCGAGTCTATTGGCCTAAGCAGGAATTGCCAATTAGGCCTTGTTCCTCCCTCCACTGCTTCCTTCCGCTTTGTGTTCTGGGCCCTAAGTGCAGAGAGATGAAGTGAAAGGATTTTTAAATAGGTATATAACTGCTTTAGCAGATCCAGATTCAGATATAAGCTTGTAGTCAAGATATATTCAACAACAACGCAGGAGCCCGTGTTGTCAAGCCGTAGGGCTTTACAGCTTGACATAAACATGGGTCCCACGAGGGCCTCCTCCAGTCATTTCTCTTGAGACACAGGGGAGAGGGTGGGACAGACCAGGTGAGAATTGGGTCATTACCAGGGATTACCTCTAGATTAGTTAGCAATCTATGAAAAGTTGATTTGCAAGCAGGTAGGAGTATTCATGCAAGGGAGAAAGACACATCTGAAGTCCAGAAATAAAACCACATCAAACCCTGAGGAGACCAGGCGGTCATCAGGAGGAATAACAGGGACTCAAGCACATGTACCCTGGCAACATTGCTGCTCTTTGCCCAAAATTAAACCATCAAGCATGTCTGCTCTGACCTAAGGGTGCCTAAATAGAGTAGGCAGTAATTCCAGAGTCAATTCTTGAAAACGACCATTTAATGATAAAATAATCCTTATTAATAGCTACTTTTAATTGAATGCTTATGACATGCTATGTACTACTTTAAGCACTTCACATACGTACAGTTAGTCTCATGCAATCTTCACAACATCTCTTCCTTTATACAGATGAAGAAAGTGAAGCTCAGAGAACTTTAGGAATTTATATTAGTTCAAGTAGTTTGCGATAAGATTAGAATTTGAAACCGCGTCAATCTGACTCTGAAGTCCACTGTCTGATCAGAGCCTTATGTTTTTATAAGGCCCTCAACATGTGTTTATGTGTCTTTGACTCTATGTTTCTGCATTTCATATTATAAATAAATATATATGATTTATACATATCTATCTATCATCTCCCCTACATTTTTAAAAAAGATTTATCTATCTATCGTCTATCTATCTATCTATCTATCTATCTATCTATCTATCTATCTATCGTGGCTACATGTTCCTACTTTCCCTTCTCCCCTTAGGGGGATGAAATGTAAAGACCCCTCTTTGATGCAGCAGTGCTGAACCTGTCTACTCTTGATGGGCTTAATAAAAATGTAGATTATGTTTTCTTTTACAGCACATGTACACTCTTAACACTTTGGGCATTCAGTTTTATGAGAACTTCAACTTTATGACACCATAAGTTGGGAACTGACCACTATCTGTATGGGTGGAAGGAAGCCCATTTTCTTGATTACTTTAGGCTTAGGTTGTGTTTTATACATCTTGTCGTATGAAATTAACTGCACTATCCATTTCAAAAAGACATCTCCTAATGCCATCTGGGATTTTGAGACTTTGAGCCTTCTACTACTGCATTATGAAACTATTAAGGCAAGATGTGTGTTTTATTCACTTCTTAGTTCTCTACAGTTTTTAACATTGTGATCTGAGTAGCATCAGTATTTAAAAACATTTATCAGTGACCAAAGGAATGAATGATTAAACCTGCAACTTGTGGAGATTCAAGTTATACCCATGCAACCTTTGACTATAGCAGTACTAATATTTGGCTGGGATATTGTTAGGCCCCCAATCACTAGGGTTGACTTGATTACTACTTCTACTACTATTACTACTGCTACTAATCATAATTGACATTTATTTAATGCTTGACATGTGCCAGGTACATGAGAAAATAGGCTTGGAGGGGTTCAGTACATTGGTATGTTGGGGAGTAGGAAAGGGGATCCCGGATTTGAACCCAGTAGTGAGGCTCAGAAGACCAACTTCTTTCTTAATGCAACCTTGATCATGAAAAGTGTTCTTAGCTACTTAGTGTCAGTGAATGGGGTTTTGTGGACCCAACCTGAGGCACTTGCTTGCAGCTCACTTTCTTAATGGATGTCTTTAATATGATGCAAGAGACTAAGTAGGAAAAATTAATGGCCAACTGAGCTCCCCTACATTTTTAAAAAAGATTTATATTTTTTAGAGAGAGAGAGAGCACACAAGTCGGGTGAGGAACAGAGTGAGAGGGAGAGAATCTCAAGCAGACTCCCCACTGAGCACGGAGCCCTCTACAGGGCTTGATTTCACAACCCCGAGATCATGACCTGAGCCGAAACCAAGTCAGACCCTCAACTGATTGAGCCACCGAGGTGCCCCTCCCCTACATTTTTTTTTTTTTTTTAGATGGAATTAAATGGAAGTGAAGTTGGGCCAAAAACAAAGTTTTAATTTCCATAAATTGTCTTTACTTGGTTAGCCTAAGTCAGGGATCTGGAATGGGTGCTGACTCAGTTTATCAGTCCCTAAGATTTAGGGTGTGACCATGGAGTCGAAGTCTGGGACTAATCGATAACAGAGACTCCAAAAGGAAGAGAAGATACAAATGCCTGCTCTTACCTAGTTTTTAATCATTCTGTGTAAAAGAATTTAAAAGGAAAAGGAAAAGAATAGGGACATAAAAGAATCACCACAGAGAGGACAGCAAATTTGTATAGTTTATTCTGAGCAACCAAGGATACCATTATATTTAGGAGCATTCAGGTAGTATAGGTAGTATGGCATAGGGACAACCTTACATATAACCTAAGGAATCTCTATTTTCATTTTGTTCACTGATTTTGGGTAAACGTTTTTACTTTGGAAGGAGCCCAGAGATCATCCTTAAGGAAGGTTTCCCTTTATTTATGTATAAATTCAGCCATATTGTTATATGCTCATTCCTGATTATAAGAGCTTCCAACATCCACTCAATGGGCAGCTTCTACGTGCCAAGTACTTTGCACAAATAAAATATGCCCCCACACTTAGAAATTGGAAATATATTGTGAAGTTAGTATTTTTTTATCTGTGGAGGGTAGAATTATATGCTAAGATTCATTTTTCCAATTATATTATTCTGTATTTGTTAAAATGTCTAGAATACATAATACTTTTATAATCAGGATTCAAAAATTAAATAAGCTAGGCTACTTAAATTTATGACATATGCAAACAGAAGATAAATCATAACAATAGCAATTTTGAGAGTTTCCTATATAACTAACAGGTATTGTGCTGAGCACTTTATATGAATTGTTTTATTTAATCCTCACAATGACCTCATTAAGTCAGTACTATTTTTAGTGCTATTTTTACTCCCATTTTAAAGACAGTTATGCCGAGGCTACAAAAAAGGTGAATCTCAATATTTCACAGCCATAAATGGTAAAGACACAAATACACTATTAAAGAGCTCACAACTACACTAATCTGAGAAGTAACAGCAAAATGGAGACAAATTACATATTTTCTACTACTGAGAACTCCCCTCACCATGCAGATATAGATATATGCAGCCAAGACGCTTTATGTGCCTCTATGTATTCGATGGTATATATTGTTATTTTTGGAAGATTTTCTGTTTGTTTTTCATAGAAGGCAGCTCAAGGCCACGAACCATAACTTCCTCAGTATTTTTTTTTTTTTCTTCTGTAATTCCTTCTTTATTTTGTGGTATTCCTTCCTTCCAGTTTCCCTTCTGGCCACAACTGGGAAATACAGTTGACTGCCTGGCACGTGATTGTGTAGTCACAAAGGTCTCCAGCTCTTTGGGGAGAGACTACGGATTCCGATATGGTCTTTGGCTGGGCTCAGTTTCTTAGCTTCATTGTGGGACTTCAAATCAGTATTAGTGTTTTCCATAATAATATTTATTAAGCATCTACTTGGTTTCTAGCACTAAAAGTAAGATCTCAAAGGGGGAAATGCATTGCATTCAGAGTGTTTAGGTAGCCGTGACAGATTTTAGAGTTACTCCCAGGACTGGTGTGAACCTGCCTATTGTGTTGATGACAAGTGCCTTAAGCTTCTCTGAGGAGAACAACTCTGTCAGTTCCACTGGGATTTGGTTTTATTTTCAACGATTGGGTGACTGGTGTGTTAACCTGTACATTTTCCACTTCTGAATTTTGTTTAAGAAGACACTCTACCTGGTTTCAAGAGAATCACTGACTGATTTGTGAAGTTATTTAAACCTGAAAATCTCGGTCTAGTAGTTAACAGTAAAAACTGAATTGCGCCTTTGTTCATCTAGTTTTAAAGTGATTCTTCATCGAGCACACTTTTCATGCAAGGCCAGATGTTACAGATAATACAGATAGTAGATGCTACAGATAATACTAAGATGACTAAGACATGATCTCTGACCTTCAGATATTTACCATCCCCAGCGATACAAAACACAGGTAACTAGAAAACAGCAAGAAGTGCTAAGTAAGATACAAAAAGTATAGGACACTAACACATGCAATGCTTCTGCACAGGAGGTCAACAGCAACAGTTGTCAGAGAAGCTCTAAAATGGGTCAGAACAGAGCATTATTTAAATGTACTCCTATGCCATGTGGTACCCAAGGTCAAGCACATCCTCCCATTCCAAATTATTGCCAGCTGCATATAAAATATAGGCAATTAGAGATTTTGCCTCAGAATCAAAATGAATCTTTAAGATGGCCCAATACTAAAATACATAAATACATGTTAGTAATAAAATGCCAGTACAATAGAAGGGTCCCAAATTTGAATATGGAAAGCTCTCCTAGTATCAATAGTCCTTGGAATAGCTGAAGCCCCAAAAGTTAAAGATTCAAAACATTCAAATTCAAAAATTGAGAACATAATCAAACTATTTTACCCTAGTGGATTCAAAGTAACTTAAGTTCAAAATTTGCTCTCTGCCCAATTTCTTCTTCTGCTCTCAATTGGAGGGTTCTTGTTTGCAGGGTGGGCAGCTAGAAATTCTTCCACAGAGGTTGCCTGTGCTGGGCTGTATCTCTCTCTGTAGCAGAGTTCCTTCAGGACCTCTGAAGCTAAACTAGTTCAAGGTCATGTCTCTAAATTGCTCTCCATTGAAAGGAATTCAAGGGCAGGAAAGTTTATGACAGCAGAGGCCTCATGCCTGCCATATTCAGGAAACAAACCAATTCCCCAGTAGTGCCAAGTACTAATGGCAATCTGAGGGAAGATATGGTTTCGGTTTCTTCAGAGGTGGTTGGACTCTGTAAGTCACCCAGAATCCATGACCTGCCAACTCATTTGTGGGAAATCTCCCCTAAGAGAGCACTCTGTAATGACCATATATGGGGCATGATTTGATTCATCTGTGGGCACTGTCTCTTCTCTCAGAGAGTAACCTTTGAGACATTGCTAATTCTCTGCAAAGTTTAGACATTTTCAATGGAGCCAGCCCCAGCCACCAAATCATATTTGAGGTATGTTTTTAACCAACATTTTAACCAACATTCCAAACTTCTTGTTTTTCAACTTTCTGTAAGACCAAGTTTCTTGCACTCTGGACCAGCACTGAGGGGTCTTTACATGGTGACATGGCCTCCACTGGGTCTTGTGAGCCACACTGGCTGCTCTACCGCCTGCTACTAGAGGATTCTTTAGTTCTGAAGCACCTGCCTCTATGGAAAGTTTCTTCATGCCCACATTTGTTCAGCTGGAGAATTGCCTCTAGCAGATTGAGGAACTAGAGTGTGGTTGTTGCCTTCTGAAGAGTGTGTCCCTGGGAGCTTGGTGTCTTCCAGCACCTCTGTCATGTGCCTCTCAGGACATGGCCCTTCTTCTGCCCTTTCTTAAAAAATTCATTTTTAATGGAAAATTTCAAACATATACAAAAGCAGACAGATTAGTAGAATGAATTCCTCATCTACCCATTACATAGTTTCAACAATAACTAGCTCATGCATGATTTTGTTTTCCTCGGCTTCTTCTCTTTTTTTAATTTAATTTTTTCAGTGTTCTAAGATTCATTGATTATGCACCACACCCAGTGCTCCATGCAATATGTGCCCTTCTGAATATTTCAGGCCTCGAGGAGGCTTCCTAGCTGTTGCCTCTTTCTCTGTGGCCCCGGGGTACGTCTTATTGTTTCCCCTCTTTGTGCTCTTCCGCCCTTAGAAGCTCATTTGAGCTTCTAACAACTGAACATTTTCTTCTTTAATACACATAGAGCTAGAGCTGTTGGCTGGGAGAAAATACTTCTCTTCCCCTTTACTTTTTCTTTGCTTTTAATCCTGCAGTTTCGTTTTCCTGGTATATTCCTTTAGATTTTGTTAGACAGATCCCCCATAGTAAAAGCTTTGGTGTGAATCAATTGCAGGCCTCGGGAAAATATCCATTATTAAAAAATTATTAAAAAATCTTCCATTACATTCAACAAGTATTTTTTAAGCATCTACAAAGTCCCAGTCATTTTCTTTGCCCTGAGTCATTAGTGGAGCAAAGCAGCAAATATCCCTGCCCTCAAAGAGCATATATTGTATTGGAGGGAGATAAACAAGAAACACACATTGGTAAAATGTATGTATCTCAGATGATAAATAGGGCCGTGAAGAAAAATAAAAGCAGAGAGCTATATAGGAAGTGCTTCGGGTTGGGGTGGGGTCACTGTAGTTTAAAATAGGGGGGTCCGTGAGGCCTGGCTGAGAAAGGGTCACCTGAGCAGGGTGTTGAGGGGAGGTAAAGGATGAGCTATGCACATATCTGGGGAAGAGTGTTCCAGACAGAGGGCACAGCAAGAGAGAAAGTCCAGCAACAAGAATGTGCTGGAATACAAGGAGCCTGTGTGATAGGGGTAGGTGTGCAAGGGGAGAAGCAAGAGACGAGGCAGAGAGGTAAGGCAACAGGACAGTTTAAGATGGAGATGTAGGCTGATCTGAGGGCGTGGCATTTTCTTCTAAGTGAACTGAAGGCTTTAGGAGGGCTCTGAGCTGAGGAGTGACAGGAGATACTCTCCCAACCATTAGACAAATAGTGAACACAGGCTTGATTTTGATCTATCGCTCTTCTGCCTGCTACCCCTTTATGATGGCTTATCTCCTAGATAAGTGCCTTTCCCAGGGCATGCTTCTTTAGAGTCTAGGCAATATCTTTATCTCTACCTACAGTGGTATTATACCTTGAAACTCAAAGACCATGCTTGGAGGATTCTTTTCTGATGTCCCTAGCCTTCCATTCTCAAATCTGCTCAAGTTTTCTGAAGCCACTTACTACAGCTCTCCTGGCTTTCCAAGGGCAGGTCTCTGCTTGCTTTCTTTATGAAATTGTTACTTATGGCTCAGACTCTCAAAAGTTTCCTGGACTCTGCCCAATCATTTTAGATTCATCTGGGCAAATCATTTGAGATTCTGCCTCTGACATATTGCATCTCTTCTTCCGTGAGGCTTCTTTGGGTTCCAATAACTTTTCCTCAAGCAGCTATAATTAAGCCATTTCTCCTTTTACTGGTGCTCTATTTCAGAGCAGTTTGAAGTGAGGATTACTTTTCCTTTTTGCATCTGTTCTGGCCTTTGGGATCTCATCTTTTACGTTTCTTATTCATCTAGGCTATATTCTAAGACCTCACCCTTTTCCTAAAGAGGTATTTCTCCTTCTCCAGTGAAATCAGCTGGCCTTCCTTGGTTTGCTTTCATTCTTAGAGGCCAGCATTATCCACAGAGGCTAAAACCTGAATTATGGAGCCTCCAGGCAGCCTTCTGGAATTTATCTAATTTCCAGAACCAGCTCGGAAATGTTAAATAATTATTATCATGGATCAGCAAATCACAGAAAACTGAACTTTTCACTCTGGAACAAGGTTACACATTTTTACCTCATTTGAATAATAAAATTAACAGAACTGGGACCCCTGAGGTTCAGCACAAATCTATGTAGGCATTTCTCTCCTGAGTGCATAGAGTTTGAAATTTAAGGAGGCTGGTGGGAGAAGAGAGGAAGAAGGTTTCCCTTAGAAATAATCTCTGTTAAGAACAAGGAAGCAATATCTTACTGTTCTGAGCTGCCAAAACTCACTTTTATAGAATCAAATCCATGAAGAATTGGCTACAGTCCATGTAATATTGTGAGTGTTAGAATTTGCGCTTGGTCCCTCTAGTTACTTGATCTGTGTGAAAAAAATGCCTTTTGCCAGCCCACTCCCCACTGGCTCCTCAGAGTATTACTACTCCACTTAGGAATTATACTCTAAAAAGAGACTTCAATTAAGGCCATTTTCGAATGGTAGAATTTGAGGATGTGGTAGGCCATTTAATCTCCCGGTACCCTTCCCACCCCTGTCACTCTATTCTGATTCTTTTGTAGCAACAAATGACCCATTCTGAAAAGACCAGCATGAAACTTCCTACTTCTGAAGTTCACCAGGCACAAATATCACACCTAAACACTTTGAGTCCCTTTCAGCTTGACCGCTGGCAATCTTGCCGAGGTCCTTAACTGGAAAGATTTTTTAGCACATTTTCCTGAAGTAATTTCATTTGGGACACCTAATAGTTAATTTCCAGAGATTCATGGTTCATACATCCTGAGTGGTAGGTAGCCTAAGTTTGTGAGTTTTGACAAACTTGTTACAACTATATTTGGACAGGCTGCACGTGCATTTCATGCTTCAGTCTTCTCATTCATTCACGCATTCATTCATACAATTATTGAACAACTATTCTATTTCAGGTGCTAGTTTCAATGCTCAGTGTGATCAATAAGAGCCTAAAAAATGTCACAACATTGACAGTAAAAAAAAATCAATACCTCCCAATCACATAATTGGGGTCACTTCACCCTTTGGATCTCCACTACAGCACTTTGCCCTAGAGGTGGGCTTTAGTTGGCAGTCTGGCTGAGGATCTCAATCTTGCACTCATCTCCCACTATATTTGTAGTCCTGCATCAACAAAGCATCTGGAAAGGCAAGTACTGCTGAGAACATCTGTATAATACAAACTTTATATGGGCCTAAATTTGCACTGTTATACACATGGGCTAAGTTTGGTGATTAATGGCCCTTCCTGGAATGGGAATTGAATCAGGGAAACATGCAATTTTAGAGTTAGAATGGATTTTAGATATTGTGCAATCCAACCCCTGGTATGACCCAAGAACTATAAAGCCACCTACTAATTCAGTCACTGATGTGACTGTCCAATAACTATTTATTCATTAGCAATATATTATGCTAATATATGATAGGCACTAGAGATACAATAGTAAAGAGGATAGATTTGACTCATCATGGAGCTCATAGATGAGGAAGAGAAATAAACATTAAACAGTTATTTATACAATGATGTCATTACATGGAAATGCAGATCACTGAAGGACCATCTCATAGGGAAAATACTCCCCTTGTCTGGGAAATCAAGAAGCCTTCTCTAAGGAAGTGAGGTTGTGAGAAATAGTGATATAGGCAGAGGGAACTGTGTGCTCCAGGGCTGGACAGTGTATGTCACATCAGAAACTCTGGAAGGAATCCAGTGTGGGTAGAGAATACTGAGTGGAGTGAAAAAGCAATTCAGCATGAAGTTAGAAGTGTAGGCCAGGGGCCGATTATACATGGTCTTATAGGTCAAGTTAAACCCCTTAAATTTCATTCTAATTGCAATGTGAATTCACTTGAAAGAGTATATTAGGTAAATTATATGGTTTCACTTATCAATTACTTTTGCATTTATACTTAACTTCACCTATACATACTGTTCTCAGAGAAGGTTTGATACACAGAGAACAAAGACTGAATCCTGGCCTTTGAGCTCCTATCTTGATTTTTTAACTTGTAGTAAAAACTACATAACACAAAATTTGCTATCACAACCATTTTTAACTAGGTTGATTTTTATATATAGCAGAGACAAGGGTCATAAAAGCCACTGTGTCTAACTCAAAGGGCCACAGATTTGAGAAAATAAAATTATTTTGACTATGAAGAAAAGGAGCACAAAATTTACCCATTAACAATAGTTGGAAAGAATGGATCCAATAATGTAAGAGTTGATTTCAACAAAAAGAAATAATATTGTGTTCAATAGCTAGAAGATGGAAAAAGTAGGAGGAAGCAACTAGAACTTAAAAGTAGTGGGTCTTTGAAAAGTGCTCAGAACTTTGACCCATCCTCCATGGAAGGATTCTTGAAAAGAAGGGCAATGAGTATCCCCATGTACATTTTGGGGGGATCCTAGAGCCGACAGCATCCTTGATGTCTTCCAGGACACCATGTACCTGTTCAAAGAGCCCTACCCTTAACCAGTGGGTAATATCAGCCATCTCTTTCTGTGTGAAAATCAACCTTAAAACATAGTGGCCTAAAACAAGAGCTATGATGTTTTTTGTGAGTCAGGAACTCAAGAAGGGCTCAGCTGGGCAATTCTGGTAACAGTGCTAGTGGAACGTCAAGCATCACTCCTGTATTCTAGATACCAAGAAGAGTAAAGGGGAGATGGGTAAAAGAGGTGCACTCTCTAGCTCAGACATTTCCCTTTGATGATTATCTTTTTTGCAGGAAAGTCTTCCTGGAAGTCCCATATATCATTTCAACTTGCATCTCCTTGACCAGAATTTACCCATAGGGCCACACCTAGCTCCAGGAGCCTGGGAATTATGGCCCTTTTGTAGAGTCCTCAAATAAAATCAGCATTATTTTGAAGATGATGAGTATCTAAAAGATGAAGGGCAAAACAAATTGTGGTAAGCAATTAGAAGTCTCTGCTGCATTACATAAAGAAGACAGAATTTTAAACCATAAGAAATTCAGTTGCCTGGCAAGACTGGTTAATTGCTGGAATCCAAGTGAGAGGCGATGATGGCTAGGATGGAAGCCATGCAGATATAGAGAGATGAGCAGATTCAGGTGATGTTAAAGAAGTAGAGTCGACCAGGCTTGGTGATGGTCTGGGGGAGAGACTGTGTTAAAGATGACTTCCAGAATTTAGACTAGAATAATTAGGCAAGGTGTACAGGGGGAGACAGTAGTACCATTTACTGAAATAAAAATCATTAGGAGAGGACTTTGTTTGGAAAAAAAAGATAATTCCATGTGAATTCTGTAAAATTTGAAGTGTTTTTGAGGCATCCAAGAGAAATGTGAAGCAGGCAGTTGGGTATTACTGTCCAAAGCCCAGAGCGGTCTGAGTCGGAAGTACATATTTGGGTATCAGTATATAAACAGTGATTGAAGCCATGGTTGTGGGTGAAATAACTCGGGATTAGCAAACTAAGTGTGTAGATTTTAAAACTCTGAAGAGGAGGCTGAGTCAGCAAAGGAAACTTAAAAGAAACTGTTTAGAATATTAGGTGGAAAATAAGGGAAGTAAAATGGCTTGTAAGCCAAGAAAGAAAATGTTTCAGGAATGAGGAGAAGGAAGACCAAAATATTTGCCCTGGATCTTGTGATGTGGAGGTCACTTTGACCTTGGCAAGAGCTGTCTCAGGGGTTTAGGAGACAGAGCTAGACCAGGGTGGAATGAAGAATGAGGGTGACGAGAAGAATCAGAGACCATGGGAGCAGTCTGCTCTTGAGAAGTTTGTGTATAATGGGAAGGAGAGAACATGGTAGTGGTTGGGGAGCAGGGTGGAGGCCTTTTATTCTAACATTATAAATTCATCAGGAATCAGAATCAGGAAATTGCTATTGTCTTATGCTTTCTTGTCATCTTGTCTATAACTTACTTTAAATTACTTAAGCAGTGTGATATTTATGATTGTTGATTTTGATCTATATTTTAGGGGTTGTCAGTATTCTGACCAGGAATACACTGTCTAGAAGTGTTTAACTAGCACATAAAGGTTCTGATCAGAAGCCCAGACATCAGAGATGGCTTTATGCTAACAGAATAAGGGGCTTTTCATCAGTGATTGGGAAGTTCAAGATACATGGATAGGCTAGAAATATTATAAAGGCATCCCTGCCCTTGCATAGACAAAGTAGAAAAATCTCAATAGCCTGTGCCCTTCAGAACTGCATCTGAAGTGTAATTCTAAAATGGTTCAGCTATTGATGTAATTCTAAAATTCTAAAATGGTTCAGCTATTGATGAAAGATTCTGGACTACTGAATCAGGCTATGATGTTGGCTAAACTCTGCCTCTAGAATAGTGCAGTGTTTGCTTCAGTGAACCATTTTTGTAATCTTTTTTAATTTTAATTTTTTTGTTATATTCAGTTAGCCAACACATAGTACATCGTTAGTTTTTGTTGTAGTGTCCAACGATTCATTAGTTGCGTTTAACACCCAGTGCTCATCACAACCCGTGCCCTCCTTAATTCAATGAACCCATTCTGAAAAGTATTATGAGAACACCTAAAATAACAAAGACCTGTGGCTTCATTAGGTGTCAAGCTATAGAACAGTTTGTAGGATTGTTTTATATCTGCTAGTGAATAGGCATCTGCAGATAGGATAGAATTCAATACACAACTTCACTATAACTCATCAGATTGTGGAGGATCTTATCTGTAGATTTTGTCTGCCTATAAATATGATAGGCTACTAATTACTCCCCCAAAGATCTTCATAATTGTGAATGACCAAATTAGCATGGGTCATTCAAAATCCTTGGAAGCAGATGATAGAAACCCCAGATAGTTCTAAGGGGAATTTGAAAATAGTCAGAATTTACAAATAGCTTGAGAAGAACACAAAACTCCTATAGAAGCCCATGATGCCTAAGCTATCCTGGGAGGAGCTGGAGAGATAGGTTGATAACTTGATAATATACTCAGTGTTGGCATATGGGGGGCACTCAATAAATTAGTCAATTCATTAGTTGGGTTCCTGGCAGGAGATAGATGGCCTACTAAAACCGGGTAATTTGAGAGTTTAAAAAAGAAATGCTTTAAACGTTATTTAAATGCTATGGAATGGTTTGAAGAATCTAAGAAAGATGCTAAAAAAGCAGAATGAATCCATTCTAAGTCATACTCATTATTATGGTTTGAATGTTTGTGTCTCCCACAAATTCGTATGTTGAAATCCGCAATGCAATTGTATTAGGAAATGGGGTCTTTGGGAAGGTGACTGGGATGAGCTCATGAGGAGAGCACTCATGCCCTTATAAGAGTCATGAGAGAGCTTTCTTCCCCTCTCTGCTGTGTGCTATGTAAGAATACAATGAAAAGTTGGCCACTGCAACCCGGAAGAGGGCCCTCACCAGAACCCAGCCATGCCTATACATTGATCTCAGCTTCCTTGCCTCCAGAACTGTGAGAAATAGATACCTACTGTTTATAATATAAACAGTCTATGGTATACCTTTTTTATAGCAGCTTGGACCAAGACACCCATCTTGTGACCTTCAGCTTAAGATACATATAGCTCAAGATACATAGGGTCTTTTACTGTAGTAAAACATATATAACATAAAATTTATCATTTTAACCATTTTAAGTATATAATTCAGGCTACTAAGTATATTCACAGTGTTGTACAACAACCAGAATTTTTCATTACCTTGAACAGAAACCCTGTATCCATTAAATTGCCCAGCCCTTGGTAAACTCTATTCTGCTTTCTGTGTCTATGTATTTTCTTATTCTAGGTACCTCATATAAGTGGAATCATACAATATTGCTCCTTATGTGTCTGGCTTATTTCATTTAGTATAATGTCTTCAGGGTTCATCCATGCTGTAGCATATGTCAGAATTTCATTCTTTTTTAAGGCTGAATGATATTCTCAAGTGGGTATTGGCTGGTGGTTCTATGAGATGGCATACAAAGGGGGCTGGCAGGTAGTTGAGGTCTGGTAAAGGAATGGACAAGAAAGTTGCACATAGCAGATCTTCCAATAGTCTGAACTCTCTGAGCCTTCATATTCCTTCTTCCACAATATACTGGAAGTTCTGGCATTTCATTTTCACTGGCAACTAACCTAGCCGACTCTTAACACCACTGCCAGGTGCTTGAGCCAACTCATTAAACCCAAACATTGGATGGATACATGCATGCCAATAAATTCTGCCCAGTTGAGCCTTGTATTTCCCCATCCTTGTTCAAACACCTTTAGAATTTGCTCCCGTGCACTCCTTGGACTCCTGTAGATACAAATTGGTAAGGACCTGTACGTCTCTTGGTACAGAACAAGCCTTGTGTTCTCCATTGGCCTCTCTTGGTCTCTAACTCTCATTACAGGCTTGGAGGCAATGAGAGGTGGTGGGCGTGGACTTCTAAGAGGAGTGGGATCATGGTGAGGCTCCTGCCCCAGGTGCATGCACTGAAATGCTTTAAGCATGGGGAGAATGCTTGGGAGTAAGAGGGGCTGCCTCCACAGGCTGGGAAGGTTACGTGGGTTCATTGTTCTAGGCCTTGTTCATGTCTGCCCAAATGTCCTTATTCCATATGCCAGGGTCCCACACCTTTCCCACAGTGCCCCTGCCATAGTTCAGGAGACTTGATAGGATTGAGCATCTATATCTTTTTTTTAAAGATTTTATTTACTAATTTCAGAGCAAGAGAGCATGCACGAGCAGGGGGAGGGGCAGAGGGAGAGTGGCAGGGGAAGTAGACTCCCCATTGAGCATCTATATCTTGCTGCAATTCAGCCACTGTTACTATCAGGCGCTGCACCTGATACTCAGCTATTTCTATTCTGTGGCCACGGGAGATAAGACTCCTTCAAAGCCATCCTTGATGTTTTCTCACTTCCTTTTCTGTTCTGAGTAGGATACCCACCATCTTCAATTTCTCTTTTTCCCTTTTCATCCTTACTAGGGCACTAAATATAGCTTACATCTTTACAATCACCATTTTTGCCATAAGCAATTAAGTCCCATAACTACTTGATGCCCCAGTGCCTTGTCCTGCTCCTGTACTCTATCCTACAATTCACTGGTGATTTTTGGAGTAAGTGGATGCCCTGCCATGTTCCAGATGCCCAGCAGTGACCCCAACCCACGCAAGGAGGTTGTTTGTGTTCTCCAAAAATGTGAGCAACTGAATTGGAGGATGCCATTTGGAGGTATTTAGAGAGTATCTCTAGAACAAAGTGCTCACAAGATTGCTGACTTAGCTGCCTTTGAGAAAGAAGCCTAGCAGCGGGGGCAAGAGGACAGGAAAGTTAGTTTTCATTATGTGCCCTTTTATACATGTATAACTTAATAATACAGTCTCTTCATTTTAAAGATGTGTTTGTTGGATTAATTGATCTTTAAGGTATCCTTAAGCCTAAAACACATCGAGTCAGGACAGCTGGGTGGCTCAGTTTGTTGAGCGTCTGCCTTTGGTTCAGGTCGTGATCACAGAGTCCTGGGATGGAGTCTCACATAGGGCGGGGGGGGGGGGTTCCTTGCTCAGCAGGGAGCCTGCTTCTCCCTATGCCTGCTGCTTCCCCTGCTTGTGCATGCGCTCTCTCTCTCTCTCTGACAAATAAATAAAATCTTTGAATTTTAAATAAAATACATTGAGTCTATAATTTCCTTTGAATGTAGAATAAATAAAATAGAATTAAATTGGATTCACCTTATTACAAAAAAGCTTAATGAAGATTTAAAATCCAGATTTTTAAAAAGCTAATTGAAGATGATCATTTACTTTTCAAAAGCCTTTCCCATGGGAGTTCTTTTCAGTGATTCTTTGTCTTGGGAACACCTAGAATCACCTGGGAGCTTTAAAAAAGAAAATCTTGGGGCACCTAGGTGGCTCAGTCGGTTGGGTGTCTGCCTTTGGCCTAGGGTCCTGGGACTGAGTCCCACATCGGGCTCCCTGCCCAGCAGAGAGCCAGCTTCTCCCACTCCCTCTGCCTGCTGCTCTACCTACTCGTGCTCTCTCTCTCTCTCTGTCAAATAAATAAATAAAATTAAAAAAAAAAAAAGAAAAAGAAAAAAGAAAATCTCCATAACCAGGCCATACTCTAGACCAATCAAATCAGAACCTCTGAGGGTAGAATCCAGGTAGTAATTTTTTTAAAGTTTTTATTTAAATTCCAGGAAAACATACAGTGTGTTATTAGTTTTAGGTGTAAAATTTAGTGAGTCAATACTTATATACAACACCTGGTTCTCATCACAAGTAGTGCACTCCGTAATCCCCATCACCTATTTAACTCATCCCCATCCCCCCTCCCTCCCCTCTGGTCACCATCAGTGTGTTCTCTATAGTTAAGTGTTTCTTGGTTTGCCTCTCTTTTCTTCCCTCCATGATCATTTGTTTTGATCCTTAAATTCCACATATGAGTGAAATCATACAGTATGTCTTTCTTTGACTTATTTTGCTTAACATAATACTCTCTAGCTCTATCTATGTGTTGCAAATGGCAAGATTTCATTCTTTTTGATGGCCAAGAAATATTCCATTGTGTATATATACCACATCTTTATCCATTCATCAGTCGGTGGGCATTTGGGGTCTTTCCGTATTTGGCTATTGTTGATAATGCTGCTATAAACATCGGGGTGCATATATCCCTTTGAATTAGAATTTTTGTATTTTTAAGATAACTACCTAGTACTGTAATTGCTAGATTTTAGGGTAGCTCTATTTTTAACTTTATACTGTTTTCCAGAGTGGCTGCATCAGTTTGCATTCCTATCAACAGTGCACCAGGGTTCTACTTTCTCTACATCCTCACCAACATCTGTCGTTTCTTGAGTCGCTAATTTTAGCCATTCTGACAGTTGTGAGGCGGTATCTCATTGTAGTTTTCATTTGTATTTCCCTGATAATGAGTGATGTTGAGTATCATTTCATGGGTCTGTTTGCCATCTGTTGGTTTTTTTTTTTGAAATCTGTCTATTCATGTCTTCTGCCTATTTTTAAATTCAATTATTCATTTACTGGTGTTAACGTTTATAAATTCTTTTATATTTTGAATATTAACCCTTTATCAAATATGTCATTTGTAGTTATCTTATGGGGAGAAACTGAGAGCTTTTCCTCTGTGGTCAGGAACAAGACAGGAATGTCCATTCTCACCATTGTTATTCAACATAGTATTGGAAGTCCTAGCCACATCAATCAGACAACAAAAAGAAATAAAAGGCCTCCGGACTGGCAAGGAAGAGGTAAAACTCACTGTTCGCAGATGACATGATACTCTATACAGAAAACCTGAAAGACTACACCAAAAAATTGCTAGAACTGATACGCGAATTTAGTAAAGTTGCAGGCTATAAAACCAATGCACAGAAATCTGTTGCATTTCCATATACCAATAATGAAGCAGCAGAAAAAGAAATTAAGGAATTGATCCCATTTACAATTGCACCAAAATCCATAAGATACCTAGGAATAAACCTAACCAAAGAGATGAAAGACCTATATTCTGAAAATTATAAAACACTGATGAAAGAAACTGAAGAGGACACAAAGAAGTGGAAAGATATTCATTCCATGATCATGGATCAGAAGAACAAATATTGTTAAAATGTCGATACTGCCCAAAGTGGGTGCCTGGGTGGCTCAGTTGGTTAAGTGTCCAACTCTTGATTTTGGCTCAGGTCATGACCTCAGGGTTGTAAGATCAAGCCCCGCATTGGGCTCCACGCTCAGTGGGGAGTTTGCTTGAGATTATGTCTCTCCCTCTCCCTTTGCCCCTCCCCCCATGCTCGCTCTCTCTCTCTCTCTCTCTCTCTCTCAAATAAATAAATCTTAAAAACAACATCTATACTACCCAAAGCAACCTACACATTTAATATAATCTCTATCAAAACACCATTTTTCACAGAGCTAGAAAAAGCAATCCTAAAATTTGTATGGAACCACAAAAGACCTAAATAGCCAAAGCAACCTTGAAAAAGAAAAACAGAGCCAGAGCCATCACAGTTCCAGACTTCAAGTTATATTACAAAACTGTAGTGATCAAAACAGTATGATACTGGCAGAAAAATAGACACATTGATCAAAATAACAGAATAGAAAACCCAGAAATGAACCCACAAGTATATGGTCAATTAATCTTCAACAAAGCAGGAAAGAATATCCAATGGAAAAAAGACAGTCTCTTCAACAAATGGTGTTGGGAAAACTGGACAGTAACATGCAAAAGCAGGAAACTGGACCACTTTCTTATACCATACACAAAAATAAATTCAAAATGGATGAAAGACCTAATGTGAGACATGAAACCATTAAAATCCCAGAGAATATTGACTGTTTCCTTTGCTGTACAAAAGCTTTTGATCTTGATGAAGTCCCAGTACTACTGGGACTACATTTTTGACCTTGCTTCCCTTGCCTTTGGCAATGTTTCTAGGAAGAAGTTGCTGTGGCTGAGGTCAAAGAGGTTGCTGCTTGTGTTCTCCTCAAGGATTTTGATGGATTCCTGTCTCACATTGAGGTCTTTCATCCATTTTGAGTCTATTTTTGTGTGTTGTATAAGGAAATGGTCCAGTCACTACTGGGTATTTACCCTAAAGATACAAATCTAGTGATCTGAAGGGGCACGTGCAACCGAATGTTTATAGCAGCAATGTCCACAATAGCCAAACTATGGAAAGAACCTAGATGGCCATCAACAGATGAATGGATAAAGATGTGGTATATATGTACAATGGAATACTATGCACCATCAAAAGATGAAATCTTGCCATTTGCAATGATGTGGATGGAATTAGAGGGTATTATGATAAGTTAAATAAGTCAATCAGAGAAAGACAATTATCATATGATCTCTCTGATATAAGGAATTTGAGAGGCAGGGTGGGGGGTTATAGGGGGTAGGGAGGGAAGAAAAATGAAACAAGATGAGACCGGGGAGGGAGACAAACCATAAGAGGCTCTTAATCCCAGGAAACAAACTGAGGGTTGCTGGGGGGTGGGAGAGGAGGGATAGGGTGGCTGGGTTATGGACATTGGGGAGGGTATGTACTGTGGTGAGTGCTGTAAATTGTGTAAGACTGATGATTCACAGACTTGTATCCTTGAAGCAAATAATACATTATGTGTTAACTAAAAAATGAAATAATAAAATAAAATAAAATAAAATAAAATTAAATTAAATTAACAGTAAGGAAAAAAAAAAATCCCAGGGAATACTTTTAAAGCTTCCTGATGATTGCAATGTGCAACCTAAGTTGAGAAACACAAATGGTGAACTTAATCAGTTGAATTCACTTAATTAAATGCCCTTATGATACAATTTCTTTAATCAAGTAATTAAAAAAAAAAGGAGTTTATAAGGGTTTGCAATCCTGGAAGCAAAGCTGTAGTGTTATGATACACAGATGCTACATCTATGAGAACGGTTGTATGTCTCTTGAAACACACCTGACAGAAGGACTGAAGGTACATCATGATGGAGATAGTGACCCAGCTGACTCTTTTTTTTTTTTTTAAAGATTTATTTATTTACTTTAGAGGGTGGGGGTGGGGGGATGAGAGGTGGTGGTGGAGAGGAACAGAGGGACAGGGAGATAATCTTGAGCAGACTCCCAGCTGAGCCTAGAGCCCAACATGAGGCTCGATCTCACGACCCTGACATCATGAGCTGAGCTGAATCCAAGAGTCGATGCTCAACGAATGGACTGAGCCACCCAGGCTCCCCTGAGCTGACTATTTCTTGAGAACATTTGCCAACTCTCTAAGGAGGAGGCATTGTTGATTAAAGTTAAACTCACGCTTGCATTGTATGTTTGAAATTGGTTGTCATGTTTAATTTCACTGTTAAGTAAATTTAGTTAGAAATTTATACACAGTGGTTGATTAATTTATTTTTAAGTATACCTCCTTCTACTACAAAGCCTAGTTAAAACCACAAAGAGTGCTTTGGTTATATGAAAAAGAACCCCCAGGTTTGCTCACCGCACTGGTTTCCAAGAAGTGATGACTACTTCTAATAAAGTTGTCCTTGTCTATGTTATAAAGAGAGTGGAGAAAGAGGTCTGGGGACCATAGCCTTGTATAGGGGTGATTCCAAGTGAGTAATCCTTAAAAATTCAAGATGCCTTGGGTTCTCAGTCAGGGGATGCATGACCTCATTGATGAAATTAGTGTTCAGACAAAGGGAGAGCTCCTGCCCAGGAGCAGGAATCAGAGTTTGGGAGGTAGAACAAGGCGTTGTGGTTTCACTGTTGTTGTTACACGCCTTATTGCTTTTGATTTTGTTAACCATAAATGTGTTAATTTAATAGAAGTTAAATGAATAATAAAAAATATCTGGAAGGATGTATATTTAATTTATTAATAGTGAGCCTTCCTAGGAAGAATTATATGGAATTGGCAAAAGGATGACAGTTACTCAAATTTTTGCTCAAATTTGCTTGTACATTATCCATTTTATAATAAGAATATATTCATGCATTACTTCTATACTTAAATGAAATAAGATAAAAGTGAAAGAAATAACAAAAGAATATATCCTAGGGAAAGAGATTTCATTTGAATGAAATGAGAATGGCATGGTACACTAAAATTGCCTATCAATAGCCAAGCAATATGAATAAAAACAGACTCACATCTAGACCGAATATAGTTTAATTTGGGGGATGCAAATATAAAGAAAAAATCCTAAAGAATGCCAGAAGGATAAAATACATCCCTATATTAGAAAAAGTATAGACTGATACTGTATTTCTCACCAGCCATACTTGTTCTAATGAAATAATACAACAATATCTTCAGCTATCTAAGCAAAAATTTGAACCTAGAATTCTTTATCTAGCTGAACTATTATTTAAACATGAGGGAAAATAAGGATATTTGAAACATTTAATTACTGGAAACATCTTTACCTATAAATTTCCTCTAAGAATATTAATGGAAGATGCATTCCGACAAAATGAAAAAATAAATCTCCAAGGAAAGCAAAGGACACAAAAGAAATAATGAGCCAAGAAACAAAAAAAGATCTGAATGTTAGAAGAACAAGTTTACATTGCTTTGAAAAATATAAAACAGTGTCTGTGAGAAGTATATAAATAGAAACTGATAAATCCATGATCTTATTGGGACAGATTAAGAAACTTCTCAAAAGCTTTTTGACAAAATTAATTACATACAGAATTTGAATGATCTAATGAATAATTCTGATTCTATATCTATATTTATATATCATTGCATCCAGTAAAAAGAATAAAGGTCTTTTTCTCCAAATACATATGGAAAATTCACACACAAAAAGCACAGATGACATGTTAAGCCATGAAAGTAATCCCCTATTGATTACAAAAGTAGAAATTATGCCAGGCACATTCATTACAATAAAATTAAAATCTATGCCAAGTGGACAGAAAACAAAACTTTGAAATTTAAAATCAATTTCAAACATACTTTGAGTTATAGAGTAAAGAAACTATAAATGATAAACTTCTTAAAAGTGATAAATGAAAGCACAATACAGTAAAGCCTGTGGAATTAAAATGAAGTTATGGTCAGAGAAAAATGTATAACCATAAGCCAAATATTTTAAAGTTATAATGACTGAACATAAACTAAGTGATCTTCCAACCTAAAAAACTTAGAAAATAATATCAAAATAGGCTTTAAAAAGTAGAAGAAAATCATTTTAAAAGATAGAAATAGTAATTAATGAATTAACCCATTAAAATGTTTATTTGAAAACATTGATAACATTACAGCAAACTTTGGGAAATCTTATTAAGAATAAAAAGACAACTGAAATGCCATTTAGGCCATAAATACAAATAGAAAAGAGGAAATGTCAGAATATATGTAAAACTTTATAGTATTATATTTCTGAGTTATATGAAATGGAACATTTTCTAGGAAAATGTGATTTAGATAAAAATGATCCCAAAACAAAGTAGAAAACTAAATAAGCCTATAATACAGTATAATTGAAATGGGAATCAAAGAACTAATATTAAAAATGGAGAAAGGGGGGCGCCTGGGTGCCTCAGTGGGTTAAAGCCTCTGCCTTCGGCTCAGGTCATGATCTCAGGGTCCTGGGGTCGAGCCCCGCATCAGGCTCTCTGTGCAGCGGGGAGCCTGCTTCCCCCTGTCTCTCTGCCTGCCTCTCTGTCTACTTGTGATCTCTCTTTCTGTGTCAAATAAATAAATAAAATCTTAAAAAAAAAAAAAAATGGAGAAAGGACCAAATAGATATATGGATGATTTCTACCAAAACTCCAGGAAACACATAACTTCCATGACCCATAAGTTATTCCACCACATCAAAAAATTATAAAGCTATGTAACTCATTTAACTAAAATTCAAAAACTTGGCAAGAGAAACAATAGATTGGAAAAGGAAAGCATAGAACATTCTTACTTAAAATATGGAGCAAAATTTTTAAATGAAATGTCAGCAAATAGAACACAACTCTATATTAAAAGAATAAAGCACGTGGTCAAATAGGGTTGTCCCAGAAATGCAAAGATGATTCAGCATATGAAAATTTTGCCAATGTAATTTAGTACACTACAAAGCGGATTAAAGGGAAAATCTTTTCGATCATCTCAAATAGAAGCAGAAAAACCACTTGATAAAATTCAATGACCCATAAATCATATACAACTTTCAATCAGCTAAAAATAGGTTTAAAAAAAATTTTTTTTGAAGAGCATTTAACAGAAATCTAGAGCAAACATCACACCTAATGGTGAAACAGAAGTATTTCTAATTAAGTTAGAAAAAAGACAAGGCTGCCTATTATCACTGAGACTCTGAATTTTGTGCTAGTGACTTTATCTTTTTTTTTTAAGATTTTATTTATTTATTTGAGAGAGAGAACAGGAGCAGAGGAGAGATGTGTGTGGGGGGGAGAAGTGGGGGGAGAGGGAGAAGAAGACTCCCTGTGGGACAGGGAGCCCAGGTGCAGGGCTCAATCCCAGAACCCTGAGATAATGATCAGAACCGAAGGCAGACACTTAACTGACAGCCACCCAGGTGCCCCTGTGCTGGTGATTTTAGCCAAACATAAAGACAAGAAAAAATAGGAGTTATAAGCATTGGAAAGTAGTCATCATCATTTATAGCAAAAATATATTTTTATACTAAAACCCAAAGAGGAATAGCTGATAAAACTAATAAAAGAGTTAAGCAGAGGCTAAAATATGGGAATGAAATTTTAAAATTAATTAGTTTAAGAAACTTGACTCACTCAATATCAAAATAAATGCAATTCATTTTTAGATTTTGCCTGGGTTCCAAGGCAATAGGTGGCACTTACTTCCACATTTCAAAGTTGGTACTGCCTCATCCATAAAGGATTAATCCCTGAATCTACCCAACTCAAAGGTATAAAAGTACTAAAATTTTGGAGTTAAAAATAAAAGACATTGTTTCTTTGGTGTGAAATAGACTACATAGGCCCACAGAGAGACTGACACAGGTTTCCCAGAGTTTGAGGGTGCAAGAGGGCAGGTGTTTAACACCTGTCTGAGGATTCTAAAGACACAGAAAAACTATACGTGTTTCTAACATTCATATACGTGTTTGTAAATCTGTAAGGATATATCTTACATCTATATCAATAGTTACTTTGGCATGGGAACTAGGATTGGGACAAGGAAGACACAAGCTTTATTTGAATTGTTTGAAAGAGACATTACATTGCTGCATCAGTGGGTAAATTATATGCTGAAAACTTGCTTTTTGAAAAGACTGTAACTGCTGGGTCCACATTTTCATTAATACATAGCACTTTTGATAAATAACCCAAAGTGCTTTCCAAAGTCTGAAGACATAACTTACTTCCATAAAAAGACTTCACTTTTGATCTTAGGCCTTTTTAATGAACTTTATCTTAAATCTTACATGTTTATAACTATGCATATTACAAAATTTCAAATATTATAAAATAATTTTATTAAAGTTAATGTTCCCCATTCACGTCTCCTTTCTCTAGTCATCCATATTACCTCAAACTAACCATCATTATCAGTCCAGTGTGTATCTATTGGGATAAATTTTGTGCACTTATATATGTATATTTATGTGCCTATAACACATTTACACATTATTCTGCAGCTTATTTCTTCGCTTAATAATCAACACTGTTCCATGTAGATCTTCTGCATTCTTTTAAATTCTGCATGATATCTTATTGTAGATGCTTTATAATTTCTTCATTCCTCTGTTAAATATACAAAATTTATATTTTTCCTAAATTTTTACTGCAATGAACATTCTTGTACATTCATCTTGGAGTACAAGTTAAAATATACAGATGGGAGTGGGATAAAATGGTTTCTTAAAGGAGAATCAACATACTGTTACTGTAGGAAGGAAGGAAGGATAGATGGATGGATGGGTGGGTGGATGGATGGATGGATGGATGGATGGGTGGATGGTGGGTGATCAAAAGCCTACCCCCAAGATTTGAAATCTTACATATTTATTTTATTTTATTTTTAAAAAGATTTTATTTATTTATTTGAGAGAGAGATAGCGGAGCGAGAGAGTGAGTATGAGCTGGGGGAAGGGGCATAGGGAGAGGGAGAAGCAGACTCCACGCTGAGCAGGGAGCACAACACAAGACTCAATCCAGGACCCTGGGATCATGACCTGAATGGAAGGCAGACGCTTGACCAACTGAGCTACCCAAGTACCCCATGATCTTACCTATTTAAGTAAAATGTTTGCTTCTATAATTTGGTTGAACTGTGTGAAAATGCTGAATGGTATGCTTGGGTGTTAGCACTGGGTTGAAAATAACCAGCCTATAATTTGTGAATGTGTAAACTCTGGTCTTTCAGAGATAAATTGAGACCGAGCTTAAGTTCACATAAGTACCTTTATCAATGACAGAACTAAAATGAAATTATGTATCATATTGATATCATTCTATATGAAAGGGAGGATTGGTAAGTCTTTAGCTCATATTGATGATTAGAGAATACTGATTAGGGTAGGTAAGGCTCCACTGTGGAATATCTATACTAATTTTGTAGTGTTAAACTCTACATAACTTGATATTATTGACTGATCGTTAACTCTACCCTTGACTCTGAGCTTTGTCAATTCAGTCTTAACAACTAAATTCTTTTGATTTAGGGGTTCCAGACGAGGTTTGGGAATTCTCTTTCCCAAGCTTCTTACCTTCTCTTACTCCTTCCCCTGGATTCTAATGGCTTCGCTTGAGTGATAATTTGTTAATGTGTTCTGTAAAGCCCTTCTATATCTGGATGGGGTGATGATCCCACCATTCCCTAGCTCATGGGAAGTGTGTTGCAGCTGTCTGAGGAACACAGATCATTAGTGATTTTGGCAGGATTTTGTTGGAAGCACAATGCTAAAGATGAAAGGTCAGTTTTATTTAACTGATGAAAACAATGAGTAGCAGATTAAGCTAGTTTTCTGGTAAACAGTGCCATTTCTTTCCAGTAAATAGTGTCAAGATGCCTTGATGAATAACATACATGGAGATAAAGAAGAACATCTCCTAGTGCTGGAAAATTAGGTATCTCCATGAACTCAAATATGCCTTTAGTTTTCTTCTTGCTATGATCTGTTCCCTAAAACATTTATCAACAGGTCATTTGGTTGTACTCATGGAAAAAATAAAGTATGTTCCGCTGAAGACACAGTCTATAAAGAGGGCCCAGCTTAAAGACGATTCTTTTCATCTGATGTGTTAAGACATCAAAACAAAGCAGTGTGTTCCGTGCTACTCCTGTATTGCCCACCCGTCTGTTGAAGCTCAAAGATGAGCTGGAATGCAGTAAGAAAAGAGCCAGTCTAATAAAAATCGAATGCAGCATACCAACGGGTCAGCATCGTTCATGGCAAGATGGAAGACATAGTTTTGGCCTGATTGCAATTTTTTTTTTTTTTTTTTTGGTTTTGAAGCACACATTAACAGTCCATGCTGAGAGGCAGAATCTTGAAACAAGAAGCTACATGGTGTTTGCTGTCTGGACAGTTAAGTTCTCCGTAGTACCTGAGTGGCTCTATGGTAGTGAATGTTTAGGGTACATGCTTTTTTTTCAGGGTACATGCTTAAGGGAGAACATTGACTCTTGCAAGGTGTTCAAGGACTAGTTAGTAAATTTTTTGTCATGGTACCACTAGCAATAATTAAAAGAACAGTTAACATTCACTGAATGCTTATTGTATTCAAAACTTTTTTTCAATACATTATTTTCAATACCTTTCAGGGATAATAATATTCAGTCCTCACAATAACCCTGTGAGAGGAAAAAGAGGCACAGAGGATTTAATAATAAGTGTTTAAAGTCACATGGCTAGTGTTAAAGTTGGGATTTGAACCCAGATAGTATATAAGTTTCGGATCACACTCTCACCATTATACATAATACCATTAAATTATTTCCTAGAGGCCTGAAGTAACGATTGCCAATCTTTTATACTCGGGGTGGCTGATTTTTTTTTTTTTTTTAACTCATCCCGACTTCCCCTAAAGGACTGTGTATGGCATAAATAAATTAAAGGAAAAATAACTTGAACCAATTAACTGTGGGTTTTTCCATTTAGTTTTAGTATTTTGCAATACCCCTCAAGATATTTGGAGACACCCCACGGAGCAGTGAGGAAGATAGCAGTGAATTGGTCTGTGACTTTAAGTGAATGAATTTCCCAAGCACTTACAATAGCTAGGATTTCCACTTGAAACATTTTGAAACATCCTGATGCCTGAAAAAAAGAAGGAGCAAGACAAAGCCAGCAAGCTGACCAATGTGAGGGGAATCTAGTTGCTTACCCAGGTCTCTGCTTTGTTGCCTCAGATGTTAAGGGAAAAATCTTTGGAAACCATTACTTAAAAATGGAGCTTTTTGGACACTGATTCAGAACTGTTTTTGATCTTTTGGCCTGTTTTTGTTGAAACGATATATTGTTTTACAAGCAGTGCTGCGCTCCAATCTCACATTCCTGCTGACATAATTATTATTATTTCATGGTTTCAGCATCTTCTCTGGTAACCCTATGCATAATTTAAAAAAATATCTAGAAATATGTGTGTACAAGTGCATGCACATGTGTGTTTTGGTATGGGGGTGGGAGGGGAATCCCTCAGGGGAGTGCTGCACTGGGCACTGAGTCCATTCAGATTTTTCTGAGTATGGACAGCAAAGCAGATGTGCCCAAAGCACTGTGTTTACAAAGCAACCAGTTTGTACAGTAGAAACAAACTGATTTCATAGAATGAGTGGATAGAGTTGGATGTGTGTTAGTGAGGTAATATCTGGCTTCAGGAGAGCACAAGGAAATGTTATTTTCTTGGGTGAGAATTTTTCCCTTGGAATGTTCCTATAGAACACTCTTAACTTGCTCCTTCTCCTTTCCACTTTCCAAATGGAAATGATGGTGGAGGACAGAATTCAATTGCCTTGTAGCTCTTTAGGATCCTAATGGGTTTTGCTCAACTTACTGGCTGATTTGTATCTTAAGCAGGAAATAGAGAAATGGAATACTTCAGTAATGCTTCTTACATCATTAACTTAACAATACTGCACATTTGTATAGCATGATGATTTATAATCACTCTCACATAATTTTATCATTTGATTTTCTCTCAAATTCAGGAAAACCGAGGTAAGCAGTATTATCTCTATTTTACAGATGAGAAAACTGAGACTCAGACAAGTTAGAAGATATGATGAATGGCACCAAGTGAGTGTGAGATTGAAATTAGACCCAGATGTTTTGATTCTCATGTCGAGATTTAATTCAGTATACCAAGATCCCTCTAGTCCTTTAAATATGACATTTATGCTTCTGTGGTTATAAATAAAGCTATCGTAGAAAACCTGAAAAATATAGAAGAGGTAAAATCCCCAATAATAATACCAACCAGAAATATTTGCCCTTAATAGTCCATATTTTTCATATACATAGTTATATATATGTACACTTATAATTTATTTTTATTATATATATGTGCCTGTGTGTATGTATGTATGTATATGTATATATGTGTATGTGTACATTTTTTAGGTTAGTACCTATACATAGCTTGAATTTCAAAAAGTCAACCACAGGTACTCTGTTGTACAGAAGATCTCTAGATTTCTAGAACTTACTCATCTTGCATAATAGAAACTTTGTTGCGTACTTTAAAATGTGTCAAGAGGGTAGATCTCATCTTAAGTGTTCTTACCAAAAGGCAAAGACAAAAACAGACATAGAAAAACAACAACACATACATCAAAAAGGAATGAAAGAAAATTTTTAGAGGTGATGGCACCATGGGTATATGCATATGCCCAAACTCATCAAGATGTATACATTAAGGGGCGCCTGGGTGGCTCAGTGGGTTAAAGCCTCTGCCTTCGGCTCGGGTCATGATCTCAGGGTCCTAGGATCGAGCCCCGCATCGGACCCTCTGCTCAGCAGGGAGCCTGCTTCCCCCTCACTCTCTGCCTGCCTCTCTGCCTACTTGTGATCTCTCTCTCTGTCAAATAAATAAATAAAAATCTTAAAAAAAAAAAGATGTATACATTAAATGTGTATAATTTTTTGTTTAAATGTGTATAATTTTATTTATCAATTTTATTTATACTTCAATAAGACTAAAAAAGAAGAGAAAAATAAATTTCAAAAAGCATATAGAGTGTAAATCTTTTTCCTACTGTTATTCTCTAGACTTACAATGTCCCTCTCCGTATGTTAAAATAATACTAGTTTCTTGAAGAGTTCTCTAGAGATATTTAATTTAGAGCTATTTTATCCATGCAAGTAAAGATAGGTGTATACAAACACACATGCATGTTATGTATATGTATTTTTATATATGTATATATTATTTATATGTAGGTATGTATTTGTATATATGTGATACACATGCACACACACATATATTCTCCTCGTGGTAAAACGCTATGCACCTTCTTTTGCATTTTCCAGAAGGATCAAATATTTTTACCCTTCTTACTTAACAATTTATCTTTGTGATTTTTCCATATAAATATGTAGTTTCTTAAGTCCTTTTTAAATGGCTGCATGGATAAATATTAGCCTGTCCCTTATTGATGGACATTTAGATTGTTTCCAAACTTCACTATCACAAACTACTCACACTGTGCACAGTTGTATATAAGCTACTTTGACTGTGTGAGTTTGTGTTTTAGTATAAATTCTGAGAAGTGAATTTACAAGGTTGAAGGATATGTAGATATCCAGCTTTGTAATTTGTTGACAAATGGCCCTCCACAGAGGTTGAACCAATTTACACACCCACCAGAAATATCTATTTCTTCATATCTACTAATAGACTGTGTTATAACTTTTTGATATTTGACAATTTGATACATAAAGCATGATTTCTCAGTCTATTTTTAATATGCCATTTTTGTATTATGAGTGGAGTTACTTTTCATGTTTGAAAACAAATGTATTTTCTGTGAACTATCTCTTAACCCATTTTTCTATTGGCATGTTAGTCTTTTTCTTCTTACTGATTCATAGAAGTTCTTTATATATTAGAGATATTAGTCCTTAATTTAAAACATAAATTGCCAGTACTTTTTTCCAATTGGTCTTTTGAAAAAAACTTTGCTTGTGAAAGTTTTTGCTTTAAATTAAAAAAAATTTAGGGAGCCAAATCTATCAACTTTTTCTTTATAGCTTCTGGATTGTGTCATAGCTAGAAAAACCTTCCCCAAAGATTGTAAGAGAATTTTCCCTCTTGTAGAGCTTTTATAATTTCAATTATTATATTTAAATATTTGATCTTTCTGGAGTCTATTTTAAATAACATATGTGGTATGAACCTACTATCTAGTTTTTGTTTCCAGATGGATACTTCTTTGTTCCCTTACCATTTAATAATTATTTTCCCTATAAATTTGAGATACTCTTCCAATATATTTGTGTTTATTTCTTTGCTTTTTATTATGGTACAATAATCTGTCTCTCTATTCAAGTGCCAGTACCATACTGTTTTAATTCGTGAGCCTATAATAATATGTTATAAAATTTATTATAATGATGCTTTTGCCTCTCTAGTACATCTTCATTCTTCTCTTTTTCAAAGTTTTTCTGTTCTTGCTTGTTTATTTCACCATATGAAGTATAACATCAACTTGCTTAGTTCCAGAAGAAAAAAAAGTGTTGCTATTTTTATTGAGATTATGTGGTATTTATAGATTAATTTAGCAGGAACTGGCATTTTTATAATGTTGAATCTTTTTACCCTAGAACATGGTATGACTTGCCATTTGATCAAGTATTCTTTCTGTCTTTTAGGATTATTTAAAATATTTATTCAAATAAGAAATTTGTATATTTCAGGGTGCCTGGGTGGCTCAGTCGGTTAAATGTCTGACTCTTGATTTCCATTCAGGTTGTGACCTCAGGGTCTTGCGATCAAGCCCCATGTAGGGCTCCGTGCTGGGTGTGAAGCCTGCTTAAGATTCTCTCTCTCCCTCTCCCTTTGCCCCTCCCCTCAACGCTCTCTCATTCTCTCTCTCTCTCTCTCAAAAAAAAGTGTACATTTCATGTTTTTTCTAGCATTTTTTGCTTTTACTATTGTAAATTGAATTGTATCTTCTCTATTTCTGTTTGTGTATATATAATCTACTGATTATATATAAATTTCACTCAGCCAATAGTAAAATGTGATAATTTTACTTTTTTTGCTCTCAATTTTTTATCTTTATTTCTTTCTTTCATCAAAATTTCTTTGGCCAATACCAAGAAATGATAGTCAATTAGATATTAGTGGCAATAGTGGAAATTATGATATTTTTTCAGATTTTAAAGGCAATATTTCCAGTGTCTTATCATTAAGCATTACAGTAGCTTATGTGTTGAGAGAAATCAGGTTGAGAATATTTTCATCTCTCCTATTTAATCAACAGTTTTCTTCAATGATTTATTAAGGTCAAGGACAAATGTTGAAGTTTACCAAATGCCTTTTGAATATCTATGGAGAAATTATAGATTGTTTTTCCTAAGATCTATTAATATGATGAATTACAATAATAATTTTTTTCATAATTGAACCATCTTTACATTGCTGAAACAAATGACTAGATAATAGCATGATTCTTTTAATGAGCTGTTAAAATCTGTTAATATTTCTTTGGTATTTGCATCAATAATCATAAATAAGATTGATTTATATTGTGCAATTAGTGTTGAGTTTTGTTTTTTTTTTAAAGATTTTATATATTTATTTGAGAGAGAGACAGTGAGAGAGAGCATGAGAGGGGAGAAAGTCAGAGGGAGAAGTAGACTCCCTGTGGAGCCAGGAGCCCAATGTGGGACTTGATCCCAGGACTCCGGGATCATGACCTGAGCTGAAGGCAGTCACTTAACCAACCGAGCCACCCAGGTGCCCTAGTGTTGACTTTTGTTATCAATGTTATGCTTGATGCATAAAAAAGGTGAGAGCTTTCTTTTTTCTGTGCTTTGGAACAGTTTAGCTGTGGAATTATTATTATTATTATTATTATTAGGACAGGTAGAATCTCCTCACACAATAATCTCCTCACAAAAAATCTGGGTGATTTTGAGGGAAAAATAGCCCTTTATTAGCTTCCGTCATTTCTTCTATGGCAATTGATTCATTTAGATTGTTTATCCCTGAAGAAATGTCCATTTCATCAAGATTTCCTAACATATTTGTTAAGTTGAGAAAATCATTGTATGATACTTTTTAGTTTCTTCTGTATTTGTATTTCTTCTGTGTTTGTTATTTCTCTCTTATTTTATAATTTTTTAGATTATTTTGTTTTTATTACATGCAGTACGGATTTCTTTTTTAAAAGTTTTTTGTTTTGTCTTCTGATTTAATTCAAGTGTAATTAACACACCATGTTATATTAGCTTCAGATGTGCAATATAGTGATTCAACAATTCTACACATTTCTCAGTGCTCATCAAGATAGGTGTACTCTCCCTTATTTTATCTTGTTTGTGCATTTATGAATTTTCCTTTCACTTTTCTTGATTAGGTTATTTAAAAGTTCATTGATTTTATTGGCTTTTTCAAAGATTCAGTCTTTGAATTTATGTATTAGTTTTCCAGCCAATTTATGCTTTAACTTTAATATTTTCCTGCGTTTATTAAGTAACTTCTTGAATCAGATACCTACTCCATCTTTAAAACTCTTTCTTGTTAAATAAGTACTGTAAGGAGATAAGAACTATATATTTAATGTAAGGACTATACATTTTCCTGTGAATATTATTTTAGATGTTCTCATATATATTTTCTTTATTATTATTATGTTAAATAGTCTTCATAATTTATTTGGATCTTTTCACCTCCTTGAATATTTATTTGATATAATGTTCAAGGATTCATTAATTGAGTATATCACCCAGGGTTCATCATATCATGTGCCTTGAATATTTTTTAAGATTTTATTTTTAAGGGGCGCCTAGGCGGCTCAGTGAGTTAAAGCCTCTGCCTTCGGCTCAGGTCATGATCTCAGGGTCCTGGGATCAAGCCCCGCATCGGGCTCTCTGCTCAGCAGGGAACCTGCTTCCCCCTCTCTCTGCCTGCCTCTCTGCCTACTTGTGATCTCTCTCTCTGTCAAATAAATAAATAAAATCTTAAAAAAAAAAAAAAGATTTTATTTTTAAGTAAACTCTACACCCAACATGGGGCTTGAACTCACAACCCCAAGATCATGAGTTGCATACTCTACTGACTGAGACAGCCAGGTGCCCCATCTCCTTGAGTATTTTTACAGTTTATCATCCATATGCATCCTAGAGACTAATTTAGTCTTGCTCATTAAAAAAAAAAAGACATGTCTTTCACATTCTTTTAATCTATAGGTTAGCCTTTTTCCCTTTCTTCTTACAGTTTATCTATTGAAAGACCTGGAGGACATGATTTATAGAGTTCCTTACAGTCTAGGTTTTGCCAATTGCACATTTGTGGTGCAGTTCAACATAATCCTCTGACCTTTGTATTTTCTCCAAATTGGCAGCCAGATCAGCCTGTGTTCTATCCCTTTGGCAAGACTATAAGTGAGAGTGTGTTCTTTCATCAGGAGGCACATAGCCTGATTATCTCCCCATTCGTGTCTGGGCAGCCATTGATGTTCACTGCTTAGATCCATTAATTTATTGGGGCCTTCAGAATGGTAATCATCTAACTTCATCATTTCTTCATCAATTATTCTACTTCTTTTATAAAGAGATGTTTTTGATTGGCTGCCAGTCATGTAGGAAATACAGAAATCCTCAGATATTTCCCTCTAATTACCAGTTTTAAGTAGCTTACTACTATCCTCTGAGAGTGACCAATTAGCTTTTTTAAATGTCATCATAATTCATGGATTTAAACATACTTGGTAAGTTGCAATCAACTTCAATTATTATCTTTTGTGACGTTCAAGTTGTTCTATTTTTGTCCGATGAATATCTTCATTTTCACTCCTAGATCCTTTTGACAGAACCCTGGTAGTCTTTTATAGCTTCCTTGCTTTCTGGATGATGTATTCCAGGCTCATCTTGTACATTTCCAGATGTGGAATCAGCTATTCCTGCAAAATCCTTGGTTTACTTTAGTGAGAAATTGTATTTTAAGATCACTGGGCAGGTGCTACTAGGAATGCTCATTAGTAATGAGGGTGTCTCTTCAGTGGACAGAGGCAGAACTCATGGAGACCTCATGAATGTAAATGATAATTCCAACTCCAATTCAGTATTTCTATTTTTTCCCTTAAAACTTTTCAGTATTACATCTATTCATCTCCTTTCTGCCATTCTCAATACATAGGGGATGATAGAATTAGAATACCCTCATAACTACTTGTTTACTCTGCTCAACAGTATTTGCATAACAGTCTCAGAACAATTATATTATCAGACCAATATAATTACTGAAAATAGTTTAAAAATGTTTTGGCATACGCTGTCCCAATTCTTCCCATTTTTAATAGCTGCAATACATACATTACTGGAGCATATAGCTATTACATACAACATTCTTTCCCTTGAAGCTTATATTCATTAAGTGACTATAAGCAACTAGAGGCTTAATGCTTGTCACTAGTCTTTGTGTTATCTCCCTACTCATTTCAGGTTTTCTGAAGCTAATTTTTCTATTAAATTTATAAGGAAGAATTCATGGAACAATATTCTCTAAGTTCTCACATGCTTTCTACATGAAAGTTAGTTTTTCTAGGTGTAGAATCTTTGGTTTACATTTTCTTTACTTGGACATTTTAAATATGTTACTCCATTGTCTTCTGTCATGATGTTACTGACAAAAAAATCTATTGATAACTTAATATTTTGCCTTTGTAAGACACTGTTTTTGCCTAAAAACATAAAAGATTTTTTCTCTAAAGTCCAGTAATTTAGAGTATATTTTCATGTTGGTCATTCTGCTTTGATATTTGCAGATACATGGTATGCTCTTTTAATATGCAATTTTAATTTTTTTTAAAGATTTTTATTTATTTTAGAGAGAGAGAAGCAGGGGGAGCAGAAGGAGAGGAAGCTAGAGAATGTCAAGCAGACTCCCCACTGAGTGTGGAACCTGACTCAGGGCTCGAGCCCTGAGATCATGACCCGAGCCGAAATCAAGAGTCAGATGTTTAACTGACTGAGCCACCTGGGTGCTCCCAATTTTAATTGTTTTTATCTTTTAAATTTTAATAAAATTTTCTTGGATCATAAAATTTAGTGTTTATTCTGCTTCTTTGCTTCAGTTTTCTTTTTTAAGGATGTCTGTTATCTACTACATATGTGTTGCCTATCTTCAACATACTACAGTTTTTCTAAAATCCTTTTTTATTTCCCCATTTCTTTAATTTAAAAAACTTCCTCCTTTTTTTAAACCTTCTGTCTTAACATATTCAGGCTGCCATAACAAAAATACTATAGATTGGGTGGCCTATAAACAGAAATGTATTTCTCATAAAATTTATTTCTCATAGTTTTAAAGACCAGGAAGTTCAAGATCAAGGTACTGGCACATTCAGGGTCTGGTGAGGTCCCATTTCCTGGTTCATACATGGCCATCTTTTTTGCTGTAACCTCACATGTCAGCAGGAGTGGAGAACTCTCTGAGGTCTCTTTTATAAGGACATTAATCCCATTATACCTATATTAGACCATTTGATATTGTCCTAGATGACATGAATACATTCATAACTTTTTTTTCCTGTTTTTTTCTCTTCATTTCATTCAGGTAGGTTCTATTGCTACTTATTCAAGTTTAAGCGTCTAATCTTAATTCTCTTCCCAAGTGTCTACTATCCTAGTGAGCTCATCTAGTGTATTTTTCATTCAGATACTCTGTTTTTCTTTATATGTCCATTTGTGTTTTTAAAAAGAGACTTTCTATTTCTCTACCTATAATGTTCATACTTTTCTTTACATCCTTGAGCATATATTTAACATTTATAATATCTTTTCAAAAAAGATTTTATTTATTTATTTGAGAGGGAGAACAAGAGAGTGGCCCAATGTGGGGCTCCATCCCAAGACCCCAGGATCATGACCTGAGCTGAAGGCAGATACTTAACCGACTGAGCCACCCAGGTGTTCCCATTTATAATATCTTTTTAAAGAGCCTCATGTGCTAATCCATCCTCTCCATTATGTCTAAATCTGTTAATAGTGATTGGATTTTCTCTTGAGTATGGTTCATCTTTTTCTGCTTCTTTGTATGTATGCTAATTTTTTCTTAGATGATGAACATTTTGAGTTTTACATTGTTGAGTGATGTATTTTGTTGTATTCCTTTGAAGAGTTCATCTTTTCTCTGGTATACACTTAAGTTATTTAGGATCAGTTTGATCCATTTGAGGCATATTTCTAATTTCTGTTAAGTCAGGTCTAAAGTAAACCTTTTTTCTAGAGAGAATTTAGTTCTACTACAAAGGTGAGAGACTTCTGAGGGTTGTATTGAATTTCTTATGAATTACAAGGTCTTTCCATACTGACTGCTTTGCGAGCTCCAGGAATTATTTGGCCTATCGCCTTCCAGTGTTTTTATCCCTGGCCTTAGGGAATTTCCCCTCATTAATGCACACATCACTGTTCAACCAAGATTCAAGAGGACCCTCTGCTGATTCTCAGACCTCTCATTCTATGGCTCTCCTTCTCCAATACTCTTCCCTAAAAATTATAGACATTTTAGCCTTCCTAAATCTCTATTTCTTCCATTCAGCAAGACTGATAGGCTCTGGGGTAACACTCTCTGAGCTGCATTTTTGAAACTATCTCCAGTTAGTGGGTTGTTACAATTGTAGGGCTGCCCTGATTTGCTTTCTTTTCCTAAGGAATCACTGCTACGCTACTTGCTGACTATTGTCTGAAAACAGTAGTTTTATATATTTTGTCTAGTTTTTTTTTTAATTAGGTGGCAAATCCCATGGCAATAAATCTTCCAAGAAAAGAAGTGAATGTCTCCTACTTTCTCTTTTAAAGACAAATTTTCATAACCTAATAACTTCAGGGATTTCCTGGTTCAATATATTATGATGGCTTATTACAAATATATACTTCCTGGGGCACCTCGGTGCCTCAGGTGGTTAAGCGTCTGCCTTTGGCTCAGGTCATGACTCCAGGGTCCTGGATCCAGCCCTGCATCGGGCTCCCTGTCCGGCAGGGACCCTGCTTCTCCTTCTCCCTCTCCCTCTGCCTGCTGCTCCCCCTGCTTGTACTCTCTCTCTCTCTGTCAAATAAATAAATAAACAAAATCTTTAAAACAAAACAAATAAATGCTTCATTTTTTGTGTGTATGCATGTGTGTGTGTGCATGCACATGAGAATATTTGGGAAGGAAAGGGGAGCATTTCTGGCTTAGTATGGTTATCGGTTTGGCTTCTCTTAAAATCAGAACATGAGACAAGTACTTGGGTGCATGTAGTTACTTGGAAGGTAATTCCATGAAACAGATTTGAGGTAAGGTAGTGGGGATGTGAGGTCAGGAGAAAAACCAATGTAGAAAATAGATTTTGATTCTGCTGTGATCTCTTAAGAAGCATATAGAACTGTCTATCAAAATGGTCGGGAGTTGGGTTTTCTGTGAGAATGTTAACTCCTTTTTACTGCCAGGCTGTGTTTGCTCCTGTACCAATCAAACTCCCTCGGCAATGGAGAAGGCCGTGGGGTTAAAATGTGGGAGCAAACTAGACACACTATTGAGGAGGGTGCTGGCAGTGCAAGGGGAACTGAAGATGTTCACTGTTAAGAGCTCCAGCTAAAACCAAAGGTGAGCTGAGGAGTTATAGCACCAGAAGGGTCTACTACAGCATGATTTTTTCCCACAGGATCAGAACACAATACTCAAAACTAGAATGTGAAAGAAAGTCTGGCCAGGCCATAACCAAGGCTTGGTCTTAAGGTAGTTTCCTGTTTAAAATCATAACCTTGGGGATAAAAAGATCCTACGGCATGGCTGTAATTTTAATCATTTACATATTTGCCACCATAGTTAAAAAAAAAAGATATAGCTGAACAAATGTTTGGAGGTGGGTGGAGCCCTCAGTTGATACAAAAGGCTAGGACCCGCTTGGAGAATAGACTTCCTTTGGCTTGGATTCTGGAACCTCTTTTCCAAATATTTCCTTTTCTGCACCTCTTTCCCCCACTCCTAGAGTTCCAATGTCTTTTTGCCACACAAAACAGTACTGTTAAGTATAGCTCCAGTGGAAAATAATCTTAAGCCTTCAGATTTAGGAAATCCTGTCCAACCAGATGCTGACCTGCTGTCATCATTGACAAATACTTTTAGAAAGACTTGATGCCTATTAAAAAGCTACAGAACACTAACCAGAAAAATGATTTAACAACCTGTGGCTGCCCAAATTCTCAATCTCCATTTTTTTCCGTGTAATGGGATACTTGTTCCTTTGCATTTCCTGACTCTAGGCATACCAAATCAAACTTTACAGCCACAGTTGACTTCTCCTTCCAACACAACTCCTCTACTCCCTGAAAGTCAAGCCTTTATCATAAAGTCTTCTCTGGATCAGTCTTAAGATCTTGACCAGAGTAACAGATGAGACAGAGCACATGTCCTACTCATGATGAAATAACAAGAATATGAAGGAACATATCAGGACATTTTTGTATTCACAGTTAAAATCCTGTTCTTTCCAAGATGACAAGTTGGTGTCTATGATAAGGAGGAAGATGTTATTTATGATTTTAGGAAGCACTTGAATGTTGAGATGGTGGTCTGTTTTCCTGGTAAAGTCCTCTCCTATTCTAGAACTTGTTTATGAGCATGCTAGAGGACTAGACTTCTACTGATTAAATGTTCCCCCTTCCCTCTATGACTTACCTTAATTTCTGATGAAATAGATGCAAACCCTTATAAGCACTTTCATGAATCTATACAATCATCGGAATAGGGGCAGAGCAGGTAATAACATTAGCCAAATCAGCCTATATTAGGGTAGAGTCCCAGGGTATGAAATTGAATTGCATCAGGATGTTACACAGAGTGGCTTACATTATACACATCTAAGCAGTAGGTAATGATCATATTTAAAGGGTGGAACAAAAGTTGATCCCGTAAGAGACTGTGAAGACATCCAAGACAAGAGTTCAAACACTGGAAACCTAAAAGTTTTAGAAGCAGAGTCGAAGACAGGATGCAAAGTTCAGAATGGAAGGTTCAAGTCAACAGTTCTAAGAGGGCTGAAACTCCTAATGGATGGTGGCCAGGTGGGAGTGATGGGTGGAATCAGATAAGAAAAGGTGGATTTGATTGATTGGTTTAAGCTGAAACTGAGCTGCTTTGGACAGGCCCTTCACATATCCTGCCTTGTATTCTTGATTGAATATCCCATCCAGACTGTAAGCATTTGGGGGATAATGTGGTATCGTGTAATTTTCTATAACCAACATACCACCCAGCACAAAGTTTTGCTCCCTGAATGTTTTCGAACTGGCTAAAAATCCTCCTAACATATCAGCCATTTCATTCAGTCTGGCATAAATAACACTAAGTGCTAGTTCATGTAAACTACATTTGACAAATCGGTGTTAAATGTTTTATGATTTATTATACCTGGCAATATTTACTAAACCCATTTTACTCTTTAAAAAGTAAATCAAGAACATATTTGCAGGAGGTGTGTGAATTTTAAATCACTTTCGCCCACATTAAATGGTCTCATTTAATTTAATGAGAATAGTCTCATTTCCATTAGGAAGTTCTCTTGTGTTTTACTACCTCAATGCCCTAAAGAAGGAGTCAAGTTTATATTCTAGCAAAGGGGCAAAGTTCCCTGTGCCACTTTCATAGAAAACCTGCCTGTGTTATATTGAAAATTCCATCCTGCGCTGATTACTGGCTTCAATAAACACATTATGATGGCTTTTATGGTTACCAGTGCTTGAGAGTTATTAGAAAATATAATGAAAAAATTTAATATTGCCATGTGATTGCTTCCTACATTTTTTTCAATTTTTAAAGTTGGTTAAAATGGTAATGTTCACCTCTACCATCCCAATACATTGCAGTTATTATAAAACTAAGAGACACCCACGAACTTTAAAGAGCAGCTAAGTAACCCAGGTTTGATGCTTTCCAGATGACTTGGTATTGGGCAAAGTGATCTCTCAATCTCAGAGACTTGTGCTCACAGTGGACAGTGAGGATAGGCACACTCACTTCACATTCCTGTCAAAATATGACATTTGCCGAATACTGAGAATATATGAAACTTGTGAAATGATGTTTATGGGCTATAGATTAGTTTGTGTGTGTGTGTGTGTGTGTGTGTGTGTGTGTGCGTACACACATGCATGTGTGTAAGACAGAGGGAGCTCTTCTTGACATAATAAATTAGCTTCTATAGCCTTTCGAACAGGTTGTCTTAGGCCTTGAGAATGCAACTGAGATTTCTGAATATCCAAATGCTTTTGAAGGTAACAATAATTATTTTTTACTTTCTGAATATTTTAATTTCTGAATGATATGATGAGGCGAGAACAGAGTCTTCATTCCATGGACTTTTAAACCACTCTAGACTGGAAGCATTCCCCAAAGAGGAGTTACACAGAAATCAGGAGCAGAGAGGTCTTATATCTACCTGTGGTGGCTTCATAAGGTGTCAACTTGGCTAGTCCGAACGACAGTTCCCAGAATTCCCTTTCCTGTATGTTTCTAGGAAGGGCAGCCCACAGGGAAATGTGGGAGATTTGGTGGGTGGAAGCGAAGCAGGAACCACCTTACAGCTCACCACGGTGTTGCTGATCTGCTGACTCATCTCACTGGTTTGAGGTACTAGCTACACCTACAAATGCTTCACCTTTCCTTGGGTTCTCCTTCAGATTCTCCAACTCCTGGGCTAGGTTTATGTGTTTAGTTCCATGATGAAGGGCCCCGGCTCTCCATACCATTAAAGTCAGAGGCAATAGGAACTGACACTGGATGGAACTAGAGGGTATTATGCTAAGCGAAATAAGTCAATCAGAGAAAGACAATTATCATATGATCTCACTGATAAGAGGAATTTGAGAAACAAGACAAAGGATCATAGGGAAAGGGAGGGAAAAATGAAACAAGATGAAACCAGAGAGGGAAACAAACTATAAGAGACTCTTAATCTCAGGAAACAAAGTGACGGTTGCTGGAGGGGAAGGGGGGTTGGGAGGGATGGGGTGGCTGGGGGACGGACATTGGGGAGGGTATGTGCTATGGCGAGAAAAAAAAAAAGAAAGAACCGACACAGGTTTCAGTTTGTCTTTGTGAGGCTCTAGCCCATGCTTGTGGATTCTCCCCCAACATGGCATCCATCCTCCCTACACACACACACACACACACACACACACACACACACACACCCCATCAGAATTCTGATACATAAATGTAGAACCAGCATATATACATATAGGTACAGCCTGTGGCTCTGCTTCCTGAGTGAATCCTGACTATACACCATCTCTCTCTCTCTCATTCACAGTGAGGCTTGAGTTGAAGGCTTAGATTTGTTATTGTCTTTGTTGTTGAAATACATTCTTCATTCTGTTTTGGGTGATCTGTATTAGAGAAAGTGCCCTTGTGGTGGATTTCCAGAACCTCCCTTTAGAGATTATTATAAAAGAGCTGCAGTTGTGAAATCTGGGAAGCTTTCCAAGGTTCTTTTGTTAACCTTTCCTCGATCCTCTTCTCCACTGCTGTCCCTCTATTGATCAGTCTATTTTTTATCTACAGAAAGGAGATGATACTTAAGAGAGTGGCTGTGGAAACAACATCTTTATTCTGTGATTTATACATGTCACTTTAGAGAAGAAAATTCAGAAAGAATTTTTCCAGTGGTCAGTCCTGAGAACTTGGTCTACAATTTGAAAATCAAATTATGTTTAGTCTTGTTCATGGAAATTTGGCTCAATTGTCTCATGATTTCTTTTTCACTTTGATCTGATATTCAACATGCAAGACACAGTTGGATGCAGGATTCCAGACCTGATGACCTGGCCTGTCAACTCCTTTGTTACCTCATCACTTAGAAGAGGGGACATTTGGAATTCTGTTGATAGATTGGATCAGAGTGATCCAGCTGTCTCATCCAGATCTATGTTGGCTCAGTAATGCTGACAGTAGCAAAAATTGCTTGTGATTGCAAGAACGATTACCTTTAGCCATAGGGAGTGGATCTGTTCTTTCTCGTCAGTGGACATGGTGCTCTGCCATTACTGTCATGGCAGTCATCTTGAGGTTTCCAAATGCTTTCAGGCCAGATGTAAGGCATACTGAGCTTGGATTGATCTGGACCTTCATGAAAGCCAATACGATTTCTAAGAATTTAAGCTGAGAGTCATAACAACTCAAATTTACAAAGTGCTGATTCAGGCCTCATGCCAAGCATTTTACAGGCATTTTCTCATTAGAGCAACTCTCCGAGGAAGTTATTATCATTCCCATGTTAGAGCTGAGAGCACTGAGGACCCTAGGGGTTAAATAATTTGTGTGAAAGTCATATGGCTAATAACTTGAAGAGCTAGAATTCGAACCCAGGATGTTGAATGCAAAGGCCATGTATATAATCACCATGCTACCCTGGGAACTGAAGGTAAGTCCAACGGGAAAGGAGGAAATAATCCACACTGTTGATTTACAGCCATAGAATAGAAGCTCCCCCTGCTTTACTTCCCATCCCACCTCATGGTCAGAGAATAGGCTGGAGACGAGTTGGAAGGTCATGCTTATCTCCTTCTCACAGCCCTCTGAGACAAGGTCAGAAACAAAAAATGGACTCAGCAGGTGAGTAGCTACTACAAAGGCACTTCCCGTAGTCTCTACCCCTCCTGGCTGTGACCCAGTTCTCAGCTAGGATAACAGATCAGAGTAATGGTGATGTTTCTCTGAAGTTTTATTAAACAAATGGGGAAGCTGTACGTACAAATTTTCTCAGACTATTAAATTACTACTAAGTTAGGGAGTAGGAGTGAGGCAGGGTGAAAAGATACTACTCCTTTTGGCAAGACAAGCAAAACAAAATCTGGTCCACATGATTCTAGTCAAATATGCTAAGTGCCCTGTTACCCAGAGAACACATTTTGTGCTCCATGTTAAACTGTCAAGACTTGTTCCACTGAGTGGTATGTGGAGAGGAAAGCCAGTCCCGCAGGCTGCTCCCTGCTCCTGTAGACCCACTTGGATTAGGCCCACGGTTCAGCATAACCCTGCTGGTTCTCATTAACATTCTTGTTGCCTTGTCATTGATAAAGAAATAAAATCAATATTATGACTCTCGCTTGACTTAGTTTGTAGCTTTCAGCATTGCCTTTGTCCTTCAGATCTTTAAGAATTGATGGGATATATTCAAAATCAGGATTCCAGTTCCAAATCACTTGCCATTTTGTGAGCTCTGATGCCCCAGTTACTGTTTCTCAATCCCACGGTTAGATATATAGGAAGTGCTTCTCTGAGTTAGGTCTGAAGGTACCAGGCTAAATGGTCATTTACCCAGGGAGAGCAGTCGGGCATAGGAGACCCATGGTTGTGAATGAGCCACGATCATCTAATGGCTTACAAGCACTGGAGCTCTCTGGGGGAAACGAGCATCTCTGTCTAGGGGAAAGGATTTGGGGGAACCTACAGAAAAGGAAGGGAATGACTGAGTTGAATTCTGAGGGATGCAAAGGAAAACAGGCTTGAGAAGCAATGGGAAATTGAATGACTTTTTTTTTTTAATTTTAGTTAACATATAGTGCAATATTGGTTTCAGGAGTAGAATTCAGTGATTCATCACATACATATCACACCCAGTGTTTATCACAAGTGCCCTGTTTATTACCCATCACCCATCTAGTCAACCCCCACCCACCTCCTTCCATCAACCCTCAGTTTGTTCTTTATCATTAAGAATCTCTTATGGCTTGTTTCCCTGTCTCCTTCTTTTTTCTTGTTTTGGGTAGTGTAAGTAGACAAAGACCATAGGTAGAGACATTGCCAGAACCACATGGGAAAGTAGGCAAGAAGTCAAGAGGACTGTTGAATGCCATGCTAAATAATTTCATGATGGGGAAACATGAACATTGAATGTTTTGAAGTAAGGGTGAATTACGATCAGAGTAGTATTTTCATATTTTGAAAAGCACTCTTTGCAGAAATGTTGAGGATGGATTGGAATATCCAGAGTGAAGATGGGGGGGGGCAGTTAAAAGCCATTACATTTTTTTGACAAGAGATGATGGAAAAAAGAAGCCAGTAAGCAGACTACAAAATGGTGTTCATAGAAGCAGCAGTAGATTCGGGACTGAGGATGATTAAACTAGGCATTTCAAGTCATGGTGGGGAGAGTTTCATGAAGGAAGGAATGGCTGACAATGATGGAAGCTGCAGATACATCTGAAAAGATAACTGGATTTGGTGATAGATAACTAGTGGTTAACTAGATAGATAACTAGATGGTGAAAGATAACTAGTGACTTTGGTGAGGTTAGTCTCAGGGAAGTGGTGTGACAGAAGTCTGACTGCAGTGGATTGGGGGGCTGTAGGAAATGAAGACATTGGGAAGTCAGTACGGATTGTCGTTTTGAGAGAGTTAGCTGTGATGAACAAGATGATAGGCTTTTTGTTGTTCCTGTTTTCATTAAAAAAAAAATCAACAACAAAAAACCCCAGAAGATGGAAATTGTGAAAATGGAACCAAGTCAGCTCCCTGTAGTCTTGTTAGTATTGGCTCTTTAAACCTCAAGACACACTGCAGCTTCAGAAGGATGAGCCAGTTGGACTCTGCCACCATGAGAATAACTATTCTCTTTATCAAGAGCAACTGTCCTGATCATTCTCCTACATTTAGCCTGAATCCCATCTTCCTCCCGTCCCCCTTTTTAGATGTTATTCTGTTTATTTGGTTGATGCTTATGCCCTAAATTAGTCCATAACGCTAGTGTTGACCACATCACACTCTTCTGGCTCAGGCTGTGACTCTTCTCTGGTTCTGAACTGTAGACAGGATGTATAAGGTCATCCTGGGTTGCAGTTCCACTCATAGCAGGATCTGAACCTCTCCCAGGTTAACATCCTCCAAAATGAATACCAAATGGCAGTATATGGTGGTAGGTTAAGAGTGGAGGCTCTGTAACCAGGCTGCCTGGGTTCAAATCCTGGCTCTACCACCTGTTATCTGGGTGATCATAGACAAATTTCTTCACCTCTCTTTGCCTCAGTTTCCTCATCTTCTCCCTGGGAATAATAACAGAACCTAACTCATGGCATGGTTTTAGGGATTATGTGTGTTAATATATGTAAGGTGTTTAGAACAGTATTTAGCACATAGTAAGCCCTCAGTGTCTGTCTTTGTAAGACAAGTTCCACAGTCCCCTCTAGCAAGGGTTTCTACCTTTTTGCTGCCCTCTGGTGGCCAGTGAACACATTGGAGGACTTAAAGCACAAAGCTGACCCATTGTGTGTCGGATACAACGCAGATCAGATGATTATGATCATGAAGATGACGATGATGATAGAAGTGTTTGTTTATTATTTCATTGACTGTTCCCAGTAACTATAGTGAAGTAGGTAGGGATCATCATCCCCTTTCCATAAAGAAGGAAATTGACAGGGAGAAAAATCCCAAGATAAACTATATGTGTATTGAATTAAATATCATATGCATTAAAGTAAGCCTTATTTGTAGCCAGGGATTCAATTTGAGGGAAGTAAAAATTTATTTGTTTAGTTTAAATTCAGGGAATATTTTGATCTGATTTTTTTTTTCCAGTTCAATAGTTTCATAAAGCATACAGTTTCGGCTTCAAATCAAACTGGTTTAGTAGGTTTTTCCCCCCTTCCCCCAAGAAAGTTGGTTCGGTTCATAGTTTAGTAATACATTAACATTCAGGTTCACTTCTGCTTGAATTTTGGATTGAAGTTAGGTTTGGTTCAAGTCCTGCTTCCAGGAGTCTGGTGAGTTTTAGATTGATGGACATATTCAGGAAATGGCCAATGGCTAACAAGAATGCACTGTGCCTGTTTCATCAAAAACCTTTCCACAGCCCTCTTTTCTGAACCCGTATGATATCTGGTTCTCTTTAAGTTGGCTGTCCTGAGATGGAATAATAATGCTAAACATAGTAGTGAGTAGTGATTTTGCAACATTGACAAATGATCTCACTTTGCTGGACAGACTTCTAAACTTACAAATTTATAAATTTAGTCACACATGCATTCTAAAGGATCGTACATCACAGATGGATAGAATTTGGGGACTCCATGCTTCTTGTACTTACTGTCTTCTCCCCACTGTAACTGTGTAAGCAGTGTGTGATTGTGACAACTGTTTTGAATATGGATAATATCTCACTGGTAAGTTATTTTTCTTTAAAAATGTTTTGGATTCTGAAGTTCAACTTCATTATATATATATATATTTTTTTTTTTTTAATGGGTTTCAATTTTATAAAAAAATTTAATAGACAAATAGGACTTAGTTATGGAAACTTGTTTATAACCAACTTAGCAGGAACATGTCATTTTTATTAAGGAAGCCTAAATTAAGATTTTGTTTGTATTGAGATAGTGGTTTATGGTATCAGAGCATCAAGAAGGATTGGGAAACTGGACCTGAGAATATAGACTTAATTGGAGATGTTGTCGTAGTAACATTTACTGGGCACAGATTGTGTGCCAACCTCCCTATCACATAGATTCTATAATTATTTCCATTTAACAGTTGAGAAAAACAAAGCTTAGAGGACAAAAGTAACTCGTCTAAACTGTGCTGGCTAGCAAGAAGCAGGATTTGAACCCAGGCTAATCCAGAACGCAGTCACTTAGCCATAATAGTAAATTTGTAGGTAGTGAGGAATTGGGTACAAAATATAAATTAAGATCAAGGCAAAGAAAAAATTCAGACACCAACCAGGCAAGCAAAATTCAGGGCATGTGCAGCAACCAAGAGTTAAGAGAAGTCAAAGGTCAGAACCTTTTCATGCAGATGAAAACCAGAGGGGAAAACTAGTCTGATGAAAAAGAAAAAAAAAAAAAGTAAACTTGGCCAGACAAACAAGGGGGCTAAGAGAACAACTGCAAGGCCTTAATCACAAAGAACCCTTGACTGAATGCATCTTCCATCCTAGCCAGATAGCCTCAGCCGAGAAAGGAACCAACTTAATATTGGACCCATTAGAACTAATCATACTATATATGGGTTCATCCTGGTTGGGTAGACGTGTGAGGTCAGAAATAAAAACAGGTTTAAGTCAACCTCAGGCCAAAGAATCTTCTATTTTGCCACATGTCATCTAGTTCGATTGCCTACTGAAAGCAAGAATTTCTTCTACGGCATCTCTGATGAGGTTATCCAAATATTTGGACATTTCCAGGAGTGGTAAGATTTGCACCTTCTAGGCAACTCCTTCCTTTGGTTGTAACATTCTAATTGCTGGAATGTTCTTCTTCATGGGTCCAGAATTTCATCTATATGACTACTATCCATTGTCCTGACTCTGTCCCTGTGGTCTCACAAAAACACACCTGCTCTTTTTTCTGCATAATGATTTGTAAGAGATGAAGATGTTTAAAATATCTAAAATAAAAAATCCAAAATCTTCCAAGAGATAGGAGAAAAACAAGCAAACAAATCCAGAGCTCATTAGGGAAAGAAGGGAAGAGATGCCATAACGAACCATAAGCCTAGTGTCTTTTTTCATTTTCATCCCACCCCCATAAGAGTTCACCCTTCTAGATACTATTACATACCAAGTCTCCGAGACAAAGCCGTGCTGTCTTTGTAGAACCACGAAGAGTTAACTAATAGTGTTTACTTCCCATTAGTTCTGTGGAGACAAGCTGGTATGCTCAAAAATAATTGTATTAAGAGAGACAAGGGGAGGAGAAGTACAAAAGAAAGATGACAAGCATATGATCCATAGACATAAGCCACAAATTTGGATAGTATTCCTTCCAAACCAGAGTGCCTCCTTCTGTATGCTCTCTATAAGAATGGGGAGGGGGAGACTGCAGTGGAATCACATCTTTCCCTCCGAGGATTATGGCAGTGTTATCTCATGTGTTGAACAAGGAGGGCTGCAGTATTTTTGGTGTTCTGGTAGGTGGTAGAAAGTAAAGTGGTCACTACTTCTGTGAAAGGAGAAGTAGAAGTTCCAATCTTTATTGAGTACATACCATGGGCCTCTTAATCCTCATAGTAATCTAGTAAGGAGGCAGGCTACATGAAACCCATTTTACTGATAAAAAAACAAAACACTGAGGTTCAGAGAAAGTAAATTGCCTTAAGTGCACATACCTAGCTAGCTAGCATTAATAATAGTAACAATATAATACAAATATAATAAAAATAAAGGTGACATCATTCATTGACTTCTATCATGTTAGAAGTTATATATAGCATTTACTTAATATTCTCTTCCATTCATTCATTTAACTGACAAACATTTATTATGTAACTTAGGGCCAGTATGTGGACAAAATTTGAATATAATCAAATTTCAATGCATACAGATTGAAGGCTTATTGACAAACCAGGCTTCTGCTAAGCATTATATGTGATCAACAAAATATAATCCCACTTTCATGGAATTTACCATGTAAATTTACCCCAGTAGCTGAGACTGGCAAATAAATAAGCAATGACAGTGACGAATGGTAAATGTTGATCTAAAGGCTGTGTTCTTTCCCCTCCAACATACTGAGAAACATGAAATCTGGAAACGGGCTCAAGGAGCTTCAGGCTGAGCTCCAAGGAATTTTCCTTTTTAAAGACATTGAGCCCTGCAGGCTCCCCTGCCTTCCCTGCACAGTGTAGCCCCAGGAGAGGATGAAATGGCCGTGGGGGTGGCAGTGTAGTACCTGGGAATGTTAGCAGGCAAGGCCTTGGAAGTGGCTGCTGACCACATGTATGTGCACGGGCCTGCACACAGCTCAGCCCCTCCAGCGAACTGCTTGCCAAGGTACGAGCGAGTCCTTCTGTAGGGCACTGGAGAATTGGCTGGGCCTGGGGAGCGGGGTGGGGACGAATGGTGGTGGTGGTAGTGGGGGGGTACTGGTGTGCTGTGGTCCACAAAGACAGGAACATAAATTTTTTTCATTAAAACAATCTTGAAATTGTTGGCAAGCCCATAAAAGGGATTGGTTAGAGCCGTCTTGGGGCAGCTTTTCTTTGAGTTCAGTTTATTAATGTAGGTTTTTACATGGCTTTTTATTAAGAAACATATGGTACTTTAGGCCGTTTAACACCAAGGAAAAAGCTTCATAAAGAAACATTCTGAACACTAATGTAATATAAACGTGTACTCTTGCTTTTTGCAGAAAAGCAAGTTATTGGAAGATCTGTGAGTAATCTCTAATGTTCATTGACAAGATATTTTATCTTCTTTTAGAAGTATATATGTTAAGCCTTTCAAAAAGGGGAAAGAAGAATCTGGGTCAAAAAGGGCGTGTGTGTGTGTGTGTGTGTGTGTGTGTGTGCTGAAGGAGGACGAAAATTTGACAATTATAGGAGGTTTTATGTATATTTCCCCTCCCCCCAAATGCCTTATTGACCCTTTGGGGTGTTTTCTTAAAGCAGCTGAGGAAGATGTCTTATGTTGCTTGAATTTAGGGCAAGATTCCATTAAATGAGGTCCTCTCAAAACTATTCTCTACAAAGAAATGCAGGCTAATTAGAAAAAGAGTCTTGGGGTTGACCCTATTTGTTCATTTTTTGCCCAATGCTATGTTCACAGAGCCAGACTCAGAGGTAAGAGAATTCTCAAAAGAACAGTACCCAACCTCAACAAAACATCTGCTGGAAACATGCCCCTATCAATTTTTGTTCTATCTGGGAGTCACTACTACATGTCGCAGATACTAGCCTTGCTCCCATCCTGGAGGCAGGATCCAGGAATGTGCAGAGGCCAGGGGCCCAAGCTATAGACACTGGCCCCAAAGACAACATACAGCTGCTTGAGGCTACTAACTGGAGGACTAGAGCTGGAACCAACAGCATCCTAGCCCAACAGGGTTCACTTATGTGGCAATTTGTGGAAAGCCGTATGTCAGTAGTGGTTCTCAAACAGGAGATTTTTGCCATCCAAGGGCACTCGGCAGTATGCGGAGACCTTTCTGGGTGTCACAACTGAGGGTGATGGTGCTTCTGGCATTTGGTGGGTGGACACCAGGAATGCCGATGTAAACGACCTACAGTACCTAGGAGAGCCCTAACAACAGATTGATTCAGTTGTATTCTCAAATGCCAGTAGAGCCACTCTTGAGATACGGATGCCCTCTGGGGTTTGGATTGGTGTACACATGTTGAAATGGGAGTGTTGTATGTTTTTCTGCTCTATCCAGAAAAGTCCCAGATACTCCTTGACCATACCTAAGAGTCCTTGAAGGCATTAAATTAACTCTACCTTGCTGTAGGGGTAGAGAGTACAGATTTTCCAGATAATTGGGTAGCCACCTTAGAGGAGTGGACAGGTGCCTCTTTTGTACATTTGAAGTTTCTAAAATTAAAAAGCAGAGACAAATAAGGTGGGGAGGGAGTGAGGGAGGGAAGATATTTGACTCTGGGCCCATGACATGAAAGACCCCACGCTCTAGGATGGCTTTGAGTCCAGAAGTCTCTGTGTCTGTGACTAAGGAAAGGACCACAGTAGAAAGTATCACTGCCATCCCAGATCAGTGGAGGAGGACAGTCCCAAGACTAAGGACTGGTACAGGACCTCCCCAGGTCAGCTGTTGCTCGCCCAACCAGTGTGCCCCCTTGTGGCCACAGGACAAGGTGTTAACATTATTTCCCTAGTTGACTGAGGAAGCTGGCATTTCCATCATCCTCAGGGACCAACCTAGAGTGGATAGTGCCCTATGAACTGGGAAAGAGGAGAGTAAATACTCCTTTACTCCAAGCTCAGATTTTCATCACTATCACCTAGCAATAAAATTCACAACTATTGATTCAATGCCTGCTGTTAGCAAGACACTGTCCTGGATTCTCTCGGAGAGATATATAGAGAAATGGACCCTGCCCCAAAAGAGATTCGTTCCATAGTAGGGGAGACAGACATATCTCCCACACTATAGAATATAACTTTAATAAAAACCAGATCATTGTAAGTGCTATAATAGAGGTAGTACAAGTCAAATGTAGTGGGACAACAGGAAGCAGAAAATAAATTTATTCCAACTGGAGGCATGTGGGAAGACCTTAGAGAAAGTGGCATTTTTACAGGACCTTGAAAGATAGAGAGGTTAGCATGTGCCCAGAATTAAGAGAGCACATGGCCTGTTTGAGAAGTCACAATTGATTTGGTGTAACTGAAGCAGACGAAACTTTCAGGGGAGCTGCAATGAAGACTACAAAAGGCATTCCGAGCTGACCACAGAGGACGTGAATACCAAGAACAGGAATTTACATTTTATCCTATCTGTAGCAGCAAACTGTCTGAGGGTATTTGAACAGGAGAATGATATGATTAGCTCTTTTTTTTAGAAAGGGAATTTTGTTAGTAGTATGTGAGAGATGGATTGGAGAGATGGGAGGCTGGACAAGGAGGCAGGGAACTTTGAAAGCAATCAATTTTTTTTTCTTCCTTTTTAAGAGACATTGAGGATGCAGCTGAAAGATCCAGCCAGTATTGGAGGGGGTGGTAGCACAGGGTAGCAGATAAGAGCAGGGGCTCTGGAACTCTCCACCCACATCCAAATCTTCACTTTGTCATTTGGTAACTGGCAAGTTACCTAACCTCTTCGTGTCTCAGTTTTCTCATCTGTAAAATGTGACTAAAAAATATAATCTTCCTTACATGGTTGTTGTCAAGAGTTTTAAGTGGGATACATAGAAATACTTAGGATAGACTTAGAGTTGATTATTACATTTTTAGGAATCTTGTAAGCTGTTGACATCACGTTGGTAGCTTGAAATAAGCCATGGTGGGAGTACTTACAAATGGAAATTGGCAAATAAAAGAGACAGAGAGAGAGAGAGAATGAGAGAGGAAGGAAGGGTTGGATAGATGAAGAAAAAGTGGGATGGGAAGAGAGAGAGAGAGGGGGAGAGAGAGAGAGAGAGAGAGAAAGCTCATATATGATTGAGCTCTAGAACCACTTCTAATTTCAAAACCAGCATCTCAAGCCACCTGAGTTCTCTGAGTGGTACTAAACATTTGATGGAAGGAAAAGAGTCTCAACAATTAGGCATTATAATACAGTCTGCATTGTTTATCTCATTACACTTCCATAGAAAAGTGGAATTTGAAGTGACTTTTGAGGAATGAAATCAAAGTGATTTAATTTAAGCAGTAAGTGCTAGAGGAAACTCTTTTTTGCTACATTAAGCCCAGGGCCACACAATATATATAATACCAGGGTTTAATTGAAGGTAAGGTTCAAGGATAGCTGGTTTGGAAATCAGACTACCTGAGTTTGAATCCCTCTTCTACTATCTATTAGCTTGAAGAAGATGTTTCTCCTCTCTGTGCCTGAGTTTCCTTCCACATCTATAAAATAGGGTAATAAATAGCACCTCTCTTGCAGGATTGTCATAAGGATTAAATGAGTTACAGTATGAATGAATATGTACACTACATAGAACAGTGTTAGCTCATGGTAATTACAATAGAATTATTAGCTGTTATTATTATATTTTTAAATATCAACTGTTGAATTTCATAAAGTCATGTGATTTCTTTGACTTGGTTTTCTCATCCATAAAACAGAAATAATATTAACAACTGGCTCATCTATCTTATAGGGAGGTTATGAGGCTTGAATCAAGTACATTCAATGTGAAAGTGCTTTGGAAACCTTAAAGTACTAGAGTATCACCTCCGGTGATGAAAATAAATACAGTGCAGAGAAGCAGTCTTGGATTGCAATTGTAAGGAATAAGATAGCTATTTCTGCGCAAAACCCACAGGCTGATTGTGAACATAAGAGGCAAAGTGCAACAGGCTGTGCAAGTTAGGAATGCCTCTGCCAAGCATGGAACAGAATCAGACTACATGTTGGTCTTTTTGGCTACAAACCCATAAACAGATAGCAACTGTAAGCAGGACTAACACACAGTAAAAAAAGCTCACTGTCTGGTTACACCTGAAACTGGAAGAGCCACCACACTATGAGTAATGATGTGATGTTAGATTTCTAGGAAAGCTTCTAGGCTCCCCTCCCCTTCTTCCAAGCTCACTTTCCTTAGTTGAATAATGTCTGACCTCAGACCTCAGTACATCATCCCTTCATTACTAGAAAAGCTGAGAGTTTAATAAATTATTATCCACTATTTAGACCCCAGGGTAAATGAAGGAAGAGAAAAATCTTCATCCAGATGTGGGCATACACCAAGCAAATTCTCTGCACAACTCTTCTTAGATCATTTCTCAGGTGTCATTTCTGTATTGATAGATCAACTTTACTTTGGGTTCGCCCATTAAAGTGTTTTATCCCCTATCACCTTTTAAAACTCTCTTTTCCTTGACTTCCATGATTATCACTTTATTTGGTTCTTCTTTCTACTCTCCGGCCCTTCTTGCTTCATTCCTTTTGATACCTCTTCCTCTTAAATGTTGGTGCATTCCTCGTGATGTATTTCTCTGTTCATTCTATAATCTCTTCTGTGTATTCTCAGTTATATATTTGTGTCTCCCACATCTGAATCTCTAGCCTCTCTCCCATGAAACTCCCCCTCATTGTGGGTGATTTGAAAGCACTTTGAGGTCAAATGTCTAAAATCAAACTCATATTTTTTCCCTCTCTGCCCCCAATTTTCTTTTCCAATTGTATTTCCAACCTGTCAACCATAGTCAAGGTCTTCACCATCCACCTAGTAACCTAGGTTGGGAACCTTCATATCGTAGATGATTTCTTCTTTCCTTTCACTCCCACACTCAAATAACTACCAAGTCACATCTACTTTTCTGCGCATTATCAACCAGTTTTCTTTTAGTGCTCCTTTCTTGCTGCCTTCATTTATGTCCTCATAATGTTCCGTTTGCATAATTGTAATATTTTAACCTGTTTTCTGGACTGGAACTTCTCTACCCAGTGGAATTCATTTTCCACAAGGCCAACTAATTATCTTTGGAAAGTGTAAATGTTATTATTCCATTCTCTTACTCAAGTTGTCTATTAAATATTAAATTATCTCCAGACTATTACATGATCTGGCCCTAAATACTATTCTAGCCTCCTCTCCCATCTCTGTCCAAACATGAATTCTATGTTCTAGTTGCAGAAAAATATTTATTATTTTCTATTAGGCTTCCATGCTTTTATACATGAGAATCCTGTATTCCTTTCACCCCTACCCTTACCCCCACAATTCAGGCAAATAATATCCCTTATGAGGATGCATTCCCCTCTTCTCTAGTCTCAATGTTGTAGTCCACAAATGAGTGAACATGGCATGCTTCAAAATAAATATCTGCAAATGATGACTTTGTCTCTAATGTCACGAGAAAACTGGAGCAGCCATAGAAGTTTCCCCCAGAATCCTATCGCATCTTCCCACCATCAGTATCTGCATCCATATAGTTGACATAGTCTGCCTCCCTTCCTGCTACTGTCTATTAGCATTCAATGCCCCTGTATAAAGCCAGTTCCTCTTTGCTCCTATCCTACATTACCTACTGAAGGGGAGCACTCCAGAAATTCTTCTCCTCTCTCTAGCACCACCAATTTTTTTTTCACTTTCTACTGGATGGCTCCTGTCAGCAATCAAACCAGTTACTATTTCTCCTAACTTAAAAGATAATCCTTTTCTTTGATTTATGAGGATTCCCTTTCCTCATTAGCTCCCAGCTCATTTCTTTCATTCTTTCAGCAAAATTCCTCAAAAGAATTTTTCATATTCACTGTTTCCTATTTCCTTTCTCCCATTTTCTCTAAAACCTACTCCAATCTAGGCTTACCCCCATGACTACCCCCAAACCACTCTTGTCACTATCACTAATGATGCAGCATAGCTCAGTCTTTGGTCCTCTTCCTGGTCTACAATCCCTCTCTTGGTGAACCATCAGCTCCAGTGGCTTACTAGCATTAAAGACATCAATATGCAGATGACTATATCTATATCCATATCTCCAACCCAGACTTCCTTCACAACCTCCAAACTCCTAAACTCCACTCCACCTGCCTGCTTGACTGCTCCACTTGAATGTCTATCAGGCATTTTAAAATATGTCTGGAACCAAACTCCTGATCCTTTGCCCATACCTTGCTCCCCACATAGTTATCTGCATCTCAGGTGAGAGTAAGTCTATCTTGCCAGTTGCTGGAGACCTAAAATATTGGAATCTTGATTCCTCTGTTCCTCTATTCCTCCCACATTCCATACCCAATCCATCAGGAAATCACACTGGAGGTACTGACTGCTTCTCACTGTCTTCGTCACTTCTACCACCTATCCTGACACTACCATCCTCTCTCATCTGGACCATCACAGCACCTTCTAATCTTTCACCACTAGAATCTATATTCTACACATCACCCAGCGTCATCCTCTTAAAATGTAAGTCAGATTATGTCACTCCTCTACTCAAAACTCTGCTGCACCTCATCATTTTACTCAGATAAAAGGCAAAGGCCTTACCATGACCAGAAGACCTGTCGGGATTTGCAAACTCTAGACCTCTCCGACTGCCTCTGCTACTTCCCTCCTCCTCACTTACTGTCCTCCAACCACTCTGGCCCCACTCCTTTTCCTCAAAAGTTCTAGGCATATTCCTGCCTTAGGACCTTTGTTCAAGCCTGCCTCTGCCTCCATTCCTCTTGCCTAGACACTCCTTGGCATGCTCATCTCCTTCATGAGCAAGAGTATTATTTGCTTTTCCCCCTACTTTATCTTAAATGCCCAGAACATAGTACATGCACAACAAATCTCTCTGTTTCTCCTTCCTTCCTTCCCTCCATCTCTCTCTCTCTTTATTTCTTTCTAAATTTATACTTTAAAACAATGAAAAACCCAATTTTAAAAATGGGCAGTGAATGGTCACCTAACCAAAGATACAGAGATGCCCAATAAGCATATGAGAATCATTGATCATTAGGGAAATGCAAGTTAAAAGAACAACAAAATATTACTATATACCTATCAGAATGGCAAAAATCCAAAACCTGACAATACCAATGCTGATAAAGATATGAACCAATGGGAAGTCTCATTTATTGCTGCTGGGAATGCAAAAATGGTACAACTCTGGAAAACAGTTTGATAGTTTCTTACAAAGCTAAACATGGTCTGAAGCAGCAGTTATGCTCCTTGATATTTACCCAGCTGATTAAAAGATGTATGTCTATGTAAAAATCTGCAAACAAATATTACAACATCAGAAGGATTCCAATTCACAGACATTCTACAAAATGTCTTATCAGTGCTCCTTAAAACTGTCAAGGTCATGAAGAAACAAGGAAAGTCTAAAAAACTGTCATAGCCAAGAAAAGCTTAAGAGACATGATGACATAAATGTAATGGGATATCCTACATGGGATCCTGGAACAGAAAAAAAATGTTAAAACTAAGGAAATCTGAATAAACTATGGACTTTAGTTAATAATAATGTATCACTAGTGAGCCATTAATTGTGAGAAAAACACCATCCTGATGTAAGATGTTAATAATAAGAGATCTAGGTATGGAATGTATGGAAACTGTACTAATTTTACAATTTTCTGTAAATTTAAAACTAAAGTTAAAAGTGTATGTCTTCTTAAAAGCTCTAAGGTAATCTCAAATTTACAGAATACTTACTAGTACAAAGAACTCTTTTATTTTCTAAACCATTTGAGATGATGCTCTCAGATGCCCTATCACCCCCAGAAACCCGAGTGTGTAATTTCTACAAACAAGAACATTCTCCTACATACCCACAATACAGCCACCAGGATCAGGAAATTAACATTGATGCATCACTACCACCCAATCCACGGACTCCACCCAAGTTTCACCAATTATCCCAATAATGTCCTTTATCACAAGGGAGCCAGTCTGGCGTTACACACTGCATTTAGTTGTCAAGTATCTTTAATCTCTTTTAATCCGGAATAACATTTCCTCAATATTTTTTTTGATTTTCATGATCTTTTGAAGATTTTTTGAAGATTGAAGACTAATTATTTGGAATGTCCCTGAACTTGAGTTTGTATAATGTTTCCTTGTGATTAGACTCAAGCTATGTATCTTTGACAGAGATATTGCAGAAGTAATGTTCTTACTCCATGATATCGGGGGGGTGGGGTTTGTTCCCATAATGATGATGTTCGTTTTGATCTCTTAATTTCAGGGGTGTCTGCCAGTCCCCTCCACTATAAAGTTACTCTTTGTCCTTTTGTGATTACTAATTAATCAGAGAGATATACTTTGAGATACTATAGATATCCTCTTTCTCATCAGTCTTTTAACTTGTGCATTTATTTATATCAGTTTTATCTCTTGGTTTCCTACTGTATTCAATGGGTTATATAATCCATTACTGTCGTTTTTTTTTTAAAGATTTTATTTATTTATTTGAGGGAGAGAGAGTGAGAGAGAGCATGAGAAGGGAGAAGGTCAGAGGGAGAAGCAGACTCCCCGTGGAGCTGGGAGCCCGATGCGGCACTCGATCCGGGGACTCTGGGATCACGACCTGAGCCAAAGGCAGTCGCTTAACCAACTGAGACACCCAGGCGCCCCACTTCTGTCATTTTTTATATTGCTGTTTACATTGTCCCGGATTTAAGCTGGCTTTTGCATCCTTTGCTTTCTTTTTTTTTTTTTCTTTTCCTTTAAAAACATTTTCTGTATCCTTTTGGTGTCTCATTATCATTCTTACTTTCTGACACAAATGTTCCAGACTCATCTAGCTTTTCCCTGCCCCAGTCCTGGAATTTGCAGCTTTTCCACAGAGTCTTGGTTCTTTTCGGTGGAGAATGGTTCTGGAAACTAAGATTTGGCACTAGTTGTGCTCATTGTCCTTGCTCCCAAGCTCTCTTATTGGACAGACATTGAGAATAAATTTGTACATTGAAGACTATAATTCTCACTGAGATCTCTAATTCTAATCCACAATTCACAGGGTTCAGTCTAGTTTTCTCCCTTTCCATATTTGTAATGCCTTTATCAACAGTAACCATCCTGGCACCAACAATTCTTAATATATTGCTAATTTGATCAATTCTACTCATGTAGGCAATCTCCTGTCACCACTGCCTCTCCTCCCAGCGTGGATGCCCTCCTTATCCCTCATGGGTTTGGACACTCTACTCCCGTCTCCCATCTGGGATCTCCCATCCTCATCACACACAGGCTCTGAAACCCCATACCAGGCTACATCTCCCTGCATCTGTGTTCCCCTTACCCTTGTGGATACCCAAACAGTATGCCAAGCTCTCCTCTGGGGCGATGCTTTCCTCACTCTGCCTAGGGGCGTGTACTCTATGCAGAATATCCTCCTTTGCTGACACTCTCTCACGCCTTGTGGATGTCCACAAACACACTGGAATTACTTCCCCACCTACCCCTTGCATGGTCACCTACCTCACTAGTCAGGCTCTGGGTCCCTAACCTCCCTTCATCCTGGTGAGGATGCCTATATAGCTCTGCCCATAAAAAAAGATGTTAAGACTGAATTGTTCCAAAAGGGAAGAGAAGAGGAAGAGGAAGAAATAAACATTTCTTGAATGAATGAATGAATGAATAAAAAAATGCCTTAAGTTTCTTCTGAACTACTGTACCTGCTGGGTGTTTAACAACGGAGTACAGGGATCGTTAGGATATCAGTCTAGGCGTGGAGGGATCAAATTTTACCTGAAATCAAGGCTGGAAGTCATGCCTCTTCCCAAAGAGGTTTTAAAATAACCTTCCACTCTCATAGTTCTCTGTAAATTGGTGGCTAAACTATGAGAGTGAGTGTAAAATCCCCTTAGCTGCTGAGTCTTCTATGCCCAGATCAGGACTCTCCAGGCTCTAGGAGGTGGTTAAATATGAAAGCCCTTGGTTCCTGTTGGGCTGGGGAAGGTTTAAAGCTATTGCATAGAAAGGGCCAGTTGTTGTGCTACTAGGTATCCACTTTGAGCTCATACTCCAAGCAGGATGTGACTTTTCCTGCCAAAAGGATTTCTAAATTTCTCTTTCATGCCACAGTGTGCATGACACAGATGAGGCAAGAGAAAGAACAGGGTCTATAATGACTAAGGGAGGGGCTGAGTCATTGCAGCCATTTTGTTAGCAATTTAAATGTGCAGCAAGAAGCATGTGGGATAAAGCCTTCTGAGGAGATCACCAATGAGTATTTAAAGGCTGAGTAAGGAGTAATGAAAGTTTAAGAACTATAAAAAATTATTAGCAACAGTAATAAAGTAAAACATAGTCAAATCTGCTTGAATTGAGTAAGCTAGACTATACTAGAACAACTCCATTAGCCGCACCTGGTGAGGGTTGTCACCAGCTCAAGACTCAGAATGCTGGACCATGTCTCAGGAATTCAACGCTACTTTTCTTGTTCTATGCACTGGCCTCTTGTATAGTAGTTAGAAGTGTGGACACTACATTCTCATTATCCCTGCCAGCAAATTCTAGATTAGGTTTCTTTGATGAGAGGCACTGTACTAAAATGTAGCATTATTATTATTATTATTATTATTATTATATTATTATTATTATTACTCAGGTTTGGTGAGGCCAACAGATCAGGAGACAACCGCCATTGAAAAGAAAGTTTGTTAAACTCACAGATCCCAAGAGGAGGGGGCACACCACGCCACCAGGAACCACACCCACACAGGAATTACCAGTGTCAGTCAGGAGGCAGAGGGAGAGGGGAAAATGTGAGTAAGGTCCTTCATTGTGGTTTCCAGGGGAAGGAAGAGCGAGGCAGGCAAACAGGTTTAGAATTGGCTGGTTGGAGTAAATTCAGCGGGCTCTAGGTCATAGAGGCTGTTCCTAGTTGTCTGGCGCTTGATCATAGGGTAATTAGCGCAGGAAGATAGTGACCCAGAGTGTGAGCTTCAATAAAGGAGGTGACTGGGGGTGTGGACTCTAGATCAGCTGGTTTGCATAGGAACTGGTGATTTGTTTGTTATCTCTAGGAATTAGCTAATCCTGGGAGGAGCAGTCCTTCTTGGTCAGCAAGGCCCCAAGGTGTAAAAGCATCAGAAAATACAGGCCTTTCCATGAGATCTGGAAGGCTGAGCAGGAGAAGAAGTCACATATTGTTATGCAGGTAGCAGTAGGCAGATGCATAGGCTTTGGCAGAGGTGAGATTTTTGTGGCAACCACAGAGACACTTACTGCCAAACACCCATCTTAGTGCTATAATCGTTGTCCTACATTATAATCGCTGTCCTAGAACTCCAGTTTCTTGGAGTTCCTAGAAGTTCTCAACTCCCTAAAAGCCAGCAGTACCCCTGAGATGTAGCAGTGGCCTTCTCTGACCTTCCTTTTGCTGTTCTTCCTGTGGTTTTATAAACGCACAATTCCCCGCATTAAAACTTTCCTGCTTGAAATATCCATTTTCCTGTCCAAATCCTGGCCAACATTCAGAAAGATGTGGAGGTTACTGTGTATGTTTCATAATTTATTGTTGACAATATGCTAAATTGACTTCTCCTATCAAGATTCTAGTATCTAGAATTGACAAAAGTATGTACGCAATTCCCTTTTTCCGGAATTCTGTTGTAACAGAGCTTATTCTTCTCTGCTGAGCCACACACTGCAGTCTTCTTATCTCCTGTATTCTCAAAGGACTGTGTCTTTAGTTTTACTGTGGTGTGATTACTTAGAACTACAATAATCTGTGTACATACTCATCTTTTCTGCAAGATCTGTGAACTCCTTTAGGACAGAGTCCTTGTACACTTCACACAGTAGCCTCAGAATTTTGTATGTTTCTTGACACACTGCAAGTGGATGGACATACCATATAGTAACTGGGTATGTCCCACCCTGGCTATATGTAGGGAATGCATACAGATAAAAACAGCTCCTGTTTATTGGCTGTACTATATACTAGGTGCTTTATAGTTGTCATCTCAGTTAATCCTCCAAAAAACCATATAAGGTAATAATATCCAAGACTGAGGCTTAGAGAGGTTTGGTTTTGCTTAAAGTCACATAGCCAGTAAGTGCTACAGCCAAGAGGTAAACTCACTTCATCATGACTGTCTCCTAAGCCTTTTTCTTTCCACTGTAGTACTCACTCTCCCTGAAAGCAAGGCAGGTATCAAGAACAAAGGAAGTGGCAATAAAATATAAAGGTCAGAGAGTTATGAATGTCAGAATAGGGCAGAGAGTCTGAAAAATGTAGTTATCCACACTTCAGAATGAGGAGCCAGAAACTAGCAGAGATAACTGAACTCTTATCTGAGCAAAAGAACTCAAAGACCAGGAAGCCCAAGGGACAGAGAGAATATGAGAAGAATGGCGTTGGAGCAGTTGAGGGGGATTAGACTACCTCTAGCTTTTATTTTTTTGTCTTGTCCTATAGAGGATGCCAGAGCTGCCAGGTGAGGAGAGTAGAGGCAGTGAGTGGCCCTACTCCTTAGCAGGAAAAATTCCTTAAAGAGATGCAGTCCTGCCCTCCCACTTCTTCCCCTCAACACTGAAACAACAACATACGGAGACCATGGAGAATTACTTAAAACTAATTGAAATATGAACAACTTTGGAAGAAGGGTCTTGGGCAAAGCAAACTCAGAATTACTTGCTCTTGGAATGAGAATAGGAAGAAAATGAAGAACTTGGCTTTCAAGGAGTTTAGGAAGCTACACAGAAGAACAAATTCCCAGTTGAGTGGGGATTTGTTTCTTTGACTTGTCTGAGATCAGAGCTAAATGTCCTGGTCATTTGGAAGGGCCCTGAATGTTTCTTTCTTCACCTGAGTGGAGCCGTTTTGGAACTGGATGCATCTCTGCAAATCTATCTTAGGACTTGTCCCCCACCCCCTTCCTAAGAGCTCTTGGAAAAAAAAATATAATGTTCATCTTCATATTTTCATCACTTAGCACAGTTCCTGACTCATGTTAATTAAAGGAATGAATGACAATGAATGAATACAGTGGAAACAAATAAATACATACATATATACAAATTAATTAATTTCCCTAATATATATCTTCTTTCTGTTCTATATAAAGAGACATAATCAAAATACATGTGTCTTAAATTTATATATTATAATGGGAAATATTGGACAGATTCTAAAAAATATTCCGGGCAAGCGAGGTTTGTGGACTGATAGCTTCCAAAACTTGATCTGCATGACCATTTCCTGTTTGGTGGTCTGGCTATTAAGATCTTGAGATTGTCACAGGCAGGTGAGCTGATAGAACTAACCTGAAGTTTTCGCATCTAGTATGGAAATGCAAATGAAATCCAATCTTAGAAAAATGGTGGGTACTGAGACTGGACAAAAGGAAAAATTCTACTTGCAGTGACCTTATTATTTTCCTTTAAAACTATGAGTATTATTTCTCCCCTTTACTTTTTCTGCCAACTTCTCACAGAGCAGTATGCACACATTATCAAATTGTACAATACTGTGTATTGGTTTTCCAGGACAGAGTATCAAAGACTCTCATGAGGAAAGAAAAGGTTTTTGTAGAATGACACTGGATACTCTAAACATTCTCATGTTCTTTTTCTTCCAGAATTGGAGCTCTTTTTTGATCTGATTTTACATTTGAATATTTTGAATATAAGACATTTAGGGCAGAAGGATAGTGTCCTCATTCTGCTAACATTATGACGTATTTTAGGAAAAAAGAGAAAACAAAAAGGCCTTAAGAGAAAAAAAGAAATCTTCTAGAATAATCAGTAAGAGATTTCTTATTTTTAATTCTTTTATGTATATAAAATTGGATATGTCCCTAAGTGATCTTGCCTTTATTCTGTTCATTACCTGTATTATTTCACATCAATGGCAAACTCTGACAATGACTCATCTTACTCTATTTAAAGTTGTCCAAGTGGTTTACAGTTGAATCATTTCTACCATTCCTTTGGGGATTTAGAAGAAAACAAATATTAGATTTGACTTTTTAGGATTTGTAATTGTTGTTGACCAGGCTAAAATGTTACACTTAAAAGATTTCTAGTTATCCACAAATCTGACTAGTGAAGTCCATCCTGAAGTTCAATCCTACAAATTGTTTTTGAAGAATGTATGCTAAGGCAACAATTTCCAACACAGCTCCCAAGAATGATATCTTTTTATTGATATTATTAATCTCTTGTTCTATGGGCTAGCAGTACTCTACTTGTCACTCCCTTCCGCTACCCTCCCAGAACAGTCTAATCAGGAGAGAATAGTCTCAGAAATATGGTCCTGATAGATCACTGGCATTCTGTAGGACACTTGTTCTCAAAGGAGATTTTCCAGATATAAATTACAAACACTAACAAGCAATGGGCAGGTCAAAATATGAATGTTTCCATCATTAATAAATGTTCTTGGATAGTGAAATCAAAGAGAATGAAATTGAACCCAGCATGTTTCTGTTTTTCCATTAAATTCATAAATAACCCTTTTCCACTCACCTGTATTTGTTTTAGATATGCTTTAGCTTCCAGAGGAATTTAAGAGCACGAGTCTTGCAAATGAGGTAAATTCAGAGGATCAGTCTTAGATCCTTTATCTTTATCTTTTTTTTTTTTTTTACTTTATCTATCTATCTATCTATCTATCTATCTATCTATCTATCTATATCTGAAAGAGAAAGAGAGAGAGAGAGTGAGTGAGAGGGGGTAAGGGCAAAGGGAGAGAATCTCCAAGCAAACTCCCTATTGAGTGGGAGCCCAAGGCAGGGCTGGATGTGGGCTCAACCTCACCACCTAAGAGATCACAACATGAGCAAAACCAAGAGTCAGATGCTTAACCAGCTGAGCCACCCAGGTGCCCCTTAGGAGCTTAACAAATCCAACTTTTTCAAACATTTCTATGCATCTATCAATATTTTTACCAGCCCGCAATTTTTTGCAGTCTATTCCCCTATGTCATTGTTTCATGTTTGCCTCCTTGAGTCAAAGTCGTCCAACTCATAAAGAAAATGAAACCTTTTGTAATACAAAAAAAACCCCTGTTTTTTTTAGTGATTCTCAACTTTATTTTTTCTAATCTTTTATGTACAGGGAGTGTTTGCTAAAATAAGAGTCTGCAATAAACTAAGCTTCTGAGTTTTCTATAGAAAAGATAATACTAACCAAAGAGACTCCTTAAACAGGGAAATTAGATTAAGTATCATCCCTGGTCTCTGCTCTCTAGGAGCTAACGGTCTAGCACCACGAAAAGTGTTAAAACACTCCTAGGCTGTGCATGGCAAGTGACAGTGAATGGAGGGGAGAATGGAGGAGAAACAGATGATTGGAGGTGATGGAGGTGTTAATAGGAGTGACCTCCCAAATCTTCACAGAGGAGTTGAAATTTTAAGTTGGGTCTTCAATGACAGTGTGCTTGATTCCTGTGGCTGCTGCAACAAAATACTACAAGCTGGGTGGCCTAAAATTGGGCCATACTCTCTCTAAAGGCTGTACATGAGAATCTTTCCTTATCTCTTCCAGCTTCTGGTGGTTGCTGACAGTCCTTGGCAGTCCCTTATAGCTGCATAAATCCAATTTCTGTTCCTGTCATAACATGGTAGCCTCTCTGTGTGTTTATTTCTGTGTCTCTCCTCTTACAAGGATATGTGTCATTAGATTAGGGCCCATTCTAATCCAATATGGCCTCTTCCTAACTTATTGACATTTGCAAAGACCCCATATCCAAGTAAGGTTACATTCACAGGTATTGAAAGTTAGGACTTGAACATGTCTTTTTGGGGGACATAATTCAAATTTAAAAAGACAGTATCTTAGATCATGTGTCCTAGAAGCAGGAAATGAGTTGAGATGAGTTTTGGAGAAAGTGTGCTCAGGAGATGGAAAGTGAGGTAAGCAGGCTAGGGCGGGGACAAGAAGCCAGTCAAGGAAGTGGATATAAAACCTCCTGGTGAGGCTGCTCCCATTTGGCCCAAGGCAATTCTCTGGGGCAGGGGGCAGCTGTGAGCGGCTAGCAGCTACCATGCACACCAGCTGGAGACTGGGGACATCAGCCTGGTGAAAGGGACCTGGTGGGGCTCCACTAGCATTCAACTCATTCTACCCCTGATCCTGTTCAGGTTTGCTTGCCTTTCACAAGAAGTTCCTTCCACCTAGACTCAATTACCTCCAGACTCTGGTTGTTGTATTTTATAGTAAAGCTTACAAGATGAAGATTAGTGGCTGTTACAGTTGGTCCTGAGGCTATAGTTGATTCTCACTAACATACCCCTCTACATTTCCTCTACGTTCCATACCCCTTGACTAGAACTTCTGCTAATCTAAATGCTCGAAGCCTGGGATGAGTTTGAGCCTCTATCATCCCCTTAGCAAACCTCAATTGCTCTACTTGATCATTTATAGTGAAAGTCTGCTATGGGAGTATTGCGTGAACTAGTAGATCATGAGTACTCCATATATTTCTTCCTGACTCTGTTTGATAGCAGCAGTCCTACCTCTTCATGATGAAGGTTAGTTACTCCTGTCCTTGCAATGATTCCTTTCTGCACCTGCAATTCTATTGCCACAAGTAGCCCAGAGAGATCAGGTGGCAGCTTTAGCTTTAGGTTTAGTGGAACTCTGACCGTATCCCCTGATAGAAATATCTCTTTTCCAGGACCCAGGACTTTGAGAACCAAATAAGCCAAAGCTTTGGAGATGGGAAGCACAAATGTCCCAGACAGGTCACTAGGAGTGATGTTCAGCTGGGCAACCCCTTACTTCCATATCTTGATTCTCAGACCTATGTATTCTTCCTATGGGGGACACAGCACCATATAATGGTAATTGATTTTTAAGATATATACCATATCTAAGGATGGGACCCCATCATTGTGGGTTATCTCCAAGCAGAAGCCTTAGTTGCCCTTTCAAGAGGCCTTTCCAATAGTAGCTTCTGGATGATGCCATATATATTGGGAATCTGATACCAAATGTGTGGGTTTTTCTACACCAAGCAATTTTCCAATTTTTGGTGGGCACTCACTAGGTGTCCTATGATTTAACTCAATTCTCTGAATACTTTCTTTGGATTTTCCTTCACCTCCAACAGCAGCTTTCTAGCACCATAATCTTGATCCCAATTGCCCACTAAATGGTAATTTCATTTACTCCATTTTAAGTCTTCTCTAAACCAAACTAATTCTTAAGAACAAATTTGGCTTCCAATTGATCATAGTGAACAGTTTATTTCAAAGGTAGTCAATTGGTGCCTTTGATTTAACAGAACAATGTTATAATTGACATCTATGTTTTTTTCTCTTGATCGTTCCTATTGAATAGCAAAATGTCTACTACTGTAGCTACATCTATCACATCCATGTTCAAGGCAGAAAGAATATAGGGATATGGCCAGCTGCATCTACAAACACCCAGCAAAACAAACATTCTCAGGAATTCCCACTGATTTCCCCTTATTTCTCATTTGCCGGATCTGGAGGGAAGCTGAAGACAGAGGTCAGGATTGTGCCGACTGTCTTAGACTATCATGATCCACTCCTAGAGATGGGTACAGAGCAGCTCTGAACAAAATTGGAATTTGTTTAATAATAAAGGGAGAAACGGATATTTAGGTAAGTAACCAACACATATGCAACAATTATTCAGATTAATCTTCAGATATGCTGTGAGAGTAGTAGAGGAGAAACACAGTTTTCCCTTTCAACCACCATCCCAGCACAAAATTAATAATTCTTCAACATCACATAATAGTTCCATATTCAAATTTCTGGATTGCTTCAAAGATTGTTTTCCCTAGCTGATTTGTTTGAATTGGGATTCAAAGTCCACACATTACATGAAATTATTTTTCTTGAGCAGATTCTTTCCTGCCCTTTTTAAAAGTTGTTGCTTTGTTAGAAAAACCAGGTCATTTGTCCTGTTGATCCAACCCCCTCCCCTGAACCTGGATTTGGCTGATTACTTTCCTGTGGTGGTGTTTAACTTGGTTTCTCTATCCCCTGTATTTCCTGTAAATTGGCAGTTGGATTTAGGGGCTTTATTAATCCTCCTAAAACATCAATTTCATCCCTCTTTTTCACTTCTGCTCACAAGTCTTCAGTGATGCTTGCCTAGAGCAAACTTCCCAGGCATGATTCATTAAATTATTGGCCATTAGTGATTAACTCAACCTCTAGTCTTTCTTCCCTCCCTGGAGGCAGGGGTGGGGCTGAATGTTCCAACCCTCTAATCACAAGGTTGGTTCCCTGGCAACCAGTCCCATCCCTAGAGGCTTCCCAAAAGTCATCTCATTAACATAAACTCAGGTGCAGTTGAAAGGGACCTGATATGGATCACAAAGATGCTCCTTCCACTTTTATCACTCCAGAACTGTTTCAGGAGCAGGGGACAAAACCCAAATATTATAACAAAAGATACTCTTACTGCATGTAGGATATTACAAGGGTTTTAGGACATCTAGCCAGGAGCAGAGAAGTAGGACAAAATATATATTCCTTATTATATCACACTATTACACTGGTGATAAAAAATAAAGTCTATTTTACTTTTTAGGCAACAATATTGTACAGGTAGTGTTGCACATTTCCTACTGCATCACATTATGACATATGTAATTTTTAGTGATGTCATCAGTCAGTCATATGCTTCCTTATCAAGTTTCACTTAACGGTTTTAACATCCAATGGGGATAGCCACCTAGAGCCATTTATTTCATTAGGAGTGACACAATGGTGACTCTCGTATTCCATTATTTTGTATTTATCGGCTGGAATGCCTCTATAAAGAAGAACATTACTTTGACATCTATTTGGTAACTCTAAAATAAAGCATATATGGGAAAGGCAAAATTAAAAAAAAAAAAAAAGGCTTGATTCTTTTCCTTTATAGAGTTTCACAGCAAATAGTTGATGTTTTAACAATCTAAATGATAACTAATTAAAGTTTTGTTTTTGTTTTTTGGGTTTTTTTGGGGAAATGGAGCATTATAAGCTTGTGAAATATATATGTGGTGTGTTAAAATCCACTACAGTCATTTTTTTAAAAAAAATCTTTTGTCACTAGGAATCCCTTCAAGTTGTCCTTTTGACATGACCCAGTTAGTCTTTGATAGCTTTCTTGCTTTCTGGCACAAAACAATCCTTCCAAACCAAGAGTCATTTATTTTTTTCAAAGGTCTCTTGTTCCTCTGTTGGAAACGGTATTATAGGCCATTTAATCTAGGTGCTTAGAATGCTCATTGCTACTGGATTTTTTTCATTGTGTCTGAGTCTTTTCAGTAGAGAGCACTAAGAAATATGCTTTTTTTTTTTTTTAAAGAGACAAAATAGTGTGGTCACTTTAATATTTCCAATTCAAATTTAGTATCATAACCCCTAACCTCGGAAGTTAAGGCTAGAACAGAATTAGAATAACTAGTATGTGTTGGGAAGAGTCAGATGACACAGTGGAAAAAAAGTGACCTGAGAGTCAATGAAACCCAGCTCTCTGCTCTGATTTAGCAAAGTTCCAATGAACATAGTCACTTAAGTTCTTTGGACTTTGATTTCTCTCTATGCAAAATGGGTGGGACGAACACGATGACCACTATACTCCCTTCCAGCTCTAACATTCTCTGCATCCATAAACCTAGACCATCTACACAGAATATGCATTTTTGTGCCCTTAATAAACAGTTATTGAAGGAGTAAACGAAGAACAATGTGCTTAAAATTAACACCATTATTAAGCTTACTTATTTTTAGTGTTTTGTGACTAAAAAACATTTGTCAAATGATTTCTTTGGATTATTATTGAATGTACTGCATTATTTTAGGCATGGTGAGGAATTCAAATAAAAATGAAGTTGGATCTCTGTCTTAGGAAAATTGGGGTCTGGGTAAGAAAATAAAACATGTCCATGGACAGTCCTTGGTAAAAACCAGCTGAAATCCAGGCTGTACATTAGTCAAAGATGTTATCTTCATGGCATAAGAAAAGCATTGGGCTGAGAGCACAGCATTAGGAGTCAGATAAAGATTTCCATTTATTAAGAGATACCCATTTTGGATTGCTCAATATATGCTAGATATTATGCTTAATAATTTTAAAATAATATCTGATTTCAACATCACTTACGAATGTGAAATTTTGGTGTATCAGACTAAAGATGGCCACAAGTTTTGATGTTCCTGTGAACAAGAAGTAGGTAGAGTCTATATTCCCTCCTCTGGAATATGGGCTGGACTTTGACTTCTTTGACCAAGTAGAGAAGTGACTCTATCCCAGTTCTGTGGCCTAGCCTTTAAGAGGACTGTCAGCTTCCAGCTTGCTCTCTTGGACCCTAAGTATCTCTATAAAAAACTTTGGCTACTCTGATGGTGAGACCATGTGGAAAGGTCCAGAGGCTCTGTGGAGATGGATAGAGGCTCACTGTATTCCAACCTCCAGACATCTCTACCAAGGGGGCATACGTGAATCAAGCCATATTGGACCCTCTAGCCCAGCCCAGCCACCAGCTCTGACCCCAGTCAATGCCAGATGGAACAGAAGAACCACCTAGCAAAGCCTGGCCCTAACCCCTCCCACACAAAATCATTAGTGAGAATAAAATTGTTATTTAAAGTAATTAAAATTTGAGTGGGTAGTTATGCAGCAGTAGATAATTTTAACAATTGAGTAAATCCTTTAACTTCTCTGAAGCTCAGTTTCCCCATCTGTGTAATGGACACACCACTGTCATCATCAATATCATTTTTGCTTAACATTTATTGGAAGCTTACTATGTGCCAGGCATGGTTCTAAGCACTTCACAAAAACCCGGTGAAATATGTACTATTAATATTCCCAATTTCCAGATGGTAACTGAGGCACTGAGAGATTAACATAAACAGGTCACACAGTTAGTTAAGTGGCAGAAATAAGATTCAGACATGCATGGCCTGACTGCAAGATGAAAAGAAGTTTATAGAGTATACAGTATAGTGTCAATCGCATAGCAGGGGCTCAGTTCATGGCGATGGTGATGGTGACAGTAGTGATGGTGATAGTAGCAGTAGTGATTGTTAACATCACATAGGAAAATTTTCTCGGGGAGTCTGGGTTCTGAGCAAACACTTCAAGGAAAGAAAAAACTTGAGGTGCATAGGGTGATAGGAAAAATGTCTTTGACTGGAAAGCAGGAACCAGATGCAGCAAAGGAGCATGCAAACATGGTAGAAAATACTGATGGGTGAGGGTGAGAGTGGGGGGTAGAAAGTGGGACTGAACTGATGCTTAGGCAAGTAATTTAAAGTGGTGGCTCTGTAGGGTCTTTTGGCTCAGACGGAGGAAGGGACAGGGCTGGCCATGGGTGATTTACTATGGCATCCAATCAAGCCACGTGTTCATGAAATGCGTGACGTACCACTGCACCGCATTACCAAACTTCCTCTCCCCAATTAGGGGAACTATCCTTTTCATTTATGAAGTGATTCGTGGGCATCTGAATGATCCCACCATTGAGGAGACCCGATGGGGGTCATACTAACATGACCAAGGTCAAGTAATCAAAAGATATTTATAGCCCATTTATAGGCCATTATAATACCATCAGCCAGGCATATCCTGCACAGCCTTCCTAAATGAGGTAAATATCCTGGATCCTGGGCTTTCAGTATGGCTGTGTGGCCAAGGATATTTGTAAGTTACCTGAGAAATCCAAACAACAATAGCCAAAGTGGTGGATCGTCATGTTCCAGATGAGTGCTCATGATGCACCTATCTTGTCCTCAGTAAGGGTCATAATTTTTCAGAGAATCATCAAATGTTAATTCTGGAAGACCTTAATTTAATGCATTCATTGAGAGATGCATAAATGGACAGCTATCAAAGCAAAGGGACTTGTCCATCAGTGTCAGAGGCCAAGTATAGAACTAAAACATTTTGGGGTGCCTGGGTGGCTCAGTGGGTTAAAGCCTCTGCCTTCTGCTCAGGTCATGATCTCAGGGTCCTGGAATCGAGCCCCGCGTCGGGCTCTCTGCTCAGCGGGGAGCCTGCTTCCCCTTCTCTCTCTGCCTGCCTCTGCCTACTTGTGAGCTCTCTCTCTCTGTCAAATAAATTAAAAAAATCTTAAAAAAAAAAAAAAAAGAACTACAACATTTTGTTACTTCCACTGGTTTTCCTTTACAATATGTGGAGATTCAAGATTACTTAATAAATGCCATTGGAATAACTGGATACCAATTGAGGCAAATCCTTTAGATTCACACCTCATAACACAAAATAAACTCCAGACTAATTACTTAATTATAAAAATGTTACCTCAAAGGAAATAGGAGAAAATATATTTTGCAGAAGCATGATATAATTATATCAGATTAAAGCAATAAGATAACAGATGTGAAGTGACTACACAGAAATTTAAAACTCTATAATAAAAATAAGAAACATGCAATCAAAAGATGTATCACAAATTGGGAAACTCTTTCATAATAAGATTTGAGAGATCACTGGCAAAAAACATAGATAATTTACCTATATAGGATATAATTATTAAACACAAGAAGGAATGTTAAACCTCATTAACAAAGACATAATAATTAAATAACAGTTAAAACAACATATAATTTTATACCCATTATATAAGAAAAAATTTAATTTTCTTGATCATAGCAAACAATACTAACTAGATTATAGTGAAATAATTTTCTGGTGTCATTATATATTGGCCCATTTTAGGAAATGACACAACGATATTATAGGAACTATATAATATTTTTATAACTTTGGCTTGGTAATCCCACTCCTGAGAATTTATCTGAAGTACTATCTCAATTCATTAATAACACCTGAATCTCCTGCTTAATTTCTGTTCCTTAGGTGTGTTCTAGTTTCCTATTTGCAACCAAATTTTGTACTCTGGTACTTTAAACCCTTTCTGTCCGAAGTGAAGCTCATCCTCTTTCCTCTAAACTATATAGCAAGCCACTTTTAATCTCTGCATCACTGGCACCTGGACTGTGCCTGGCACATAATAAGTGCACAATAAACTTTGCTGAATGAATGAATTACTCCCCTGTTTTCATCTTCCAGGCCAGGCTGGGAAACTTGGAGTTATCTCTGACTGTCCTTGTTCCTTATATAAAACTTGTCACAGAATTCTGTTATTTCACAATGTCTCTTGGCCTCTCTTTTCTTCTTATGTGCTTCTCTATCCAGCTCCCCATGGCCTTGTACTTTGTTAACTGAAGTGGCCTATGGGTTCATCTTCTGATTCTCAAGTTTTCTCTCTCCCAAATCACCCCATGAGAGTATAACCCCTGATTTATCAGTATCAACTAGAGATCATTGGTGCAAGACACAGAAAGCAATTCTGGCCAACTTAAGCAATAAAAAGGGATGTATTGGAAGGTTGCTGTTGAGTTCACAGAATGAGAGGAAGAGCTGATCAATTAAGCATCAGAAATAATATTGGAAACTAGGACTATTCCCTGGATTTCAGCAACATGAATTTGAATTATTGTCTCTCTTGGCTACTGCCATTAGATAATTACCTCCAAGCATTTTGCAGGGCAGCAATAATTTTCTTAATGTTTAAGGTGTTATGCTTTCTTACCATACATACTGTAAGTCCAAGGGCAAGGATTGTGTAATTTATTTTGCACCCTAGAGCACTGAGCATGACGTATGTACTTGACTGAGACAGACCAATGACAGGAAAGGAAAATGGGCTGGCTTGTGGTAGAGTGTGGGGTAGGACGCTGGGGAAAAGTGATTCCAGAGGCAAGAAAGTCTTATCTGGAATCCCAGCTTGTTGATCCTGGCCCACATCTATCAGAGCCACTATCTTCTAGGTCTCCGAAAGAGAAAGCCAGTGAGACGCTCTGAAAAAAATGCCCACTTGTTAGTACTTCGGGCCCACGTTATTTTGTAGCCCTCTACTCTGATAAAAAAGCTACATCAAATATGAGATCAAGGGGTGCCTGGGTCGCACAGTGGGTTAAAGCCTCTGCCTTCGGCTCAGGTCATAATCTCAGGGTCCTGGGATCGAGTCCCGCATGGGGCTCTCTGCTCAGCAGGGAGCCTGCTTCCCCCTCTCTCTCTTTGCCTGCCTCTCTGCCTACTTGTGATCTCTCTCTGTCAAATAAATAAATAAAATCTTAAAAAAAAATTCTTACAGTAACCCAACTTATCCTTCTACAGATGAGGACACTGGGCCAGGGTAAGGTTAAGGAGCTGGTCCCAGGTCATCTAGCCAGTGAATAGTGATGCCAAGATTCAAAACCCAGCAGTCCTGGGCCCAATCCTCATAAGCCAAGTTATGCTGCTTTTGTAAGTTTTTCTACATCAATGGCAGCACAGACCTCTCTTCCTAGAAATACCTTTCCGTGTTAAAGCAGATCCTCTGTGTTCCTTCCAGATTAATCTGCTCCTCCTGCAGGCCCTAGCATCCATGGTGAGTTAAACAGAAAAAAGGAAAATTGAAAAATCAAATACCATTCTGTCTACCCAACGAAGAGCCTACAGACGACCTTGCCCTGAATCTAGGACTGAGCTCTTGTTAATGCCAAAACCAGACTCCTGATGATATTTGTGAGATGTCAGCCAAAAGTCTAAAGCAGTTCTCTGCACAGGTAGAAAATGCCTGTTAATAACATACTCCATTTTTAGAAACTGTGCCATAATTTCTCTGGAATTTTGCTCATAAAAAGACCAGTTGCTCTTGCTCCAGAATGAATGATTATTCCTCCTTACAACAGAAGACTTCCTCCAAATCTTCTCCCAGTGCAGGCAGGAATCCTGCTTCCCACTCAGGAATTTGTGCTGATAGTTTGGGCTGTTGCTACAGTGTAATATCCCTGAGTGGACCTCCCCCCTCCTCCAGATCCTATATTTGCCCTGATCTGCTGGACTATGTCAGGTATTCAGCACTATGAATGGGACAAATCTCCCAAACCTGCAAACCTTCAGCTAGCTACCCACTATGGGTTTCAAAGGAAATATGCAAAGGGGGGACTGGACAAATGAACACTTTCTCTATAGTTCAAATGAACCTGGAGACCCATGTCGTCTCAGAACACTGTTGTGTTTCAGAAAAAAATTCAAAACCAAGGGTAAATAAAAGGGAATTCTAGTCTCCATGCTACAATGAACATTAAAGGGGAGCCACAGAAAGGCTTACTTGAACTTGCCTTCTTCTCCCATTCTTTTTCCTTATTAAGAAGCTGCTCCCAAGACTCCCCTCCAGCCCACGTAGTCTTTCTTTTGTCCTTCCCTCCATTCCTGCATCTCCTCTCACCAGATCTCATAAAGTAGATCTACTTAGCCTTGTTCCCAAGAAGAAAAAAGCCTCCTTTAAGAAATGGAGAGGAGGTTTTGAAAACTGAGTTGACAAATAAGGGATTTTCTCTGGTGGTAAGGGCATGAGTCTCTGAATACTGCTATCTCAGTATTTATCTTTTTTTTCCTTTTTAAACCATGCTGTATATTACTTCTCTATGACTTATTTATTTTATAACTGGAAGTTTGTAGCTTTTGACTCCCTTCCCCATTTTGCCCAACTCCCACCTTGTTCTTGCTTCCTCTAGGCATACTGCTTTCTGTGGGTCAGTTTGCACAGCTCCTCCAAATTATCGAGATAGTGATAAATTAAATCAAGAGTGTAGATTTACAACTGTAATCCTCAAAAGAGAAGTAATATTTTGGGTCTGTAGGAAATAAATGGTCACCCCAAAATAGATTATGATACTTCCATTAAATGAAGTTTTTTAAAAAAAGATTTTTAAAAATTTATTTATTTGAGAGAGAGAGAGAGAGAGAGCACACGACACAGAGGGAGAGGGAGAAGCAGACTCTTTGCTGAGCAGAGACCCTGACACAGGGTTTGATCCCAGGACCCTGAGATCATGACCTGAACCAAAGGCAGATACTTAACTGACTGAGCCACCCAGGCACCCTTGTTAAATGAGGTTTTGTGTTTTAATTATTTTTGTGTCCTGAATAATTGTCAGTTATCCATACTCCTTAAAACGCAATAAAAACTAGGATGTTTTCACAGTATAGATTTTTTTCAAAATTCTGTAACAAATAATTTAATGCCATAATATAATTTCAGTATTCTTGCTGGATAAATCCATCTTATCAATGTTTTACAGAAAATTTGGAGAATGGTTTCTGTTTTAATGATCAGAAATTTGGAGGCACTCAATTCCTTGTTGTAAATCTCTTGCCATACAGTTTACCCTATCAGTGATAATTAATTTATGGCATAATTTAAACCAAAGTTATAGAAGGGTAATGTTGATTGCTTCTGGCAACCCCTAATCTGTTCTCTGTATCTATGAGTTCCCCCCTTTTTTAATTCCACATATAAGTGAGATCATTTGGTATTTCTCTTTCTTTGCCTGATTTATTTCACTTAGCATAATTCCCTCAAGGTCCATCCATATTCCCACAAATGGCAAAATCTCATTGCTTTTCATGGCTGAATAACATTCTAGTGGTGTGTGTGTGTGTGTGTGTGTGTGTGTGTGTGTGTGTGTGTGACATTTTCTTTATCTATCCATCGATGGACTCTTAAGTTATTTCCATATCTTGGCCATTGTAAATAACGCTGCAATGAACATGGGGGTGCATGTATCTATTTGAGTTAGTGCTTTCGTTTTCTTCAGATAAATACCCGAAAGTGGAATTGCTGGATGATATGCTAGTTCTATTTTTAATATTTTAGGAAACTCCATACTGTTTTCTATAGTGGCTGCACTAATATTCATCTTGTCAGTTATTTTTAATTGGAACTTTTTATGAAATGCCTATCCAATCCCCTTCCCTCATGAGCAAGTTTAGACTGTATTTAAACTACTACTTTTGCCTAGACTATCAAAGCAGCTATATGGGCGGGAAGAGAAAGAAAAGTGAAGCAATTTTTGAGAAGGGCTTTTCTAAGAAAGCTAAGAGGACAAGGCAGATTCTGAAAGGAGATGGGTCCCAGTGGGCACTCCAGGCAGGAGCAAGAACTTTGAATCTTGTTGCTCCTCCCACCAAAGCTCCACCCAGACACCTTGGTCCAGTTTGCATTCTTGACCCACACATCACAATAGAACTCTCCCTCTTCAGATTTGGGTACTTGAACTCCCTCTAGAGGCTGAAGTGTGCCACTAAGAGCAAGTCATTAGGATATATAATGCATGGGGGTTGAAAGAAAGCCAAGCGTGAAAAACTGTGAGAATAAATAAAGAGGCAGTGACTGGGTCTAACCCAATAAACTAAAGAGGGCTTCACAAACAAGGTGACAAAAGAGTGAGCGAGTGACTGACTGAATGCGCATATGGATTTGCATTGCTCTAGTCTATACTTGATTGCACAAATCTCATTCTGAATGCTTGAAAATACACAAGAACTGTAGGGTGTATATTGCTGTTTGGGAGGTGAGACATATTTTGGTTCTCTTTCTGGAATTTCTCTAGGTTTCTCCTTGCCATTCTACTTCCCAGTCTGCTTGGCTTCTGTGCAGGAATGCTTGGCTCTTCCTGAGATATGGTGTATGATAGCAGGCCTTTGGAGTCTCTGTTGGGCAGGCATAGCTTTAGTTTACGTCTCCAATCTTCCAAAGGGTTTCGAAGCTTCCAGAGGCTCTAAATCCAGGACCAGGTATTTTGAAATGGAATAAGGAGACAGGAAGAAACAAAGTGAACTCTATCTCCCCTCCCCGTATCTCCTCAATATTAGCTTTCAATGGGATGATGGCATTTAGGAGAGAAGAGTCACCCAACAAGAAACCCAGAGTGATTCTTTTCTTCAACGTTGTGGGGTGGGAGGGGGGTTGGGAGGGTGGGAAATAATGACTTGCTTTGAATGCTTTGTGCTGGGGGTGGGTGATCCCCAAGGAGTTAAACCACTTTGCAAGTTGTTTTTAACTAAACTCTAGCCTCAGGGTTTAAGAAATCTCCCTCTCTAATTGATGTCTTTAGTCAGTGGCTGCTTATAATCAAGAAGATTGCACTTAAAAGGTATAGAGGCTGGTCTTATTATTGGCATTAGAAGATTTTGCTTTGTAATTAGAAGCCCGAGAGTCTAGGACCACTAGATCTCATACAGAGAGGACAGCAGATATTTTAGTTCAAACTGCATACTCATCAAGAAAAATTGTGCTGTGCTGTTTGTAACAAGAAGTACTATGGGCTTTTTATCTTCTAAGCTTCTGTCACTCCATTCCATTTGTTTTATAATGAAATTATTTCTTATGTTGAATATAACCAATACATATTCAATATAACCAATTAAATATTGGTTACAGTCAAGCAGAGAGAGTCAATTATCATATGGTTTCACTTACATGTGGAGCATAAGGAAAAACATGGAGGACATTGGGAGAAGGAAAGGAAGAGAGACCTTGACTCTCTTGAGAGTCCGTGAAACATGAGACCGTGGACTCTGAGAAACAAACTGAGGGTTTTGGAAGGGAGAGGGGTGGGGGTTGGGTGAGACTGGTGGTGGGTATTGAGGAGGGCACGTATTGCATGGAGCACTGGATGTAGTGCATGAACAATGAATCTTGGAACACTGAAAAAATTAAATTAAATTTAAAAAAAACCTATAATATATGTATAGGTAGTATATGTATTAAGCATTTATTGAGCATCTAGTATGTGCTAGGCACTGTATAGAAAGCTTTGTAAACAATGGGGTCTGAGGATAAAGATCCAGGTAAACAAACAGATCATTGAATTTAAGGCATTATGATCAGGAAGGCTTGGGGAAGACATACATCAGGGGTCAGCAAATTCTTCCATTAAAGGCTAGATAGAAAACATTTTGACTTCATAGGCCATCTGGTCTCTATCACAACCACTCAACTCTGCTCTTGTAACATGAAATCAGTCATAGACAACACATAAACGATGAGCATGGCTCTTTTCTAAGAAAACTTTATTTATGGCCACTGAAATTTGAATTTCATATAATTTCCATGTGTCACTACTCTTTGTTTTGCTTTTTTTTTTTCAACCATTAACAAATGTAAACACCATTCTTAGCTCATAGGGCTAATAGAAACAGGCAAAGGAACAGATTTGGTCCATAGGCTGGAGTTTGCTGACCTGCGACATGAACTAATCTCTAGGACCATCCGATCACCACTTGGGAAGTACCTGACCACATGGAGGAGAGAGCAACTAGTGCATCTGTTTGTCTCAGGTGTGACACGGAGGCATTAGAGTTGGTAAAATGTCGAAAGATACTTAGAGAAGGACGTTCTCTTTTCTCTACTCTCATAGTAACAGTTCCAACGTGTAAAAACCTTCACAGGAGGGAATACTTTCCAATGTCCAAACTCAATCCATTGTGTGAGACATAAGGCTTTCTCATCAAAATGAGACCAAACTTGCAAACATTAGTGCATCTGAATTGTTTTTCTATAGAACTTGCTGGCATGGGCAGAGTTTAGTCACACATACAGATCCTAAATAGGAGGGCACTTTCTGGAGCTTGGGTTTCAATGAGCACGGCCTTTGCCTATCAACATATCAGCCTTATTGTTGTCACCTGGAAAGAACCTTTGTCAAATTCAGAGTCCATCTTATACTAAAGTTTGACGACAGAATGAACTACTTTCATCTTATACTAAAATTTGACGATAGAATGAACTATTTTCAGAGACAGTATGTTCCCCATAGTGGAATTATATAAAGAGAGGTTAGCACTCACTTAGTGACAATGGAGAGAAGGTGACATGGGACATATAACTTGAATTTATAAATTCTAAGACCATCAAAGATGTTGACTTTGTGGTACATGTCATCTTGTCTCAACTGGAGAAACAACACGAAAAAAAGACAAATTCAAATGCAGTATGTTGTCATGCACCGTATTTTACATTTCAGATCACATAGGTCCAACCTCACAACTTTGTAGACATAATTATCAAGACCCGCAGTTTCCTGGGTCCCGTGATGGGTAAATGATCACTAAGTGGGTAAGTATTTTATATCCAGGTTGAATTTTTCTCGGCCTCACAAACAAAGCACCAGGCATTTTAGTAAAAGGGGATGAAAAAGTGGAGGCGTTTCATTTCATTTTATAACCCAGCCTAATGTCCTTTTCCCTGTTGATTTCTGATCTTAGAAACCAACTACTTGCTAAGGGGGATGAAGTCTGAAAAGGGGAAAATTAAGCTAAGTTTTAGTTAAGTATGTCCCTGTGGTAAGAATTTAAATTAAAGCACAAGAAAAAGCTTTACAAACCAAGTGGTGAAGCCTCCCCCGACCTGGACTTTTAGGGTCCAACCCTAAGAACAAGGGCAGGTCCCTAAGGCAGCTCTCTCTTGCACTGGCTAGATGAACTGCTGTGTCAGCAGCACCATGCATCATTAGCCGACCTGGACAAGCTCCAGCTGCCTTCCTTTTGCACTCTCTCTGTACCTCTCACTTTAAAAAAGCTTTCATCAACATCATCCCAAACATCTTTTGTTTTCCCAGCTGGAGGAGCCTTTCTTTCTGTTTGCATCCCATCTCTAGCTAACTAAGTTCTTTTGCCCTTAAGAACTGCAGCCATGAATCAAAGGGAATCATCACCTGTAAACTCTAAAGTGAATCTGAGTGCTCTGGGATTCCACATCCCATCTATCTTCTTGGAGCTGCCATATTTTGTTACCTTTCCCTATCCACTGTTGGTGGTCATTATCTTTCCCTCTTTCCATCCACCATATTAGAGACAAAATATGAAGATCCTTCCAGCAATATTTTCTTCTGATTTAGCGGCACTAGAGCATAATCTTCTCTTTGCTTGGTAAGTTTCCCAATCCCTCTGTCAAGCTGGGTGAGATACATGTCTAGCCCAGGCTGGAGTTATTTACTACATAAAATGATCTCCTGATCTAAGGTTTTCCCCAGATTCCCTGAAAATGGCTTTACAATAAATCCAGGAAAGAAAATCAGAGGGCTTTTTGTTTCGTTTTTTTTTTTTTTAAGGATTGATGCCTACTCCTCGTCCATAAAACCTCACACAGAATTCTTGGCTTTTACTGTCTTCACACATTTTAATCCTCATATCCAAAAACTAGGTGGAAGTTTAAAGAGTCATCCTCCTGCCTCCATAGAGGAGACTCTTTGATTTTAAACATGGTAAGAGTGCAAAATTCTGCTATTTTACTCAGGAACCCTCAGGAATACTTCCTTACAATAATTTCTTTCTTTCTTTCATTTTTTTTTTTCTTACAATAATTTCTTATGACCATTTTTTGTTATTGTGGATAGTGGTAGAAATGGTAGATGGACTATCATCTTCTGAGATGTCTTCTGAGAGACATAACCTGATGTAATGTAAATATTTTCTAGATAAGCTGCTTCCAACCTGGGGGTGAGGTTACTAACATTTTGCACCCTGCCAATTATAGCTAGCCTTTTTTTTTTTTTTTTTTTTTTAAGATTTCATTTATTTGAGAGAGAGAGAGTATAAGTGGGGGGGGGGGGGGGACGGGCAGAGGGAGAGGGAAAAGTAGGCTCCCCACTGAGCAGGGAGCCCAATGTGGGGTTTCATCCCAGGACCCCGGGGATCATGACCTGAGTTGAAGGCAGACACTTAACTGACTGAGCCACCCAGGCCCCCGTAGCTAGCCTTCAATACTATGCCCCTTATCCTGCATATCATTTGTTTCTTCTTTTTAAATTTGGAAAATCCAAAGCCCAGATTACAAAAGGAGGAAGCCCACGGAACTGAGCATAGTTCAATCTACATACATGCAAAATTGTTAGTGCATAATATGTTGCCTGTCAAGAGAATTAAAATACCCATGTGAGTGGGTTTTGAATGAGACTGAAAGCCCTTCCTGGCACATGGAAACTTTTCTGGATTTATATTCTCCAATCAATTTCCAAGGCCTCAACTGGTCATTTTCAGAAGCTAACTTCACAGTGTCAGGCCAAAAGTAGTGGCTCTGATTATGTGAGAGAGGCTTCCATTACCCTCTCAGATAATTTCTGAGCAACAACAAGGGGAAGGGAAAAGAAAAAAGTGAAAGGAAGTTGAAACCATACTGCTCCTTAAAAGGGGGGGTGCTCTGTGCCTGTAAACTTGGAAAAAATGCTAACATGACAATGACGATCCCTTCTACCTCTATGTACCTGAGTCTAGTGGGCATGCCGCTTTCACAGAGATCAGTGAACTAAAGCCTGAAGAGATGTTAGGAGACAAGACAATATAGCTCATAAGTGGCAAGACCCACATTTCCCTTCTCTTAACAGTGGCTGATACATAGCTGATACTCATGGGTATAGCTGCACTGGTTGTTAAAATATAGAATAGGTCTATACAGTTAGTAAACAGCTGTTTCCTTGAGCCCCACAGTTCCCCTACCCCTCCACTGCTATTCTAATTCCTGCAGCCTTTTTCTCAGAACTAGCCCTACCAACAAGCCTCCCCCATAATCCTTCAGCTACAGGCTAGTCCCTGACCTGGCAGGAAGCCTTCAGGGCCCTGTCCCAGCTTGGCAATGGCTGACATTCATACTGGTTTGTCAGTGTCTGCAGCTTATCAGTGAAATATTTTAAACATCACTGTTACTCTTCATTGTGAAGCTTTGCTTCATCTGCTATGCTGGCATATCACCGGTCTCCTGTGATCTCTACCTGTGAGTCTAAGAATCTCAGCATCTTAGAACAGTTGGTCTCTTGAAGAGCCCAGCCATTCTCAGATGCACGAACTGCTCTTGTGAAACTTCGGTCTTTGTTTAGGAATCAGCACCTGTTATAGACTGAATTAGGTCCCCAGCCCACCAAATTTATATGTCAATGTCCTAACCCCCAGTATGTCGAATGTGATATATTTGTGGATAGGGTCTTTAAAGAGGTAATTAGGTTAAAATGAGGTTATTAGGGTGGGCCCTCTCAAATATGACTGGGTCCTCCTCAAAGAGGAAATTTGGACACAGACATGTACAGAGAAAAGACCGTGGGAGACACATGGAGAAGACGGCCATCTACAATTCACGGACAGAGGACGCAGAAGAAACCAAGCCTGCTGACACCTTGATTTCAGACTTCTAGCATCCAGAACTGAGAGAAAATACACCTGTGTTGTTTAAGCCACCCAATCTGTGGTATTTTATTATGGAAGCCCTAGAAAACTAATATAGTACATTAATCCATGCCATTAATCAATACACTTTCTTTGCAGTATTATGTTCCTTTGCCAAAGAACATTGTGCTTAGGGTGACCACACATGTTAATTTGCCAGGAGAGTTAACAAGTTTGTGCCTGCTGTCCTGGCATAATGTTCACAGTGGCCCCTTTGTCTCTCAAAAGTATCTCAGTTTGGACAACAAATTTTGTGGTCGCCCTAAATTTGTTTAACTCTTGGCTCCAATATTTGTAATTTTCTTTCACATTCTCAGCTCCTCCTTGTCAAGTACTTGTCACTTCTTTCTTTAAGCCCTGATATTTGCTCTGCTCCTTCAGTACCCGTAAAATAGTCCAGCTCATGACATGGCCCAACAGACAATGGTATTATTCAGTAGATATGAAGGTAACTGGACAAATTTCTATGGAGTGCTGTATAGAATGAACACTCCACTCCTTTCCTCGAGGAGTGGTGACCCAATATGAAACACACATAAATTAGAGTCATCCTCTGCCATCTTATTTCTGTCCTACACAGACCATTATTTTATACTTGATTTATTTTTTGGAAAATGTTCTTAAATGCTGTTTAATCTCCCTATCCAGATTCACTGCAGTGAATTTATGACAGGCTTCAGAATACAATTAATGCACACTTCTATCTCATCCCATCTTGTCGCTGGCTGTGGCAATATAATGCTTTTTGGCAAGCTGACATGAGGAGAGAAGAAAAGCTCTGTTCTCAAGGAAAATATTAGTGATAAGTGAATTGGCAGCATTTCAAATGGTACTGGGAAGCTAGTTTATGGTTATGGTGGCCTTGCCCAAATAGCTCCACTGAATCCCTGCAGTAAATACCCTCTCCTTCTTGCCTCTCATGTGAAACTAAAATAATAATAATTATAACAGTTGCATTAACAGCTTAAGAAATCATTAATCTACCAGGTCAAAACAAGCACCACATGCAAAGCCTGAAAGTTGTGACTGAATCAAGAAGGACCAGAAGACCAGTAGACATAAAATTCTTCCTTCTTTATCTCCATGTTTGCTCTTTTTCTGGAGTAGAATAGCTTCATGAGGTACAGCATGGAACATAGCGTTTAGGAGGCTCTATTCTAAATCAAGTTCAGGGTTTCTCGATGGTGACATGCCTCTGGAGGAAGCCAGTTGGTAATATCACCTGAGGTCTATTTGGCTAGTGAGGATATAGCCTAAGACTGAGTCCCCTCAGCTCCATCTCTAAAGAGCTTGTATGAATTTGAATTTGGATATATGAACTCCTCTTCATGGACTCCAGTTTCACTGTCAGTACAGTGGGCACAACCCAATGACCCATTTATTTGGGATGCATAAGTGTAGTCCAGGTACCAGTGAGATTTGCTGTGCATATCCACATGGGCCACGGGCCCCTGGATAGCCCTGCAGACATGTGTTGATGATTCTCCTGGCCAGTTTCCCACTGACAATATTTTCTTCATCTGTCCACATGTGGATTTGGAAAACTCGTCCTTTTGAAATAAGGATTGGTGTTTCCAGGCCCAGGAAATAATTTATGTAATTATGGTGAGGGAGATGAACAGAGCACAGGATGGTTTCCAGCCTTTATGTCCTGCATTTTGTCAAGACACATTCTGGCAAGCTTGCTTTTCTTTGTAACATCTCTATTAGAGAATTGAAGAAAACTGCTTCTCCAAATGCATTTGAAAGGAAATTCTGTAATTGGATATCATCGCTGTCCATCACATTGGGTGTAATAAAGGGAGGCAGGCCATTGGAATGGGAGAAGGAATGAGGAATGACCAGATCATGTTTGTGGACAAAACTCTGTCTGCCTCATCCAAGTCTTGATGGGATGTGTATGGGGTCAGGGGAGCAATTCTCAAAACTCTGCTCAGAGCTCAGAGACATTTCAGAGTGCCATTGGAGAGCTTTTTCATTTTCTAAAAGAAAAATCTTTTAGACTTACATCTGTTTTTAGAGCTCTGTATCTTCCACTCACAGATTTATAAAACAAACAAAACAAAATAACCAAAAGGGAAAAAATATCTACTTAATAATTTTGAAGACCTGCCTGGAAAAAAAAGTGTCCTCACTGATTTTTCTGTTTTTGCCAAACATACACTGAAATACCACTATGAGATGATGTGTTCAGGTGTCCAGAAATCCCACTCTCACAAAGGCTCATCAATTGGCTCTGCTCTAACTCCATTTAGCTTCAAGAAAAGGCAACCATTTTTCTGAGACAGTCCATTTTATTTCTCAACCAATGAAAGGCCTATACCTTGTAAGAGTCTTTAACACACAGATCATGGGGTTTAGAGGTAAGGACAGACAGGCCATGAATTCCCCAATGTCATCCAGATGCAGCCATTCCCCACTCTCCATGTCCTTGAGATGTGGTATTATCCCTGCCTGCTCTGATTTTGCCTGGGTCTCTTAGGTTCCCTGGGATTTCTATACCACTGGGCAGGTGACACAGACGGGAGGCGTTTTTCTCTTTATCCTAGCGAGCTTGTTCTTCTCTTCCTTGCCTTGTTTCAGGAATGAATCGGCAATGTAACTGACACTGGTGGTAACTCCAATCTGCTCATTCAAAGATTGTATCTTGTCCCTTTTCACTGGGCCAGATGCCCCTTTAGTTCTCAATGACTGATCTGGAATTGGATTGAGTTAGTCCTAGCCTTGGGTTTAGGGCCTTCTCCTCGAGGCGACCCTTGACACTAGATACCATGGGAGAAATGGTAAGAGAGTCTGGGACAATGCAATTAAGTCTTTTGGCCAAGGAAAAGAGATGTGAACGGCCTCTGACCTATAGGGATGAGGTGATGGTGCTGAGAAAGCTTGATGAGGGTCCAAGGAGACTGTCCAGAGGAAAACTCAGGGGACTGCCACTCAAATCCTTCTAGCCATTCTCTGGAAAACTCTGCATTTTCCCAGTAAAAGCTGATTAAAAAAAAATCCTAGGAAAAGGATGAAAAGGGCCTATGTCACTTACATACTAAAAGAGTAATGGCTCTGACTCTAGGTGGCAGGACAGGGTCTCTTGCATAGAGGAGAAGAAGCAATCCTGGGAGCAGCAAGTGCAGCGATACGGGCAGCTTTTAAGAAACAGAAAAGAGTGTGAGCCACCCAGGACCCACAGAAAGAGGGCACAACTAAGTATTTTGGAATTCAAAATCGGAATCCTACTCCACTCTGATTGCCCCCATAGTTAAGTGACAGGAAAATAAGCATCACACCACAATAGTATTATTTGATTTAACATTTGAGAATATATTTTGAGAAGTATAGGGGTGTGTGTATAATATATTTATGTTATACATTAATCTTTTTTTTTTTACGATTTTATTTATTAATTTGACAGAGAGAGACACAGCAAGAGAGGGGGATCACAAGCAGGGAGAGTGGGAGAGGGAGAAGCAGGCTTCCCGCAGAGCAGGGAGCCCAATGTGGGGCTCGATCCCAGGACCCTGGGATCAAGACCTGAGCCAAAGGCAGACGCTTAATGACTGAGCTGCCCAGACGCCCCTATACATGAATCACTCTTAATATTTATTTTGTAAAATTCCAGTTAAGAAAGATTTCAGTCCAAAACTGACCTACTTCAGGAAGTCTTCGTAGATTAATAGCATCCAATTTCCTATAGGTAATAGCAATCGATTAGTTTGTGGTTTACTCTTTCATTCAACCTAACATTTAATGACAGTTGATGATTTTGATTCTATTTATTGCTCTTGCCTTAGACTCCTCAGCAATACCATGGTCTCTAGGGTGCGACGAAAGGAGTAATACACAGCTAGGCTGCTGTGCACCTTGACTTCATCCATTGAAGACAGTGCCCCGATTTCTCTTTAGCTTATGATATATTTTGTATGCCCTTGTTCCTCCTTATCCCAATTATTTTATTCATCCATTCATCCATTCATTCCATATCTATTTATTGAGCACCTACTAAGGGTCCGATCCTCTATTTGGTGCCAAGGTTGTCATGGAGACTGATGAACTCAGTTAGTTTTTTCTCCGTGTGCTCAGCCCAGCTCGGTCCTAGCACCACCTTGTAAGCCAGTCCCACCTGTTTTCTCCCAACGGTATTTCATAGTTCATGGGCTCAGTGAAGGCCATGCCTGGCTCTGCCAACACTGCATGCACCTAGACAGGTCGTGGGTTACTGATGCACGTGTAGGTGTTATGTTATTCTCTGGACTTTAAATTATTTTTCTAAATTGGGAAAAAATACTTTGTAAACTATCATGCAGGTTAGTTATCTTCATAATCAACTAGATTGTAAGATGTCTTCTTACATCTACTGTAAAGAATTTCTTTTGATCCCTCCAGCACCTAATTTAGGGTTTTGGATAGTTAATACATGCTAGTTGAAAGAATGAATAAATAAATGAATAAGCCTCATATATAATATCTGTGAACTTGTAGTTAAAAATGCCATTTGAACACAATGAGGTTTTTCTTGAGAGGCTGTGAAAACTTGCATCAGTACCATTCTGACTCTACTGGGAGCTCGAATTAAGGAGAAAAAATGTGTTGGGAGTTAATGACCTTAATTTTTTCTTGAGCCTCATTTCAGCTGCCAGTTTCCATGATATCAAAGACATGATAAGACTAGAGGAGTCTGCAATGACAGATACAATAACAGTGTCATGATTCTACTGCATCCCTTTTCTAAACTGCCTTCTGATATTGTAGTGTTCTGTTCATGACACTCCAGGGAATCTCCTGCTCTAAGATCCCAGAGTTTCCTTAATTCTTGGAATAACTGTAAGCTAGTTCTTGCTACTGCAACTCTGGGGCACTATTGTTCCCTGCCTATATTTTTTTCAGGTAGATATAAGGAGTTTCCTAGAAACAGAGAATTAAAGTGGAAGCTGAGACCTCACCTGAAGTTGGATGCTCCAGAAATGTAGATGGAAGTAAAACTATTGATACCCCTGTGTATTAGTTAGGGTTCTCCAGAGAAACAGAACCAACATAGGAAAAGAGGTTAATGGAAATTCATTATATAAAATATTTATTATATATATTTAAGTAATATATATTTAGATATATATATATCTAAATTAGATTTATATGGAAATATATAAGAGATTATAGTAAGAGATTTATTATAAGGAATTGGCTCATGTGATTTAGGAGACTGGCAAATCCAAATCTGAAGTGTGAGTCAGCAGCCTGGAGACCCAGCAGAACCAAAGGGGGTGCAGATGAAGTCCAAAGGTGCTCTGCTGAAAATTCTCTCTCGCTAGGGGAGGCTGGCCTATTTGTTCTATCCAGGCCTTCAACTGATTGGATAATTTCTACCCACATTATGGAGGGCAATCTGTTCACTGAAAGTTCACCAAAATCTTAATCCCATCCAAAAACAACCTCCAAGTTGACATATACAACTCACCATCACACACTATATAGTGCAAAACAAGAAGTAAGTGTTAGGGATGGCTCTGGTGCCTGGGGCTGGCTTTTACAGGTATCCGGGGTGAAGTGGGAGAGGAAGGCATGGAGACAGGACAAATGTGTGCAAGTGTGACAAGCTCAATGCTGTTGGGAGGTGCTCAGTGTTTGTGGACACCCTCAGCTTCAACTCTTGTACAGACCTGGACACTAGTTATTGAGGCCAAGCCCAAACACCATAGCTTATTCCTGAGTGAGAGAATGAACCTGCATTTTGCTACTGCTTTCCTCTTGGGTTCCCAAGGGGTTGGTGAGGATGTTAGGCAGAGATCTCAGTTTAAGTCTGCCTGAATGCATTCTCGATGACGGTCACCTCAGGTCACCTTAGCAGTAGCCCAGAGGAAATATTCAATTTAAGTAAATGTATCAGACATGGGTTTCCCTTTATCAATCCATGCTGACTGACCTTTAATGAATTAGAGAAAAATCCATTCCACATTGCCTGAATAAAGATGTAAGGCTGATGCATAAATCTTGACTTTAAGAAGACGTAAATTCAAACCAGAGTTAGGAGCTTGTGCCTTTTGAGGCTATAGCAAGGATATTAATGACTCATAGTTATGTAATTATTGGACCCTATTATATCTCAAGAACCCTAAATTCCATTTCTATTGCTCTTGTTGTATCAACTCAGAGTCTGAATTTGGAGTATTAGTGAAACCCACTGCTTCCTATCACTGTCCTGCTCTGAGTTCTTCATTGCATTTCTTTGTCGGACAGAAGTCTTTGGCTTCCTTTGTTCTTTTGTTTATTTGCGTTCATTTGGTGGAAGAATAACTCATTCATCCCTTGCTGAGCCAGTCTGATTGAAAAAAGCAATTCAGAACTTGTTTGCAGTCTGTTCCTTTTAAAACTGTCCCCTTCATCCCAATTTTGCTCTCAAGAGATATGACCATTGTGGAAATTAAATTATAATTAGGGTCGAGGACTTTGAAATAATGACCCCCAGACTGACCCCTCTCTCTGTACTCTTAAGTGTCTCCTGGCGGCACACCCAGTGTTGGGTTCGGGGCCATTTTAAACCTGTTTCCAGAATTGCCACCTGACACTTAACCGTCACACAATACTTCGCCTTAGTAAATGCATCTGTTATATGGTATAGCACTAAATGCTTTCCTGAAATCCAGATAAATTATGTCTGCTGATTTGGTAATGTGGCCCAAGAATTCAATTTAGGTGAATTTATCAGACATGGCCTTTCCTTTATCAATCCATGCTGACTGACCTTTAATAAATTAGAGATAAATCCATTCCGTATTGGTGGATGTACAATCTGAGTGGAAGAGTAATCGGCACCGGATCTACAAACATGCCCTTGCCTAATTTCCTGCCCTTAATGTGCTCCAGTCTGTGACAGGGCGCAGGGAAGCTCATTCGAATTGCTTCATACTCCTGAAGAGTCAAGTGGGATGTGGAGTTGGAAGAAACGTGAGGGTCTTTATGCCTGAGAGGTGCAGGGAGGGGGAGCATGGCTTAGTTGTCTGGATGGGCTTTGCAAGGGTTGGGTGCTAGAAAAGATGGCTGTGTAGTTTTAAGGCACTTCTTCCCCAAGGCCCCTTTCCTCTCTAAAAAATTCCAGCTACAGGGAAACAAAGCAGGGAACAATCACTCATACTCCACAGTCAAAGGAGACTGGCATTAAGACTGGCCTGATGCTCAACTGGGATGAAACTAACTGGGGGCTACAGTGAAACCGACCCAGTTTTGAAGATCAGAGGACTTCAGGAGCAACAGTTGAGTTCTCCTTTATTCAAGAAGACTTATAAGTAGAATTGAAACCTGAAAAATGTGCCAGGGGTGTTCACTGTAATCTTTGTCCTTGTAATGATCGGTTTTAAGTTCAATGCATTTAAGATATTGACACCAGCTGAGTTAGAGAAAAAAAGCCAACTCATACTCAAATTTGGTAGATGATCAATAAGAAAATGGTCCACGGTGAAATAACTTCTCAACAATACAAAAGTAAGTCCCATCCCATTCATAAATTCTGAGAGTCACAATCCTACTCAGATCCCATACAGGATCTTAAAAGTCCTGCAAGAGAGAATCTGTTTAGCTTTGTATAACTCAGCATTTTGCAAACTTATTTGATACTGGGACCCATTTTGTTTGCTTGTTATTGTTGTTGTTTAGTAAAATGCCTGTTAAACTAATATCCATATTCAGAACTAATATTCCACACAGCACACTTTGGAAATGCTCATCTAATCTCTCCACGGATCCTCTTGTCTGCTTGTGTGTCGCAGTCTTGAAGACAGTTTTGTTCTTCCTTCCTTTGGAGGAATGTCCATCTCTGAAGTGATCTTCAAGGTGTACTATTCTTCAATTCCTTAGAAAAGATGTTTTCCGATTTGGCTGCACATTCTTTTTGGTGAGTTCTACAAAAACCTACCAAATGGGAAAATCCTTGCTCAAGTTACTTTTGAGTTGCCCTTGGAAGCTTTCAATATTTAAAGACATGAATTTGGTATATAAATAATGGAAAGGCATACATTTATTTATTTAAAAACTAAGGGCTCTTTAATAAAAAGTTTCCTGTAGCCCCAATTTATTTGGGGAAGACGATGGTGGCAAAGACAGCCATGTGTGGATTGATAACACCGAGGAATCCTGGATATGACGTGTCTTAAACTAGCTGAGCAGTAGAAATGCTGGATGTGCCCTGGGGATGCCAGGCTGGCGTGCACTGCACTGAGGTTGAAACACAGAGCGGAGTGCAGAGAAGGTGAGAGTGACCCCCTAAGCCAGCCCTGGCATTTGCAAAAATTGCTAACAGACCACATTTCTCCTCATTTCTTTTCACCCCCTGCCGCAATTCCTAGCATGCTAACAGCATACTTGATTTCTGAGTTATTAAAAATTGTATTTCTTATATTTCTTATATTGATTCTTGACAGTTACCAGCTGACTTCTAATGGTTTCCATGTCTGGGGTTTCAAATTTACTGATTTCCCTTTGATATTTTAATCATTCTTCTATCCCCTCCCTCCTTCTCTTCCCTGCTGATTTGTCTTGTCTTCAGAATTTCTCAAAGCAGCTGTAAGGACTCTTTCCATTTCTCTTGTTAAATATTTCTTTACATTCTTAAGGGAAATCACCAACCAGGTAGATAGACATCGCTGTGTCACTTCTCTGATCGATTTGAACAACTGCTATCAACACCAGAGCTACAGGCCCGTGAACTCCCTGGGGACACGGTTTGTGGGTGTGGCTCCCCAACATTTGTGGGTATGGCTCACCCTCTCTTTTTCTCAGGTGATGCTTGGGCAATATTAAAAACTTATCATCGAACCCCAAACAGGTCACAGGATAAAATGATAGATTATAGAAATGTATGAATGCAATGAATTCATTCTGAGCAACTTGGGAAAAATGGAATTGGAGTTGATGCGTGGTTAAGTGAACCCAGCCCAGGCAAACTGACATTTGAGGTGACACTGAGCTCCATGCTGTCAGAGAATCTATTTGTTTAATGTTGTATTCTCAGTGCCTGGTGCAGCTTGAGGCTAACAGTAGGCCCTAATGTGGAATTGCGTGTTTTCTTCTTTCTCTTCATGATTCTGACCAATAATCAGAGTTTGGGACAAATTTAGTAAGCACAATCTAACAGGAAATCTCTACACTTCTCCTAAGTGACTTTCCAACTCTTAGCACCATTTAGCAGGTTCCTCCTTTGGCCCAAGAAAGTATATTAGAAATTCTCCCCCTAAGAACGCATATTCTGAGGGGTGCCTGGGTGGCTCAGTCAGTAAAGCGGCTGCCTTCAGCTCGGGTCATGATCCCAGGGTCCTGGGATCAAGTCCCACATTGGGCTCCCTGCTCAGCAGAGAGCCTGTTTCTCCCTCTCCCTCTGCTTGTCACTCTGGCTACTTGTGCTCTCTCTCTCTCTGTCAAATAAATAAATAAAATCTTAAAAAAAAAAGAATGCATATTCTGAATATACAGATCCATAGAATGTTTGAAACTTAGAGTCTACTGTGTTCAATGCTTTAGTTTTGCAGTGCCACAATGGTGCCCTCAGAAGTGAAACAATCTCCCCAAGAGGCTTCTTCACTCTACATGGAATGAGCATTCATTGTGAGTCCCTGGTTCTATCCAAGACCAGGAGCAGGACCAGGACTTGGAGAAGAAGGTTGTAGTAGATTGGCTCACTGGTCTCCAGCTCTTCAAACAACCCCGTGTTCTTTTTATACATGTAGGCCTACTGCCATGTGACTCTCCTTCCTCCCACTAGAGGAAGAGTATATTTCCCTCCTCCTTGACTTTGGGTTTGGTCGTATGACTTGCCTTGGCCCATGGGATATGAGAAGAAGTGACATGGGAAGAGGCTTGAAATATGTACTTGGTTTGCCCTCTTGAGCTGCTTCCATTTGCCATGAGGACAGACCCCAGGTAGTTGCTCTTCCCACACATGAAAAGGGACATTCAGGCATTCCTGAACCCAGTCCTGAGACTGGAGTCGACCCAGCAAACTCACACCCCAAAGCACAGCCACTCAACCAGATGAGCTCAGATTAACTTAGAGGAAACATGGTCTACCACCTACCAACCCATGAGGTGCTGAGAATTTTGAGGCTGTTTGTTCGACAGCATAAACTGACTACTACAGATGCAATGTATGTGAACAAGTTCTGGAAATGCACGGAAAAAGGAGAATCCTGGACAATATGGCTGTTCTGGGTAGCCAAACTTTACCACCCCAAATCTCTGAACACAGGATCAGCAGAGCCTTTCTAAGGAAGCAAAAGTTGAAAAGAAGTTCAAATGAACCAGCAGTATGGGTAGAGGTGGGCCAGAAATTGGAAAGGAAGGCGATGGGGCTTTGCAACACTTAAAGCAATCAAAACAAACAGTTGTGAAACCAGGAGAGGGCAATCCCCAGCACTGGGGTCTGCCACCAGGGCTGCTTCAGCTTTGGTACATTTAATCTATCGCATTAACACAGCTTTTAGAGTTATAGGCCCTCGAAAGGATTTGGACTCTATTTCTACTGCAGTTGCCAGGGCTTAAAACTGTCAATTAGAAAACCATTTACCCAAGTAAACCCCACCACTGGCTGTCAGGTGAAAGTTATTGCTCCAACCTGCATTTTGGCCCTTTTTTTTGCACAGAGATCCAAACTCTCTAAATCTGTTTCACCATCCAAATCACATTCCCATAGCATGCTACAGAAGGGAGTGCACTTTGAAATAGGGTGCAACTATGCAAACCTTAGTCCTCATGGCTTTGTCTCAGAGAAGGTGGACACAGAAGTTCAGTTTGCCATGCAGTTGGGCGAACCTTCTCTGTGACTGCTTTTGACTTTTTTTTTTTTTTTTTCACACTCTCAGTTCGAGTTTCTTGTCGACCGAATAAAGCAGGTTGAAGTGGCCCTCCTAGTCTCCTGGTCACATTACTGTAACGTGTCTTACAGAAGAGCAGTAAGCATAGGGTCCTTTCTAAACATGGGCCATTCTAGTCTGGGATGCAGAGGAGAAGAGTTATTCCCTGCGCCACCTCCCTGAAATGAGCATGGAGAAGGGAAGTTAACATTCTCCAAGTGCTTCTGCCTTTGTTGCCTCACCTCAGCCTCCCATCTGATGTGAATTTGCCTGAGAGGTGGGCCCATTAGTTCCACTTCACAGAGGAAAAAACCAAAGCTGGAGAGGGGACCAGACTGAGCTTGGATGAGACAGCCTGTCTCATTTGAAGGCCAGCTGCCCTCCTCTTTTTTTTCCCTCTTTTTTTGGAGGGAAGAGGGTTCTGCTTGGCTGTGCCCAGGCACCCTGTAGTAGGCTAAGGCCCTCTACCTCTAAGCCTGGGTTTGGGCATGGTAAATTTGGCACGGTTATTTTTCACTGCCTGAAGACAGTCGCCATACTAAACTTTAGAGGCGTCGTATGTTGTGTTGTACCTGCCAGTCTCCTTGCTCCTGCTCTCGCCTCCCTAATGTCCATTGCCAACAAAGCAACACAGCAGACAGCAGGATGTTTTAAACAGGTCAATCAGACCACCATACCCCCCTACCTAAAACCTTCCAAGATGTTCCCATCTCACTAGAGTTAAATCCAAAGTCCACATCTTAACTTACCAGATCCTGCATGATCCAGCCCCTGTTACCCCCAACCTTATCTTGCTCCCATAACCCACCCACTTACTCATCAGGCATTGGTGGCTTCTATTCCTAGAGCATGCCAGCTTGTTCCTGGCTCAAGGCTTTTATTGTGACTGTTCCCTCTGTCCAGGACATTCTTATCCCAGATCTTTGTTCAGGTGAGCTCTTCCAGTCCATGAACCCTCTCCTCAGGAAGACTTTCCTCTACGACCCTGGCTAATGTACACCTTTCTGCTTGCTCCATTCTACTCCATTAGACTCACGATGCACTTTAATTTCTTTCACAGACTGTATCGTTCTCTGACTATATCCTAGTTATTTCTTTACTTGTGTGCTTTCATAATATCTATCTCCTCTCACCAGAGTGTGGGCTATTTGACACTGCAGACTTTTGTCATGTCCACAGTGCATGTGACGGTGCTTGGGGCATAGAAGGTGTTCATCAGAATGTATTGAGTAGAGAGAAATGTTTGAATGTGCTTTGTACCTAGCTTATCATGTTGCTGCTTATTTTAAAGCTTAATCCAGCTACCCTTTGAGCTAGAAGCATAATAATCATACTTTCAAACTATTAAAGAGAATATGGATAAATGCGGGAGCCTAGAGCAGGTGTAGAGCCTTGTGAGGGCTCAAACTCTGCTGCCTTGTCCATTGTCGTATCCGTGCCTAGCACAGTGCCTGGCACATGCATGGTAACAGAAAGAGGAAGACGTTCAAGGATGAATGGGATTCTTAGTGCTTCCTATATATTGTCAGGAATGGAATTTTAGAGGAAGAATAAAAGGGTTTTAAATAAAAATAAATGAGGGCAGTATATTTCTTTTACCTTTCTTCCCTCTGTGCTCTCTTCTCTCTTCCATTTAATGATGAAATTGTGGCAAGATGATGCTGGAGCAAGAAGGTGCTCTCGGTTTGGAAGTCCAGGCAAAGTTAGCATGGACCCCAAGAATAGGAAACCTGGACTAGACCTCTTTGTTTTGCCTCTCCTCTAGGCCAGATGCTAAAGAAGCAAGAGGGGTCCTTGAGAATCTCACATGGTAGGAAACCAGAGAGAGATTTGGGAATGAAGCTCCCATCTGAAGTGAATTTTCCTGGAGTATCTTTGAATACGTAGTTTCAGAAGCCTAGTGGGGGAGTTGAAAATTAAATGGGCATTTAGTTTGGAGATTTTGATCACAGCTTTTCACCTCTGTTTATTGGCAACAATGGTACTTGAAAGCCATCAGGGCGAACTTTCTCAAATATTTTTTGTCTCAGAGAATGAAATTACCTGTTGGCTTAATAAATAACATAGGAAAAGAAATTAAGCCTGAGCAATATAAATGGGACATTGAGTTAGTTAGCTACCTTGTAATTTTAGAGAAAAATTATTTCCAAGGAGAGAATATTGGAAAAGGTTTCAGGATCTATTATTTTCACACTAAAGAAAAGCAGATCAAAACTTATGAGTACATATGTAAAGAAGACTCAAGAATAGATGCTTTATTTCTCAAATTTTTTTCTGCTATTAAAAAGCATGGTTTTGTGAGTGGGGAGCTTTAAATTGGTTTGAATGGAATGATAAAATGGTCAAAGCTCACATGAAAAATGTAAGGGATTTGAGATGAGAATCTCCTTATGAATACAGCACTTACTTTTTTATGTATTAAGAGTAAGATCAAAGAGATCTAAGTTAGAATATTTTCTCATCTAATATAATGGGTATACCAGAGTGAGCAATAAATTGAATAACTGAATAAACAGAATAAATTGCTAACATATAATTTAATTTAGGTGTATAAGATAAAATATTTATATGAAAAAACCAAAGATAACTGAACGATATCAGTTATTAAACGAGACATAGTATCAGCAAAATGTGCCAGTTGTTTTTTTTTTTTCCAGGATACTAGTGTGATTTTTTCCAGTGTCATGATGACTTTCTCTAGCAGTCCCCTACTATAATAGTATATTCAAATGGAAACATACTGTAATGTTAGACTCTTTTTCCATTTTAGGTTGCTAGACATTTGGGAATCACCCTCCCAAGTGTCCACAATGACCAAACTGAAGTGGAAGACAAGAGATTTTTTCTTCTTGGGCATGTGGGTAGAAACTGGGCCACAGTCATTTTCTACTAAAGCCAAGATGAACTGGAGGTATGTTTCCACCAGTGGATGATCTCATCTCTACTACAATGTTTTGTCGATGCATTATCCTGACTATTTATACACAGTGTAGTTGATTAGTTGAACATGATGTTAGCGGCAAGACCTAGAATTAGATCCTAGTCTTACATCTTGTCCCATTAACTCTTCTCCAAATAGGCCAGATAAAGAATGAGGTGTTTTGGGGCGCCTGGGTGGCTCGGTGGGTTAAAGCCTCTGCCTTCGGCTCAGGTCATGATCTCAGGGTCCTGGGATCGAGTCCCACATTGGGCTCTCTGCTCAGCAGGGAGTCTGCTTCCCCCTCTCTCTTTGCCTGCCTCTCTGCCTGCTTGTGATCTCTCTCTCTCTGTCAAATAAAAAAAATAAAATCTTTAAAAAAAAAAGAATGAGGTGTTTTGATTAAAAAATACTGTTTTTTTAAACTGACACTTATGCTAAATGTATTAACATTAGAACTACATACAATTAGGAAAAAAGACACTGTAATTAGGCTGAGTATATTTTAATCTTTAGGAATAAGAAGATACTTTTAAGAGGGGTTTTTATTATATAGAGAAACTCTGTGTAAAAAAGTTCTGTTTCTTGGAAAGCTCTGATACGTGAAACCTGCAGGGGGTTGACAAGCTGCAGATCATCCCTTTGTAGAATACTTACTTGGAATAAAACTAATGCTGTGTCGATTCCAACACTGGGCAACTAATCTATCTTCCTTAATATCACACGGTACGTATTTAGAATTTGTTCATAATCTCCAAAGTATCAAGGATGAAAAAAGGAGGTTTGAGCAGAAGTGGAGTCCTTTGATAATGCCCTTTGGGAGATGGTCAGGCAGCACTGGTAAGATTCCAAGTTCACTGCTTACTACCTATGCGACACGAGCAAGTTACCAGCCTCTCTGCATCTGTTTCCTCAACCACAAAACTGTGCACATAATATCTTGCAAAACTTTTGTTAGGATTAGAAATAGTACCATATGCAAAGTTCCCGGTGTGGTCTTTGGCACTTGGGGAAACTCCATATATTTTAGTTCTTTGGGTTTTGTGGCAACTACTCGGTTCCGTTTTAGTGTGAAAGAAGCCATAGACAATACATGAATTAATGAACATGGCTGTGGTCCAATAAAATTTTATGGACACTAAAATTGGAATTTTACATAATGTTCACATGTCTTGAAATATTATTTTTCTTTTGGTCTTTTTCAACCATTTAGAAGTGTAACATATATCTTAACTCACAAGCTGTACAAAAATATATGGATGCCCAATAAAGAAAAGCCCAGGACTAGATGGTTCACAGATGAATCTACTAATAATTTAAAAATGAATTAACAAGAATATTTTCAAACTCTTTCCAAAAACAGAATAGCAGGAAACGTTTTCTCAGGCCATGAAGTCAGAATTATCCTGATACCAAGGTTCAACAAAAATATCACAAGAAAAATAATCTCAAAATAAAGACTACATGTAACAAATAGAATAAAAACAAGTAGAGGGCTAAATTTGGCCCATGGGTATAAAGGAAATGGGATGCATCATCCTTGTTTTCCAGGACTTTTCAGCTTTACAGGGATGTCCAGCATTACTCATAAAAATAGTTGAATAACCATAAAATAGCATACAAATGAATGGAAATTAAAACAATGAAAATGGGGCAGGGAACTGTTGAAGGCACAGGACACGAAAAGATCATTCGTAAAGGTCTGGTTGACCCCGAAGACTGGAAGAGAGAGATTTTTTTTTTTTCATTCACTCAATCATTTATTTGTTTATAGGATTAGGCTTTGAGCTTGGGCATCAAATAGGAAGAGACCGAATATGGCAGAAAGAAGCGATAATTTATGGCTATACAAAAAGCATAGAGATAAGCTTGAAAGTTTGTGTGGGAAAAGGGGTAAAAAAGATGAGAGAGAGAGAGAGAGAGAGAGAGAAAACAAGAGTGCAGTATTGGGATGATAGGTAATGGTTCAGATAGAGTAAATTAGTTAATGAAAGATTTTAAAGTCAGTGGAGAATGGTTAACCATGGACTGAAAACTAGGGGATAATTTAAGTGTTTCTTTTGACTTCCAGTTGCATATATTCCCATTAATTTTGACAATCTTTTTTTCATTCCTTATATATTTATTATTTATACCTCTTTTACTAACAAAACAAAACAAAAAACAACTTGAGAGGGCTTGCGTACTTTCTCTCTTCCGGGATTACTCTGAACTGGTCTCTACATCCAGATACTTGTCTAGCCAAGTGACCCATTATCTCTTGCAAAATAATTTAGATTAATTATAATGATTATTTGTGGTGTGCTAAAATGAACACATTTTTAAATTTTGGCTAGATGGCTTTTCTCCTAATTGATATATTATCAACACACCAGGAACATCACATTTACAATTCTAAATATTCCTATAAATCACAAATAGAACACCCAGTCTGACCATGGGTGCTCTACTTCTGCCTTCTTTCTAGCTAGAAAAATCTATCCTTTCAAAAGTTGCTGTTTTGAGTTTGGTTTCTATCTAATAAGGTACTTTACCCTCAGTCCAAGATCTGAGCTAATGATCTCTGAGATGTTACCAAAACCATTTTGGAATTCCAAGTATATAATGTCAGTCTCTCCATGGTCACTATGGAAACTATATCCTAGAAAAATGTAGTCACTTATTTCAGTATGACCTATCCCTTATAAAACTAAATTGGCCATTTCTAATAAACTTAAGCTTTTAAAATTATTCCCTTACTAAATCGCTGGTAATTGTATTCATTAATAGTCTCCTCATGACCAATAGTACAATTAATATGAAACCAAGGCAGAATATCAAGATGGTTCTGGTATAGCAGGAAAACCAAATTGGGGCCCCTGAGATCAAACCAGACAGCCATTTACTCTCTGACCTTCTTCAAGTCACGTTACCTTTCTGAGCCTCAATTTCCTCAAATGTAATATGGGGGTAATAACACCTACCTCGACAAGGTCCTTGTTAATATTTGATGAAATGATAAATAACTAGATTATTGAGTCTACAAAATACATACTCATTGTAATTGTGTCTCCACTAACTTTCTGCTACTGTGAGTGATTCATGACAAGGCAGGATAGCATGGGTAAAGAAAATCAGTAGATAACTTTTTAAAACTCAGTTTAACCACAACTTTTGAACTCTTTTTCTCACCAAACATTTATCAGAGCTAGTAAATTGCTACAACAGAAAGAAAAAGAAAATAATTTTCTTTTCTTCTCTCTTAGCAAGTTTCCTCTTTGGAATTGATATTGACCAGCAGATATGTATAGGTATGGAGACAATGGATGTAGAGAGAATTCACAAAACTGACTCTCAGTCCTAGATATTTTCAGATGAAATGGATTTTACTTTTTCTCTTCATTTAGACACTAAAAATCCAGAAAAAATTACAAATAAACATTTGCAGCAATTTATGGTGGTATAATTATGGGACAAAGAGACCTAGGAGTGGGAGAGAACACCCTTTGGGGAAATCAGTTCAGCGCCCTGGGTAATGTAATTTCCTTTTGGTAAATATTCATCTCTCAAATCCCTATCAGATTATTGATGCTGTATTTTTAAAAATCCTTCTTTTAAAAAATGGATGCTGAATATCTATGATGAGACAAAGCATTTCAAACAAACGGTTGTGAAAGATTGTTTCAAATCCTCAGCACCAAAATACAAGTATCAGACACATAATGCTTATTTTTTGCCCACCAGATATGGGGATTCCTATGGATAGAAGGAAGATTTCCTATTTCAAAAATACCAGTCACTTGGGCAAATAACCCAATCTGCTTGTACAGAGAGTGTCCAATGTTCTCAAAAACTTTGGGGAGCGGAGTAAAGATATTATTGAAACTTCACTGCAAGTAAAGAAAACCAAACCAAACCAACAAAAAAACAGGTATACTGTTAGCAGTTTTGATGTTGTATTTTAAGATCTTAGATAACTTGGATAATCTTGAATTCTGAGTGATTAGTGTTCTAAATTACAAAGCTGATTTCTCTTCAGTTTCAGGACATGTCAACTACTTTGGTATAGAAATGAGATCATTTTGTTTATTTTTTTCCCCAATGACTACCACCAATCAGCATCTTACTCTGATGAACTTTTTTATTGTTCAAGTTGATAAAGCAGCTTCTTCTGGCATTGAAACCTAGGTCCCTCTATTGTCAGGTATCACAGCGCTCCTGCTGACCCTACTGAGGTTAGATGTTTAGCTATAGCTGTTCAGAGTTAGTGATGCAGAGGAATGGCTCTTCTTTCAAATTCACCCCACTTCTTTAGGATGATTATCCTTCCGACATTAGATTAAGAAGTAAAGAGAAGAAAAAATATCAACGCCTTGTATCCTTCATTGGATGAGATTGATGGAACCAACGATTTGGTCCCAAGCAACTCCCCTCCACATTGGTGATCATTTAGATTTGCTGACCCTCAACTAGAGGTTCCAGAGTGTATAGGCCTTTCTGTATTTTATCATGGTCCCTAGTGAAACTGCATACCCCAGTCCTCTATGGTCCCAACTATGGTGCCTGCAGGTAAATATTTAACCACTTGCTGTCCAGAAGAAAAAAAAGCCGTGATTTGTAGTGAATGCCAATCTCTTGGTATAAATATTCCTGCTATCAACAAGAAGTAATTGAAAATAAATTTGGAAAGAGATGCCTACCCCGGTAAGCTGGGAAAAAATAGTATATTAGTAATTTAAATAACATCAGACACAATAGATATAAATTGTATTGGTGTCACTTTAGCTATTGAAAATTCCTCAATGGCTCTCCTTTGCCATAGGAAACATTTCATAGCAGATGAGTGAATTTGGCATCTGTACTTCCTCTACCACATTTTTCTCTTTTCCGGCCTCATCTCATATTGTTCTCCCACACTCAGCCCGTGCTAAAAATGTACAGACATATTCACAATATCTGAATGCTCCGTATGTTTCCATGACTTGCTCCCAAGTGAAGACCAATTGCGAGTTCATCCGCATGATCAATGGGCCATCTAGGAAGTGTTCTCTACTCTCCTGAATTTTAGCTCATCTAGTCTTTATTACTTCTACAGCTCTCTGAGACTTTAAAAAATGATTTTAAAAATGTATGTTTTTTAGTAGTAGCGTAAGCTACTACATGATTTCTGGAAGAAGAAGCAAGAAAAGATATTTAGCATTGAAAATATTGAGGGTATAATCTCAGGATAAAGTTTTTCTAAAGAGAAGAAAAATTGATTCTTTTATACCCACATGTACATTATTATCTTTATTTCATTTCAATGTGTATAAGTAAAAACTTCATCACCAACCACGGGTCCTTGTTTTTGGGTTTAAGTGTTCTAACAGAAACTAAAAACTCCTTGACAGCAGGAAAGTCAGTTTTGTGACATGACAGAAGCTCAACAAGTATTTGTGGAATGGATGTATGGCCGAATAGTTATGAAAAATCTGAAGTCCTAGTGTTGAAGCTCAGTCATTGGCCAGGCAAAGAGGGCATTACAACTATTAGGAGTTGCCTATGAAAAGCCAGGAAGTCATGAAAATATATGGGAGTGAATCTTTGCTGAGAAAAATAGAAACCAGATTTTTTATTTTTTATTTTATTTTATTTTTTATTTATAAGATTTTAGAGATCTTATAAAATTGGAATAACAAATTAAAAATTGGAAGTTTTAAACATGTGACTACTTTTCCGGAAAGAATATTTTCTGACATTTTGGGACGCATAAAATGCTGGTGTATCAGTCAGTTCCAGAGAAACAAAACCAATAGGATCTCTATCTCTATCTCTAACTCTATCCCTATCCCTATCTCTATCCCTATCCCTGTCTATCTCTATCTCTCTACCCATATGCACATCTCTATTTATACATATTAGTATGTACAGATAGGCATATACATAGATAATTGGAATTTATTTTAAAAATTAGTTGGATATTTTAAAGAAGCATTTTTTTGAAGTAGGCTCTGTGCCCAATGTGGAGTTAGAACTAACAATCCTGATATCAAGAGTCCCATGCTCTACCAATTGAGCCATCCAGGTACTCCTTAAGGAGGCATTTTCTAAGAATTAGGAGTTCAATTCATTTCAAAGATATATCCCTAAATTTGATTGCACTCCATAAATCTTTTTTTTTTTTTTAAAGATTTTATTTATTTATTCGACAGAGAGAATCACAAGTAGGCAGAGAGGCAGGCAGAGAGAGAGGGGGAAGCAGGCTCCCTGCTGAGCAGAGAACCCGATGCGGGGCTCGATCCCAGGACCCTGAGATCATGACCTGAGCTGAAGGCAGAGGCTTTAACTCACTGAGCCACCCGGATGCCCCTGCACTCCATAAATCTTAAACCTTTTTTTAAATCGATAAAACTAAAATGAAAAATAAATCATAATCATAGTGGGAGACTTTAACACTCCTAAGTCAATAGCTGATAGAACAAGCAACCAAAAAAACCCAAGAATGATATAAAAAATCTGAATCCAACTAACAAACTTGGATTATTTGACAAATATGGAACACTGTGCCCCAAAATGATATTCTTTGCAGGTATATATAAAATATTAACTAAAATTAACCATATGTTAGGCCATTAAGCAAGTCTCAATAAATTTCGAATGACTAAGATTACATAGAATATGTTCTCTGATTACAGTGGAATCAAGAAAAAAAATTAGTAACAAAAAGATGATTAGAAAAAAATTAACTACTTAGAAATTAAAAAGTAGATTTATAAATAATCCACATATCAAGGAAGAAATCAAATTGAAAATTAAAATGTTTTGGGGTGCCTGGGTGGCTCAGTTGGTTAAGTGGCTGCCTTTGGCTCAGGTCATGATCCCAGGGTCCGGGGATGGAGTCCTGCATCAGGCTCCCTGCTCAGTGGAGAGCTTGCTTCTCCCTCTACCTGCTGCTCTGCCTGCTTGTGCTCTCTCTCCCTCCCTCTTTCTCTCTGTCAGATAAATAAACAAAATCTTTAAAAGAAGTGAAAATTAAAATGTTTTGAACTGAATTATGATAAAGACATGACATATTAAAACTTGTGGCACGCAGTTAAAGCACTACTTAGAAGGAGGATAATTTATACTTCTAAATGGAGAAAAATGAAGAAAGTCATGATATCAATGATTTAAGTTTCCATCTCAAGAAATGAGTAAAGAGGTGTAAAGAGTCCATCAAATCAAACTTACGAAGAGTATATAGAAATAAATAATAAAAAAGACAAATCAGCAAAACTTTTTAAAAACTCACGCACATATGATAGAGAAAATCGGCAAAACCAAAACTTAGTTCCCTGAAAAGATATATAAAATTGATAACCCCTAACAAAACTAACCAGGAAATAAAAATAAATGGTTAATATCAGCATTAAAATGGGGAACATTACTAAAGATCCTAGGGTCATCAAATCATAGAAAGAGGGTATTGCAATAAACTTTAACCCAACACATTTGATAATTTGAATAAAATGTACAAATTCCTCAAATAAGTTACTTATTACAACTGACAAAGTAATTAAAGAAACTTTGAATAATGTAAGATCTATTTAAAAATTAAAATTTGTTATTAAAATTACAAACAACTCAGAAACATAAATGCAAAAACTTTTAAATAAAATGTTAGAAAATTGAAACCAGTGATATATAAAAAGAATAATATAATATGGCCAATAGATTTTATTCTAATTTTGGAAGGTTGACTTAGCATTAGGAAAATCAGCTAATGTAATTTACTTCATTTATAGAAAAAGGTAAAAAAAAAAAAAGGCAGAAAAAAGATCACCTCAATAGAATAAAAGAAATTATTTGACAAATTCAACATCTATTCATGATGAAAATTCATAGCAAAGTAAAAATAGAAGGGAACTTCCTTAATTTGATATGTAAATCATATGATGTATTAAATGGTGAAATGCTAAATTTTCTTTTCTGGTGATCAGGAATGCCCATTGTATTCAATTTAGATAAAATGCAAAACAAGCAAAATTAGCTTAGAATACAGGATAGTGACCATCCTCTGCAGAAAGGGAGCAACAGGGGGGCTTCTGGGGTGCTAGTAATATCTAGTTCTTCATCTGGTTATACAATCATATTCACTTTTTAAAAGTTTATTGATCTTGTCACAGTATGTGTAATTTTCTGTACGTTTATTACATGTCAACAAAAATGTAAAATATTCAGACAGAAATTTGAAAATCCAACTTGTGGGGTGCCTGGGTGGCTCAGTCCTTAAGCATTTGCCTTTGGCTCAGGTCATGATCCCAGGGTCCTGGGATAAAGCCCTGCATCAGGCTCCCTGCTCCATGGGAAGCCTGCTTCTCCCTCTCCCACTCCCCCTGCTTGTGTTCCCTCTCTCGCTATGTCTCTCTCTGTCAAATAAATAAATAAAATCTTTAAAAAAATTTAAAAAATAAGTAAAAAAATGAAACTCCAACTTGTATTTCAAATAGCTGGCACTCACTCATGAGATAATTGATTGGATTCTTCAATGCTCAGGTTGTTGTTTGCCATCATGTTGACCCAGCCTTAGCAAGGGCTGAATGATGGACATTTTGGGGCCCATTTAGAGAATTTGAGCTCCTCAGACAATGAGAAACCATCCAGGCTTTTCATCAGTTTTCTTATAGCTAAGTGAGCTTTTCCAGCACCCTTTTCAGTCCTCAGATAATGCAGTTCTATTTGAGGAAACTTTCCTAGGGTGTGTAGCTGCCCAGCGACTCTCCAAAGGAAAGGCCTGGTGAGCTATCATAGATGTTTCTCACTGCCCTGCCCACGATGGGGTGGGAGGCAAGGTGAAAAGGCAAAGCCTTTTAAAACTCAAACTGTACTTTGGGCAGTGGCAGGAGCAGAAGTTAACAGTAGCCTGCCAGGTCCTCTGGTCAAGATACATATTCCCAGGAACCTCCACACCAAGAAGAGTAGCTATTGGCCAGAAATGACAACTCTTGAAGGTATTATGCAAAGAATGTTCTCCAAATGAGTTGCACATCTTCTCTCTAGACCTAGGCATAAGAGTTCCTCTCCAAATTTAATCATATTTTCTCATTTGTTCAGAAGTTCTGTAGGCTTGCTAATGGCCAATGAGTCAGGTGGAGTGGTGGCATATTTGGAATGGGTGTTGGTTGACTCCTTATTTTCTTAGAATGGAAATCAAATCAGCCAGTTTTAGCAAAAGAAATTATCTGGCTTTTTACCCTTTTCCTAGCAGGCAATGATTTCGATAAGCTAACTTCTCATTCTTCCAAGAAATTCTCTTGGACTTTTTCCAGTTCAGTCATCTCTTCCTTCTCTAAACTCTGAAGACACACAGGAATGGTACTCAGCTTATAAACTGGCTTCTTTTACACACACACAAACACACACACAGAGTAAATCTACAGCTCAGAGCCCTGCATTTTGTACAGATGTAATATTTGCGTGGTACTTAGTTTCTCAAGATGGTCCATGAAGCTTGCTCAATGTAGGTGCATCCAAAAGTTTTATATTTGTAATAAGATGAAAACATTTGTCTTTTTAGAACAACACTTAGCAGCAGACACAAGCCTTCAGAGTTCTATCTTGACCTAATTCTATCTGTCCTTGAAGATGGAGTATGGTCTCCTCTCTGACCAGCTCCAAATTACTTATTGTGGTCTATAAACCCAAATCAGGCCCCTTGCTAGCTCTCCAACATCCTTGCTCATTCCATTATTTCCTTCTTTGATTATTATTCAGCCACATTGGCCTTTTTTTCTTTTCTCAAATATGCCAAAGACACTTCTGTCTCAACCCTTCGTACTTGTTCTTCCATCTGCCTGGAATGTCATTCCAGGTGTCAGCTTAAGCCTCATCTCCTCAGGAAGACCTTGTCTGAGCACTCAATCAATCTACAACAAGTCATTCTTTAACTTTTCTGTGGTTTTATTTATTTATTCTCTTGCTTATGGTGTCTCTACCCTTGCTTTAATGCAAGCTCTATGAATGAATTGAATCTTGTCTATTTTATACACTCTATATCCCAAGCACCTAGCATACTACCTGACACACAATAGGCAGTTGTGTCAGTCTGAGTTCTCTGAGTACAGAAGCCGAGAAAGGATTAAGCATACAAGAAGTTTATGAGTGGAAACACCTATGAAGGATAAAGGGGAGGGAGCAAGAGTAGGCTGGGGAGCTTTCAGATGGTGACACATGTCAGACACCTGTGAATGGAGAAAAGGAAGGAAGGAAGATTGGGTAGGAAAAGTCTCAGACCACAGGGCAGTTCTGAAAAGTCCTCTCTAGGCTGATGGGGGGGGGGCCCATATAAAGGTTGCCTCTTAGAGAAGTCCCATGTTGGGCAGGAGTGGCGTGGTTCCAAAACCCCCATCATGCTCAGACATTGGCTGAAAGTGACCCTGGGGAAGCTGGATCCACAGTGGATCCAAAGGAACAGCATCTGGGCCTGTTGTCCATGAGGCTTCCCATGAAGATTCACTTGAAGAGAGATCTGGGTAATGAACTTTTCTGGCCTCCCCAACCAGTTCATAGATACTTGCTGAAAAAAAAGAATGAGTGGAAGCATGGATAAGTTTCTGAACTCCATGCTAGAGACACCTTCATGGTCTAACTGGACAAACTGTTGGACTCTTCAACTGGTCTCATGCAGGGCTGATCTTCCTGGCCATCACTTCAATGGCTAGCCCCATATCAGGAGTATGTGTAGTCGGGGGTCACTTCTGTGCTTGATACCTCAAAATTAGCACCTTAATTGATCCATAAATTAGCTTTATTATTATTGTTATTATTATTGTTTTCTCTAACCAGATGATAACCTAGGAAATGTTAATCTGTCCCTGTTTTCCCCCACAGTTCTTAGTATAAGTGCTAGCCACACTGTTATTCGAAAGTGAAGATCCCAACCTCCAAAGTCTACTGGAGCCAGGCAAGTGATGGAGTCAAGTGAAGTAGGTCTGATAGGGAGTGGTAGCAATTACAGTGAACTGCAGTGGACTTGCCCCACCTAGATGGGGCAACTGCTATAAAGCTGTAGCCCATTATTGCCAGGTGGGAATGCAGACTTTGTGCTACCAAATCAAGTGACGCCAGAAATCTGGATTTTTATGTGAAATCTCCTGATTTTTAAATGTTGGGAACTAATTAAATATTTCTTAAATACTCTGCAGGCCAACACTACCCTGGCCAAGGAAAACATGCCGGTGGGATGATTTGGCCACCAGTTTGTAGTCTCCATTCTAGACCTTGGTTGACAGATGACATTCTAGATCTTTAAAACTCATAGTTTTGTTAAAAGTTTTGCAGCCGTTATTCTTGGAAGTCTTCTCAGAACCAGCCAGTGACTGGACATTTATGTCATTCCCCAGGATCCTGGATCCAGAGAGCATGGAAGAGAATAGGCCATACATGTCTGAGTCACAAAGGTCATGGAACTCATAAGACTGGGGTAAAGTTCTCCATGAAATTCAAAGTGACAGACATCTCTTTGCCAGTATGTGAGCCAGTCTGCCAGTGAGAGCAAGGCTAAAGTTAAACAGATGGATCTTACTCTCTGCCTGAGGGAGCACAAAGAGGGCTCAGAGGGTATGGAGTGAATTCTAAGGAAAGGCTCACTCTCAGCAACTGTTATAACCTAGAGCTGGAAAACCCACTTTTTTCTTTGGTGGTAAGCTACAGTATTAGAAATCCCAAGGGGTAAAGGTAAGAACAATAATGATAAACTCATTAGTTATTCAAAAGTATGGGAGATTTAAAACAGTAATACTAAGTTTTTCAAGTCCCTCCAAATGACAAAAGTTTAATCCATTTCTTTCCTGCATGCACACAGTATACGCCCAATTATATCTTTGGTCCACTTTGAACATCTTGATGAGAATGCCGATATTTGACATAATGAATCACTTCCAATTCTCAGCTGGGACACACATCCTAA